>JAQFWZ010000009.1:11570195-12170195 GCA_027789725.1 Dendropsophus ebraccatus | reverse complement strand
GGTCGGTGACTGTATGCAGTGGTCTGGTATTATCTGCGGTCGGTGACTGTACACGGTGGTCTGGTATTATCTGCGGTCGGTGACTGTACACGGTGGTCTGGTATTATCTGCGGTCGGTGACTGTACACAGTGACTGTACACGGTGGTCTGGTATTATGGGCGGTCGGTGACTGTACGCAGTGGTCTGGTATTATCTGCGGTCAGTGACTGTACGCAGTGGTCTGGTATTATCTGCGGTCAGTGACTGTACGCAGTGATCTGGTATTATGGGCGGTCGGTGACTGTACGCAGTGGTCTGGTATTATCTGCGGTCGGTGACTGTACGCAGTGGTCTGGTATTATCTGCGGTCGGTGACTGTACCCAGTGGTCTGGTATTATCTGCGGTCAGTGACTGTAGACGGTGGTCTGGTATTATGGGCGGTCGGTGACTGTACGCAGTGGTCTGGTATTATCTGCGGTCAGTGACTGTACGCAGTGGTCTGGTATTATCTGCGGTCGGTGACTGTACGCAGTGGTCTGGTATTATCTGCGGTCGGTGACTGTACGCAGTGGTCTGGTATTATCTGCGGTCAGTGACTGTACGCGGTGGTCTGGTATTATGGGCGGTCGGTGACTGTACGCGGTGGTCTGGTATTATCTGCGGTCGGTGACTGTACGCGGTGGTCTGGTATTATGGGCGGTCGGTGACTGTACGCAGTGGTCTGGTATTATCTGCGGTCAGTGACTGTACGCAGTGGTCTGGTATTATCTGCGGTCAGTGACTGTAGACGGTGGTCTGGTATTATGGGCGGTCGGTGACTGTACACGGTGGTCTGGTATTATCTGCGGTCAGTGACTGTACGCAGTGGTCTGGTATTATCTGCGGTCGGTGACTGTACGCAGTGGTCTGGTATTATCTGCGGTCAGTGACTGTACGCGGTGGTCTGGTATTATGGGCGGTCGGTGACTGTACGCAGTGGTCTGGTATTATCTGCGGTCAGTGACTGTACGCGGTGGTCTGGTATTATGGGCGGTCGGTGACTGTACGCAGTGGTCTGGTATTATCTGCGGTCAGTGACTGTACGCAGTGGTCTGGTATTATCTGCGGTCGGTGACTGTACGCAGTGGTCTGGTATTATCTGCGGTCGGTGACTGTACGCGGTGGTCTGGTATTATGGGCGGTCGGTGACTGTACGCAGTGGTCTGGTATTATCTGCGGTCAGTGACTGTACGCGGTGGTCTGGTATTATGGGCGGTCGGTGACTGTACGCAGTGGTCTGGTATTATCTGCGGTCAGTGACTGTACGCGGTGGTCTGGTATTATGGGCGGTCGGTGACTGTACGCAGTGGTCTGGTATTATCTGCGGTCAGTGACTGTACGCAGTGGTCTGGTATTATCTGCGGTCGGTGACTGTACGCAGTGGTCTGGTATTATCTGCGGTCAGTGACTGTACGCGGTGGTCTGGTATTATGGGCGGTCGGTGACTGTACGCAGTGGTCTGGTATTATCTGCGGTCAGTGACTGTACGCAGTGGTCTGGTATTATCTGCGGTCAGTGACTGTAGACGGTGGTCTGGTATTATGGGCGGTCGGTGACTGTACACGGTGGTCTGGTATTATCTGCGGTCAGTGACTGTACGCAGTGATCTGGTATTATCTGCGGTCGGTGACTGTACGCAGTAATCTGGTATTATCTGCGGTCGGTGACTGTACGCAGTGGTCTGGTATTATCTGCGGTCGGTGACTGTACGCGGTGGTCTGGTATTATCTGCGGTCAGTGACTGTAGACGGTGGTCTGGTATTATCTGCGGTCAGTGACTGTACACGCCGGTCTTGTATAATGGGCAGTCGGTGACTGTAGACGGTGGTCTGGTATTATCTGCGGTCAGTGACTGTACACGCCGGTCTTGTATAATGGGCAGTCGGTGACTGTACGCGGTGGTCTGATATTATCTGCGGTCGGTGACTGTACGCGGTGGTCTGGTATTATCTGCGGTCAGTGACTGTAGACGGTGGTCTGGTATTATCTGCGGTCGGTGACTGTACACGGTGGTCTGGTATTATCTGCGGTCGGTGACTGTACACGGTGGTCTTGTATAATGGGCAGTCGGTGACTGTAGACGGTGGTCTGGTATTATCTGCGGTCAGTGACTGTACACGCCGGTCTTGTATAATGGGCAGTCGGTGACCCTCATCCTTGCGGCGCTGTACCTCCTGAGCTCCTCCTGGCAGCCAATCACAGCCGACTCTTCTCACATAACAGAGTAACGTATCGTCCGCTGATTTGCTATGACACAGGATCGCTCGCCTCTCTCTACATCCACTTAAAGGGGTCATTCAGAATTAGCTCCAGCACAGATACTTTCTTGCAAAAACAGCGCCACTGCTGTCCTCAGGTCACGTGTGGTATTACAACTCAGCTGCATTCACTTTAATGTTACTGAGATGCAGAATCCCAACAGCCTGAGGACCAGGGGGAAATCACACTGAGCCCTGCAGGGCGACCCGACTACACAGCTACACCTCAGCATAGAGGTCATAGGTCACACACCGGCCTGATATGTCCAGCGACTCCTGAGACTTGTTGTCCTTCCCTACAGGCGCCTCCTCATCTCCTCACAGTACAGAGTGTGAGCCGTGCAGCACGGAGCGGGCACCGGACCCCCGGTATACGGAGGGTGACGTCACCAGTGCGGTATACATACACGGTGCCGTCCCGTCCCCGGTATTTGTCCCGGAAATTCTTCCCACCTGCTTCGAGTGACTTCCGCTTGGTGGCGGACACGTGACCTCTCCCGTCCTATCAGAGCGGGCGCCCACACCAGACATGGCGCCCTGCGGGGATCTGTGTTCTGGCAGCGCTATGTGGGGGACTCTGCAGTCACATACATGCGTTATACGGAGCGGAGTGATGCAGTGTGAACGAGTCAGTGTGTGTGTGTGTAAGTGTGTGTGTGTGTGTGCGTCTCCTCAAGATGCCATTACTTATATCACACATTATATTCCCCAATAGATCAGAGCACGACGCCCCCTCACCCGCCAAAGCTTCTCCAAGGGGGGAGTAAGTACAATCCTTCAGCTCCCCGAGAGCGTCCGCCGAGACTCCAACGGCCGGAGAGCGTCCGCCGAGACTCCAACGGCCGGAGAGCGTCCGCCGAGACTCCAACGGCCGGAAAACGTCCGCCGAGACTCCAACGGCCCGGAGAACGTCCGCCGAGACTCCAACGGCCGGAGAGCGTCCGCCGAGACTCCAACGGCCGGAGAACGTCCGCCGAGACTCCAACAGCCGGAGAACGTCCGCCGAGACTCCAACAGCCGGAGAGCGTCCGCCGAGACTGCAACAGCTAGAGAGCGTCTGCCGAGCCCCCAGCGACCAGAGAGCGTCCACTGAGCCCCCCAGAGTGTTCCTCAAGCCTTCAGAATACAGAGAGCGTCCGCTGAGCATCCAACAACCAGAATGTGTTTGCCGAGCCTCCGGGAACCTGAGAGTGATCACCAAAACCTCCAGAGATCTGAGAGCGTCCACTGAGAATCCAACAAACTGAGAGCGTCCATTAATGGCTGTTATGTGATGGTTAGGAAGGTAAACGAGGGTTTGTAGGTTCAAGTGAAAAGCAACAAGGCTGTTTGAAAGAGCAGGGTATTAGATTGCGTGTAACTCTTCAGCGCCGGGATGTCTGACGCTGCCAACAATACGGCTGATGTACTGGCTGCTCAGCCAGCAGTTACTACGGAGGGACGTCTGTCCATTGGCCGGGACGTCCTCACAACTCGGGGCGGAAATCCCGAGCGGACTCGGCTCGGAATTCTTTCAGCGGAAAGCCAAGGCGCCCTATACTTAAAGGGGTAGTGCGGCGCTAAGCAGTTATTCACAAAATAACACACATTACAAAGTTATACAACTTTGTAATGTATGTTATGTATGTGAATGGCCCCCTTCTCAGTGTTTCCCCCACCCACGCTAAACCCGGAAGTGTAGTGCATTATACTCACCTGATTCGTGTCAACCATTGGCCACCATCTTTTGACAATGATGTAATCTTTGGGAGGCCGGTCGAACCGCTGCAGCCGTCCCTCATGCCGGCCCCCTTCTGCCGCGTCATTGGCTGAGCATTACTAAGCTCAGCCAATCGCGGCTGAGCAGCTGATGACGCGGCAGGGGGGGGGGGGCATGAAGGGGGGCTGGTGCTGTCCGGCTGTCCTCCTGAAGACGACGTCATTGTCCCCAAGACACGAATCAGGTATGTATAGTGTACACTTCCGGGGGTGGGGGGGAACACGGGGAAGGGGGCCATTCACTAACATAACATACATTACAGAGTTGTATAACTTTGTAATGTGTGTTATTCAGTGAATAATTTTCTAACACCGCACTACCCCTTTAAAGGGGAACTCCAGGTAGAGGTTAAAATAAATGAAACTTCTGCAGAAGCATAACGCATTACTTACCTATCTATACTAGTTTTGGAACTACCAAAAATCCATTTGTTTGGGGGAGGGGGGGGGGGGGTTGCTCTGTTTTGTGTTTCTGTTCTTCCTGGTTTGGCATTTCCCAGAATGCAATGCTTTCCCTCATGTGATCATCACAGCCCCCACCCATCACAATCAGTAAAATTAGTGCAGCAGCTGCTTCTGGCTGGTTAGAGAAGATGAATCAGTCAGCGGATTGGGTTATTCTGCCCCGCCTCCTGTGACATAATGCCTGCATCATCAGCCTGATCTCAGCACACACAATGTGAGACAGAGGCATGGAAGATTTGTCTCCTAGGGGGGGATAGCAGCAGGAGCAGGAGACAATGTGAATTGGCACAGGGGCCATTTTTTTTTTACTTCCTGGATTTCTATCAGCGACCAGTGTAGCAGAACCGTACAGATACTGTAATACATTGTATAGACACATCTATATAACTTGTACTTATGTACTTTTAATAAAGTTTTTCTTATCCGGAGTTCCCCTTTAAAGGGGGTTATCCAGTGGAGACAGCCCAAATACTGCCTGAAAAACAGGGAAACAGCCTATTACCTAGTTTTCCAGGCAGCACTCGGGCTGTCTCCACCTTCCCCAACGAATGGGAAGGAATCAGGAATCAAATGACAAAGGTTCGAGATTGAACGAACCTGAAAATTCCTGATGTCCGATCATCTCTACTAAGTTGTAATCAAATGTTTTTTCTGCTGAGTTATAAGTGTGTGTCCCAACATGATTTTTTTTAATTACACAGGGTCTTCTAAGAAGCTTTTCCTCTTATAATCTACAGTATGATTTAACTGCTGAGTGTTCCCCATAAGAGACATATGGGGGGCTGCCAAGCTGCACAATCTAGTGTGTGATAAGAACAGTGCTGGCAGCACACATAGGCCCAAATTTATCAGCTCTCGGTCAGCATCAACGCTTTTGAATCATTGTGCCCCACAGAAACTACCCACTCAGCAACTGCAGCTGTGTCCCGCCTCACTCACTGATTGGCTGAGTGGGACCATGACATCACAGGATTGGGAGCTCAGCTGGGGACCATAAGCCATGACGCTGCACTGCAGGGGCCACAGGAACAGGTTAATAGGACTTCTCTATTATGATCTGTCCCCCCAGTTGAGCAGAATACTGCTTTAATTTCTGCATCTCTAATATACACACACACAGCTTATATATAGCATGCTGCCAAGGGGACAGGATTACTCTTGAGAAGGAAAGTTGGTGCGTCAGAAACATGTCGAGGTAGCTTGATCTACCTGAACTGTTCAAATTTGCAAAACAAGTGGTGCACACGCTAACGGTCGGAGTGCGCCCCTGGCAGAAAAGGACTATCACCACCATCTATCAGGAAAACTTCATTCCTCTCCCCAAGGTTGGACTTCAGACGTGCGTCTGCTCCATTACAACACTCAACTGATTGCATGTCGCCACTTGTATATATTGTTGCAGGAGAGCTCCGTACAGCTTATTGCCATTAACATTTGATGAGAACATTGCTGATTGCTCATACAGCACTAAGGAAAGCCGGGTGACTTTAGTTTTATGTTTTGAAGAACACGTATTGTGCTCACAGATATCACTCCAAGGATAAATAATACTACAAATAAAACAGAGAGAGAAGTGTATCCATATGTGCATGATTTCCTTATGGCAAGAAAATGTCCATATGATTTATTGGTTTCTGTAATACAGGAGCACAAGACACATACTGCATTAATACTAAGAGACGTAGCGAGCACCAAGAGCGTCGGATGTCATAGAAATCACATGGGTAGAGAACGCTTACCGAAGCAGGAAAAAAGCTAAACCAAAAACCGTACAAGAGTTTACATGTTACATGGAATACTGTAAACTAAGAAATTCTACCGAGCGTACATAAGAACGCTGTGCGCTTACTACAACCGATCCTGTGGATGAATTACACACAAGTCATAGATGTACGGTTATGGGCAACACCGGATCCCCATACCCCAGTGTTTCTCTAAAGCTTAAACCGTCTGTATATTTCTATACATCATCTGTATACGTGATCTTAGAGTTGAATGGCTTATCTCAGTAAAGCCGTCTCCCTGACTCCGGGATCTCTGCAGATGTTCACCAACCTCTTCAGTCATCACACAGGTGCGGCCATGTTCATACTTCCTGGATCCCACCACATAAAGAGCCCAGAGGAGGATGGAGAAGAGAAGAGGCTGCTGCAGATTCCTTCCCTTACTGTGTGTGAGGCAAATCCTGTGAGAGGGAGGACAGGCCACAACTCCAGCTCCACCATCTCAGCATGATAAGAGGGAGCAACATCCAAATCTAGCTGCAGAGTCTGAGACCCCTATCCTGATTCTATTTACCCGTCACACATGCAGTCTCGTTACAGTGTAGCAGATCTCTCTCAATAGGATTTAATGTTGGTATTATTAGATTTAATCAGATGGGTGGTCTGCCTCTAGATGTAAAGAGAAATGTCTCTACTCCCTGACTGCAAGTAGAGAAACGAGAAGAAATGAATGAGCTTCCCCACCTAAAGGCCGGAGATCCCTTTCACATTATACTCGTCTAAAAGCAAAGTGCACCTCTCCAATCAAGAAGCAGCGCAATGGTGTCTGTATAAAGCGAGACTGACACCGAGGACCCTTAGATCCCAATGTGACGTCTCTGACAGCTCCCTGCATCAAAATGTCAATCATCTTCATTCCAGATTTATAACATCACGGTAGTGGGAGATGTTCTACCCCACACTGGGAAGAATACTATTGTTTGTGGAGGACCTGATGTTTTACAAAGTTTGATCTGTGGGTAAAACTTTTCCCACACTGCACACATGTAAAAGGCTTCTCCCCGGTGTGAATTCTCTCGTGTTCAATAAGATCTGGCTTCTGGGTAAAACCCTTGCTGCACACTGAACATGAATAGGGCCTCTCCCCAGAGTGGATCCGGAGATGTTTCACAAGGTCGGATTTTTGGGTGAAGCCTTTCTCACATACTGAGCATATAAATGGCTTCTCTCCTGTATGAAATCTCTGATGAATAATTAGAGCTGAATTCTTAGTAAATGATTTTCCGCAATCTGAGCATGAAAATAACTTCTCTCCCGTGTGAATTCTCTGATGCTCAGCCAGGCCGCCTTTCTGAGTAAAACTTTTCCCACAAACTGCACAAGAGAAGGGTCTCTCGTTTCTATGAATTTTCTGATGTTCCATAAGCCCTGTATTCTGGCTGAAACGTTTCCCGCATTCGAGACATGAGAATGGCTTCTCCGTTCGATGAGTTCTCTGATGTTTAACGAGGGCAGATTTCTTGATAAACCGTTTTCCACATTCGATACATGGATATGGCTTCTCCCCAGTGTGAATTCTCTGATGTTCTACAAGGTCCGATTTTTGGAAAAAGCGTTTACCGCAATCCGTACACTGAAAAGGCCTCTCGTGGCTGTGAATTCTCTTATGTCTCGCTAGGTTTCCCTTAAGCGTAAAACAGTCTCCACATTCAGAACAGATGAACGGCTTCTCCCCTGTGTGAGTTTTTATATGTTCAACAAGGTGAGATTTCCGATTAAAAGATTTGATGCAAAGTTCACATCCGTATTTCCTTTCTTTTTCTGAAAGAAAACACAAACAGGCGACTCAGAACAAGGAACCCAGAATACAGTAAAGAGAAAGCTTAAAGTTTAATACATGAATATAAGGTAAACCAACCCCCCACACACATTAGTAATATGTGAAGCCCAAAAGTGACCAGATGTGCATTTCCAGGAGAAAATAAACGGGAAGATTTATTATCCCGCTGCCAGCCTGGAAAATACTTGAAGACACTGGCAAATCTACAATTATTATAAAGAAATTACCAGGAGCAGCGGGTGGGGGAAGGTGTACAGCCATGCAGACAGGAGATGTACATTTTTGCTCCCATCCTAGGTTGCCTGGATTTACTATTACACTAAGAGTCTTAATAAATCTGGCACAAGGGTAGTAAAATTTATTAGACCGGTGTACTTGTGTGCTGGTTTAATAAATTTCCCTGATAATGCTTGAAAAGCGCACCACTTTAACAGTGACTTCCAGAGCGCCCCTTTAAGAGCGAACTCAGTACCAATTCTCTAACAGTGAATGCACTACCAGACTTTAAGAACGACTTTGGCGCTGGCATGTTTAAGAACAAATGTTGTAGCAGTCCTTTAAAGCAAATGCATCATGGGGGGAGGGGGTTATCGTCACACCAGGAAGCGCTGAGAGCAGGAAACAGGCGGTGTTTTAAGAAGAAGAAGAAAAAAATAAGCACAGTGCCGCTGTGATTCTGTGCTGTGATTGGCTGGTTAGGGCTATGCTGCATGATGTTTGAATTTCTGAACATTCTGCCATTCATTTCTATGTGGAATATTGGGTCTTTAAAAGACAAACCTGATCGAAACAAAAAATACATTAGAATGAGGAGGAGGTGGTCAACAAGACGAAAAGAGGAAAGAAAGAAAGAAAGGAGACTGTAATATAGGTCTTTTTCAAGCACTATAAATAAGGGAGCACGGAGGCCATTTTATTTTAGTTGCAGATTGTAAACCTGGAGAAACAATGCAGTTGCCAGAAAACTGACCACATGACCTATAGCGAGACGACATGACTCAGAAGGTGGATTCCTGATCCCATGCGGCACCTCCATCTTACCTACTAAGAAGGGCAGAGGCGTCTTGTCCTCCTGATAATCTTTCACTACGTACATCTCATTGTCCTTCTCGTCATTCACTCTAATAATATAGAGGTTTCCGTCCTAAGAACAAGATCGTATTAGCTGATCTACCTTTGCAGATCTACACATACTGTTTGAATAACATATAAAGCAGAGCTTTAATACTTGAACAGACCTGAGTTTCATCGTCCCGAGCTGCTTCTCGGTCGTCGTCTTCTGGCTCATTTTCCTCCGGACAATCTTGGGAATACAGAGAAGTGGGATCTCTCTCTGATGGATTCCTCTCACTGGATCCATCTGTAGGAGACACACACAGTGACTGAATACATTGTGTATATGTGATGAGCAGATGATGGGGGGGTCTAGGGGACCTTACACTCTTGATCAGTCATTATATACATCTCGTCCTCTTCTTTGCCTTTAGCTTCAACTTTAAGGCTAAGTGCATCTTCACCCTAAACAGACGAGAACAATCACTCACTAAACAATAACGATAATACAATGTATCAGTATATGAGATCTCAGCTCCACCTACCTGCTCCTCCTGCAGGACAGTGTCATCTCCCCCCGGACAGTCCTGGGGATCCAGTGGAGCGGGACATCTCTCTGGTGGATTCCTCTTACTGGATCCATCTGTAGGAGACACACACAGTGACTGAATACATTGTGTATATGTGATGAGCAGATGATGGGGGGGGGGGTCTCACACACATTGATTAAATACACAGGGGACCTTTTACTATTAAGTCTAAAACATACAATTTTTCTACAGAGTATTCATCTGTTTTTTACCCAGCAAAATAGGACAAATTTAACAAACTAATAATTTGTAAATAGAAAATTCTCCGAACATTCACAAAAAATTGTGCAAACAATTTCACCTGGCACTGTCCAGTCGCAAATAAATTGGGCGCAAATCCTGGATTATGTGAATTTTTGGATGAATACTCAAAACAGGTAGATTAAAAAAAAAAAAAAAAAAAAAAAAGAGTTGCAACTAAAAAATATTCGCCCGTCGAATACTGGTTCATAAATAGAACTTAGACCAAAAATGGGCAAAACATTCAATTATTTACCTAAATATAGACAAAAAGCCCTCGATAAAATTCCCCCATTGTGTATACGTGATGAGCAGGTGATGGGGGGTCTAGGGGACACAATACTGCTCTCTCCTTTACCATCAATGAGAGTTTCCTCTTACCCGGTGATGTGAGGGGCCAGTGGTTCTTCATCACAATGGAAGCCATGTCAACCTCATTTTCCTCTTTAACTTCTAATTTAATACGTATCCGATTGTTATCCTGAGTAAACAAAAGCCATAAATAAATTAGCTTTAATGACCTAATATTTAAATGGGTTGTATGTGACTTTTCAATAAACTAGCATTGCATTGACTTCTGTAGCAGAATGGTCAGCATGACATGGAGGAGAGCGGGGACTGATAGCTGCCTTGTGGGTGGCAGTGTCTGTCTTGTGGTCTTCTAGTGTTGTACACAATGTAGCTATTAGCCCCTACTCTTCTCCATGTCAAGCTGCTGCTTCTAAGCAGCTCCAATATTAGCTCCGCCTACACGGGCAGGGCTAAAATCAGTGTGGAATTCCAGCCAGCCAATGGGAGGGACACCTGCCCCTGCCACCTGATAACTCCACCTATGTTCATGTTCTGTGGAAAGAACAGGAAACAAATATTGAACGTGACATTGCAGGAAGTAATGAGATCACAGATCATGTGACTGAGCCTGAGAACAGAAGAGGAGCTAGAAATGAATATTGAAACACAGTAACATAAAAAATGTTGGCAGAAAAAAACAGCTTGATCCATCTAGTCGGCCCTTTTAGTAATTACCATCTTATTATCTAAGGATAGATACATATATATATACCAGGCAGGTTGACATTCTGTTATTGTAGATTTACCTACCACCTCTGCCGGAAGTATCCTCCAAGCATCTACTACTCTCTCATGTTGCTTCTGATCTTTCCCCCAGTAACTTTTCACTGTGTCCTCTTGTTCTTGAGCTCAGCCTTTTAAAAAAAAAAACAATTCCCTCCTCAAACCGCACCCACAGCTAACTGTCATTGTGTGTTTGTGTAATGTGGTCAAACACATTCTACACATAAAGGGTTCTCATGGAAACCATGTGAGGTGAGCCCTCAAAAAATGGAGTTGGACAAGTTAGAATTGAGACCTTTCAAAAATTGATTTTGAAGCCATTGAGGGAAGCCCTCCAAAAATTTAGTTTGATGACATTGAAGTGAGCCCAATAAACATTAATTTTGAGGCCCTTGATGTGAGCCTCTGGAAAAAGTTATATGCATGGCCCTTGAGATAGGCACTCTAAAAAAAAAAAAAATGTTAGTCTCTTGTCCCACCTTTAAACATTTTTCAAAATGGCCCATTTATACGGTGGTTGAAGGAGGAGGAAAGGAGCATCAGCAGACATGGCACTTTATGTTTTGCTGCTTTCCACCACTGGAGAAGCAAACTCTGGCTCCATCCAATGGCTGTTTTGATAAGAGTCAGCCTGTTGATAGGCGGCTGTACTTATTGGTCATAATGCCCCTGTGTGCGTTGAATACCCTCTCTGAGAGAACACTAGCAGCACGGCAAGCAGAGGGGCAGTTCCAGCCACATGTTCAGTTTGGGCACCCAATAAATGTAGGGAGCAGAGAGATCGGGAAGGACAGAGTTAGAGTCGGCCAGGTACTCCCGCAACATCCACCAATACTTATCCCTCCTGCTTACAACAGGCCTCGCAGTGGTGGAGCTTTCCCGAGAGGGTGCCATGAACGTGTCCTACACCTTGGAGAGTGTTCCCCTGGTGGCTGTGGACCTGATGGATGTCAGACTTTGGGAGAAACTCTCCTCTCTGCCGCCAGCGATGGTAGGTAGGAAAATTTCCATGATGTTCTGCAGCAGTTCGTTCTGGTGTTCCAACAATCGACTGCTCCTCTCCCCTACCAGACTTAAAGGGGAGACCTTATCTTATGCCAGGTGTTTGTCCCTGGAAAAGCAGCCCGACTTGAATTCAGCCATGTGTGCCAGACTGTGAATCAGCATCACTTTGCTGCCCCCACTGAAAGGATCACTCTCCATTTGCTCCACCTCCTCCATGCACCATCTGCGCTGAACCAATGGAACGCACTCAGCTTCACTGCTGTCCTTGCAAGTGTAGCTGACAGCCTCCTCCACGTTCTCCTCTTCGTTCTGCAATTGGCGCTGAGAAGCTGACAGAAGTGTGGTCTGACTGTCTAGCTCAGGTAAGTCTCCTCCTATCCTGACCTATCCTGGCGTTCTCCCGTAAGGCAATGAGGGATTGTCTCATAACGCATAGGAGTGGGATGGTATGCTGACTATGGTGTTGTCGGAGCTAACCCTTTTGGCGGATTCTTTCACTATGTGTGAGACTTTGCATATTTCTGCCATCCATTCCACTCATGGTTGGCACACTGAGGGGGCTGAGTTGGATGCACACGTGGGTTTTGTAGCTGGTACTTCAACGCAATCATCAGGGAGTTCTCCTGTTAGCAGGGATTGGTTATACAGATCAGTCAGGGGCGCAGCGATCACAGATCTGAGTACTTTGATAACCCTGGGATGGACGCCATCTGGACCCATCGCCTTAATCAACTTTAAATGTCCAGGTTCCTCTGCAACATCGGCTTTGAAAACAGTGGAGCTGAACCCATACAACTGGAGCCAATCTCCCCCTCCATCTACCTGCTCCTCCTGCAGGACAGTGTCATCTCCCCCTCCATCTACCTGCTCCTCCTGCATGACAGTGTCATCTCCCCCTCCATCTACCTGCTCCTCCTGCAGGACAGTGTCATCTCCCCCTCCATCTACCTGCTCCTCCTGCAGGACAGTGTCATCTCCCCCTCCATCTACCTGCTCCTCCTGCAGGACAGTGTCATCTTCACCTCCATCTCCCTGCTCCTCCTGCAGGACAGTGTTATCCCCCCCTCCTCCATCTACAGGACAGGGTCATCTCCCCCTCCATCTCCCTGCTCCTCCTGCAGGACAGTGTCATCTCCCCCACCATCTACCTGCTCCTCCTGCAGGACAGTGTCATCTCCCCCCGGACAGTCCTGGGGATCCAGAGGAGCGGGACATCTCTCTGGTGGATTCATCTTACTGGATCCATCTGTAGGAGACACACACAGTGACTGAATACATGGTGTATATGTGATGAGCAGATGATGGGGGGGTCTAGGGGACCCCAATACTGCCCTCTCCTTTACATCAGTCTCCTCTTACCCGGTGATGCAGAGAGCTGGTGGTCCTCCATTTTCACATGTTTATACACATCCTTGTGTCGTTCTAAATTATATTCTCCCTGCATGAAACATATGTATGGAAAATAATGGAGCATGGAACCTTATAGAAACCTGACACACACAATGATCCAGTCATCATCCAGACCCATCATCCCTTGTGTTCCTGGATGATGTCCCAGCATTCCCAGCAGCATTGCTCACCTCTCCAGTCAGCAGCTCCATCATCGCATGGATGATTTCTAGGATCTTCTGCTCCTTCAGTTTTTCATATATCATCGAGTGAGAAGGTAACACCCCGATGGGAGTCTCTATCCTGCTGTATCCTCCTGAATCTGGGCTGTTTGCGAAAGTCTTCTTCACTACGGTGTAATTCTAAAAATGGAAAGAGACACAAAATATACGAGAATCGGTCATAAGTGCCAATCTGTGAGGCAGTTCTGTCAAATCCTCTTCTTTCAGTCTTGGTATGTAAATTACTTCCATCCCGAAATCCCTCACCTCTTAGCTTGTGTCCTGTATTATTACTAGAGAGAAGAGGGAGGTCATGTGACCCATCCCCCAGAATCCCTCACCTCTCCGCTCATGTACTAAAGAGGGAGGTCATGTGAGTTATTACCCAGAATCCCTCACCTCCCCGGTCAGCAGGTAAATGATCTCTAGGGTGAGGTTCAGGATCTTGTTTTTGGCCTCATTCATCCTCGAGAGGTCACTTGGGGAAAGTACCATCGTCTTGCAGAAAGGGGAGACGTTACCTGGGTGGACCCCAGTCCTGACGGCACCTGAGCAGAGAAAGAAATCATCCCCCTTAGTCTCTGTCCCTTCACCATGCAGGAAATTAAACAGAGAAGAACTGCCTGCAGCCGGGACTGAAGTCACATAAGAGAGAGACTTCTCTATAAAGCGGTGCAGGAATTGGAATCTGCCACCTACGGGGCTCGGGAGCAATGCGTTCCGCCTACGGTGCTCGGGAGCTGCTCTAATGAGGTGAGACATTAGAGAACAAGTCACAGGCGATGGGAAGGACAGCTTCTAGCACAGTGAGCAATTGTGTCAGACGGCCTCTCCTCACCCCTGGTGTACTGTATATAATATACAGTACATGGAAGGAACAAGCCTCCGTATTGTGCTGTGTGGCTTATAGTCCTGTAGTTCCCTATAAAAACATTGGTGGCGGCAGAGGGGGCTGTGTCACGAGTCACTGCTGCAACTAAACAGAAGTGTATATGTATATTAACCCCTTAAGGAGCTCACTTCATAGTGTGTGGGGAACGGCTGCTATATGCAGCCAGGTCCTCACTGTTAATGACAGGTCGGCGCACAATCATTAACCTTCCGCCCGGCAGTCAGACCGGCGATCGATGCATATAGTCTGCCACAGGCAGACTCTAAGCAGAGATCGCAGATAACACTGATCAGTGCTATGCTATGGCCACAGGCATACTCTATGCAGAGATCACAGATAACACTGATCAGTGCTATGGCCACAGGCAGGCTGTATGTAATGATCACAGATAACACTGGTCAGTGCTATGCTATGGCCACAGGCAGGCTGTATGTAATGATCACAGATAACACTGATCAGTGCTATGGCCACAGGCAGGCTCTATGTAATGATCACAGATAACACTGATCAGTGCTATGGCCACAGGCAGGCTGTATGTAATGATCACAGATAACACTGATCAGTGCTATGGCCACAGGCAGGCTGTATGTAATGATCACAGATAACACTAATCAGTGCTATGGCCACAGGCAGGCTCTATGTAATGATCACAGATAACACTGATCAGTGCTATGGCCACAGGCAGGCTGTATGTAATGATCACAGATAACACTGATCAGTGCTATGGCCACAGGCAGGCTGTATGTAATGATCACAGATAACACTGATCAGTGCTATGGCCACAGGCAGGCTGTATGTAATGATCACAGATAACACTGATCAGTGCTATGGCCACAGGCAGGCTGTATGTAATGATCACAGATAACACTAATCAGTGCTATGGCCACAGGCAGGCTCTATGTAATGATCACAGATAACACTGATCAGTGCTATGGCCACAGGCAGGCTCTATGTAATGATCACAGATAACACTGATCATTGCTATGGCCACAGGCAGGCTGTATGTAATGATCACAGATAACACTGATCAGTGCTATGCTATGGCCACAGGCAGGCTGTATGTAATGATCACAGATAACACTGATCAGTGCTATGGCCACAGGCAGGCTGTATGTAATGATCACAGATAACACTGATCAGTGCTACGGCCACAGACATACTCTATGCAGAGATCGCAGGTAACACTGATCAGTGCTATGCTATGGCATAGCAACGATCAGTGTATTAAATGTTATGTAAAAATCTAAAAGTCCCCTAAGCGGGATGTAAAAAGTAAAAAACTAATTAAGGGTACAAACCCACTTGACGTATTTGCTGCGTGAATCAGTCTTAAAAATAAGCAGGCAAAACGCAGGATGGCTTTATACAATTGTTCTGCGTTAAAATACGCAATTGCGTATTTTTGAAGCGTGAAGCTTGTTGTTAGCAAAGCATCAGTTGTTAACAACCTGTGCGAAAAACGCATGTAGCTTCACGCTTCAAAAATACGCAACTGCGTATTTTAACGCAGAACAATTGTATAAAGCCAACCTGCGTTTTGCCTGCTTATTTTTAAGACTGATTCACGCAGCAAATACGTCAAGTGGGTTTGTACCCTAAATGTTTTAAAAACACACCATAGCCCCCCTCCCCCAATAAAAGTTTACAAACCCCCACTTTCCCTTCTTATAAATATCACAAACAAAATAATACATATTATATGCCGTAACGTGCTTAATCATCCAATCTATTAAAATAATTGTTCTCACACGGTAAACGGCGTAAGCAAAAAGCGGTAAAAAAAAAGCCAGAATTGATTATTTTTATTACATTACACTTAAAAAAAAAAATTGATCAATACGTCTGATCTACACAAATATGGTACTAATAAAAACTAGAGATCATGGCACCAAAAATTACGCCCCATACAGCCCATAGGTGAAAAAATATAAAGAAACGCTGTAAGAGTCACAATACGGCCATTGTAATCACACCTATTTGCATAAAAAACGTTTTGCTGTCAATAAAAATTGTAGAAAAGCTGTAACCTGCATATCGCTGTATTCAGACCGACCTATAGTATCAATATATCATGTTAGTTTTATCGTGAAGTACATTACGGAAACAGAGAATCCCCAAAATTAGCAGAATTGTATTTTTTTTCCCCAACTTCACCCCATAAAACATATTTTGGGGGTTCCGTCATACATGGTATGGTAGATTGAAAGACGCCATTACAAAGTACAACTATTCCTGAAAAAAACAACAAGCCCTCACATGGCCGCATAGCTGAAAAAATAACAGAATTATAGCTGTTAGAAGGTGAGGAGGAAAAAAACAAAAAATGCGAAATTGAAAATTTTTGTCTCTGTCCTTAAGGGGTAATAATTTTTTTAATAATTATATTACAAAGAAATACAACTTCATTAAAGCAACATAACAGCATATATATATATATATTTTTTTACATCACTCTCCAGAGTACCCCATTAACTTACCCCCCCATGCCCTCCCAGTGATACCTGACCCCCCCCCCCGTGCCCTCCCAGTGATACCTGACCCCCCCCAGTGCCCTCCCAGTGATACCTGACCCCCCCCCGTGCCCTCCCAGTGATACCTGACCCCCCCCCCCCCGTGCCCTCCCAGTGATACCTGACCCCTCCACCGTGCCCTCCCAGTGATACCTGACCCCTCCCCCGTGCCCTCCCAGTGATACCTGACCCCTCCCCCGTGCCCTCCCAGTGATACCTGACCCCTCCCCCGTGCCCTCCCAGTGATACCTGACCCCCCCCCCCACCCCATGCCTTCCCAGTGATACCTGACCCCCCCCCGTGCCCTCCCAGTGATACCTGACCCCCCCTGTGCCCTCCCAGTGATACCTGACCCCCCCCCCCCAAGTGATACCTGACCCCTCCCCCGTGCCCTCCCAGTGATACCTGACCCCTCCCCCGTGCCCTCCCAGTGATACCTGACCCCTCCCCCGTGCCCTCCCAGTGATACCTGACCCCTCCCCCGTGCCCTCCCAGTGATACCTGACCCCTCCCCCGTGCCCTCCCAGTGATACCTGACCCCTCCCCCGTGCCCTCCCAGTGATACCTGACCCCCCCCCACCCCATGCCTTCCCAGTGATACCTGACCCCCCCCGTGCCCTCCCAGTGATACCTGACCCCCCCTGTGCCCTCCCAGTGATACCTGACCCCCCCCCCAAGTGATACCTGACCCCTCCCCCGTGCCCTCCCAGTGATACCTGACCCCTCCCCGTGCCCTCCCAGTGATACCTGACCCCTCCCCCGTGCCCTCCCAGTGATACCTGACCCCTCCCCCGTGCCCTCCCAGTGATACCTGACCCCTCCCCCGTGCCCTCCCAGTGATACCTGACCCCTCCCCCGTGCCCTCCCAGTGATACCTGACCCCTCCCCCGTGCCCTCCCAGTGATACCTGACCCCTCCCCCGTGCCCTCCCAGTGATACCTGACCCCCCCCCTCCCCGTAATGCCTGACCGACCCCACAATGCCTCGACACATTTTACACCCTAAAAGTCAGCACCAGTGTTTTCTATGGCAGCTGCGCCCTGATCCTCTGTGATCACCCACTGGTCCCCGGAGCGCAGACCCCACAACCAACCTGTGTCATCTGTAACTGCTCAATAACCGGCCCCGCCCCCCAGGGGCCCCACACTGAGGGCTCTACACCCTCCAGGGGCCCACACTGAGAGCTCCCTACCGCACAGAGTCCCCACACTCCAAGGGCCCCACACTGAGGGCTCGTCGTCCCCCAGGGGCCCCACACTGAGGGCTCTGGCCCTAACCCCTTATGTAATATATCACACCGAGCGCCCACAGCCGCAGAACATACGTACAGCAGCGAGACTTCCCTCTGCAGCCGACCGGAATCCGTCCCGGAAGCAATCCCTTTACCACACGCTATCACTTCCGGTTCTCTCGCCCTGTAACGTACACGTGACCTTCTGCAGGTGATTGACTTCCTGCATTGAACGCAGGCATTGCCAAAATCAAACATGGCCGCCGCGCCAGTGCTTGTGAACAGCGCATGCGTGAGATAACCATAGCTAGAGGGCGCAAGCGGCAGCCATTTTGTCGTAGTCATTCTAGGATACTAGGTAGACGCGGGACTCGGGGCTCTTCTGGGTAAGGGCTTTGTGTTCTTAGTCTCCATGGTAACGGGACATGATTGTGGGCAGATACCGCTGGGTGACAACAGAGATCCGCGTACTCGAGCCTCCATCTAACGGACAGGATATTCTACGCGCAGCGCCCCCGGGAGGTGACTTTAGGCGGCAGTAATCAGTAGGTTCTAGGGTTCATACCAGAAAAATACGGCAGAGCTCTGAGGCGTCCGCTGGGTGCTGGGACTATTCTGCTGTAGTGGGGCGGGTTTGCGTACGCCATAGTCACGCCTCAGTCCACTGTGGGAATTATGTGGCGTATATTACATCTCTGATTCACAAAACCCCAATCAATGTAGGGGCAGCGGCGTCAAAGCGAAAATCAAACGTCTGGGTGCACACTTACCGGCTGAACCGCCTCAGGTCGGAGCGTTACATCCTGTTCACACTGGTGGAATAAACACTTTGGATATACAGAGCCTTCTTCAGTGGAATCTACGCTTCACGATACGCGGCACCAGTGCGGCCCGAGGATTTTCGTGCTTCATTTGCCCCCAGTACTGACAGACACCGATGTCCGCCATTATCCCTCCTGTTCTAGGCTGTAGCTTCAATGCTCGGTATCCAGGAGATGTGAACAGACCGACACAGTCAATAAAAACCAATCATAGCAGGAAAATATAGACTATAATACTAATACAACAGAAACCCAATAATTTTATAAGCGAGGTCCTCAGAGACCCTAAAGAGAGAAATAGTTGAGGTTTTATCTTTATATCGCCCCATCCTAAAGGAGTCCATACATATAAAGGTCCCCATACGCGTTATGCTTAATTCGTCACGGTGGTGTAAAGCATATGCACTGACTGAGTACTCCATCCTGGTTCGATCGCCATAGTATACACCGGCCTAGAAGAAAAATCTGGAAATAATACGGAAGGTTTTATTAAAACACAGATTTTTTTTCCCCGGACTTCTCTAGGACCTTCTATCTGAGGCCAGTGCTGCTATTAGTCATCTAATCTACTTGTCCACAACAATGGGAGACAGCAGTAAGGGCAAAGTTTTGGACAATTCTGGAAAGTTTTACCCCCACTTCTTGATCACAATTCACTCATTTGTAGGCAGTGATTCCCAACCAATATTTGTCCAGGTAACATCTAAGGACTACTCGTGTTCTAGAAACCCTGGTGAGCAGCAGCTACCCGAGTCATACGTAGGCTTACTGAACCAGTGCCTAGTTAGTGCAATCTCATAAGGTTAGCGGCTTACACCCCATTGATTCTTCCAGTTTTCATCATGTGGTGCACATGGTCGTTCTTGTCTTCGAACACTAATACCAATGGTCACAGTATGGTCCTTTATTCTATCAGTGGTGAGTGAGCACACCAGGCTGCCTGCAGACTAAAGCTGAGGTTCACAACATCTAGACTCACTGAGAGGTCCTTCACACAAACAAAATATATTCAATGAGGACAATCCCTTTAACTGGAGTGAGACGTGCCAGTATTTTTTACTAGATGTTCTCCAGCTCAGCTAACAATCAATGCAGTGAGGTCCCTAAAGAGCCTGGATATCTCACCACATTAACTCTCAGCCTTGTTGTCACCAATCAATCAAGAAGAAAATTATATACAGTAGTTGATGCAATGTTCAACGCTCTTCCCTCTTTTGAAGGGGTTTTCAAGCAAGGGGCACAATCACTGAAGCCCCCTCAGGGGGGCCAGAAGTCAGACCCCTCCCATCTACTATGGACAGTCTATCCTGATATACCATCAATATTAAAGGCTGGAGAACCCCTTTAAGGTTCCTGTTACATGCTTTCTTGTGCCGTCTTATTACTCGGACTGTATTGGCCATTTAATAAACAGATTTTTAACCACATACAATACAAACCTCCCCCCACTAACGTTTATTACAAAAATATCTTTTACTGTAAACAATTGATTTAACTGAAGTGAAACATTTCCTTTAAGGCTGGGTTCACATGTGGCTCCATACAGTTGTGTTCACAAGTCTAGTGGTTGTTACTCGATACCCTAATGTAGGGCGGGACAAATTACTGGAGAGTCTGTGAGTCTCTTCAACCATTCCAGAAGTCCGCTGACTTTCTGGTCACCCGGATCAAAGTACTTTCACAGATATCCATAGAAATGAATCCAAAGAGTCCGGTGCCAGAGGCTTATGGCTTCCTGGTGATCCTGGGAGTTGCCCAGCCCTGCCCTATTTACTGTGGATGTCAGGACAATAAAATAACGTGTACATTCAGTTTTCTAGTTAGTCTCTTTCCCTACATCTACTAATGTTTATCAAGGAATATAAAGTGTAAAAGATTCCTGTACGATTGTGTTCGTCTAGGACTACATGATGATAGCGGCACACCTTACCAATAAATATTCCCATGCAGTCAACCAGCGGACTGCAGGCAGCCTGCGTCCTCCTTGTAGTCATCAATGTGATACAGGAATAATCTGCATAGCATCTGTATTATCAACACTCCTGCTTATAGGAGAAGCATGGACTAAAGCGTAAAGGAGAATTACCAAAAGACAGAATGTTTCCTCACGACAGAAAAATCTTACCCTGCCAATAAGAGTTAAATTACTTCTCTCTACTTGCGTACAAATAGTTCCTTTGCCGGAGGCATTTCTTGCAGGTACAATACCCATTAAATGGTTCATTATATAGTTGAGCGAACTACGTGCAGGCTCGGGTTTCATCTGAACCAAAGCGTGCAGCATTTCATAAGCGGTAGCTGCTGAAGTTGGATGCAGCCCTGAGGCCTTATTCACACGCTGCATGAACTTGTCCGCAATTGCGAATCCGTGATCATAGACAATTTTATAGCTCATTGCTTGTTATTGGGTTCACACAGTCCATTTTTTAACGGATCCGTAATCCATTTCGTGAAAAAATAGGACATGTCAGATGAGCCGAGGCACTCATCTAAGCGAAGCGAATCCCTTCATTTGATCAGCGCTCTACTGATCATGCCGCCTGGCTTCCCGCACTGCTCCGCTCCATGCCACTCCTCCTAGGATGCAGTAAATAGCTGGATTCAATCCTGGGAAACTTCTCCCAGTTTCCCAGGAATGGATCCAGCTTTACCCTGGCACCCGGAGTGGTGCGTCAGGGAGCGGAGCAGTGCGGGAAGCCCGGCAGCTTGATGAGCAGAGCGCTGATCCAACGAAGTGATTCGATTCGCTTAGATGAGCGCTTCTCTCAGCTCTAGTCAAAACTCTGGAAAGATTGTGGCACAGATTCCCCCATAGAAGTTTATGAGATCTGACATCCGTGTACATCCGTGCAATCCATGCAAAACACAGATGTGATGTAATCAGTGTCATTTAAAAAGACTTATTTTATAGATCCTTAAACACGGAAAGAAATGCATCCAACTTCAGCAGCCACCGCTAATCTAATGCTGCACACTTGGGGTTGGATGGAAACCGAGCACGCTCAAAGTTCACACAACTCTACTTCTGTTCTTTTCAAGGAAATGTGTTTAATTCTTTTTTTCCCCATTCCTGGGTTGGTGCTAGATCACATGGCTAGGAAGCTAATAAAACTAAGGAGTTTCCTTAATTATCTAATAGGGTATATGGAGGTAGCCATGTAAGCCACACAGCTATATTGGCTGCAACACAAGTCACCTGGCTACAGATCGCCATAGGGACGGTGCTGTGTGGCACCCCATATAAGTGGATGGCGTAACACTTTGTCCAACAAGTGACCATGACTGTAACCCAACAGGCATAATGAATTTTAGATGGATTTTTTTAGACTCCTGACACCTTATGCTGGGTTCACACTACGTATATTTCAGTCAGTATTGTCCTCATATTGCAACCAAAACCAGGAGTGGATTAAAAACACAGAAAAGATCTGTTCACACAATGTTGAAATTGAGTGGATGGCCGCCATTTAATGGCAAATATTTGCTGTTATTTTGAAACAACGGCCGTTATGTTGAAATAATGGCAGTTATTTACTGTTATATGGCGGCCATCCACTCAATTTCACCATTGTGTGAACAGATCCTTTCTGTGTTTTTAATCCACTCCTGGTTTTGGTTGCAATATGAGGACCACAATACTGACTGAAATATACGTAGTGTGAACCCAGTATGAGTGTACACCTTACATTAGCCACCATGTTGCACAATCCATGCAGTGTGATCTATGTCACCCGTCTCAGTCGAAATCACTGTGTAGCCCCTGGCCTTAGGGCCCTATTCCACGGGACGATTATCGTTCGCATAATCGTTAACGATAAACGATCCAAACGACCACTACTGCAAAAGACCTGAAATCGTTCACCCATTTACATGGAATGATAATCGTTACTTATGATTGTTCTTGCGGTCGTCTTGTCATCGCTATTGCGTTCGTCACTACTGCGAACATCGTCTTATTCATTATTCAATGCGAACTAGCAACGATAAAAATAGGTCCAGGTCTTATTAAACGATATCAACGATTTCTCGTTCGGTCGTTAATTGTTAACTGCTTTTCAACCGAACGATTATCGCTTAGATTCTAAATCTGAACGATAATCGTCCAGTGGAATAGGGCCCTTAGTCTGAAATAGTAAGATACCAGCTAGTCCACCTCTATGAAATGCATATATTATATTATTATGAACCTTTTGGTACTTCTCCTTTAACACTTGGAAAACATAACCTTACAATACAAGTTAAATATATATTATATGTATAAAAATACATGAAACATTAAAAATGAACATTTTTTGATCAATTCCAACACACTCTGCTAAGCATACTGCAAGGGAAGAGACTGAAGGGACAGACATGATACAGTGTTATGTATGGTGCCCTGGAAGCAGAGAAGGATGAAGGGCAAGGATTGCATATTTCATATCATAATGTAAGAATACTTTGTGTTTAAGATGGAATAGTAAAAAGCTAAGGAGAAACACCCCATGAAATGTTTGGGTGTATCCCTGCCTCCATATAACCAGTTCTATTGTAATCGAGGGGCACGGATCCCGTCAGAGGGATGCTGGAAGACCTGTTCCCCTGTGTGAATTCTCTGATGCTTGACAAGATCTGATTTGTCATTAAAATTTTTCCCACACTCTGCGCATGCATATGGCTTCTCCCCTGTGTGAACTCTCTGATGTTCGAGAAGATGTGATTTCTGGGAAAAGAACTTTCCACACTCCGAGCATGAAAACAACCTCTCATCTCTGTGAGTTCTCTGGTGTCTCTCCAGGTTTCCCTTCACTGTAAAACATCTCCCACACTCTGAACATGAAAAGGGTTTCTCCCCCGTGTGACTTCTCTTGTGCTGAATAAGATTTGACTTCTTGCTAAAACATTTCCCACATTCTGAACATGAAAATGGCTTCTTCCCCGTGTGAGTTCTCTGATGTTCAACCAGATGTGATTTCCGTGAAAAACATTTGTCACACGCTTCGCATGAATATGGCTTCTCACCCGTGTGAACTCTCTGATGTTGTACAAGGTGGGATTTATGAGTATACGTTTTGTTGCATTCGTTACATGAAAATGAACGCTTCTTTTTCCTTATTTCCTCGTGTGAAATGGTTGTTCCCTGCGTACCACAACTGGAACAAGAAAATGAAGAAAACCTCCCACACTGACAACTTGGAAGAATTTCAACCCCTTTGTGGCTTTTGCTTTTTTTCACACGTTTATCAGAATGTTCCTTATAACTAGAGAAATCAGATGTCAGATTTTCATGAATTTGGGTATTATAGAGTTTTGTTCCTGTAGGATCCAGTGTGATATGATCATCTTCCGCTTCCGTATCTGGAGTGACAGGACGTCCGCTCGAGCTCTCACTGCATCCTTCTTCTGAAAATTAAAAGGGATTTTCTTATTTTAGATTTCACAATTTCCAACATGAAAAACAAAAGCTATTGTGTTATATAGGAAGCATTTACTCATCGCATCTCACACAGTTCACCTAATAGAGGAACGCGGCGGAGAATCAGCGGACTGGTGAAACTGGGTGATAAATAGTATTGGATATTTCTAGGACAAAGCAGGAAATTGCAGTTAAACTGAGCATGTGTGACTATTTTAGTAGTTTCCCTAACACAGCTGTAACCAAGGGCAATGGGACAAAAAGCTGGCGCATGAGGAGTTAGAAAGAACACAGAACCAATAACGGTATTCTCAGAAAGGCTTGTACGTGAGGTATATGAGCAGCAGTGACGCTATGGAGAGGTTCTGGTGCTGGTTCTCTCGGAGATGGATTATTAATCCAGGGATTTGTTCTGATCACTAGAGATAAGCGAATCAGCCGGATTTCTGGTTAGTATGAATCAGAAATCTCGTCGGCTGACTCCCGCTGTCTGTTCCCTCCGTGCAGTGGGTGGATACATCGTAAGGAACGCCTGGAAAACTGGAATACAGCCATTGGCATTGGCTGTATCCCAGTTTTCCAGGCGTTCCTTACGATGTATCCACCCGCTGCACGTAGGGAGCAGGCAGCGGGAGTCAGCCGCCGAGATTTCTGATTCATACGAACCAGAAATCCAGCTGATTCGCTCATCTCTACTGATCACCAGATCTGGGGCCGGGGATCAGACAGCATCAGTATTGGAAAGCGTCATACAGACATCAGAGTCTCACTGCTCCTGGGGCTTAGGATTTTGAGAATACTTCTGCTGCTTAGCAAGTAGCCCGGCAGTAGCCGATGCTGGCTGACGCACTCAACCTTTGTATGGAGGCAATCATCCTGAATAGAATATTAAATATGTTTCCATCTAATGTAGACTGGAATATTCAGATCAGATATAAAAAAGGAAATGTGTTGTATGTTATAGAAGCCCGGCACCACATACTAGAGGGTATGGAGGAAATTACTAAGCGCACTGGATGAGATACAGCCGGGGGGGGGGGGGGGGGGGGGGGAAAGAGCAATGCACTCCATTCTCAGGCTGGCAGAACATCCGACTTGTTCACCCTATAGACTGTAATGAAACAAACAAGCAAAAATTATAATTTTAATTTGTTTTCCCTAAGACCCATTGGCATCACAACGATAGGGGTATTATCGCCCCTGCGAGCCCCTGGGACGAAGGAATTTTTAATGAAATCATAAGTAACTTTAATAATTTTTCAAATAGACCCCTCCCACAGGAAGTATAAATAGTCCCTCCTCCCCACAATCATCAGTCAATAACAAGAAAATAACACAAGGGTAGGGAGACTTGTGATGCCAATGGGTCTTAGGGAAAACAAATTAACATTATAATTTTTGCTTCCCTTGCGTCCCATTGGCATCACAACGATAGGGGATGATACTTGCTAATTCCCCTAAGGTAGAAAAGTTAGCATCCAGCCTGTAATGCTTAACAAATGTGGAAGCAGATGACCATGAAGCAGCTTGACAGATGTTTTCTAAGGAAACCAATGATCTTTCTGCCCAACTAGCAGCGACGGCCCTGGTAGAGTGGGCTCTGGTAAAAGATGGCAGAGATTTACTAACCGTGGAGTAGCATAACTCAATGGCTTCACAAATCCACCTGGAAATGGACGGTTTAGAGGCCTTTTTTCCCTTGTTCTTCCCTGTAAACGGAATTAGTAGGTTTTCTTCCTTTCTCAAAGGACCTTCCCTGAGAAGCAGGGAGGTACCAAATCTCCCCTACTTGTTGATATATGCAACACAAGCAATGTTGTCCGTTCGGATTCTGACAGCCATCTGTAGTAATTTCTCCATAGACTTGGATGCAAGTCTAGTTTCTTGAGACGCTGCATCACATAGAAAGTCAATTGCCATATTGACCTTCTTGAATGAACGTAGGACCTTGTCCCTGTTCACTCCTGATTCAATATCCTCCTGGGCTTTGGCCAGCCATCTTCTAAGACTCCTTGGTACCTCAAATGAGGAGATGGCAACTGCCCCTTGGGCTGCTGCAGCCGCGTATGATCTTTTGAAAGCTACCTCTATCCTCCTATCCATAGGGTCTTTTAGATTAGACCCACCTTCTGCAGGAAGAACAGTGTTTTTTTATATCTTGCCTATGGCCGTATCTACCTTTGGAGGATCAGCCCAGTCCTTGGATTGTTCCTCCTTGAGGACATACAAGGTCTTGAATCTCTTGCTTAACACCGGAGCTTTTTCCGGTCTCTTCCATTACATCCGTAACATCGACATAGATGTTTCTCCCACCGAAAAAGCCCTAGGCTTTTTAGCTGAGGGACCATCCTCTTCTTCATCAGGATGAATCTCTGCTTGTACAGCCTTGCGTAATTTATGGATACTATCCACGGTAAAATAACCGTTGCAAACTTCATTATCATCTTCGGAAGTCGAAGATGAGTCAGAGGAGGATCCAATCTCATCTATTACTTTGTATTCAGACCCCTTGGGTAGAAAAAAACTGGACTTAACATAAAGAATATACAGGCTGTAAGCCCTAGGCTACAGATACTCACACGATGAGAAACAGAAAAAGAAATACTACGTTTAGCCTTCTTTTTATGACAGGAATGATGACAATCTCTGGCTGCAAGGGATTTCTCAACAAAATCTTTTACCCAAATTACGACGTCCTGAGTATCAGGCTCACCAGTATTCTTAGGACGGCAAGATGCACAACGTACTGTAACATATCACATTATATCACATTATAAAATTCACCATACACATAAATAGAACCTTAATGTTTGCTAGAAGAAGCAGCATATGAAATTCATAGCCATCCGGAAGTGGAGTCTCACACTCTGCACAGGTAAAGTGTTTACGCTTAGATCCCGTTTTCCCTGAAGGGCTGGTTTCCATGGCAGACATCTGTTAATTATAAATGAACACTACAGAGATATATATATATATTATATATATATATATATATATATATATATAGATAGATAGATATCTGAGTAATCAGGCCTAGCCTGAATCAGATAGACTGCAATTATTACAGAATCCACAAGATGGCTGCAAAGACCATAAGCAGGAAAATAGCTGAATGGACACAGCAGATCAAACAGCAGATAAACACAGTACGGCAGATGTATCAGCAGCTCCCAACGATGCAGCACAGAGAAGGCAGGACCTCAAAAAAGGCAGACCTGGTCTTACCTATCTCGAGGTCCTTATATTGAAGATCCTGGCCGGCATCCGCACTACTTCCGGGTATGAAAACGCGTCACCAGAACCGTGCCGCCTCCTAGTGATGACGCGAAGCGCGCGTACCAAGATGGCACCCGGAACAAACACGCGACACCGCAGAGCCCCGCTCTCCACAGGTAAACAGCAGTAAATTAAATAAAGTAACCCAAAGTATAAGATCAAACGGAGGAGCAGGAAAACCCCTGCTCCTAACCTCAAGTGAGACTTATCTCGAGGTCCCCCTGACATAAACACTAATGTAAACAAAAACTGGGTGGAAGCAAGGTCCCTGGACGCTATATAGGAACGGAAGAAAAAAAGACTGATGATTGTGGGGAGGAGGGACTATTTATACTTCCTGTGGGAGGGGTTTATTTGAAAAATTATTTAAGTTACTTATGATTTCATTAAATATTCCTCCGTCCCAGGGGTTTGCAGGGGCGATAATACCCCTATCGTTGTGATGCCAATGGGACGCAAGATAAGTCAAATTTGGCTGAGAGCTAAGAAGAGACGTGTACTGACACACAAGAACCCCCCCCCTGGATGTATCACAGGACTGCAGCTATGCCAGTGAATTTTAACATGTCTGAGGATATGTCAAAGGTTAAAGTCAGCGGGCAATGTATGCCACTATAGGCGTGTACAATTGCATAGATCAGGAAGTAGGAAGCAAGGTCTCCAGAGTCTTAAAACCTCTCTTACCTATGCTGATGTCTGTGGTAACGCTCTCCATCTTGCACTGTTCTCCACCATTCACATACATCTCATCTTCCTCGACAGCTTCTACTTTAATAACGAAGAGGTCATTTTCCTACAAGATACCAGAACAGAAAAACACATTGAATACCGTCTGATCTAATGGGAGGATTTATTCAGTTAACCTGCAAATCATAAAGCGTAGATCTACTTTGACTTTCGGAATGACTCCATCGATGTGTGGGCCGCTGTGGGTCTTTATTTCACAGTCTTCAATATAATAAGGGTTGGAACAGTTCTCGGGTGTGACGGCCCTAAAGGACCTATCTGCAAGAGACACATATACCACAGGTTAGGACTGACGAGTGTATCTAAGTGACTCTCAGAGCTGACCTCTCCTCTACAAGCAGCGAGCGTCTCTTACCTGGAGAGGTGGAGAGTTGGCGAGGCTTTATTATAACGTCCTTGTGTCCTCCTGAACAATCATTTTCCTGCATAAAATAATGATAAAATCTTAACACATGACAGGACCCTTTTAATAACCTCACAGTCCTGTGTCCTTCAGCATTGCTCACCTCTCCAGTCAGCAGCTCAATGATCTTGTGGGTGAGTTCTAGGATCTTCTGCTCATTGTTCCTCTCAGGTGGAGGCTCCATGATGGGATGGGTGCTGGGGGCCACACACTCTCCTGATGTCTTCTTCACTACTGTGCAATCCTGTGCAATGAGAGAGGGGCTGGTGACCACCTCAAACATTCTCAGTCACCTTCCCCACCATATCCCCCCTCCCTTGTGTTAAGTCATCTTTATTCCCTGAATCCCTCACCTCTCCAGTCAGCAGGTAGATGATCTTTATGGTGAGGTGTAATATCTTTCTGATCTTCTCATTTTTGTCTTTGTCCATCCTCAGCCAGTCAGTTGGGGAGGGGATGCTGGTCACACAGTGAAGACCTACAAATGGAACATGGATAAAAAGATATTGTCCATACTGGATTAGTTTCCTCCTAAATGTAGAATATTAGATTTGCTTTGCATACGCTGGAGCATGAACATAACAAAGAAGAATGTATCATTAAGCTTAAAGGGAGTATTCTGGAGCATTCATTCATTTTCTACCTACCTGCCTCCTGTCCCTGCTGCTTTCAAACACAGAGGAAAACTAGGAGGTGCGGGCGTGGCTAGCTATAGAAGCAGCAGGACGCAGCTAAGGCTAGCTCCGTCCAGGGCCGCATGATTCCGGGGTAAAGCTATATCCCCATGGGGCTGAAAAAAATTAAAAAGAAAAAGGGAGAGCCGGAGACGACCAGGGCGACGCTGTTTAACTACTTCTCCCTGCTGGCTGCCTTACCCGGGGATAGTGAGGCCCGCACGCCTGAGGAGCTGCCATCTTCTCCTCCCTCACAGCAGCGTGCAGCACGGAGGACAGCGCAGATTGAGGAGTCCCGGCCGGCCCGATCGCGGTCACTGAGGCACTGATCAGGCATCCTGGAGCTAGCGGCTGGCCCTTCGGCGCGCTCCGACTCCCGGCAGCAGCGCGACACTGCCATTTTGCCAGAAGCCTCGGACTGGAAGTGAAGAGGCCGCCATTGCTGCGCCAGAGCCGCTCTGTTTCCGCGGCTCTCGCTGAGCAGGTCCCCCCACCAACACCCCGCTCCTACTCAGCAGTGGTCCGGGAGGAGGTTAGTGGGTCTGAGCCGACTGATCCTGCCCAGCCGCCGGGAAACAGCAGCACCCCCAGCCTAGTGGCTCACACTACCGCCGGACCCCCCATAGACTGCCTCATCCAGTCCTCTCCTCCTATCACAATGACTGCCAGAATGGAGATGGACCTCAGCCCAGCATCCATGGTCCCGCGTACCAGCCCCTCTGTTGGGCCGCTCCCTGGCACCCCCAGGACTCAGCTGGCCATGTCACAGTCTCTCTTCTCCCAGGCAGACAGGGCTATGGGAGGCCCAGATGACACACTGCCTTTATCTGCAGCAGCTCAGCACCATACAGCTCCTGCCCCCTCCATCTCAAGCAGAGATGCAGCATTATTTTTGCAGGGTCATCCTGAGCTACAAGCCCTCCTGGCCCTCCTCCCTTCTAAGAATGATTTGGCCTCCATGGCGGCCGACCTAAAAACATTGTGTCATTGCAAAATAGAGTGCAGGAATTAGAGACTTTTCAAGTGTCCGTACAACATACAGTTTCCACTATGCAAGGGGCTTCGACCTCCCAGATGTCCCAGCAACAGCATCTCATCTCGCATATGAATTATCTGGAAAACATAAACAGGCGTAATAACATTCACTTGCGGGGTCTGCCTAAAGCCACTCGTACACCTGATCTCATCCCAACCCTCACGGGTATCTTTAATGAGCTGCTAGGGGACCCTCAGCACTCCCATATCGAAATTGACCATGCCCACAGGGATGTCATCTGTCGCATCCACTATTATGGCGCAAAAGGCGAGATTGGCCAAGGAAACAGACTTTGATGGCGCCCAACTCTCCCTGTTTTCTGATGTGTCCAGACGAACACTTCGCCTAAGAGCCTCTATGAAACCACTCCTCAAAATGCTTTGGATGAGGAATATCCCTTACCGCTGGGGGTACCCGTTCGCCCTGCAAGTGAACCAGAACGGTAGGATGCGCAGTGTCCGTGTCCCTGCGGACCTCCCGGAATTCCTCCAAGCACTTGATCTCCCAGCAATAGCTCTACCTGAGTGGGAAGCCGTTCTGAAAGATCCTTATGCGCCTGTCCCACTCCTGACTGCGTCAGCACGGCGGAGGGGCCCGCCGGTCTACTCCCGGAGACCACAACGTTCCAGGAGACGTCAGAGAGCGGATTCGAGGTCGGATGTGGAGGGCTGACGAGCATCTGAATTTGTGAGACTGTTCCTATTTTGTCTTTTGGTTGTGGTGGTCTGTGAGCATAAGTGATACTTACTGTCCCATGGGAATACCATATGTTTATTCTTTTTTTCTTTGCTTCCCCCCCGATTGTTCAGTTCTATTTCATATGCCATTAGAGGCCGAGGAGCTTACTAATACTAGGTTTTTGTATTCCTGAAGTGCGTTCCTTGCATCTCCCCCCCCCCCCCCCCCCCCCAATAGTTGCTAGCTGGTTGTAAACCACTGCGAAAGTGCACCTGTCGGTTGCCGCTTTAGTTTTGTGCTACCTACTCACAGGTTTAGCTTTTTCTGTTGATCTACCTGCTTTTCTCCCTCTCCCCTCTATCTCTTCTCCTTTCTCTTCTCCTTTCACCCTGTGGCCAGTGCGATCCTCTCCCATCACTGTGCGAAAGCCCCTTTTGTGCCAGGAGTACAGGCTATGGAGTCGGTTAAGATAACCTCCCTGATATCCCAGATATTGTACTCAATGCACAAAATGGGCACCAAAATATTGTGTTTGCAGGTGACTCATTTTCTGAAGTCTAAGGTCCCCCAATTCCGGAACAGATACTTCCCCACCTGGCTCCACAGTAGCAACCCCTTGGGCAAGACAAAGGGAGTTGCTATCTTTGTCCATAGGTCTGTGCCATGCACTATCCTGGCGGTGGAGGAGGATCCGGAGGCGAGGTTTCTTTTTGTCCGTTTCTCGCAAAAACATTAGATGCTCTTACAGCTCTTCTCCTTTGCGGGGATTTAAATGTTCCCTTGAACCCACTGGTGGACACCTCCTCTGGACGCTCCTCTTACCCCTATAATAAAATCAATAGGATACGTAGCTCTTTGCACACCATGCAGCTGTGTGACGTGTGACTGCTCCACCCCCATGATTGGGATTACTCCTTTTTCTCCAACGTTCATAAGGTGTATAGGCGTAATGACTATGTCTTTGCCAGTCATCACCTCTTGCCGCGTCTAGTGTCCTCGTCCATAGGCAAAATAGTCAGCTCTGACCATGCCCCCGTGCACTGCACCATCTTGTTTCCCATAGACTCCCTCCCCCCGGTCCTTCACATGGAAGCTTAATGAGTCCCTTCTGTCAGACGCGCTTTGCTTAGCAAAGCTCAAAGCTACTGTTGCTAACTTTGATCGAGATCATGGGGTCTTGATTAAGCATGGGGCTAGACTGAAAAAGGATGCAGCGTCTAAACTTTAGTAGTTGCTTACAGAACTTCACGATCTTGAGACACGACATAAAGCCTCTATGCTTAAGATGAGACAGGAGGCAAAGCTGCTCCTTGAGCACAAAAACAATAGATACAGACAAATCTGCGCGAGCAAATTCTATGAATGGGGGGACAAGTCGGGTACACTGTTAGCCAGGGCACTGAGAGATAAACAAGCCTCGCTGCATGTCCCCTAGGTGAAGCGTGACACGGGAGCCTTAACCCGTCTTACCTCCGAGATATTGGACGCTTTCAGTAAATATTATTCCGAGCTATACTCCCTCCCTCGACCTGCCCTTACAGCACCGGGCGCCCTAAGCTCCTTCCTAGCACAGACAGTGCTCCCGGCGTTGCCACAGGAAACGCTGGCGGCGCTTGAAGAAGCCTTCTGCGCTACTGAACTGGCTGCAGCGATTGATACCCTTCCATCGGGTAAAAGCCCGGGGCCAGATGGGTAAACCTAAAGATTCTTTAAGTTGCTCCGCACTGAGCTATCGCCGAGCCTCCTAGCTGTGTGCAATGCCATATCCGCAGACTCCCCTGTGCCCCCCTCCTTCCAACTGGCTTATATTACAGTCATCCCGAAAGAGGGGAAGGGTCCTAATATGTGCTCGAGTTACAGACCCATCTCACTCATCAACACAGACGCAAAGTTGTATGCCAAATTTCTGGCCTTTCACTCGATGCCGAGAAGGCGTTTGACCGGGTGGATTGGGGCTTCATGGAGGGGGTCCTTAGGGGATTAAGGCTGGGCCCGATAATACTGTCTAGGATCATGGCATTGTACGCGCAACCGCGGGCACAATTGCGGATTAATGGCTCCCTGTCTGCACCTTTCCCTATAAAAAATGGTACAAGACAGGGTTGCCCCCTGTCCCCATTGCTGTATGTTCTGGTGATGGAACATCTCTTACAGGCTATTAGACATAATACGGAGATTAGGGGAATAGACGTTGGCTCGTACCATATGAAATGTTGAGTATGTGCTGAAGATGTACTACTCTATCTATCGGACCCCGCGACCTCGCTCCCGGCCCTCCTCTCCACTCTGAAAACATACAGTGGATTTAGCAACTACAAACTCAACCTTTCTAAAAGCGTGGCGTTGCATCTTAACCTTCCCCTTGCCACTTTACTGTCCCTCAAACAGTCCTTCCCCCTCACATGGACTAGAAAGTCCTTTAAATATCTTGGTGTACATGTTCCTGATTCTTCAACGCTTCTTCGGGGAGGTTACCAGACTCTTCTCATGATTCATCTGATGTGGACAGAGACCTGAAACAGCGAGGTCCACCTTAATTAGACCCAAACTCTCGGGTGGACTGGCTTTACCAGACCCTTTTTCCTACTACCTGGCAGCGGTGTCCACCAGGATTCTAGACTGATTTCACCACAAAACCACTAAGCTGTGGGTGGCAATGGAGGCTTCACAAGCGCGCATACCTCTCTCTATAGTCCTTTGGTGTAGCCCTGCTCAGTGGCCCTGAACGCAAATTGCGCAGCTCCCATACGTATCACAAATAACAGCAGCGATTGGTCAAGCCCAGCTTCTGAAAGCACCGCTGTTTGCGGCAGACGGCCCGTTAACCCCCCTGGTATGTAATAGGGACTTCGTCCAAGGACTGGAGTCGGAGCACTTTCTGGCTCCACACCTGCCTTCCCTTCCTTGCTTCCGACACGCGTCAACTTTAACAGCGCTGAAGCTGTATGAACAGCTGGTCCCAGTGCCGGAACAGACCCCTCTCACACTGCTACATTATAGACAGCTGCAGCATTTTGAATCCGCTAATACGATCGCCAGTTGTGTAGCCAGTTCTTCCCCGACAAACGGTTTATCAGATATATGCCCTTCTTCTTTCCTCCTCCAGCCTCCCGGCTCCCGCTTTCCAGAGGGGATGGGAGGGAGAATGCTCACGTACATTGACAGAGTCTAAGTGGAGTAAGGCCTTTTTGTTTTGTCACAAGTCCTCTGTCTCCAGCAGGTATCAGGAAACAAATAATAAAATACTAGCCCGCTGGTATAGAGTTCCCGCGCTGCTACATTCCTTTTATCCGGCTGTTCCTGATACCTGTTTTTGATGCGAGCGGGAGGTGGGCAGCATGCTGCACATCTGGTGGTCATGTGAGTGTTTGCGTCCTTTTTGGGATAAGGTAGTGGATGTGGTGCGGACAGTCACGTGCACTCGGCTGCAGAAAGACCCGACCGTCCTGTTACTTCTAATTCTGCCAGGTACAGTCCCGGGGAACAAAAAATCTATGGTATGCTACCTTCTTACGGCCGCGCATAGGGTCATTCCTTGGAAATGGAAGACTACTGTCTGCCCCACAATGACGGACTGGTTCCGGGAAATATTAGTCATTGCCAGGATGGAAGAACTGTGTGCAGAGTTCAATGTGAGGGCTGTGGCGGTGGCTAAGTTATGGCTCCTGTGGTCGGAGTTCCTGCAGACACCAGAATACCACACTCTCACTAATTGACTTTATCTCTTGGGGCCCCTGCTTAGCTGGCTCCGAATTGGGTTTAGACCAACCCCTGGAGGATATCACTATTCTCTTCCTTCCGGTCTTCCCCTCCTCTTCCCCCTCCCTTTTCTTCCCTCCTCCCCCCCTTCTCCTTCCCGCTCTCTAGTCCTTTCCCTCATACTGCTTCTCTTTTATATTAGGTTTGTCACATGCGGGCGCTGCACAGTTGCGGTGCCATGCCTGATTTCTTTCGGTTTTATTTTTTGATTTGGATGACAGCATTAATGTCTATTTGATGCTGAGTCTACTGTTTCTGATGTTAGTTTGCTGTGTCAAAATTGTTACTTATTTTCTTGTTCACACTGTATTGGTGAACACTTCTGTTTTCCTATTGTCATTTATTCTTGTATTCCTACAAAACTTCAATAAAATCTCTTTGAATACGAAAAAAAAAAAAAAAAGAAAACTAGGAGTTGCGAAGCCCTCCTAAATCAAACCCCCAGAACCATGCATCCCTTGCTGCTCAACATCATCCTCCCTAGTGCGGAGCTTCTCCGCCAGAACCTGGAGAACATCTTTCAGCTGAGCATTCTACCATTAGCAGCGTTCACAAACCTAACAAAATTTTCCATTAACTAGGTAAAATAGGCCCACATCCAAGACAAGAGCCTTCCGGGTGCTCAGCAGGATCCTAGAGTCAGCTGTGCGTTCCTGCAGACCATCACCACTCCTGACACCAGCTACCTTCAAGACATATACACTGCCACACACCATGTTTGGACTTCATGGTGGGACCCCTGAACTACATGGCCTATAGTTACAACAACATAGAGAGACCATTGTAATAGACATAAATACTGTACCTGGTGTGGTAAACTGATGGTGCAATGGAGCCGCAGCCTCGATCTCCACAGGGAGATTCTCTCTGTCTTTGCTGCTCTGAGCTCTAAAAATTACAACAAACACGAAAAGCTAAAGGAATAAAAATGTAACAAAATGTAAAGATATATGAACCTCTCCTATCACTTTTACTAACAAGGTGGTAACCCTACGTAAGGACTAAACGTTGTGACTGTACAAAACCATACAGTCATCGTGCTGGGAGCTGAGGTATGGGCAGCTGTTTGCTGGATGTCACTTATGTAGGCTATACGTGCTTATGTGGAGGCAAATCTACCAAAGAACGACACTAAAGAGCAGCAAGGCCGAGCCATGAGGTTACAGCAGTCTTACCGTGTAATGGATGAAGATCCGGGAGCCATGAGGTTACAGCCGTCTTACCATGTAATGGATGAAGATCCGGGAGCCATGAGGTTACAGCCGTCTTACCGTGTAATGGATTAAGATATGGGAGCCATGAGGTTACAGCCGTCTTACCGTGTAATAAATGAAGATCCGGGAGCCATGAGGTTACAGCCGTCTTACCGTGTAATGGATGAAGATCCGGGAGCCACGAGGTTACAGCAGTCTTACCGTGTAATGGATGAAGATCCGGGAGCCACGAGGTTACAGCCATCTTACCGTGTAATGGATGAAGATCCGGGAGCCACGAGGTTACAGCCATCTTACCGTGTAATGGATAAAGATCCGGGAGCCACGAGGTTACAGCCGTCTTACCGTGCAATGGATGAAGATCCGGGAGCCACGAGGTTACAGCCGTCTTACCGTGCAATGGATGAAGATCCGGGAGCCACGAGGTTACAGCCATCTTACCGTGCAATGACTGAAGATCTGGGAGCCATCGGAATCAGGCCCAATACAATACTTACAACAACATTCACCGCTCAGGATCAATAATACATTTTCTGCTCTGATTTTTACGGCCGTGGCAATATCTATTGTTTATTTTTGAATATGTAAATTGAATGTTTTTAGATTTTTTTCTGTATTGGACGGCTTCCTTTTAGTTATTTTGTCTTTCTTGTTGTCGTAGTCAGTTTTTTGCTGTATTTTGGTGTGTTCTGCTCACAGATGGTTGGCCTCAGAGGGGGGTGACGTGTTTAGGGGGTGATCTTCATGTTTGGCAAACGCTCCGATCTGGCGCCTGCACTCAATGCTTTGACATACAGGATAATCAGTGTCGGAAAGGATACACTAATAGCAGAGATCAGTAGCACTACGGCCTCTGTTCCCTTTTCCTGCTGTCATTTTTTATAAGACGCTTTTGTCGGATATTACTTCTCTTGCATCGACCACTACCTGACCGTATGGCTCCCTCCCCATAACAAGAGGTTCTTCAGCGGCTGCAGTGTGCATAATGTAACATTAATCTCCAGCTGCTGCAGAACATCTCAATTCACACGTCAGCTGCTATGGATCTCTATGACGACAGTAAACAGCCACACAATAGCGAGCTTGTACGTACCCGACCAGGACCTGATATGTAGCTGCTTGATCCTAGTAGATGAAGGACCTGTGATGATGTCACCATCATGTGACTAGTCACATGACAGGGTGGAGCTCAGCACTGGACTTCTGCTGTTGTTTTAACCATGTGGTTCAGTCACATGAGAGGGCGGGGCTTAGCTTTGAAGAGGATAAGTAGTAAATAAAGGACCTGGGATGATGTCACATGAGGGGCAGTGCTCAGTAGGATAAGCTGCTCTGTGAGGAGAAGTGATGGAATCAGTGTGACAAGTGGAGGCGGGTAATTCTGGAAGTTCTCTTGTAGGATGATTGTGGCGCACACTTTGCCCTCTGGGTAATACCTACTCACAGGTTTTCCATGTTTGTTGGGTCTGGTGGAGTGTGGGCCGTTGGTTCTGGTGGTGGTGGGGGGGGGGGGGGGACCTGGGGCCCTTGTGTTGTCTGGTTGGTATGTGTGTGATGTGGAGAGTTATGTCAGCTCCAGGCTTCTCGTAGGCCAATGTTTTAGGGTAATTTACATGGTTAAAGGGGTACTCCAACATGAGGTAAAACAAAAATAAACAGTCTGCAGAAGTATATGGCATTGCTTACCTGTCTGACCCAGTTCTGAACCCACCAAAAATCCATTTGTTTTGGGGTCTCCTGTATTGTGTGGTTGCACTTCCTGGTTAAGCAGTTGCTCAGTACTACAAGTTCCAGAATGCATTGCTTTCCCTCAGCTGTTCATCACAGTCCCCCACCCTGCCCATACCCCTCCCAAATCTGTTGCAGAACATCTAGGCTGTGTTCACACATTGCAGTTTCACTGTGTTAATTATTAAACTGCAGTACTGAATCATTTCATTGTGGTCCTGACTGTGCGCACACTGTATTCTCTACCTGTAACACCACACAGCACTGTATTCTCTACCTGTAACACCACACAGCGCGCTGTATTCTCTACCTGTAACACCACACAGCACACTGTATTCTCTACCTGTAACACCACACAGCGCGCTGTATTCTCTACCTGTAACACCACACAGCACAATGTATTCTCTACCTGTAACACCACACAGCACAGTATTCTCTACCTGTAACACCACACAGCAGGCTGTATTCTCTACCTGTAACACCACACAGCACGCTGTATTCTCTACCTGTAACACCACACAGCACGCTGTATTCTCTACCTGTAACACCACACAGCACACTGTATTCTCTACCTGTAACACCACACAGCAGGCTGTATTCTCTACCTGTAACACCACACAGCACGCTGTATTCTCTACCTGTAACACCACACAGCACGCTGTATTCTCTACCTGTAACACCACACAGCACACTGTATTCTCTACCTGTAACACCACACAGCGCTGTATTCTCTACCTGTAACACCACACAGTACTGTATTCTCTACCTGTAACACCACACAACACTGTATTCTCTACCTGTAACACCACACAGCACGCTGTATTCTCTACCTGTAACACCACACAGCGCTGTATTCTCTACCTGTAACACCACACAGCACTGTATTCTCTACCTGTAACACCACACAGCACGCTGTATTCTCTACCTGTAACACCACACAGCACGCTGTATTCTCTACCTGTAACACCACACAGCGCTGTATTCTCTACCTGTAACACCACACAGCACTGTATTCTCTACCTGTAACACCACACAGCAGGCTGTATTCTCTACCTGTAACACCACACAGCAGGCTGTATTCTCTACCTGTAACACCACACAGCACGCTGTATTCTCTACCTGTAACACCACATAGCACGCTGTATTCTCTACCTGTAACACCACACAGCACACTGTATTCTCTACCTGTAACACCACACAGCGCTGTATTCTCTACCTGTAACACCACACAGTACTGTATTCTCTACCTGTAACACCACACAACACTGTATTCTCTACCTGTAACACCACACAGCACGCTGTATTCTCTACCTGTAACACCACACAGCGCTGTATTCTCTACCTGTAACACCACACAGCACTGTATTCTCTACCTGTAACACCACACAGCACGCTGTATTCTCTACCTGTAACACCACACAGCACGCTGTATTCTCTACCTGTAACACCACACAGCGCTGTATTCTCTACCTGTAACACCACACAGCGCTGTATTCTCTACCTGTAACAGCACACAGCAGGCTGTATTCTCTACCTGTAACAGCACACAGCACGCTGTATTCTCTACCTGTAACACCACACAGCACTGTATTCTCTACCTGTAACACCACACAGCGCTCTATTCTCTACCTGTAACACCACACAGCACACTGTATTCTCTACCTGTAACACCACACAGCACGCTGTATTCTCTACCTGTAACAGCACACAGCACTGTATTCTCTACCTGTAACACCACACAGCACACTGTATTCTATACCTGTAACACCACACAGCACTGTATTCTCTACCTGTAACACCACACAGCGCTGTATTCTCTACCTGTAACACCACGCTGTATTCTCTCCCTGTAACACCACACAGCACTGTATTCTCTACCTGTAACACCACACAGCACACTGTATTCTCTACCTGTAACACCACACAGCACGCTGTATTCTCTACCTGTAACAGCACACAGCACTGTATTCTCTACCTGTAACACCACACAGCACTGTATTCTCTACCTGTAACACCACACAGCACACTGTATTCTCTACCTGTAACACCACACAGCACGCTGTATTCTCTACCTGTAACACCACACAGCACGCTGTATTCTCTACCTGTAACACCACACAGCACACTGCATTCTCTACCTGTAACACCACACAGCTCTGTATTCTCTACCTGTAACACCACATAGCACACTGTATTCTCTACCTGTAACACCACATAGCACACTGTATTCTCTACCTGTAACACCACACAGCACTGTATTATCTACCTGTAACACCACACAGCACTGTATTCTCTACCTATAACACCACACAGCACACTGTATTCTCTACCTGTAACACCACACAGCACGCTGTATTCTCTACCTGTAACACCACACAGCACACTGTATTCTCTACCTGTAACACCACACAGCACTGTATTCTCTACCTGTAACACCACACAGCACACTGTATTCTCTACCTGTAACGCCACACAGCGCTGTATTCTCTACCTGTAACACCACACAGCACTGTATTCTCTACCTGTAACACCACACAGCACGCTGTATTCTCTACCTGTAACACCACACAGCACTGTATTCTCTACCTGTAACACCACACAGCACGCTGTATTCTCTACCTGTAACACCACACAGCACACTGTATTCTCTACCTGTAACACCACACAGCACGCTGTATTCTCTACCTGTAACACCACACAGCACAGTGTATTCTCTACCTGTAACACCACACAGCACGCTGTATTCTCTACCTGTAACACCACACAGCACGCTGTATTCTCTCCCTGTAACACCACACAGCACGCTGTATTCTCTACCTGTAACACCACACAGCACGCTGTATTCTCTACCTGTAACACCACACAGCACTGTATTATCTACCTGTAACACCACACAGCACTGTATTCTCTACCTATAACACCACACAGCACGCTGTATTCTCTACCTGTAATACCACACAGCACTGTATTCTCTACCTGTAACACCACACAGCACTGTATTCTCTACCTGTAACACCACACAGCACACTGTATTCTCTACCTGTAACACCACACAGCACGCTGTATTCTCTACCTGTAATACTACACAGCACGCTGTATTCTCTACCTGTAACACCACACAGCACTGTATTCTCTACCTGTAACACCACACAGCACAATGTATTCTCTACCTGTATCACCACACAGCGCTGTATTCTCTCCCTGAAACACCACACAGCACGCTGTATTCTCTACCTGTAACACCACACAGCACTGTATTCTCTACCTGTAACACCACACAGCACGCTGTATTCTCTACCTGTAACACCACACAGCACACTGTATTCTCTACCTGTAACACCACACAGCACTGTATTCTCTACCTGTAACACCACACAGCACACTGTATTCTCTACCTGTAACGCCACACAGCGCTGTATTCTCTACCTGTAACACCACACAGCACTGTATTCTCTACCTGTAACACCACACAGCACACTGTATTCTCTACCTGTAACACCACACAGCACACTGTATTCTCTACCTGTAACACCACACAGCACTGTATTCTCTACCTGTAACACCACACAGCACGCTGTATTCTCTACCTGTAACACCACACAGCACACTGTATTCTCTACCTGTAACGCCACACAGCGCTGTATTCTCTACCTGTAACACCACACAGCACTGTATTCTCTACCTGTAACACCACACAGCACACTGTATTCTCTACCTGTAACACCACACAGCACACTGTATTCTCTACCTGTAACACCACACAGCACTGTATTCTCTACCTGTAACACCACACAGCACGCTGTATTCTCTACCTGTAACACCACACAGCACTGTATTCTCTACCTGTAACACCACACAGCACGCTGTATTCTCTACCTGTAACACCACACAGCACACTGTATTCTCTACCTGTAACACCACACAGCACGCTGTATTCTCTACCTGTAACACCACACAGCACAGTGTATTCTCTACCTGTAACACCACACAGCACGCTGTATTCTCTACCTGTAACACCACACAGCACGCTGTATTCTCTCCCTGTAACACCACACAGCACGCTGTATTCTCTACCTGTAACACCACACAGCACGCTGTATTCTCTACCTGTAACACCACACAGCACACTGTATTCTCTACCTGTAACACCACACAGCACTGTATTATCTACCTGTAACACCACACAGCACTGTATTCTCTACCTGTAACACCACACAGCACGCTGTATTCTCTACCTGTAACACCACACAGCACGCTGTATTCTCTACCTGTAATACTACACAGCACGCTGTATTCTCTACCTGTAACACCACACAGCACTGTATTCTCTACCTGTAACACCACACAGCATGCTGTATTCTCTACCTGTAACACCACACAGCACTGTATTCTCTACCTGTAACACCACACAGCACTGTATTCTCTACCCGTAACACCACACAGCACACTGTATTCTCTACCTGTAACACCACACAGCGCTGTATTCTCTACCCGTAACACCAGACAGCACGCTGTATTCTCTACCTGTAACACCACACAGCACGCTGTATTCTCTACCTGTGACACCACACAGCACTGTATTCTCTACCTGTAACACCACACAGCAGGCTGTATTCTCTACCTGTAACACCACACAGCACACTGTATTCTCTACCTGTAACACCACACACAGCACGCTGTATTCTCTACCTGTAACACCACACAGCACTGTATTCTCTACCTGTAACACCACACAGCACTGTATTCTCTACCTGTAACACCACACAGCACACTGTATTCTCTACCTGTAACACCACACAGCACTGTATTCTCTACCTGTAACACCACACAGCACTGTATTTTCTACCTGTAACACCACACAGCACTGTATTCTCTACCTGTAACACCAGACAGCACGCTGTATTCTCTACCTGTAACACCACACAGCACGCTGTATTCTCTACCTGTAACACCACACAGCACGCTGTATTCTCTACCTGTAACACCACACAGCACGCTGTATTCTCTACCTGTAACACCACACAGCACGCTGTATTCTCTACCTGTAACACCACACAGCACGCTGTATTCTCTACCTGTAACACCACACAGCACTGTATGCTCTACCTGTAACACCACACAGCACTGTATTCTCTACCTGTAACACCACACAGCACACTGTATTCTCTACCTGTAACACCACACAGCACTGTATTCTCTACCTGTAACACCACACAGCACGCTGTATTCTCTACCTGTAACACCACACAGCACTGTATGCTCTACCTGTAACACCACACAGCACGCTGTATTCTCTACCTGTAACACCACACAGAAAATGAAAGAAGAATCAAAGAAATATGGCATTCTCCATCTTGTAGTATCGTGCAGAATCTTTATTCAGGAAAACGTTTCACGCTAAGGGCTAGTTCACATGGAGTAAAACTAGCGTAATTCCAAGGTGGATAGAGTGACATGTAAATTCTTTGAGCAGGGGGGGCGCGCAAGCCCTATCATAGACTGCCTGTATGACATGGAGGCTGGCGGGATTCCACTGTGGAGAGTTCACCTGCAGAAGTACGCCAGTTTTACTCTGTGTGAACTGGCCCTAACAAGTAAATCAGAGAGGACGCACACATCGCTAGCAACCGCAGAGGCATGAAATGTGTTGTTGCTAACGCTGTGCGCGCCCTCTCTAATTTACCTGTTGGCGTGAAATATTTCACTGAATAAAGATCCTGCACGATGGTGAGTGCCATTTTTCTTTCATTCTCTAGTAGATGTTATGTTTCATGGACTTGTTAATTATATAGAGCACCATCTATAGCATCACAGCACAAAGTGTCGTCAGAGAGTGTGAATCAGAGTCCAATAGTGCCAGGCAAAAATGGTGGGAGGCCTCAAACATAAAAACAGACTTAAAACTGACAGACCTCAACCAGGCAAAAACTTTTTGTGTCAAAAGTTTTTTATTTTTTTTATTTTTTAGGTTCTTGCTCATTGTTCACTGGCGATTGGTGAGGGTCCTAATGCCTGGACCCAGGCCTAATAAACATTCGACATGACCAGGAGAAAAGTGTTAATAATAAGAAACTAAACTCAAGAACAAAGGGAACAATCTGAGGTTATTGGGAGGAAGGCAAGAGGAAATTTGAGAAAATATTACTTTACTGAAAGAGTAGTAGATACTTGGGACAAGCTGCCAGCAGATGTAGTTGGTAAATCTACAATAACTGAAGGTAACCCCACCTGGTATATACATATAAGATAAGGTATATACACATAAGATAAGGAGGGAATTAATATAAAGGCAGACTGGGGGGGGGGGGGGTTGCCGACAATCTTCTATGTTTCTAGATTAGTCCTGGGTTAATATAAGGAATGCTAGCCTCTTATGAAGAGAAAATACTACATAAGCTATGAGGAAAGCAGCGGACGGGGGAAGAGATGAACCGTCTGGTGAAGTGTTTGAGTAATCTGCTCCTCCGGGCAGCATTATATCTTTAGAGTAGCGCACACTGTCATGTATTTGGTGCCTTGTAACCTTTTCCCCTCCCTGAAATCTCTGTTTCCTGTAGTCAGAGTGCTTGGTTTGCCACTTTTGCACAAAAATCCCGGCATCAAGAATTTCCAGATAATTAAGTTGTCAGGTATTTAGGTTTCTCAAAGGAAGTGCAAATTTTGGCATGTTGTATGCCAAAAAATTGGTGCAAAACCTAGTGTCTACATTGTCGATTGAAGATCACTGGCGAAGAGTAGAGGCGATTGAGTAGTGAAATATTCAAAATTAAAGTCTATGGGAAAAATGCCTGTGACTTGGTGATCTCCAAGTGGTTGAATTTAGGTTTCCAAGTCTACCATGACACCTCAGAAAATAATGCCGACACCTCTGGATGCAACTGGGACAGCAGGGGAAGCATGCCTGGGTGTATATAGGACAGCAGGGGAAGCATGCCTGGGTACATATAGGACAGCAGGGGAAGCATGCCTGGGTACATATAGGACAGCAGGGGAAGCATGCCTGTGTACATATAGGACAGCAGGGGAAGCATGCCTGGGTACATATAGGACAGCAGGGGAAGCATGCCTGTGTACATATAGGACAGCAGGGGAAGCATGCCTGGGTGTATATAGGACAGCAGGGGAAGCATGCCTGGGTGTATATAGGACAGCAGGGGAAGCATGCCTGGGTGTATATAGGACAGCAGGGGAAGCATGCCTGGGTGTATATAGGACAGCAGGGGAAGCATGCCTGGGTACATATAGGACAGCAGGGGAAGCATGCCTGGGTACATATAGGACAGCAGGGGAAGCATGCCTGGGTGTATATAGGACAGCAGGGGAAGCATGCCTGGGTACATATAGGACAGCAGGGGAAGCATGCCTGGGTGTATATAGGACAGCAGGGGAAGCATGCCTGGGTACATATAGGACAGGAGGGGGAAGCATGCCTGGGTGTATATAGGACAGCAGGGGAAGCATGCCTGGGTACATATAGGACAGCAGGGGAAGCATGCCTGGGTACATATAGGACAGCAGGGGAAGCATGCCTGGGTACATATAGGACAGGAGGGGGAAGCATGCCTGGGTGTATATAGGACAGCAGGGGAAGCATGCCTGGGTACATACAGGACAGCAGGGGAAGCATGCCTGGGTGTATATAGGACAGCAGGGGAAGCATGCCTGGGTACATATAGGACAGCAGGGGAAGCATGCCTGGGTACATATAGGACAGCAGGGGAAGCATGCCTGGGTACATATAGGACAGCAGGGGAAGCATGCCTGGGTACATATAGGACAGCAGGGGAAGCATGCCTGGGTACATATAGGACAGCAGGGGAAGCATGCCTGGGTGTATATAGGACAGCAGGGGAAGCATGCCTGGGTGTATATAGGACAGCAGGGGAAGCATGCCTGGGTGTATATAGGACAGCAGGGGAAGCATGCCTGGGTGCATATAGGACAGCAGGGGAAGCATGCCTGGGTACATATAGGACAGCAGGGGAAGCATGCCTGTGTACATATAGGACAGCAGGGGAAGCATGCCTGGGTACATATAGGACAGCAGGGGAAGCATGCCTGTGTACATATAGGACAGCAGGGGAAGCATGCCTGGGTGTATATAGGACAGCAGGGGAAGCATGCCTGGGTGTATATAGGACAGCAGGGGAAGCATGCCTGGGTGTATATAGGACAGCAGGGGAAGCATGCCTGGGTGTATATAGGACAGCAGGGGAAGCATGCCTGGGTACATATAGGACAGCAGGGGAAGCATGCCTGGGTACATATAGGACAGCAGGGGAAGCATGCCTGGGTGTATATAGGACAGCAGGGGAAGCATGCCTGGGTACATATAGGACAGCAGGGGAAGCATGCCTGGGTGTATATAGGACAGCAGGGGAAGCATGCCTGGGTACATATAGGACAGGAGGGGGAAGCATGCCTGGGTGTATATAGGACAGCAGGGGAAGCATGCCTGGGTACATATAGGACAGCAGGGGAAGCATGCCTGGGTACATATAGGACAGCAGGGGAAGCATGCCTGGGTACATATAGGACAGGAGGGGGAAGCATGCCTGGGTGTATATAGGACAGCAGGGGAAGCATGCCTGGGTACATACAGGACAGCAGGGGAAGCATGCCTGGGTGTATATAGGACAGCAGGGGAAGCATGCCTGGGTACATATAGGACAGCAGGGGAAGCATGCCTGGGTACATATAGGACAGCAGGGGAAGCATGCCTGGGTACATATAGGACAGCAGGGGAAGCATGCCTGGGTACATATAGGACAGCAGGGGAAGCATGCCTGGGTACATATAGGACAGCAGGGGAAGCATGCCTGGGTGTATATAGGACAGCAGGGGAAGCATGCCTGGGTGTATATAGGACAGCAGGGGAAGCATGCCTGGGTGTATATAGGACAGCAGGGGAAGCATGCCTGGGTGCATATAGGACAGCAGGGGAAGCATGCCTGGGTGCATATAGGACAGCAGGGGAAGCATGCCTGGGTACTTATGGGACAGCAGGGGAAGCATGCCTGGGTACATATAGGACAGCAGGGGAAGCATGCCAGGGTACATATAGGACAGCAGGGGAAGCATGCCTGGGTGTATATAGGACAGGGGAGGAAGCATGCCTGGGTACATATAGGACAGCAGGGGAAGCATGCCCGGGTACATATGGGACAGCAGGGGAAGCATGCCAGGGTACATATGGGACAGCAGGGGAAGCATCCCTGGGTACATATAGGACAGCAGGGGAAGCATCCCTGGGTACATATAGGACAGCAGGGGAAGCATGCCTGGGTACATATGGGACAGCAGGGGAAGCATGCCTGGGTACATATAGGACAGCGGGGGAAGCATGCCTGGGTGTATATAGGACAGCAGGGGAAGCATGCCTGGGTGTATATAGGACAGCAGTGGAAGCATGCCTGGGTACATATGGGACAGCAGGGGAAGCATGCCTGGGTACATATAGGACAGCAGGGGAAGCATGCCTGGGTACATATAGGACAGCAGGGGAAGCATGCCTGGGTACATATAGGACAGCAGGGGAAGCATGCCTGGGTGTATATAGGACAGCAGGGGAAGCATGCCTGGGTACATATAGGACAGCAGGGGAAGCATGCCTGGGTACATATAGGACAGCAGGGGAAGCATGCCTGGGTGTATATAGGACAGGGGGGGAAGCATGCCTGGGTGCATATAGGACAGCAGGGGAAGCATGCCTGGGTGTATATAGGACAGCAGGGGAAGCATGCCTGGGTGTATATAGGACAGCAGGGGAAGCATGCCTGGGTGTATATAGGACAGCAGGGGAAGCATGCCTGGGTACATATAGGACAGGGGGGGGAAGCATGCCTGGGTACATATAGGACAGCAGGGGAAGCATGCCTGGGTGTATATAGGACAGCAGGGGAAGCATGCCTGGGTACATATGGGACAGCAGGGGAAGCATGCCTGGGTACATATAGGACAGCAGGGGAAGCATGCCTGGGTGTATATAGGACAGCAGGGGAAGCATGCCAGGGTACATATGGAACAGCAGGGGAAGCATGCCTGGGTACATATAGGACAGAAGGGGAAGCATGCCTGGGTACATATAGGACAGCAGGGGAAGCATGCCTGGGTACATATAGGACAGCAGGGGAAGCATGCCTGGGTGCATATAGGACAGCAGGGGAAGCATGCCTGGGTACATATAGGACAGCAGGGGAAGCATGCCTGGGTACATATAGGACAGCAGGGGAAGCATGCCTGGGTGCATATAGGACAGCAGGGGAGGCATGCCCGGGTACATATGGGACAGTGGGGGAAGCATGCCTGGGTACATATGGGACAGCAGGGGAAGCATGCCCGGGTACATATGGGACAGTGGGGGAAGCATGCCTGGGTACATATAGGACAGCGGGGGAAGCATGCCTGGCTGCATCTAACAAGCTAAAGTTGCAGTATTACGCCACTATCACAGCCTCTCAGCTATACACTCCAAACACAATATAACCTCTATGTAAAGTGGAAAAGAAACCAGGAAACCTTCTCTCCTCTACATTATCATGGACAGAAAGCCAAATTGTAAGCAAAAGAAACATTTTTCTGCACCCCTTTAAATCACGTTGCCTATGACAATTACAGATAGAGTAAGCAAGGGAAAAATCAAACAGCACCCACCGCTAACTGTCATTGTGTGTGTGAGTGATGTGGTCAGACGCGTTCTACACATAAAGGGGTGTGGTTCTCATGGAAACCATGTAAAAATTGTAATTTAGGCCCGTTGAGGGAGGTGAGCCCTCCAAAAATCCTGGGAGTTACAGGAGAACTGGTAACAATACAGTCTTCTTAAGAGACCCTGGAATTTGAATGTTTACACTTGAAATCCTTTAAAGAGTATCTAAGAAAGGGTAAATTTTATTTGAATTTGATGGAAAAACCACCCACCACTACCGCCTCTACCGACCTGATTGATCCTGTCTGCTAAAAAGTGACTTCTTCCACCTAAAGGCATAATGAAAAAAATTAGCACTTTTTTAGCAGAGACAAAAAAGAGATTAAGGCCCTTGAGGTGAGTCCTTCAAAAATTTATTTTGTGAGCCCTTCAACATTCCCATTCAATTTAATAAATAAAAATAAAAAGGTAAGTGAAAGATTGAATTGAATTTGAGTTAATTTGAAATCGAAGATTAAAAAAACAGCCGATAGAGTGGCCTCTACCAGCTTCTTCATTCCAAACAGCTACAAAATGAAAGGAAGGCAGAGGACACCCTCAACAAGTTTGTATCCAGAAATAAAATGGTTTGAAATGGACACAAGGATCCTACTAAAATACCTGCCTTCAAAGATTTTTCAAAATGGCCCATTTATTCGGTGGTCGAGGAGGAGGAAAGGCGCTTCAGCAGGCATGGCACTTCATGTTTTCCAGCTTTCCACTGGTGGAGAAGTAAACTCTGGGTCACTACAATGGCTGTTCATTTTGGTATGCGTCAGCTTGTCAGCATTATCATTATTTTAAAAAATTTTTAAAAGTATAATTGTTTTTGCACACTCTCAGTATATCCAGCCATATACATACATGATTTTAAATGCCTTCAGGCAACAGGCTTTCCAATGGTTAATGTTACGCACAGAATGCAAAACAGTGGTACCAAATTATTCTTTTTTTTGGCACATTCTCAGTATACAGCGGTATACCCTATATTCAAGTAGATACAGTGCAGCCTTTTCAAAAATAAGAATTTAGAATAGTATACTACTCGATCGAGCAGTACTCACTCATCTCTAGTGAAGAGCATCTGCATCACTGCCTACATACAAGAGACTCCACCCGCCACTTCTTTAGACCTGAAATGCTCGTCAGACATAAAAATTAAAAATCTTGAAGCTGTAATTTTACCTAAGAAAAAATCAGGAACAGAAGCGTTTGGGTAGAACCTGTTATTTCGCACCGCATCTGCCTTTACTTCACTCCTGTTGGAATCCAAGAACGTTTTCTCCCTCATGTGAATCTTTTGATGCTTTATTAGGCTATGTTCACACTACGTAAAACTATGGCCGTTGTTGCCGATGGCTGTTATGGGTCTAAGAACACAGGAACACACAGCAATTCTTTTTAAAGTTTACTTTTATTTTGTAACTGTAGTAAACTATAACATAAGCTACAAAAATCACTGTCACCCAAAACTAAACAAAATGCTCTCTACACTGTACAATTTTTTAATTGCATTCAGACCTGCGGACGGTGAAAGCCTGTAATGGATTGTTCCCGCCCAGCATCATGTATCAGTATCAGGCCGGCAGTGGGGGAACACTTTGAATTGCTGCTGCTCTGTCATTACATCATAGAAGTAAATTACAAATCTCTGGCACTTTCTGGCACTAGTTAATCTGAAAGAATTTTTTTTTAACAACCCCAGTAAAGGTATTATCCTAAGGGCTCATTCACACGATCTGTGCCTCGATCCGGAGCTTCCACTACTAAATCTATATAGTAAAGAAATAAAGACACCACACAAGTGAAAAATATTTTTTATTCAAATAAAAGCACCCCCAGACCCCTTGTTGACCATTTTATAAAAAAAAATCCCAACAACCGCTGGTCATCAACGTAGTCCATCGAATCCACCATAATCCACAGGATACTGATATCTGATAAACAAAAAGGGAGAAACACACAAAAAAACACACAAACAGGAGCACAACACCCATCATTGTGAGTGGTGTTGTGCACCTTACAGTATGCAGCATCTTTACAGATCGCTGCTTACAGTGTGGCACCCAAGGGGTTAAGGGAGGAGGCATTGCATCCCCCTTAAACCTTTGGGTGCCATACTGAACAGTTTGGCCCCCAAGGGGTTAAGTAAGGGACCCCACTTAACACCTTGGGGGCCAGACCAGACTGATGTCAGACTGCACCCATATCAGCAAGGAAGGGGTTAAGTGACACCCCCCCCCCCTTCCTTGCTGGGATGGGTGTAGTGCAGGGGGGGAGAGCTTTATACTCACCCTCCGATGTCTTCTATCTCCTATTTTCTCTCTTCTATCTTCTCTCTTTGCCTGGCTCCGGTTCTTTATATGTCTGCTCAGCCAATCAGCTAGCAGACATATAAATCTAAATGTTTTTTCTAATGTTGCTATTGTGATAAAAAAAATAGCATCATTAGAAGAAACATTTGCTGTTTTAATTAAAGTATTAATTATTACATTGAGCTGTATTACTGGAAATAGGTTTTGCCAGCAATAATACAGCTTCCTGTAGTAGTTAATATTTAATTAATAAAACACATTTTCGTTCAAATAAAGTTATTTTCATTGTACAATAGCTTAATTAAAACAAATACATACTTTTGCAATTAAATATACTGTAAATAAATAAATATACATATTTATTTATATATATTTTTTTTAATTAACAGTATATTTAATAGTGAAAGCATGGATTCGTTTTAATTAAGCCATTGAACAATGAAAATAACTTTTTTAGAACAAAACTTTGTTTTATTAATTAAATATTAACTATTACAGGGATCGGCATTATTGCCGGGGATCGCTAACCCCGGTAATACCGTTCCTTGTAATACTGCTTCCCTGCTTTCCCAGATGCATCCAGAGGTGTTTGCATCACTTTCTAAAGATGTCTTGGACTTGGTGACTGCCAATTCGTCAAATCTTGATTTCCAGGTCCCAAGGATTTTTCTCCCATAGACTATAATGGGATTCGATCGAATAGTTCGAATCGAATCGAATAATCGAATATTTCACTATTTGCTCATCTCTATTGGCGAACTGTTTGTGATTAACAATATTTTCCAAAACTGAACGCTCTGCATTTGACTCCAAGTGTCTGGAGAATTTAGATGCCGCCCTATGGACTCCTAATGTCTCCAGCCGCCATGAGTCAAATGCAATCAGTTCAGGTTCAAAGAATGCTCCGTCAGTCCGGCTCCTCCGCTCAGCACTACTGACCAGGCCTGTAGATGCCCCCACTTCTGAAATGAGGCGTGTATCAGGGGTTGTGGAAGGTTCCGGGACCGCACAGTGTTATCTGGGGTCCTTCTGGCTGTAATACCCTGCGATGATGGTGGTCCTGCCATGTTACACCTCAGCCAAGACCATATTGATGGGATTTACAGTATGTAGTAGGGCACCACTATTGTTGGGTCGTTTATGCTGCAGACTGGTGAAGAGACCTGTGCTTCCTCTGTGACTCCATCTTACCTCTATGGAGTTCTGACGTCTGCTGACTCGCACACCTGGCTGTTGCGTATAAACCAGAAATGATGTCATCGTATGGAGGTCACAAAAGCATAATAAAGTATGGAACATGTGGGCCAATAGGGCATATTGTGCACACTATACAACTCATAACAGAGAGTGTGGTAGTAGTAGAGAGTATAGTAAACATGTAAAATGCAAAACGGCGAAAGAATCAATAGACAGGACTATGGGTGCATGCGCATTGTGCAAACTGCAAATCCCCTGTTGTCGTAGTAGCTAATATATTCTAATACATGCCTTTGTGACTCATTTCAATGTCCATCAGAAGTCCTACAGTTATCGCAACATGGAATGTCTGCAGAAAACACATAAAAAAAGAGTGACCAGAAGAAAAGAGATGGTGGATGACAAGGCTTTCTTTACCCCCAAAATGTGCACCTCCAAAACTCAAAATGAGGGGTCAATGACAGGCAGGGACCCATTTCCACATCTTCAAGGATCACCTCTATGCCGATGACACTCCAATCTACCTCTCTAGTATCCAGAGTTGTCTATCGGCTGTATCTTTCTCCTTCTCCTCTTTCTAAAACTCAACATGGACAAAACAGAACTTGTGCTCCGTGTTTTCAGAAGAAGGCTTTCACAATCCCAATGTGGCTGCACAGAACATGGCCTCCAGTTGTATGGCTTCAGTTCCAGTCTTTTCAGAGAAACTTGCCAGTCTAAAGTTGAATAAGAAAATCACTCACAAATGGAATTTGAAATAACACAATTTTATTTATTCCATCACAAAAGAACAAAAGTTAAAATACAAAACCTTGGAGGTGGGAGACCCCACTACTGGGACTGTCGTAACTACATTCATTCAAAGAGCATGTGCATATTTGTAAACCACATAATAAGCCTATTCAGCATAAATGCATATATAAAATAAAGTGCCAGGGCTATATTGCCTCAGTACGCTGAACAGAAAAAAGAATGCAGAACATGGTATTGCACATGTCACCAAGTTACCCCAAATGTGTATTGTCCCAGTCCGCTGGCCTCACACCTCACTCCAACGCCGTTTCGCACCGCTTCCTGAGGAAGGTTTGGTGGGTAAGGTTTGTCTGTTGCTGATGACACAACAGGGTTGATATTCCTGGAGGTTTCAGTAATAGGGAAAATGATTTATCTTTACTAGATAAGTGTCCAAACAATGGAAACTTCAGTTTAATGTTTCCAAATGTAAAATAATGCTCTTAGGCAGGAGGAATCCTCTATCCAAGCATCATATCCGCAGTTCTGTGTTGATAAAAACTTCAGAAGAGAAGGATTTAGGGGTAGTGATTTCTAACAGCTGCAAAATGAGTCACCAGTGCAACCAGGCAGTAGGGAAAGCAAACAGTATGCTGGTCTGTGGGTATATATATATATACCCTGGTGTTTCCCTATTTAGGTCCCAAAGCTCGCAACAGAGTGAGGACCTGAGGGACTAAGTATCAGGGTGGTTTGGTGCTCTCCCCACTAGGAGGCGCCCCTTGGCAATGGGCTTCCTTCTCTGGAGAGAGGGATATCTGGCTATTCCCGTGTTTTGAGACTCGTAACTGAGGCTCCACGGACCCCTTTTTTGCATATTCAAATTTTGTATGGGACAATCAATGGAGACTCTTAAATGAGTACTCCATTGGAATTTTTCACTGTTCTCCCTGAGTTCAGTGATTGTTGTGTTTTGTTTATATATATATATATAATGGTATGCTGGGCTATATACATAAAGGAATGCCGAGCTGTATATATAATGGTATGCTGGGCTATATACATAAAGGAATGCCGGGCTGTATATATAATGGTATGCTGGGCTGTATATATAATGGTATGCTGGGGTGTATATATAATGGTATGCTGGGCTGTATATATAATGGTATGCTGGGGTGTATATATAATGGTATGCTGGGCTGTATATATATATAATGGTATGCTGGGCTGTATATATAATGGTATGCTGGGATATATACATAAAGGAATGCCGGGCTGTATATATAATGGTATGCTGGGCTCTATATATAACGGTATGCTGGGCTGTATATATAATGGTATGCTGGGGTGTATATATAATGGTATGCCGGGCTGTATATATAATGGTATGCTGGGGTGTATATATAATGGTATGCTGGGCTGTATATATATATAATGGTATGCTGGGCTATAAACATAAAGAAATGCCGGGCTCTATATATAATGGTATGCTGGGCTGTATATATAATGGTATGCTGGGGTGTATATATAATGGTATGCCGGGCTGTATATATAATGGTATGCTGGGGTGTATATATAATGGTATGCCGGGCTGTATAGCTAGAGGTATAAGCATGTAGAAGGAGGGAGATTGTGATCCCACTTGTACAGCTTTAGTGACAGCTCATCTGGAATACTGTGTCCAGTTATGGAGACCTCACTTTGATAACATAGGAGTCCAGACACGGGCTAGAAAAAGGTGGAGGGTGTAAGGCATAAAACATCAGAAAGATTTAAGAAGAGGAAGGGGGACATGATTGAAAACTTTAAATATGTAAAAGGACTAAATAGGGTTCAGGAGGGAAGTGTTTTTAATATTAAAAATACAAAACTCAAGAACAAGAGGAGACAGTGAGAGGTTAGTTGGGGAAAAGATCAAACATGAGAAAATATTACTTTACTGAAAAAGTTGTAGATGCTTAGAATAAACTTCCAGCAGAGGTGGTAGGTAAATCTACAATAACTAAGTGTAAACCTGCCTGGTATATACATATATCTATCCTAAGATAGAAAGAGAGTAATTACTAAAAGGGCCGACTAGATGGACCTGATAAGGCTAGGTGATGTGATTTCTCTTGCTAACACCATACCTGTGGGACTACACCTATATATATACAGGGCTCCAGATGGCGACCAAAATGGTCGCCAATGCGACTGCCATTTTGCAAATGGCGCCCAGATTTATTAATCTGGGCGCCATTTGCGACTGGCCCCGGCGGCGGCGCGCTGTCTCTTTAAGATGCGCGGCTGATGCGCGGCTGCCGGGGGTGTTCCGTCCTATCCCCGGCAGCGCGGCGCATCAGTGAGCTGCCTGGGGCCCTGACTTCCGGCACAGGAAGCGCACGTCAGAGACGCTTCCTGTGTCAGAAGTCACAGCCCCGGCGTACACTGACGCGCCGTGCTGCCGGGGATAGGACGGGACACCCCCGGCAGCCGCGCATCAGCCGGGGACAGCACCTAAAGAAGAAGAGGATCGCCGGGGGAGCGGGTTGTCAGGTGAGTTTGTTTGTTTGTTTTTTTTAAATACTGCTTAGCATAAAGGAAAGGGGGGGCATCTATAATGGGGGGAAGAGAAGGGGGGCATCTATAATGGGGGGAGAAGAGGGGCCATCTTCAAGGGGGGGAGAGGGGGCCATCTATAAGGGGAGGGGGTATCTATAAGGGGAGGGGGTATCTATAAGGGGGGGAGAAGAGGGGGCATCTATAATGGGGGGGGAGAGGGGGCATCTATAAGGGGAGAGGGGGCATCTATAAGGGGAGGGGGTATCTATAAGGGGGGAGAAGAGGGGGCATCTATAATGGGGGGGAGGGGCCATCTATAAGGGGAGGGGGTCATCTATAAGGGGGGGAGAAGAGGGGGCATCTATAATGGGGGGGGAGAGGGGGCATCTATAAGGGGAGGGGGTCATCTATAAGGGGGGGAGAAGAGGGGGCATCTATAATGGGGGGGGAGAAGAGGGGGCCATCTATAAGGGGAGGGGGGTCATCTATAAGGGGGGGGTCATCTATAAGGGGGGGAGAAGAGGGGGCATCTATAATGGGGGGGAGAGGGGGCATCTATAAGGGGAGGGGGTATCTATAAGGGGGGGGGGAGAGGGGGCATCTATAATGGGGGGGAGGAGGGGGCATCTATAATGGGGGTAGAGAAGGGGCATCTATAAGGGGGGGGGTCATCTATAAGGGGGGGAGAAGAGGGGGCATCTATAATGGGGGGGAGAGGGGGCATCTATAAGGGGAGGGGGTATCTATAAGGGGGGGGAGAGGGGGCATCTATAATGGGGGGGAGGAGGGGGCATCTATAATGGGGGTAGAGAGGGGGCATCTATAAGGGGGGGTCATCTATAAGGGGGGGAGAAGAGGGGGCATCTATAAGGGGGGGAGAGGGGGCATCTATAATGGGGGGAGGAGGTGGCATCTATAATGGGGGTAGAGGGGGTCATCTATAATGGGGAGGGGGCCATCTATAAGTGTAGGGCAAACTGGCTGCAGACACTGGGAGATAGATATATGCACAATTATTATTATCAGGGCCCCTCAGGTGTCTGTATTGTAGGGGGTCACTTGCATTAGTCACTAGGTGAGAGATATATCTATCTATATACACATCTTGTGGGGGGTCACTATGGCTGCAGTCATAAGTCTAGCTCAGTATGTATAGACTGTTGCAAGCTTTTAAAGGGAACCTGTCACCCCTGATGCCGGGGTGACAGGCTCCCAACCCCCCGTTAGAGCCCCATATACTCACCTCATCGCGCCGGGTCCCGCTTCTGAAGATGGTCGGGTCACGGAGATCTCAGCCGCTGCAGCCCGGCGCGCACACTGAGAGATGAGTCCAACGCTCATAGAGAATGACGGAGCACTGGACTCTCCCGTCATTCTCTATGAGCATTGGACTCATCTCTCAGCGCACGCCGGGCTGCAGCGGCTGAGATCTCCGTGACCCGACCATCTTCAGAAGCGGGATCCAGCGCGATGAGGTGAGTATAGGGGGTTCTAACGGGGGGTTGGGAGCCTGTCACCCCGGCACGGGGGTCGACAGGTTCCCTTTAAGTTCAAGTTCAGAAGAGTAAGCCTCATTAGAAGGCTAGCCAAGTGAGGCTGAAGTACTGAGTCAGACTGAAAACGTTCAACATGGAAACTTGCAACTTGACAACCATATACAAACTAAGAAAAGAAAGGATCTAAAGGAGGAGGCTGCTGCCGTGGCCTCTGCACACAGTAAGTCCCATTTAACATAACATTAATTTTACATGGTTTAAAATGTTGGCGACCAAATATTCTATTTGGCGCCTAAATTTTTCAGGTTAGCAGCCAATGGCTCCCAGGTAAATTTTTTAGTCTGGAGCCCTGTATATATATATAGAGAGAGAGAGAGAGAGAGAGAGAAAGAGAGAGAGAGAGAGAAAGAGAGAGAAAGAGAGGTCTCTGAATCAGAACGTGTTCAGGGAGTGACAAAAAGATGGTCTGGAAGAAGGAGAGGAATGCTGGCAGCAGGCCAATGAGCACAGAACCTTCAACTTACATCGCAGCCACAATACAGATGCAAGGAAGAGACACTGATATATAAACAATCTATGGAAAACAACACGTTATGCTAGCCTGACTGCACAGGACAGGAAACTGCTGACCATCTATGGACTGGCCTATCAGAGTGTGACATGTATGTGTCTTGTGACTTGAAACAGGTCAACATCAAAATTTAACCTTACAGACCAGGTGGTCTTTTTCTGCTGACAATCTTCTATGTTTCTTTGACGCCTACATAAAGTAGACATATAAGAAGATGTAATTTAACTGCTAATCTTTGTGGTGTGACTATCTTCCAAGCAGAAAGCTTCAGGTTTAGAATTAAAAAAAAAAAATTTATGTATCATCCTGTATTTACCCCTAGCATAATGTACAAAAGGGCGATTCCGGTACGCTTATGTTCATCATATAATGATCGGGGTGTGGTAAAATAAACAAGGATTCCTACCCTGGTCCCCTCCAGCTCCCGTACCCGCGCTTTCTGGTTCCCCATTAGTTATTTTGTAGCATTGAGAATAACCCCCACCTAAAATACTGTGACACCTGGTCAGAGGGAAACACACTTGTTGTATAGATGTTTTATATTTCAGCACACATTGCACACCAATAACATCAGGAGTTGTGTCCCAAAGCACTGAATATTTCCCTGGCATCAGGCCCAAGTCCGATATCCCCCCTCCATAGTGGATCCACCCTCCTGTCTAAATGCCTGACTGTGACAAAGGGGTGACACAATGGGAGGAGAAACTAACACCATTAGAGATGAGCCAAACTACAGTAAGTTCGGGATGGTAAAACCCCAAACGTTCGCCTTTAAAATCCCAGTGGCTTTGAGAAGATGGATGCTGCTCTGGGGCTGCCTGAAACCACAGATACATGTACTGTAAGTTAGCTAATCTCTACTTCTGAGCTATCTTTTTTCTTGTCAAACGATAGTTGCCAATTTTATACTTTTGCTTTTTCTCCTTTATCTTTAAAAGACCATAGCGCTTCCATTTTCTCACCTACAGAACTATTTAGGTTACAAACACACTTGGCGGGTCTGCAGCGAGTCTCCATGCTGCGTTTTTGCAGCGAGACTCGCTGCAGATCCCGGCCCTATACTTTTAATGGCAGACAAACACGCAGCAGGGATGTACATCCCTGCTGCGAGTTTGTCTGCAGCCCTCCCCATTAACCCCCCGGCCGCCGGAGCTGATACTTCACCTGATCCCGGCTCCGGCGGTTCCCGATGTCTTCAGCAAGCCGGAGCGGGGACCAGGTGAAGTATATGCTCCAGCCAGCCGCCCGCAGCACCGATCGCTCGCCCCCCCCCCCCCCCCGCAGCACCGTTCACTCGCACGCCCCCCTGCAGCCCCAGCCGCCCGATGGGGGCTGCAGGTGGGCGATCGGTGCTGCCGGGGGGCGATCGAGCGGCCGGGGCTGCGGGGGGGGCGTGCGATCGGTGCTGCGGGTGGGGGGGGGGCGTGCGATCGGTGCCGCGGGGGGGGGGCAATCGGGCGGCCAGGGCTGCGGGGGGGCGTGCGGGCGGCTGGCTGGAGCATATACTTCACCTGGTCCCCGCTCCGGCTTGCTGAAGACATCGGGAACCGCCGGAGCCGGGATCAGGGGAAGTATCAGCTCCGGCGGCCGGGGGGTTAATGGGGTGGGCTGCAAACAAACTCGCAGCAGGGATGTACATCCCTGCTGCGTGTTTGTCTGCCATTAAAAGTATAGGGCCGGGATCTGCAGCGAGTCTCGCTGCAAAAACGCAGCATGGAGACTCGCTGCAGACCCGCCAAGTGTGTTTGTAACCTTAAGGTAATTTTTTTTCTTTGTAATGAGGTGCTTAATTTTTCCATGAAATGTGCAGTGGCTTCATGGCGGCCCCAGCACCGAGCCCACTCAATACACCCTTAGCAACCAGTTGGCGTACCCATACGTCATAAGGTACCCTATAATAGTGACTGCTAAAATCTCTTTGCTTAGGAACGCAAGAACTTTTTTTACTCAGCAAAAATCACCATATTCCTTTGGTAAAAATAATTTGGGGGACGGATGGGTCCACTTTTATTCCACGGGAACACGGTTATTGGTCTTTTCACAGGTTAAAGGCGTGATCGAGCGCTACAAAAACATGGCCACTTTCCCCCCTACTGTTGTCTCCAGTTTAGGTGCAGTTTGCAATTAAGCTCCATTTACTTCAATGGAACTGAGTTTCAAAACCCCACCCAAACTGGAGACAACAGTAGGGGGAAAGTGGCCATGTTTTTGTAGCGCTGGATAACATCTTTAATGAACAAATGTCTTTACAGCTGATTTACAATGACATAATTCGGCTATATTTTAGCATTTGGATTAATTCCTCGACCACCCGTCCTACTAACTTGAATTTAGAGCATCTAAAATCTGCATGTGTTCTTCCTCATTACTGATGACACACTAAATTTATATGATGATGAACAAGAGTCGATTTTTTAGAAAAACATTTGCCACATTTAGTACAAGTATATGGCTTCTCCCCAGAGTGAGTTCTCTGATGATTAACAAGATTTCCTTTCTGGGTAAAGCATTTACCACATTCTGAACATGCAAATGGTTTCTCTCCTGTGTGAATTCTCTTATGAATCTGGAGTTTAACATTGTTACTAAAACTTTTCCCACATTCAGAACAAGAAAACGGCTTCTCCCCTGTGTGAATTTGTCGGTGCTTTGAAAGATCTGATTTGGTGGTAAAACATTTTCCACATTCCAAACATGGAAATGGTTTTTCCCCAGAGTGGAATTGCTCATGTTTAACAAGAGATGATTTTCGGCTAAAACATTTCCCACATTCTCTACATGTATACGGCTTCTCCCCAGTGTGAACTCTTTGATGTTCAACAAAGGCAGACCTTTGGCTAAAACATTTCCCACATTCAGAACATGTAAATGGCTTTTCCCCAGTATGAAATCTTAAATGATCAGTGAGGCTGGCTTTAGCAGTAAAACTCTGATCACATTCAGAACATGAAAATGGTTTCTGTCCTGTGTGAACTATTTTATGCCTAAAGAACATTTTTTTATTATGAAAACACTTGCCACATTCTGAACAGGAATATGGCTTCTCCCCTGTGTGAGTTCTTTGGTGCACGTAGAGACTTTCATTTTTTGTAAACTGTTTCCCACATTCACCACAATGAACCATTTTCCTCTGTTTGCGAGCTGCACTTGGGGTAACATTGTGTGATGGAACAGGAGAAGCTTCTTCATTATTGGGGGGACTGGATGATGGATCTGTTCTGTGAGCTCCCCGGGGGACATTAAGGCTTATCAGGTCCTTCCCCGAAACATGGATGATAGCCGGGGATTCTGCTTTACACTTCATACTCGGATTATCTGCGAGGATTAAACACATTTTATTATCTGCAGTTTTTTCTAAACCACAAAGCAGATACAGTGAGAGAGTCATAGAGGTTATTATTATAGAGAGTCATAGAGGTTATTATTATAGAGAGTCATAGAGGTTATTATTATAGTACTATCAGTGATAACGCTGCTCTCTGCTCATTGACCTCTTCTTCAATATATCAGTCCGTCATCTAAACAGCAAAGTCTACTAGTTATGTACTGAGAGGATCACCCAATCTATAACAGGCCAATGGCGTCTCATGTCCCAAATTACCGCTCCATGTAATAGGGCCTTAAGGATGTGCAGACGACAACTGTAATGAGGAGTCAGGTTATGGTTGTCTCTATTAGAGGTTTCCTCAACCTTGCTAAATCTATCTCACTAAGAATTCAGCTTTCAACACGTATTGGAGACTACTTTAAATATTGTAAGATTATTAAAGGGATGAATCTAACCTGCTGATAGCTCCCTATTGTTCACGGGGTGCTGAGGATAAGCCTCTTACCTTCATCCTCTGCCCCGTTCCTGTACACTCTGTAGTGTAATCCTGCCGAAGGCCTTAAAGGAGAAGTCCGGCGAAAATTTTTATTAAAGTAATCCCCAATATACACTTATTACGGAAAATGCTTATAAAGTGCTTTTTTCCCCTGCACTTACTACTGCATCAAGGCTTCACTTCCTGTAAAAAATGGTGATGTCACTTCCTGGATAACATGGTGATGTAACGACTCGACTCCTAGAGGTGTGCGGGCTGTGGCTGCTGGAGAAGATGATGGCAGAGGGTTGCTCAGTGTCCCCCTGCCATCATCCTCTCCAGCAGCCACAGCCCGCACAGCTCTGGGAGTCGGGGTGTGACATCACCATTTTATCCAGGAAGTGACATCACCATGTTATCCAGGAAGTGACATCACCATGTTATCCAGGAAGTGAAGCCTTGATGCAGTAGTAGGCGCAGGGAAAAAAGCACTTTATATGAATTTCCTGTAATAAGTGCATATGTCATTGATTTGTATAACTTTTGGGGGACTATACAATACTTTAATAAAAATTTTCACTGGACTTCTTAAAGGAGCACTGGGGCCGGGGCTACCACCCCAGAGCACCAATACAGCCAGCCGCTTCTCTGATAATCATTAGAAGAGGGGGCCATCCGAGGGTGGATCAGTGCTTTGGGGACGGTAGCTCACCCGCAGTGCTTCAAAAGGCCTTACTGGACGCAGAATTAAACTACAGACTACACGGGAACGATGCAGAGGATGAAAGTAAGAGACTTACCTTCATCCTCGGCGCCCATTGTGCAATAGGGAGCTATCAGCAGGTTAGAGTTGATTCATCAAACCTGTTGTCTATGGGTGGAAGGTGACCCCCCCCCCCCCCAATGTCTGTGACCCCTGTCCACTGCAACCTTCTTATTGATACAACCAATGCCTGTCATTTCTAACAGATCGGTAACGTCAATGATTGGTTTTAGAAATGCAAATTACAAGGATATTCGGTACTATTTTTCCTCTACTTGTTCTAGAAAACATAATTTACGAGGGCGGTGTTGGAGCTGGTGACGTCCTCTCAGTGTGGGGATTGTACATTGTTTTTGTAGGGAGTAGGGGATAGAATGAAGATGAGGACCCTCGTTCTCACATGTTATAACTGGGAACGGGCTGGAATTCTCGTTTTTTCTTGTTGGCAAAGTTCCTAATAAGATTCTTCTATCCCTGACCCTGAAGGCTCCGGAGACCTTGGTACTTTGCAGCATCCTGTAATTCACAGACATTGCTCCGGCGTCCTGAGCTCCTGGCAGATTGATGCTGCATTACACATCCTGATAATAATGGGTCCATGCTGAAGTGTTACTTTAGGAAAAGTCTTAGTTCACGAGGTTCTCACTCACCTTGGACGATATCTACCGGGATCTCCTCCTTACACCAGTGATCATTCCTCACACACGCTTCTTCTTTAACTTCCACTTTAATAGCTGTCAGGTCTTCATCCTGATTACACAGATATATATATATATATATACATTTAGTAGAACTCTCTGAGTGGTTGCTCAATCATCTTCCAGGTACTGCAGCTCCTATCCACCGCTGTTATCCTGCTGAGCAATTCCTCATTATTTCCGACTTGATGTCGGCTTGTATGTATATCTGTATGTATGTTACTGATGGGGGGGGGGGCTATCCTGCTCTAGTATTAAAACCTGGGGGCATCTGCGTATGAGGAGCCATTGTTAGGACCCAATGAAAGTGGCTGCTATAGAGGAAGACTAATTTTGTAGTCTAGTATGGTTATACAGACCAGTCATGAATAAAAATTCTATCAGAGAACAGTCATCCGAGTCCATACAGCTCCACTATAGGGATTAGACAAGACCTCAGCTCCAACTACCTGCTCCTCCTGCAGGACAGTGTCATCTCCCCCTCCATCTCCCTGCAGGACAGTGTCATCTCCCCCTCCATCTACCTCAGGGGTGGGGAACCTCCGGCCCGCGGGCCGCATCCGGCCCCTGAGACCTCCCGATGCGGCCCGCGGCTCCCCTGTGACACGCGCTGCTTTGGAGGAGGAAGGAGCCGGCGCACACAGCATCCTCTGTGACAGCTGCCGTGCTGTCTGTACCGGCTCCTTCCTCCTCCAAAGCGGCGCGTGTCTTCAGTCTCCTGCGGGCCGCGCGCGATGACGTCATTTCATCGCGCGCCGCCTGCAGGAGAAGACCGGCACAGAGGACCTGGGAGAGAAGAGGACCTGGACAGCGTGGGAACGGAGGAAAGGTGAGAGGGATGTTTATTTTTTTTATTTGGGGGTTAAATAGGCTACCAGGGACATGCCTGATGGGGGGGGGGGGGGGATAACTAGGCTACCAGGGACAGGCCTGATGGGGGGGGATAACTAGGCTACCAGGGACATGCCTGATGGGGGGGGATAACTAGGCTACCAGGGACATGACTGATGGGGGGGGATAACTAGGCTACCAGGGACATGACTGATGGGGGGGGATAACTAGGCTACCAGGGACATGACTGATGGGGGGGGGATAACTAGTCCACCAGGGACATGAGTGATGGGGGGGGGGGATAACTAGGCTACTAGGGACAAGACTGTTGGGGGTTAACTGGTCCACCAGGGACATGACTGTTGGGTGTTTACTGGTCCACCAGGCATATGACTGTTGGGGGTTAACTGGTCCACCAGGGACATGACTGTTGGGTGTTTACTGGTCCACCAGGCATATGACTGTTGGGGGTTAACTGGTCCACCAGGGACATGACTGTTGGGGGGATAACTAGGCCACCAGGGACAAGACTGTTGGGGGTTAACTGGTCCACCAGGCATATGACTGTTGGGGGTTAACTGGTCCACCAGGGACATGACCGTTGGGGGTTAACTAGGCTACCAGGGACATGACTGTTGGGGGTTAACTAGGCTACCAGGGACATGACTGTTGGGGGTTAACTAGGCCACCAGGGACATGACTGTTGGGGGTTAACTAGGCCACCAGGGACATGACTAATGGGGGTTAACTAGGCCACCAGGGACAGGCCTGATGGGGGGTTAACTAGGCTACCAGGGACATGCCTGATGGGGGGTTAACTAGGCTACCAGGGACATGCCTGATGGGGGGTTAACTAGGCTACCAGGGACATGACTGATGGGGGGTTAACTAGGCTACCAGGGACATGCCTGATGGGGGGTTAACTAGGCTACCAGGGACAAGACTGATGCGGGTTAACTAGGCTACCAGGGACATGACTGATGGGGGTTAACTAGTCCACCAGGGGCATGACTGATGGGGGTTAACTAGGCTACCAGGGACATGCCTGATGGGGGTTAACTAGGCTACCAGGGACATGGCTGGGGAGGTTAACTAGGCTACCAGGGACATGGCTGGGGGTTAACTACAATAGCAGGGGCACTAGGCGAACAATACTTTGCCTTGCCCTGGGTGCTGCAAACCCCCGCTACTAACTGCCGCGCACGGTATGCGGCCCTCGAATGATTTTATAAATGCCCGACCGGCCCTCGACATGGAAAAGGTTCCCCACCCCTGATCTACCTGCTCCTCCTGCAGGACAGTGTCATCTCCCCCTCCATCTCCCTGCAGGACAGTGTCATCTCCCCCTCCATCTACCTGCTCCTCCTGCAGGACAATGTCATCTCCCCCTCCATCTCCCTGCAGGACAGTGTCATCTCCCCCTCCATCTACCTGCTCCTCCTGCAGGACAGTGTCATCTCCCCCTCCATCTACCTGCTCCTCCTGCAGGACAGTGTCATCTCCCCCATCTCCCTGCTCCTCCTGCAGGACAGTGTCATCTACCCCTCCATCTCCCTGCTCCTCCTGCAGGACAGTGTCATCTACCCCTCCATCTCCCTGCTCCTCCTGCAGGACAGTGTCATCTCCCCCTCCATCTACCTGCTCCTCCTGCAGGACAGTGTCATCTCCCCCCCCATCTACCTGCTCCTCCTGCAGGACAGTGTCATCTCCATCTCCCTGCTCCTCCTGCAGGACAGTGTCATCTCCTCCTCCATCCCCCTGCTCCTCCTGCAGGACAGTCTCATCTCCCCCTCCATCTACCTGCTCCTCCTGCAGGACAGTGTCATCCCCCCCTCCATCTACCTGCTCCTCCTGCAGGACAGTGTCATCTCTCCCTCCATCTCCCTGCTCCTCCTGCAGGACAGTGTCATCTCCCTCTCCATCTCCCTGCTCCTCCTGCAGGACAGTGTCATCCCCCCCTCCATCTACCTGCTCCTCCTGCAGGACAGTGTCATCTCCCCCTCCATCTCCCTGCTTCTCCTGCAGGACAGTGTCATCTCCCCCTCCATCTACCTGCTCCTCCTGCAGGACAGTGTCATCTCCCCCTCCATCTCCCTGCAGGACAGTGTCATCTCCCCCTCCTCCCTGCTCCTCCTGCAGGACAGTGTCATCTCCCCCTCCATCTACCTGCTCCTCCTGCAGGACAGTGTCATCTCCTCCCGGACAGTCCTGGGGATCCAGAGGAGTGGGACATCTCTCTGGTGGATTCCTCTTACTGGATCCATCTGTAGGAGACACACACAGTGACTGAATACATTGTGTATATGTGATGAGCAGATGATGGGGGGTCTAGGGGACCCCAATACTGCTCTCTCCTTTACCATCAATGAGAGTCTCCTCTTACCCGGTGATGTGAGGGGCCGGTGGTCCTCCATCATGGCCTCCTGGTACAGATCCTTGTGTCCTTCTACATACTCCCACTCCTTCATGGAGAAATAGACGGCCACATCCTGACACCTTATAGGAACCTGACACACACAATCATCCAGTCATCATCCAGACCCATCATCCCTTGTGTTCCTGGATGATGTCCCAGCATTCCCAGCAGCATTGCTCACCTCTCCAGTCAGCAGCTCCATCATCTTGTGGGTGAGTTCTAGGATCTTCTGCTCATTGTTCCTCTCAGGTATCAGTGAGGGAGGTGGAGGCTCCGTGATGGGGCCCCGGGCCCTGCTCCATCCTCCTGACCTGCTGCTGCTGGGGGCCACACACTCTCCACATGTCTTCTTCACTACTGTGTAATCCTGAGGATGGAGAGACCCTGATAAATATCACTATATACAGAGCCCCCACCTCTCCGCCCATGTCCTGTATTATTACTAGAGATAAGAGGGAGGTCATGTGACCCATCCCCCAGAATCCCTCACCTCTCCGCCCATGTGCTGTATTATTACTAGAGAGAAGAGGGAGGTCATGTGACCCATCCCCCAGAATCCCTCACCTCTCCGCTCATGTCCTGTATTATTACAAGAGAGAAGACGGAGGTCATGTGACCCATCCCCCAGAATCCCCCACCTCTCCGCTCATGTCCTGTATTATTACTAGAGAGAAGAGGGAGGTCATGTGACCCATCCCCCAGAATCCCTCACCTCTCCACTCATGTCCTGTATTATTACTAGAGAGAAGAGGGAGGTCATGTGACCCATCCCCCTGAATCCCTCACCTCTCCGCTCATGTCCTGTATTATTACTAGAGATAAGAGGGAGGTCATGTGACCCATCCCCCAGAATCCCTCACCTCTCCGCTCATGTCCTGTATTATTACTAGAGATAAGAGGGAGGTCATGTGACCCATCCCCCAGAATCCCTCACCTCTCCGCTCATGTCCTGTATTATTACTAGAGATAAGAGGGAGGTCATGTGACCCATCCCCCAGAATCCCTCACCTCTCCGCTCATGTTCTGTATTATTACCAGAGAGAAGAGGGAGGTCATGTGACCCATCCCCCAGAATCCCTCACCTCTCCAGGTCATGTCCTGTATTATTAGTAGAGAGAAGAGGGAGGTCATGTGACCCATCCCCCAGAATCCCTCACCTCTCCGCCCATGTCCTGTATTATTACTAGAGAGAAGAGGGAGGTCATGTGACCCATCCCCCAGAATCCCTCACCTCTCCGCTCATGTCCTGTATTATTACTAGAGATAAGAGGGAGGTCATGTGACCCATCCCCCAGAATCCCTCACCTCTCCGGTCAGCAGGTAGATGATCTCCAGGGTGAAGCTTAGGATCCTCTCTGCCACTTCATTTCTGCTCTTCTCCATCTTTATTGTTGATCAGTCAAGGAGAGAATTTCTTCGGACTTCTACATACTCCCACTCCTCCATGGAGAAATAGACGGCCACATCCTGACACCTTATAGGAACCTGACACACACAATGATCCAGTTATCATCCAGACCCATCTTCTGTAGGTGTCCCTATATAAGATATGGGTGATTTGGGGACAGGAGAGGTCAGTCAGGAGACCCATCTTAGGACGCCAGTAATCATAAAGAACTGGATTGTACATCAGCCAATGTCAATGTGAGCTGTCAGTAAAGACCTCCCTCCTCGTCTCACATTTTGTCAGGGTTCAAATCTGCACCACACCGACATCAAGAGCGCCCCGCCATCTTGTTATCAGCCCAGACAGCAGTAGTAAGAATTTTCCCCTGGGGAACCACAAGGTCTACTTCACTGAGCAAGATTTTCGACAAAGGTGCAGCCCCCTAAAGTGTCGCTGTCATTTCAAACAACTTTGCAGAAAGAAACTCTGTAATAGATTTTATTAAGCAAAAGAGCTTCCATCTGTAGTCACACAGCTGTTTTGCAAGGCCCGTATTCAGCCGATAATCGTTCCGTGTAATAGAAGGCAACGACCAGCCGACATGAACAATGTTGGTTGATTGTTGCAGTCGTTTATCTTTCAACATGTTGAAAGACAAATGACTCATATAGCAGCGATCTGCTGCCTTCGTTTCGTAGAACAGGAGCCGCGTCAGCCGACCGCCGCTATCCCCTATGGGCTGCCCAGAATCTAGCGATCACCTGGACAGCCCTCCTGCATCTCTCCGCTGCCTCCCCTGTACTCACCAGCTCACTGCCGCTGACAGCGCTTGTTTGCTCCTCTAGCCGCCCAGTGTAATAGGTGCTTCTCTCAATTCTTATCTATTAATTATCAGGCAAAGTCGTCAATATTACAGAGGAGCAAAGTGAAGACGGGTTTGCAGTCGAGTCCATTATAACCTATAGAGGGGGGAAGGGCCGAGGAGGATGAGTGAGCAGGAAGAGGAGCCCTGCAGTTTGGAGACTGTCTGGGCACAGAAGACGTCAGGAAGTTCAGTGTTGGTCTGGGAACTTGGTGAGGTAAGATTGCAGGATGTTGTTCTGTGCCGGCTCCTATACTGCAAACTGCACTGCCCTCTCCTCCCCCTTTGCTTCTCTACAACAGATAAGGTGGGGGGGGGGGGCAGCCTTGTCAGTACAGAAGGAAGCTCATAAAACCTATTATAGAGCTTCTTATAATCGCTTTAACTACTGATTAGTGCAGAGTTTTTTAGAATGATAGTTACACTTTAAGGCTATGTTCACACTGCGTACGAATCCGTACGCAGGTCTTACGCCGCCGTACATGTGCGGCTGAAACTACGGCCATGGGAAAAATTGACATGCGGCCGGATGCGTACGCACCGCGAACATACGCCCGCAGTACAGTTCTGCTTCCCTAGCTTGTTTCGTAGTGATCTGAGGCAGGTCATTTACTTGGAAATCTTCGCCCAATAAAACTCACAGAACCTTTTGGATCAAAAAATCAAGTTCAATTTGGCTGAAATAAGTTCTCCGTACGGGACCGCACTGAAATCCACGGCCGTGAGTTACAACATTTCCGTCCTCAAACAATGGTCTTGTTCATTTTTCACGGCGCTGTATACGATCCGGCCGTAAGCTCATACGTAGTGTGCATTGTGCGGCCGTATATCGTATACTTTCAAGCGAACGCATCAACCTCAAAACTACGTGCGTATATTCTCGTTTTGCACTACGGCCGGAATCGTACGTAGTGTGAACATAGCCTAAAACCTCTATAGAGGACCCCAGAGAGAGAGAGGTTAAAGGGAAGCATCAGAGTGCAGCAGATTGTGTCCTACAGCGGAAGCCCTCAGCCCAGTGACCGCGAGTCTAAGAACAGACGGCACCGCACTACAAGGCCCAGCCATCCCGCACATCTGGATGCCACTCTCAGGCGCTTTACACAGGAGAGACCCTAGTCACTTATTACCAACACTACTACTACCACCACCATCCCCTCTCACTCTTCCATAGCTGACCCACTACTCTTATATACACTGTATTAGTACAGTCCTTGTGTACTCACAATCATCACCAACAGACATACAATGTACCGCACGACAATGCACAATAAACTTCTAATATCCAGCGCAAAGTACAACTCACACCACTGCAGCTCCTACCTACCGACCGCAGCCCCTTATATAGCTGTGACGGCAAGACCTGGGGTGATGTCACAGTCATGTGATCAGTCAGGGGTGGGACCCAGTGTGGAAAGAATATATGGTGAATGAAGGACCTTTGATGATGTCACATGAGGGGGTGGAGCTTATCAGGGGAGCAGGATGTATACCTATCCACAAGTGAGCACTAGATGGCGGTATACACAAGGAGATGTGCACAGGATGGCATCAGCGATCAGATCTATAGCCAATATATCCCGCAGTATAAATACAATAATCTTCTTCGTCATGAAGTTTCTTTGTGGAGTGCGCAGTTTCCGGCCGCCTGCAGGGTCTGACTGACGCATCTAGCCGCAGCTCCTATTTTATACATATAGATTGGTCCTTAGGTCAGCAGGAAGGCTGCGGTCATTCGGCTGTGGTAACAGACTTCACCTTGGCTTAACGCAGTTTCTACTACACCGACTTCTACCGAAAGCTATTTCCAGGATGTTATTGGATTTCTGTCCATCTGGGAAAAAGGAATTAGACTGCACGGTGCCCGGAATATAGAAAGTATAAGGCCCCCTTCACACGTCCGGAAAAACCATCCGGATTTCCTATCAGGAAATCCGGACGGATTTCCGGACCCATAGACTTTAATTGGTTACGGACACCCTTCCGGATTTTTCCGGAAGGGTGTCCGTTCCGGAAAATAGCTCCGGAAAAAATAGGACATGTCCTATTTTTATCCGGACTTCCAGCCCTGACGCCCCCATAGAAGCCTATGGGGGCGCCGGAATCACGGGCACTTTCCTGATGTACATCAGGAAAGTGCCCGCGATTCCGGGTTACCGGCGCACCCACCACCACCCGCATGACTCACCAGCCTCCCTGGTGTTCATCTGCTGCTGCCGTCCCCGGCCTCCTGCTTCCTGGTGCCGCGCCTGGAGTCCTCACCCAGCGGCACCCCCCCGTACCTCAGAGTAGCAGCCCGGCACCCAGCGGCACCCCCTCCGCCCACTCCACCCCCGACCGCTCACCCAGCAAACCCCTCCCGCCCCCCCCCCCCCCCCCCTCCGGCGCTCGGAGTATCAGAGTAGCGGCACCTCCGCCTCCCCCCCCCCCCCCCCCCGGACCTCTCTCAGTAGCGTCCCGCGTCCGGACTCCACGTCTAGCAGCCCGACACCCCACACGCCCCGGACCGCCGCGGCACCGCTGTATCCTCACCCGGTTCCAGATCGGAAGGCCAGGAACCAGGACAGGTGAGATCGCCTTCCCCCCCCCAGAAGTACAACTCCCACCATGTCCTGCTGACAGGTCATGATGGGAGTTGTACTTCTGCAACCTGGATGGCCACAGGCTGCAGAAGTACAACTCCCAACATGACCTGTCAGCCGGGCATTATGGGAGTTGTAGTTCTGCAAGCTGTGAACATCCAGTTTGCAGAACTACATCTCCCTTTTTTTCTTCTGATCAGGAAATCCTGAAGGTTTTTCCTGATGGTTTCCTGATGGTAAAAACGGATTACTGTCAGGAAATCCTGATACTTTCCTGATGACGGATTTCCGGACTCATAGGCTAACATTGGACACGGACACCCTTCCGGATTTTTCCGGAAGGGTGTCCGTTCCGGAAAATAGGACCGGATTTTTTAGATCCTGTCCTATTTTCGTCCGGAAATCCGGCACGGACGCCCCCATAGAAGTCTATGGGAGCGCCGGAATCACGGGCATTTTCCTGATGTATATCAGGAAAGTGCCCGTGATTCCGGAATGGTAGAGAGCCAGGACCTCACCACGGGGCCGACCGCCCGCCCGCTCTGCTCGCCCGCTCTACTCCGCTCGCCCGCTCCACTCGCCCGCCCGCCCGCTCCGCTCGCCCGCCCTGCTCCGCTCGCCCGCTTGCTCGCTCCGCTCCACTCGCCCGCCCGCCCGCTCCGCTCGCCCGCTCCACTCGCCCGCCCGCCCGCTACGCTCCACCCCCCCCCTCCCGGAAACTCACCACCGGCCCGCCGCATGCTCCGGACCTTCGACCGCTGCCGCCGCCCGGATCTCTGCACTGCACTCTGCCCGGACCTCAACCTCGCTGCCCGGACAGAGCAGGATCCAGGACAGGTGAGATTACCCTTTTGAGTATTACTACTCCCACCATGCTTTGATGGAGTTGCCAGGCCATGATGGGAGTTGTAGTTCTGCAGCCTGTGGCCATCCAGGTTGCAGAAGTACAACTCCCATCATGGCTCTGCTGGCAGGCCATGATGGGAGTTGTAGTTCTGCAGTCTGTGGCCACCCAGGTTGCAGAAGTACAACTCCCATCATGGCTCTGCTGACAGGCCATGATGGGAGTTGTAGTTCTGCAGCCTGTGGCCATCCAGGTTGCAGAAGTACAACTCCCATCATGGCTCTGCTGACAGGCCATGATGGGAGTTGTAGTTCTGCAGCCTGTGGCCATCCAGGTTGCAGAAGTACAACTCCCATCATGGCTCTGCTGGCAGGCCATGATGGGAGTTGTAGTTCTGCAGCCTGTGGCCATCCAGGTTGCAGAAGTACAACTCCCATCATGGCTCTGCTGGCAGACCATGATGGGAGTTGTAGTTCTGCAGCCTGTGGCCATCCAGGTTGCAGAAGTACAACTCCCATCATGGCTCTGCTGGCAGACCATGATGGGAGTTGTAGTTCTGCAGCCTGTGGCCATCCAGGTTGCAGAAGTACAACTCCCATCATGGCTCTGCTGGCAGGCCATGATGGGAGTTGTAGTTCTGCAGACTGTGGCCATCCAGGTACACTAGGGGCTGTGTGGGTACCTGTGATTTATGTTGGCATACTAGACCATCTCATCAGGAAATCCTGATACTATCCTGATGACATTTGAGGCCTCCTGATCAGGATTTCCTGACAGTAAAAACTGACACGGACGTGTGAAGGGGGCCTAAGATAGGGAAGTAAAGCTGGTCACCAGAGCCGGCTGGATACAAGTACACGATAGAGATAACTGGATACAAGTACAGGATAGAGATAACTGGATACAAGTACACGATAGAGATAACTGGATACAAGTACAGGATAGAGATAACTGGATACAAGTACAGGACAGAGATAACTGGATACAAGTACAGGACAGAGATAACTGGATACAAGTACACGATAGAGGTAACTGGATACAAGTACACGATAGAGATAACTGGATGCAAGAACAGGACAGAGATAACTGGATACAAGTACACAATAGAGATAACTGGATACAAGTACAGGACAGAGATAACTGGATACAAGTACAGGATAGAAATAACTGGATACAATTGTCTGTATTATCATGGACCCGCGAGAGGTCCGTGCAGTTTAAACTTCACTTGTAAAAGAAGAGCCCAAGAAGAGTGATGGACGTGAGTCTGTACGGGGGGCCACACCCGGGGTTGTCCATCCCGCTTGTTACAGGAGCTGTGACCACATATACTATATACCTGTGCCAGGTATATAGTATATACTGATAGCAGGCAGTCACTGAGCTCTCACTGTATCTAAAGACCATTTGGACATTAGCATTTCAAAGGCCCTGAGTCCAGGAAGAAGCTAATTTAACCAGTTGGTCGCCATTCCCCCACTGTAAGGTATATGAGGGGTCTTAGGGTGGAGTCCATAGATGGGTTGGGACAAATCCTAGGGGATATAAACCATGTAACCCTCTAGGTCTCGCTCTCTTTCCTGCGGCCCTGGACGAACAAGCACTTAGGAACAGGTATAATATATGTGGCCTTCTGTGTGTGTATATAGCAATATAAGTATAATAGCATCACAGTAGACTGTATACGTGTACATATAGATATTCTAGGTATAAGTGTGTGTTGCTATAGATATATATGCTGTTTATGCATGAGTTTCTATATGTACATGTACTAGTGGTCGGCTGCTGGATGTGGCTTTGTTAGTAAGTATAGATCCAGGATACGGTGTGGGATCTGGATATATGTTATACTGTATATACATACACATGGTCACATGGTGCTTGGTATCCAGGGGGGTAGGAAAGGAGGCAGCTGTGTGTGGTTGTGTTCTCTATGTAATGTATCTGTATATAATGTATAGTGTCTTGTCATCTTTATGTTGTTAGTAAAGTAGTTTTATACATATCTGCGAGGGTTGTATGTTACTCCAGTAGTGGGAGAAGGACCGGTGGGTGTGTATACTATATATAATACAGAGTAAGCGGCCTGTACAGGAAACAAAGGTACCAGACTAGGAGCGGACCAAAGGGACACACCAGAACCAGAACTATCCCTTTATCACCGATCTAGGAAAATCTGCTTGTAAGTAAACTGAGCTTTCCAGAACTACTCCGAGAGAGACTCTATAACACAATCTGTCTCTCTCCAGCTGGCGCCACCACCAAGATGGAATTCATGTTAACTAATTTGGCGCTCACAGGCAACCGAGTCCGGCTCCGGCCTACCTAACACTAGTGACATCAATTTATAAAAACTCAAGTCATTTTATTTTACTATTCAAAACTTGTATAGTTTATTCTTCATCCCTTCCTTTTATTTAATATAATTGCAGAAGCCCTACACAGTCCCCCCGTACACATACACATACATACTTAAAGGGGTTATCCAGCGCTACAAAAACATGGCCACTTTTCCCCCTACTGTTGTCTCCAGTTCAGGTGCGGTTTGCAATTAAGCTCCATTTACTTAATTGGAACTGAGTATTAAAACCCTTCCCAAACTGGAGACAAGAGTAGGGAGAAAGTGGCCATGTTTTTGTAGCGCTGGATAACCCCTTTAAATAACCTCCCCCCCTCCCCATGGGGGGCACAGCTGCTTTCTTTTACTCTTAGGGCCCTTAGGACATGTCAATTCTTCAGGCGGATGGCGGAATCTGCCCGAGCATAGAATGGAGTCCATAGGACGGGCGGAGAGTCAAGCTGAAGCACACAGGGGCACCAGTACTGACCAGACGTAGGCCCGCACCATTACTGTCCGCACGCACCATTACTGACCAGACGTAGGCCCGCACCAGTACGGACCAGACATAGGCCCGCACCATTACTGACCAGACGTAGGTCCGCACCAGTACTGACCAGATGTAGGCCCGCACCATTACTGTCCGCACGCACCATTACTGACCAGACGTAGGCCCGCACCATTACTGACCAGACGTAGGTCCGCACCAGTACTGACCAGATGTAGGCCCGCACCATTACTGTCCGCACGCACCATTACTGACCAGACGTAGGCCCGCACCAGTACTGACCAGATGTAGGCCCGCACCATTACTGTCCGCACGCACCGGTACTGACCAGACATAGGCCCGCACCAGTACTGACTAGACGTAGGCCCGCACCAGTACTGACCAGACGTAGGCCCGCACCAGTACTGACCAGACGTAGGCCCGCACCATTACTGTCCGCACGCACCAGTACTGACTAGACGTAGGCCCGCACCAGTACTGACCAGACGTAGGCCCGCACCGGTACTGACCAGACGTAGGCCCGCACCAGTACTGACCAGACATAGGCCCGCACCAGTACTGACCAGACGTAGGCCCGCACCAGTACTGACCAGACGTTGGCCCGCATCCCAGATTATGCAATTTTTTTGGGGTGAATACGCATAACGGGCAGATTAAAAGAAGGTCGCATTTAAGAAATATTCGCCCATTGAATACTGGTTCATAAACAGAACTTAGACCAATAAAACGTGTGAAAACTTCAGTTCTTAACCTAAAAATAGACACAAAACCCTTGCTAAATTTCCCTCCGAATCTTTCCCGGCATCTGGACCTTCTCCACCATATCCCGCTCTTACAGTGACGTAGTTGGTATACACTCCTGTCTTGATAACACCGTGACAGACAGGCATATTTTTGCCTCACACTGACTGCAGTCCAAAAATGCGACCGAAAACAAACGTTGTGTGAACACGGCCTAACTGATTAAATCGCTTTTCTTAGGAATGTAAAAAATTGTTTTATTCATTTGCAAAATCGCTATCGCCCTTTGATAAATAGAATTTAGAGGACGGATGGATCCAGTTTCATTCCGCCAAGAAGGGATCACGGTTATTGGCTTTATGAAATGTTAATAAATAAATGTCTTCACAGCTGGTTTGCATTTACATAATTCAACCATATTTTAGCAATAGGATTGAATCCTCGCCCCGACCCCCCGACCACCAGTCCTACTAACTTGAATTTAGAGCATCTAAAATCTGCATGTGTTCTTCCTCATTACTGATGACACACTGAATTTCTCTGATGATGAACAAGAGTCGATTTTCTAGAAAAACATTTCCCACATTCAGTACAAGTAAATGGCTTCTCCCCAGTGTGAATTATCTGATGTTTAGAAAGATTTGTTTTTTGGGTAAAGCATTTGCCACATTCTGAACATACAAATGGCTTCTCTCCTGTATGAACTCTCTTATGAATCTGGAGTTTAACATTGTTGATAAAACTTTTCCCACATTCGGAACAAAAAAATGGCTTCTCTCCTGTGTGAATTCGCTGGTGATCAGAAAGATCTGATTTGGTGATAAAATATTTCCCACATTCCAAACATGGAAATGGTTTCTCTCCTGTGTGGATTCTCTGGTGATCCCTAACTTTGGCTTTAGTAATAAAACATTTCCCACATTCAAAACATAAAAATGGCTTCTCCCCTGTATGAGTTTTCTGATGCGCAGCAAGACCTGATCTGATGGCAAAACATTTTCCACATTCTAAACATGCATATGGTTTTTCCCCAGAGTGGAATTGCTCATGTTTAGCCAGAGATGATTTACGGGTAAAACATTTCCCACATGCTTTACATGAATATGGCTTCTCCCCAGTGTGAACTCTCTGATGTTCAACAAGAGAAATCCTTTGGGTAAAACATTTCCCACATTCAGAACACGTAAATGGCTTTTCCCCAGTATGAAGTCTTAAATGACCAGTGAGACTGGCTTTAGTCGTAAAAGTCTTTTCACACTCGGAACATGAAAATGGTTTCTGTCCTGTGTGAACTATTTTATGCCTAAAGAACATTTTTTTATTATGAAAACACTTGCCACATTCTGAACAGGAATATGGCTTCTCCCCTGTGTGAGTTCTTTGGTGCACGTAGAGACTTTCATTTTTTGTAAACTGTTTCCCACATTCACCACAATGAACCATTTTCCTCTGTTTGCGAGCTGCACTTGGGGTAACATTGTGTGATGGAACAGGAGAAGCTTCTTCATTATTGGGGGGACTGGATGATGGATCTGTTCTGTGAGCTCCCCGGGGGACATTAAGTGTTATCAGGTCCTTCCCCGAAACATGGATGATAGCCGGAGATTCTGCTTTACACTTCATACTCGGATTATCTGCGAGGATTAAACACATTTCATTATCTGCAGACACACTGAGATGTATTAGGCAGCGTTCACACGTTCCGTGTTCTGTCAGTGAAACACAGACAGCCTGGGCGGTGAATCCCTGTCCTGGACTATTTCCGCAGATGGCACAATGTATCAGGATCATGCCGGGAGCGGGGAAACAGTGGGAATCTCTGTGGCTGTAATTACAGAGCTGTGCGGTTGTGTTATTACAGAGCTGCAGAGATTCAAACTGTTTCCCTGCTCCCGGCATGATCCTGATACATCGTGCCGTTACCAGCCTCATGCTCTTCCCTCATCTTACACTGAGTCTACGACTGACCTTTCACCTAGTAGTTTTCTGACCTCTAAAATGGTGGACGACTGGAAGTCCTAATATGGTCGTGTCTTGAGGGTCACATGGGCAATGTATGGATCAAAACCAGATGTTACTACGAGTCCAGCCTGACCAATCCGCTTAGAGCTTTGCCAGTATACCATTATTGTGATACAAATTGTACTGGGTGTAACCAGATTTGGTCATCAAAATGTATATAGTCACGTCCAAAAGGGTATATAAGGCGAGGGATTTAGGTGGTTGGGGGGTTGTTCAATATACCATCTATAAGACTCCATCCTCATTGGACATCTGAGACTCATCTACCCCCACCTCAGGAAGTCACCCAATTTTACCGCCATTGGAAACTACTACTCCTACCATCATTTCGGGACGCTAAAGACTTGCAACCTCAGAGACCTTCATGAACCACTTATAAGACTCTTGCCTTGTTATTGTTATTATTGCTATCCTGCTCATATGATTTTTGTATCTATTTTTGTGAAGCCTTAAATCCACCATATTTTGCCTACAAGGACTTGGAATCCTTCATTTCTGGGACCTTGATACTCTCTTGCAATCACAATCTCGTGCTGACCCCGTTATTATAATCAGCATTTGCATCCCCCGGATGGAGGAAGATGCAGCCCGAGGACTGCCTACTAATAATATATATATCTCCGAATCCGTGCTTTCGGGCTGCATCCACCATCTCAGAGCAGCGGGATTCAAAATCCGATTGTTCAGGGTCATGCGAACCCAAACTTCTGGCAAGATGTCTCATCTCTAGTGATAACGTCTGCTCTCTAACCATCCACCTCTTCAATATCATCACCTGGACTCAAGAAAAAAAAAGTCTCCTCATCTGACAATTTCATCAGGAGTCATCGAAATAGAAAAACTTTACTAGTTACGTATTGAGAGGATCACGCCATCTGTAACTAATCCGCCCGTAAAATATGTACAGAGCAATGTCCTATTGTGTTTATAGGGATTTCCGCTCTGTTGTTCACACGGTCGCCTTTACATGCTGAATGTTGCTAGAATCCTATAGAAGTCAATGGGGCTTTAAATTTCCACTTTCTGCTCGCATTCCGCTTGAATTCTGCACCTATTCCACCAGAGCTGAAGAAGAGGAAATTTCAGGCAGAAAACTTTCCTGGCCTGTTTCTGAGTGTGAACATTCTCTTACATGGGCCGATTATCGGCAACAAACGTTCCTAGAAATCAGCAGTGGAGTGGGGAATGGATAATCAGAAGCGGAGTGGGGAATGGAGTGGATAATCAGCAGCGGAGTGGGGAATGGATAATCAGCAGCGGAGTGGGGAATGGATAATCAGGAGCGGAGTGGGGAATGGATAATCAGGAGCGGAGTGGGGAATGGATAATCAGGAGCGGAGTGGGGAATGGAGTGGATAATCAGCAGCGGAGTGGGGAATGGAGTGGAGAATCAGGAGCGGAGTGGGGAATGGATAATCAGGAGCGGAGTGGGGAATGGAGTGGATAATCAGCAGCGGAGTGGGGAATGGAGTGGATAATCGGCAGCGGAGTGGGGAATGGAGTGGATAATCGGCAGCGGAGTGGGGAATGGAGTGGATAATCGGCAGCGGAGTGGGGAATGGAGTGGAGAATCAGGAGCGGAGTGGGGAATGGATAATCGGCAGCGGAGTGGAGAATCAGGAGCGGAGTGGGGAATGGATAATCAGCAGCGGAGTGGGGAATGGAGTGGATAATCAGGAGCGGAGTGGGAAATGGAGTGGATAATCAGCAGCGGAGTGGGGAATGGAGTGGAGAATCAGGAGCGGAGTGGGAAATGGAGTGGATAATCAGCAGCGGAGTGGGGAATGGAGTGGAGAATCAGGAGCGGAGTGGGGAATGGAGTGGAGAATCAGGAGCGGAGTGGGGAATGGATAATCAGGAGCGGAGTGGGGAATGGATAATCAGGAGCGGAGTGGGGAATGGAGTGGATAATCAGCAGCGGAGTAGGTATTGGAGTGGAGAATCAAGAGCGGAGTGGGGAATGGAGTGAATAATAAGCAGTGGAGTGGGGAATGGAGTGGATAATCAGCAGCAGAGATGGGAATGGAGTGAATAATCAGGAGCGGAGTGGTGGAAACGCCCGACCCTCGGCTGATTGGATCTTTTGACCAGCGGTAAAATCGTTACACAACTTGGTGTAGAAAGGAGATGTGCAGCGATAACAAGGAATGGTTAGGATCTCTGTATCGTTTGTGCGGCCCGGCCAAGTGATCGTGCTCTTTACAGTCAGTACAGACAAATGCTGATCTCGCTAATCGTCATCCGTTTTTGTATGTACAGGGCCCCATACTAGGAGTAAAAGAAGTCTGAGCGATACAAAGATGCTAGTAGGGAGTGGTGGATGGAATGAGGATGAGGACCTCTGTTCTCAGACGTTGTAACTGGGAATGGGCTGCACGTCCAGGTACATTAATGACCAACAAGTTTCCTATATGTAATAAGCTTCTTACGTCCCTGACCCTGAAGGTATCGGTGACATAGCTGTGTAGCGTCACAGACATTGCTATAAATGGCTCCTGTACATAGGGACATCCGGAGCTGCTGTAATAATAAGAATGGATCCATGCTGAAGGTTACTCACCTGGACCTACATCCACCAGGATCTCCTCCTTACCCCGGTGACCTTTCCTCACAGACGTTTCCTCTTCTTTAACCTCCACCTTAATAGCGGTCAGGCCTTCATCCTGATTACATAGATATACAGTATACATTTAGTATAACCACCACAACCTATGACCACCTCTATGACTATAGGTTGGCCATCTGCCATCTTTAGACACAGATGAGCCCAGCAGACGCAGAGTTTGGTAAACTTGATCTGCCATGTTGGTTTTCTTTAGTTGCTGCGGGACACAATGTGTAGAAAGTCATTTGTGCCAGAAAGAGTACAGACTATAAGGCAGATGGATGCAGGCCACTATCTCCAGGATTTCCTTTCAGTAGTAGTTGGCAGCTACTTTGTTTGTTTGCAAGAAGCATAGATCCATGGCAGATTTTAGTTCTATCTGGCTGTTGGTTTGGTGTATTATTAGAGGTGACATCGGTTCTGCTTTTCTGTATGTCTGGGCTCTCTTCGATTTGTTGGTGTAGCCAGTATCCATTTGTTTCTGTTGTTAGTATGTTCCTGTCTCTGTCTTTCTTGTTTCTGTATACTTGTGTTGGCTGATATATTCCTGTTAAAGAGGACCTGTCACCCCCCGCGCCGGGGTGACAGGCTCTCGACCCCCAGCTAGATCCCCTTATAGTTACCTTATGTCGCCGAGTCCCGCTGCCGGAGACGGTCCCGGGACAGAGATATCCCGGTGAGAAGCCGGCGCGCGCGCTGTGGAGATAGGTCCAGGGTCCATAGAGAATGAATGGAGCCGGACTCATCATCGCGCGCCGGCTTCTCACGGGATATCTCCGTCCCAGGAGCGGCTCCGGCAGCAGGACTCAGCGACATGAGGTAACTATAAGGGGATCTATCTGGGGGTCGGGAGCCTGTCACCCAGGCGCGGGGGGTGACAGGTCTCCTATAATTGTTTGCTGATTTCAGTTTGTATGTATATCTCATGCTGATACTGGTGGGTCTGCCTATCCTGCTCTACCATTAAGACCTGGGGGCATCTGGGTATGGGGAGCCATTATTAGGACCCCTCAAAGGTGGCTGCTATGCAAGAAGCAGGATTCTGCAGTTTAGAATGGTTTCACAGACCAGGCGGCCACAGATCAATCAGTTCTGATATTAGCTTATACCACGACGACCATCATAGACCAGCCACAATTATGGAGGCAACGTCTGCATGGATACTGAGCCCATAGATATCTAGTGGTGTGTTCATTCGGATGTTTGAATAAGCACTTAGAAATAAGTAGGATATGAATTTATCTGTAATTACAGACAATTTTAGAATGTATCAGAGAATAGCCACCCGCATCCATATAGGCCCACTATACTGATTACACAGGACCTCCCCTCCATCTCCCTGCTCCTCCTGCAGGACAGTGTCATCTCCCCCTCCATCTCCCTCCTCCTCCTGCAGGACAGTGTCATCTCCCCCTCCATCTACCTGCTCCTCCTGCAGGACAGTGTCCTCTCCCTCTCCATCTCCCTGCTCCTCCTGCAGGACAGTGTCATCTCCACCTCCATCTACCTGCTCCTCCAGCAGGACAGTGTCATCTCCCTCTCCATCTCCCTGCTCCTCCTGCAGGACAGTGTCATCTTCCCCTCCATCTCCCTCCTCCTCCTGCAGGACAGTGTCATCTCCTCCTCCATCTACCTGCTCCTCCTGCAGGACAGTGTCATCTCCCCCTCCATCTCCCTGCTCCTCCTGCAGGACAGTGTCATCTCCCCCTCCATCTACCTGCTCCTCCTGCAGGACAGTGTCATCTCCCCCTCCATCTACCTGCTCCTCCTGCAGGACAGTGTCATCTCCCCCTCCATCTACCTGCTCCTCCTGCAGGACAGTGTCATCTCCTCCTCCATCTACCTGCTCCTCCTGCAGGACAGTGTCATCTCCCCCTCCTCCATCTCCCTGCTCCTCCTGCAGGACAGTGTCATCTCCCCCTCCATCTCCCTCCTCCTCCTGCAGGACAGTGTCACCCCCCCCCCTCCATCTACCTGCTCCTCCTGCAGGACAGTGTCATCTCCCCCTTCATATCCCTGCTCCTCCTGCAGGACAGTGTCATCTCCCCCTCCATCTCCCTCCTCCTCCTGCAGGACAGTGTCATCTCCCCCTCCATCTCCCTCCTCCTCCTGCAGGACAGTGTCATCTCCCCCTCCATCTCCCTCCTCCTCCTGCAGGACAGTGTCCTCTCCCCCTCCATCTCCCTGCTCCTCCTGCAGGACAGTGTCTTCTCCCCCTCCATCTCCCTGCTCCTCCTGCAGGACAGTGTCATCTCCCCCTCCATCTCCCTCCTCCTCCTGCAGGACAGTGTCTTCTCCCCCTCCATCTCCCTGCTCCTCCTGCAGGACAGTGTCATCTCCCCCTCCATCTCCCTGCTCCTCCTGCAGGACAGTGTCATCTCCCCCTCCATCTACCCGCTCCTCCTGCAGGACAGTGTCATCTCCCCCTCATCCATCTCCCTGCTCCTCCTGCAGGACAGTGTCATCTCCTCCTCCATCTACCCGCTCCTCCTGCAGGACAGTGTCATCTCCCCCTCATCCATCTCCCTGCTCCTCCTGCAGGACAGTGTCATCTCCCCCTCCATCTACCTGCTCCTCCTGCAGGACATTGTCATCTCCCCCTCCATCTCCCTGCTCCTCCTGCAGGACAGTGTCATCTCCCCCTCCATCTACCTGCTCCTCCTGCAGGACAGTGTCATCTTCCCCTCCATCTACCTGCTCCTCCTGCAGGACAGTGTCATCTCCCTGCTCCTCCTGCAGGACAGTGTCATCTCCTCCTCCATCTCCCTGCTCCTCCTGCAGGACAGTGTCATCTCCACCTCCATCTACCTGCTCCTCCTGCAGGACAGTGTCATCTCCCTGCTCCTCATGCAGGACAGTGTCATCTCCCCCTCCATCTACCTGCTCCTCCTGCAGGACAGTGTCATCTCCCCGTCCATCTACCTGCTCCTCCTGCAGGACAGTGTCATCTCCTCCTCCATCTACCTGCTCCTCCTGCAGGACAGTGTCATCTCCCCCTCCATCTACCTGCTCCTCCTGCAGGACAGTGTCATCTCCCCGTCCATCTACCTGCTCCTCCTGCAGGACAGTGTCATCTCCCCCTCCATCTACCTGCTCCTCCTGCAACACAGTGTCATCTCCCCCTCCATCTACCTGCTCCTCCTGCAGGACAGTGTCATCTCCCCCCGGACAGTCCTGGGGATCCAGAGGAGCGGGACATCTCTCTGGTGGGTTCCTCTTACTGGATCCATCTGTAGGAGACACACACAGTGACTGAATACATTGTGTATATGTGATGAGCAGATGATGGGGGGTCTAGGGGACCCCAATACTTCTCTCTCCTTTACCATCAATGAGAGTCTCCTCTTACCCGGTGATGTGAGGGGCCGGTGGTCCTCCATCATGGCCTCCTGGTACAGATCCTTGTGTCCTTCTACATACTCCCACTCCTCCATGGAGAAATAGACGGCCACATCCTGACACCTTATAGGAACCTGACACACACAATGATCCAGTCATCATCCAGACCCATCATCCCTTGTGTTCCTGGATGATGTCCCAGCATTCCCAGCAGCATTGCTCACCTCTCCAGTCAGCAGCTCCATCATCTTGTGGGTGAGTTCTAGGATCTTCTGCTCATTGTTCCTCTCAGGTATCAGTGAGGGAGGTGGAGGCTCCGTGATGGGGCCCCGGGCCCTGCTCCATCCTCCTGACCTGCTGCTGCTGGGGGCCACACACTCTCCACATGTCTTCTTCACTACTGTGTAATCCTGAGGATGGAGAGACCCTGATAAATATCACTATATACAGAGCCCCCCCCTCTCCGCTCATGTGCTGTATTATTACTAGAGAGAAGAGGGAGGTCATGTGATCCATCCCCCAGAATCCCTCACCTCTCCGCCCATGTCCTGTATTATTACTAGAGAGAAGAGGGAGGTCATGTGACCCATCCCCCAGAATCCCTCACCTCTCCGCCCATGTCCTGTATTATTACTAGAGAGAAGAGGGAGGTCATGTGACCCATCCCCCAGAATCCCCCACCTCTCCGCTCATGTCCTGTATTATTACTAGAGAGAAGAGGGAGGTCATGTGACCCATCCCCCAGAATCCCTCACCTCTCCGGTCATGTCCTGTATTATTACTAGAGAGAAGAGGGGAGTCATGTGACCTATCCCCCAGAATCCCTCACCTCTCCGCTCATGTCCTGTATTATTACTAGAGAGAAGAGGGAGGTCATGTGACCCATCCCCCAGAATCCCTCACCTCTCCGCTCATGTCCTGTATTATTACTAGAGAGAAGAGGGAGGTCATGTGACCCATCCCCCAGAATCCCCCACCTCTCCGCTCATGTCCTGTATTATTACTAGAGAGAAGAGGGAGGTCATGTGACCCATCCCCCAGAATCCCTCACCTCTCCGGTCATGTCCTGTATTATTACTAGAGAGAAGAGGGGAGTCATGTGACCTATCCCCCAGAATCCCTCACCTCTCCGCTCATGTCCTGTATTATTACTAGAGAGAAGAGGGAGGTCATGTGACCCATCCCCCAGAATCCCTCACCTCTCCGCTCATGTCCTGTATTATTACTAGAGAGAAGAGGGAGGTCATGTGACCCATCCCCCAGAATCCCCCACCTCTCCGCTCATGTCCTGTATTATTACTAGAGAGAAGAGGGAGGTCATGTGACCCATCCCCCAGAATCCCTCACCTCTCCGGTCAGCAGGTAGACGATCTCCAGGGTGAGGCTCAGGATCCTCTCGGTGATATCATTTCTGCTCTTCTTCATCCTGGACGTTGATCAGTCAAGGAAAAAATTGCTTTTCACTTCTACATACTCCGACTCTTCCATGGAAACATAGACGGCCACATCCTGACACCTTATAAGAACTCCGGCAGCGCCTGTCACTATTCAGCACATGGCTCTCTTTCTTTTCTACCACCCACCAATGTTTACCTGTTGAGAAAGGTCGTCTTAGAGTGAAACCTCCACGATGGTAAACTATTCAAGGATTATATGTGATACAAAGATTGCATGTGCCTATAACTTCGGAGCCAATTTATACGGTGTATATACATATGAGAAAAAGACTAAGAGTATAAGAAAATCAACTTTTTCTTGGTGTGCAATTAATATTTCCAGATCACCACCTTATAGGAACCTGACACACACAATGATGCAGTCATCATCCAGACCCATCACCTGTAGGTGTCCCTATATAGCAGGGATGGGGAACCCGCCGCCCATCATGCCTGGACAGCCGAAGCCAATGGTTCCCTATCCGTTATATATCAGCTCTCCTCCTGCAGGATCGGTGATTTGCTTTATGTTAGGGATGTATGGAAGAAGCTGTACATTATACTTGTTTGTTTACTATATTATATTCCCCGTACACAGCGTGACAGCACGACATACAGCGCAGTACACACAGGACCGCGGCTCCTACCTACCGACTGAGCTGGGACTGCAGGACCAGGGGCGGGACCCAGTGTGGAGGATAGATGGTTGATTAAGGACCTGTGATGATGTCACATGTAGGGGCGGAGCTTATCAGGGGAGCAGAATCTAGTGTGTGTATCTATATTCACAGTAACTGCAATTCACAAGGAATCACTAGATGGCGGTATACACTATGAGATGTGCACAGGACGGCAGAATCTACAGCTTTTCAGACCAGCTATAAAGTCTCGTACACTATTTCGAATATATGGTGTGTATGTATATATTATACATCACAATCAGCCCTTGTAACCAGGGTCACGTTGAGAACTGCAACAATAAAATGCGTTATAGCGCCAACATATTCCGCAGTATAAATACAATAATCTTCATCATCATCATCATCAAGTCTTCAGCGGTCAGGAAGTGTATTTGTATACTGGGCAATGACGATTCTCCTGACGCGAAGGGTAGAAAAAGAAAGCAGGCTAATTCAGGTGTATAATAAAAACTATTCTTAACAATACAACACGTTTCGGCTCCAACAATTCCCACAAAGTCTTCATCAGGTCATCATCTGATGCATCCATGTGTTTCTCCTGGCGGTGGAGTTTTCTTTCGCTGCCCCTGGCTCCGGAGCATCGTCTTTGCCCAGTTCTTCACACTCTGACTACCTGCTGCCTGTGTTGTACCTCGGAGAGCTTTGTAGTGTTGTGCCTATGATATTGCACAACCTTATCAGCTGAGTGAGCTCATTCCCTACACTATGTTCTGTTGAACGTATTACACCTTTTCCGTGTTTCTATAGCTATTTGTATAGTGAGCAGGGCTCCCAGCCGCCTTCAGGGTCTATGGGGGAGTTTTTCAGCTTTTTCTTTCCCTGCGGCTCCTGATCAGTCACATCGTCTGCTGATCATTTTTGGTACAGAGTTATTTTTTCACCTCCTTGTGAGCCCCCTGCCCCCTCTGAGTGACATCTAGCCGCGGCTCTGCTGTTTTTTAGGTCTGCCGATGCAGAGAATGAGCAGAGAGATGACAGCACTGCAGCATATCTGCTCCCTGCTATGAGCGCAACTCATCATGTGATATGGAGCCAGAAGAGCCTTCCCCTGATCGGCACGGGTCTGGAAACTCAGACCGATCATAACTTTTGACATGACCCTGACATGTCAAAAGTTTTTTATAACAGTGACACTTTAACTATAATGATCTCTGATGAGGGCGACCGTTGATCGCCGAAACATGTTAGATGTTTGACCTGCATGAACTACGGCAACTACTATAGTGACGTCACTGCTACTCCGTGGAAAACCATTGGATTACTCACCGTATGCCGAGAGTTGGTAGTAGTGGAGCCACCGGCCGGGGCCCGACCCCAACCCGACACCTCAACACCTACAACTACTGACAAGATACAGAAGAATGGAGGATACTATAGAACATCACACAACTACCAGGTATTCAGCAGTATAGCTATATACTACTAAGGAGACTTACACTGCTTGTATGGACCATTGTTACTATTCACTCACGTACTTTCCATGAGATATATTATGATAACTTTTTTATAGCACAGTATCTCTCATGAAACTTCTTTTCCATCATTTAAGCACGCACTGTAGCGCTTTAAGTGTACACACATTTTTGGCGTAATTTAAAATGTAATAATTATTCTCACATTAAATACTGGTTAATAAATACCACTTAGACAAAAAAAATGGCGCAACCAACACTTCTTCAGTTCACCTAATAGACACAAGGCCCTTAATAATCATTCCTCAAAGTGAGAAATTTCAATGGTAAAACAAACCAAAACATAATAGATGTTATATATAAATAGTGCCGCTTAGCCACTGAATTACTTAGTGTATGTCATGTCTCATGTCATGCTACAATTAAGACCAAAACCAGGGAGAAGAGTTACAGGAATTGTGTACAACACACAGCACCATGTGAAGAAGAATGATAGAAAAACTTTCCCTTACGCCCCACTGGCATCACAGTTACTCCTTTTTATATCTAATTATATAGCCTGTACTCTGTATTTTAGATATGAGGTTTTACCCCATCAACATGACAGCACTATGGAGAGAGGGGACCTGGAGTATCTGGGTGTCTGCTGCATTATGGAAAAGAAGATGGCCAGGGCTCCCGTCTAAGCTGGATGCTGTCCTAGTTAGATTTCTGCATTGGGTTAGCCGGTAAAGCGCCCAAGCCTGACTCACCAGTCTCTTTGTGTGGTAGTTCTGTGGCAGAAGCCGGGCCTGAGTTTTCTGTGCTGCTAATGGTGCCTGCAGAGAAGCGTTCATCTGGGCTTACGCAAGCTTCAACTGTACTTCTGGTCTCCCGGTGGGGCACACAGGAAGTGACGTCAGATGCCAGTCTCCTCTTGTACAGGCCGCGTCCAGGAAGAAGCTGTGCGGTGGTGATTGTAGGCCGGCATTCTCAGCAGCCAGTTTATACAGACAGCCAAGAGCTCCAGCAGTGAAGCCAATAAGGAATCATCTGGTGAAGCAGCCTCCTGGGTATAGGCCTTTTCTTCTCCCCCAGTTGGGGGCAGTGAGATGATTCTTGATTTCCTATGTTTATAAGTATATGAATTAATGGGGTTCCATTATTATTTCATGGTTAGGATGAGGCTTCCAGATATTCTAGATCCTCCAAACATAGGGAATGCAGACTGTGTAAAGGAAGATTGAGGTTAGAATATGATAAACCTACCTGTGAAGATTGTACCTCAAAGATGATAGCAGCTGAAGTTCCTTCTGTAGAATCTATCTTGTCTTCTGTGAAGGATATTATTACGCTTAAGGGTTTTGCCCCTCCACCTCCGCCTTCTGATAGAGCCCCAGGTCCATCCTCCGGAGCTCCGACTATATCTGATTCAGAGGAAGGGGGGGTGGTCAGAAAAGATAACTTGGGCTCTGAAGTCTCAGAGGATTCCGACTTGGATTCCAGAGGTAAACCTCTGTTTGCATTGGAGGATGTAAGTACACTAATTAAAGAAGTTAGAGCCACTATGAATCTAGAAGAACCGAAGGAACCTAGATCGGTGCAGAAGATCATGTTTGGGTTGACTGGATAGTAAAGAAAAGGTGGTATTTACAGTGCACAAAAATGTATCTACTCTCATCTCTACAGAATGGAGTAAGCCAAATAAGAAAGGGTTTATTCCCCATGCAGCTAAAAGGTAAGGGCCCTATTACACGGGACCATTATCGTGCGAAAAATCGTCCCAATTTAAATGATAATCGCTCTGTGTAAAAGCAGGCAACGATCGAAAAATCATTCGTATGTCGTTTATTTAGATCTGAACCTAAAATTATCTTTAATCATTCGCTGTAATTCCACGTTCGTTCGCTAAAGTTCTGCGTTTTTTCACTAATCGTTCAGTGTAATTGCACATTGTTCATTGTTTTTCTGGGATCAGAAGGAATAAATGATCATAGTAACGATCGCAATAACGATCGTATCTAACGATTATTGTTCTGTGTAATATGGTGAACGATTTCAGGTTAACGATAAACAATCTCGTTTATTGTTAGTCATTAAAAATCACTCAGTGTAATAGGACCCTAAAGCTAAATATCTGTTTGAGGATTCAGAAAATCTTTCTGGTACAGACCTCCCAAAATAGAAGTTTCTATAGCAAAAGTTTCCAGGAAAGGTTCTCTTCCCTTTGAGGATCTGGATGCCCTTAAAGACCCTATGAATAAGAAAGCAGATAGTTTTCTTAAAAGGTCATGGGAAGCGTCCACAGGGTTCTTTAAACCCAATACCACTAGCACCTGTGTGGCAAGGTCTATGATGGTTTGGCTTACCCAGCTACAACAGTGGTTAGAATCTAGAGAGTCCGGAGAAAAACTCCTTTCTACTTTACCTTTGTTAAAACAAATTGGCTGCTTTTCTAGCAGATGCTTCTGCTGATGCTTTAAGGTTCTCAGCCTGGTCAGCGGCATATCTAATTCAGCTAGAAGAGCCTCATGGTTGAAAAATTAGTCAGGGTACGCAGCCTCAAAATCAAAACTATGCTCTATGCCTTGGGAAGGCCCAGTCTTAGATGACCTGTTAGATAGAGTGGCAGATAAGAAATAAGGGTTTCCCTCTAGCTTCCAGAGAGGCCAGTACCAGTCCTTTTGGAACAAGGGAAAGGATAGGTTGCAGAGAAAGGGTTTAGAAGGATCCGGTAGGGGTACAGGCAAGTCCACAGGTTACGTTTTCCTAGAAGTCCGAGGCCAGCAAGTACCCTTCCTCCCAGTGACGCCAGGCAGCAAGTGGGGGCAGATTGTGCCATTTCGCCCAGGAATGGGAAAAGATCTGCAGAAGTTCTGGGGTGAATCTGTGCATCCAAGATGACGTAAAATTAGATTTTCTATCTCTGCCTCCCACTCGCTTCATAGTGACCAAAAGTCACTCTGGAGAGAAAGGTTCAAAATTGTTATAAACCGAAGTTCTGCTCTTTATAGAAAGATTACCTGATCTCAGAACACACTGGACAGCTTTTCCTGGTGGCTGACCTTACCTCGGGGCTGAGCTGGATAACATTGTCCACGGAGGTCATTACTACTGATGCCAGCCTTTGGGGGTGGGGAGCCCATTTAGATCACCAAGATTTTCACAGTCCCTGGGATGAACTGTCAGGACAGATCTTCTAATTATAAAAAAAAAAAAACTGGCAGCAGTGTTTCAGTCCTTGCTAGCAACCAGGAGACATACTTGCAAATCAGAAGTAAAAATACTGTCTGATAATTCTACCACAGTCGCTGTGATCAATAGACAGGGTAACACTAGAGGTTCTAGGCTGCTTAACCCAGTCTTATGATATCTTCTCTTTTGCAGGGGAAAACCTGTTAAGTCTCTCAGCGGTCCATCTCAAGGGGGCCCTAAATACAAGGGCAGACTACCTAAGCTGCCATCAGCTTCATCAGGGGGAGTGGCGGTTGAATCCAGAAGTCTTCCACATAATATGGGGGAAGCTGGTCATAGACTTATTTGCAACCAGTGAAAACAGGCAAGCGAGACAATTTCTTTCCCTGTTCCCAGCACACTGTCCCCTAGGAGTAGACGCATGCTGGTGCTTGCACGCTGGTGGTCGTGAAGGCTAATGTACCCTTTTCCTTCTCTTGCGTTAATACCCAGGGATCCTGAAAAAAGTTAAATAGGACAAAGCCAGACTTATTGTCATAGCTCCCTTCTGGCCATGCAGAACGTGGTATTTGTGTCTCAGGGCAATGTCAATAGCAGACCCATGGGTGCTGCCAAATCGGGAGGATTTATTTTGCAGGGACCAATCTTGCATCTTGGAGTAAAGCAGATGCACCTGACGGCTTGGCTTTTAAAAGACTAGTCTTGAGAAGTCATGGCCCCTCTGATGTAGTAATATCTACATTATAGAAAAGCAGAAAGCCTGTTACTATTTCAGAATATGGAAAGCTTGGTTTCTCCTTCTTAGGTTCAGCCAGTACTGACCCAACAATACTCGGATTCTGGTCTTCCTTCAGAATGGCTTAGAAAGAGGACCAGCTACTTTAAAAGTCCTCGCATCTGCTTTAGGAGCCTTACGTATTCAGCAGGTTGCCTTTCACCCATGGGTTAAGAGATTTTTCAAAGAAGCGTCAAGATTTTCTACTAGGGTCTCCAGTCCTGTTCCTCCCTGGGATCTGAGCTTAGTGTTAAAAAGTTTGACAGATTCCCCCTATGAGCCCTTGACGGACATTTTCTTTAAAATCCTTATGCTCAAGACATCTCTATTAGTTGCAGTGACATCGGCCAGGAGGGTGGGGGAATTAGCCAGTCTGTCACATTGTGAAGCTTATGCTAAGATCCTGACAGATAGAATCATTTTTAGACCCGAACCTGCTTTTTTACCGAAAGTCATCTCTAAATTTCACAAGTCTCCAGATATAATTTACCATCCTTTTGTGACAATCCCACAAATGACAGAGAGGGAATTTCATATCCTAGACGTTAGGTGGCAAGTTCTCCAATACCCGGAAGTAACCAGAGACTAGAAGTAACCAGAGAGTCCAGAAGGTTTAGATCCTTATTTGTTCAATTCTCTGAAACAAATAAGGGATGCAAAGCAAGTAGCAGCTCCATAGCTAGATGGATCAGGAAGGCCAACTGTACTTCCTATTCTGTTGCTGGTCTTTCTCCTCCTCTTCGGTTGAGCCCACTCCACCAGAGTTATAGCTATTTCCTGGGCTAAGAGGAGTGCCGCTTCTATCACTCAGATATGTAGGGCGGTAGTTTGGTCTCCCCCCCCACACACACACACTTTCTTTCATCACTACAGACGTGATCTTGCTGACTCCTCTGGTGTTGCCTTTGGTCGTAAAGTCTTGCAGGCCATAATCTCTCCCTGATGTGGTTTTTCTCTGGTATTCTCTCCATGGTGCTGTCATGTTGATGGGGAAAACAGTAGTTCCTCACCAGTAATGATGTTTTCTCGAAGACATGACAGCACCATAATATTCCCACCCTTTGGCGTTTTATCCTCCAGGTTTCCTTTCCTTGGGGGGAAGGGGGTCCCTCTCTCCATGGTGCTGTCATGTCTTTGAGGAAACATCATTACTGGTGAGTAACTACCGTTTTTTTCCCTTAAACACTCCAAGCAATTATTCCTTGAATAGTAGTAGTAGTAGTAGTAGTAGTAATTATTATAATAATAATAATAATAAACTGAATCCATGTTTTTACAGAGACAAGACCGTCTGGCAAAAGGAATTCCAAAAGAAAGCATCTCACCTGTGGGCAGTGTGAAAATTTGCTTGCGGACAGATAGGAACACAGTATGAGCCAGTCTTTTTTCAAACTCCAGGTTTTTTCCTATTGATTCTTATATATTATTATATATTGCAGTCCTGCGTCAAGCTTCCCGTCCTAAGGGGACTGAAGAACCCAATATTAGGGATGTGATCATTTGGGTAAAGGACTTTGCTAATTCTAAAGATTGTCGTCACACCAGTCATAAGACTCAATGTAGTCTTTCTCCAACTTTTCCTCAACATGTTAGTACTATGTCTGTTTTCTATGTCTATAAAATAGCGTTATTAGCTTCTGTTGCTAGCAGCCTTTTTTTCTTCTACCCCAGGGGTTAGAATTCAAGGTTACAAGGATAGGTATCTCTGATGAAGGTGTCTGTTTACACTGAAATGCATAGGATAACTTCTGGCATGCACTAGGATCCATACCAAAGGAGAGTGACGTCACTCAGGATCCCACTTTTTTGCCACGGAAAACTGGACTGTGTGACTTATGTGCAGTGCTACCGGCCGGAGCATGAGCCTAGTTCAGAAGATTTCTACCTGTCGATCAACTTCTCTACACTGCATAAAAGCTAGATGTGACTTCGGCTGAACTCCATTGATATCGGCATCTGGGCAAGTGTTATATTCACCTTTCAAACTGGATTTATATACAGGTATTTGTCACCTATATAATCTTGACCCTCCTTATTCTGACTGACCCACTAATAATCTGCGCTGGGTGTATCTATATGTTTAGTTTATGATCTGTATAATTAGGGGAATATAGGGCGTCCTCCACACACCTAGCAGCATGTATATTTTTGTATAGTGAGCATATCAACACACGGTGTATACTAACACAGTGAGTTGACTGCATTACTAAATATTCGGAGTACAATTTCAAAACCTTGTATCTTCCCAAAGAGGACTAGGACTGGACTGATCTGCCTAAGGTAGCTAAATTATCTAAACGCACCGTTCTACCTGCCAAGGATGGGTCCAACCTCAAAGATCCTATGGATTGGAGGACTGAGGGGCCTATTCTGCTGCATAGACCCAAGGGGCAGTTACTATATCATCTTACAAGGTCTCAAAGAGTCTCAGAAGATGGCTGGCCAAAGCCCAAGAGGACTTGGAATCTGGAGTGGACAGGAATAAGATTCTTTGTTCATTCAAGCAGGTCAATAAAGAATCCAGGTTGGCTGCTTAATTTATGGCTTTCTACTGCCAGTTGTCGTTCCCATTGGCTGAAACCCTGGATTGGTGATAACACATCAAAATTACAGTTATGTAACCTGGAATTTCAGCCCGGCAGACTCTTTGGGACTGAGATTGATAAACTCATGGGGGATCTTTCTGATAAAAAGGGGAAATCTCTTGACCTCTAGATTTTCGGGCCCTTTCGGAGAGGGAAATTCACCCAGAGAGGTGCAAAGGTCAATATAAGACTAGATGTAGAGGAGCTAACCACAACAGGAGTTAACAAGCAACCCAAGGAGTCAGCCGAGAAGCCTGACTTTGTGTGTTGTTCCATGGAGAGAATAAAGGGAAAAATGCCTCTAAATTTTCTATATCCCACTGTATATGAGAATGTATCGAACTAGCTTATTCTGCAATGGATTTTCCAGCTCGAGGTTTTACAAGGGCTCATTTCACTGGAGCGGTTTTCACTAGCTGGGCAAAACATAGTCTGGTTCCTTTAGAACAAATATGCCAATCCGCCACTTGGCCGTCTCGCTCTACCTTTATTAAGCATTATAGACTTGGCGTTCTTCACTCTGCCCAGACGACCTTTGCTGGTTTAGTCCTCAATGTTGCTGTGTAAGAAAGCCTTTCCATGGGGGATACTACTCTCTAATTTCCCATACATTGTGATGCCAATGGGAAATAAGAGAAGCAAAAATTATGTAAATTAGCTTTCTCTTAGACCCATTGGTATGACAAGACTCCCTTCCCTTGTCTTTTTTTACTTCCTGTTGGAGGGGTAAACCTTTGTTTTTTCTCTTTTCATTAAATTATTCCATCATAAGGGTGATAATACTCCATAAATTGTGATGCCAATGGGTCTCAGGGAAAACAAATTCATGTAATAATTTTTGCATCTGACACATGAACTACGTGGTAATGGGTTGTAAATTGTGCGTTTCTGCTCCAGAGTACAGAGCAAAGTAAGAGTCATCATAATGTCACATTGTCGTTTTCTCATTTTAAAATGCAGGCCCATTCATAAAGAGCGAAAGAGGCAGAATTTCAAATTGAGTCCACGGTGTGTACGCCGCTTGATATTATTCTGCCCTATTGATTTCATGTAATTTCTCGTGCAACTCCAGTCTCCACTGAACGAATTGACATGTGAGCAGAGGCGCACAAGAAATCCCATTGAAACAATGGGACAGCAGCGTCTGCACCATGGGCTCCGATGGAAATTCTGCCTCTTTTGCTTGTGTGAACAGGCAATAAATGTTACCAGAGAAAAAAGAAACTGTTTGCTTTATTTACAGAAAATGGTGTGTGTGTGTGGGGGGGGGGGGGGGGGTGGTTCTATTAAGAATTTATTAAGTAAAATATAATGAACTGAGAAAATTATTGTTTGCAAATCATCTTGGCTATATCCTGAATTTGTCATTGCCCCAACTAGCCAGAATCCTACTCCACACTGACGAGGGGCAAATACCCCGAAACAGTTGTCTGTGGATGGAGGCCTGCCTTGGCAAGCCCTTGTCATGATCGCAATACTCGTACCTTGAGTTAGACATTGACAAAAAGGGGCCACCTTGGTATTTCCCTATTTATGTTCCAATACTCGCAACCGAGTGGGACTTAAGGGGCTATTTATCAGGGTGGTGTGGTGCTCTCCCGATCATGGAGGCCCCCGTGGCAACAGGCTAGAGATATCTGGCTATCCCGTGTTTTGAGACTCGCAACCGAGACTCCACGGACTCTTGTTTTGCATATCTATATCCTGAATTTGCTTGTTGTGATAGGAGCAAAACTAATTAATATAAAAATAGCTAATTTACATAAAACCTAGAGAACTAAGTCCGATGAAGAAACAATCTTTGCAAAAGTCAGGCACCACATTGCACCACGAGACGCACATCAGTAAAGCCGGACCAATTACCTCATGGATGCAAAATCAATAATGAGAGATGACATTTTTTTTTTCACTCTAGTTTTACATATTGTCACGATCATTTCACACCAAATAAAATTACTATTTGATGAACAATTCCCACTCGGCCCTGTGTAACATTCACCGACGCTGTCAGCATCCACTATGTCATCATGGCTGTCACCTTCATGGCCCTCGCCGCCTCCCCCTCTCATTCTCGTGGCCCTCGCTACCTCACCCTAACGGCCCTTGCACCCTCTGTACAAGGCCTGATGAAGGGCTGTCACCAGCAACATTACTTTGAGTGTAAATTATAACTACTACAATACAGACATGACACTTCTGACATTTCTTTTCATGGTTCACCGACTCTTATTGTTGAATATCAGAGGTGGAAGAGGCGCTCCTCTAGGGCCTGGCCCCCTTATGCTTCCAAGCCATTTATTGGAGAACCTTCCCTTAACGGGAACCTATTACTTGACAACCAGAAAATCCTGCAGGTGTGCGTTCCTCTCCTGACACGAGCCGTAGTGCAGAACTCCTGGAAGTGCCATAGACTGCATTGTAACACACTTATAGCTTCTCTGGTGATGAATGAGACTTGATTTCTCTGAAAAACATTTTTTAACACGCACATCACATGCAAATGGCTTCTCCCCTGAGTGAAATCTTTGATGCTTTATAAGATGTGATTTTTGAGTAAAGCCTTTCCCACATTCAGAACATGTGAATGGCTTCTCCCCTGTGTGAATTCTCTGATGAACTTTAAGTTTGACTTTAGTAATAAAACATTTTCTACACTCTGAACATGAATATGGCTTCTCTCCTGTGTGTATTCTTTGATGTTCAACAAGATCCGATTTTTGTGTAAAGCGTTTTCCACATTCTGAACATAAAAACGGCTTCTCCCCCGTGTGAATTCTCTGATGTTCCACTAGAACTGATTTCTGGGTAAAACGTTTCCCACATTCCGAACATGGATATGGCTTCTCCCCTGTATGAAACCTTTGATGTTTAACAAGACTTGATTTCCGGGTAAACTGTTTTCCACACTCCAAACACGTGTGCAACTTTTCCCCAGTGTGAATTTTCTGATGTTCCACCAGCCCAGATTTCTGAATAAAAGCTTTCCCGCATTCTGAACATGAGAATGGCTTCTCCCCTGTGTGGATTTTCTGATGTTCAACAAGACCGGATTTTTTGGCAAAGCATTTCCCACATTCAACGCACGTAAGTTCCACTGGTTTCTCACCGGTGTGAATTATTATATGTCTAGAAAGTAAAGACCTCTGAACAAAACTTTGTCCACATTCTAAACAGGAAAATGGCTTCTGTCCTGTGTGAGTTCTCACGTGTTGATCGAGACCAAACTTACGAGTAAAGCATTTCCCACATTCTAAACAGGAGTACGGCTTCTCCCCTGTGTGAGTTCTTTTGTGTACAAGAAGATTAGAGTTTTTTGTAAACCATTTCCCACATTCACCACACTGAAACGTTTTACCCGCTCTGTGATCTGTACTTGGGGTAACAATATTTGACTGATCAGCAGGTTTCTTGCGATTTAGGGCATTAGATGAGAGATCCGTACTATGTGGTCCCAGATATACATTTAGAGCAATGAGGTTTTCTATGGACGGATGTTGCATTGTATTTTTAGGTTCCCCTTGGTGGTTTAACCCCAGGCATGGCCACTCTGAGCTCCCTCTGCGATTGTCTGCTGGAAAGAAAATAGATTTCAGTAGTTTTTTGGGGTTTTTTTTTGTTTTGTTTTAAAGGAGAAGTCCGGCGAAAATTTTTGTATTGCCCCACAATGGTTATACAAATCACCAATATACACTTATTACGGGAAATGCTTATAAAGTGCTTTTATTCCCTGCACTTACTGCTGCATCAAGGCCTCACCTCCTGGATAACATGGCGACGCCACCTCCTGGATAACATGGCGACGTCACTTCCTGGGTAACATGGCGACGTCACCCCCTGGATAACATGGCGACGTCACTTCCCGGATAACATGGTGATGTCACGACCCAACTCCCAGAGCGGTGCGGGCTGTGGCTGCTGGAGAGGATGATGGCAGGGGTATGCTCAGTGTCCCCCCCCCCCCCCAGTGTCCCTCTGCCATCATCTTCTCCAGCAGCCACAGCTCTGGGAGTCGGGTCGTAACATCACCAGGTTATCCAGGAAGTGAAGCCTTTATAAGCATTTTCCGTAATAAGTGTATATTGGGGACTTGTATAACTTTTGGGGGGCAATACAATACTCTAATAAACATTTTCTCCTGACTTCTTCTTTAACACAAGTAAAAAAAAAAAAAATCCATTTAAAAACAATTGTATAACATTATATCTTGTGATAAGGCTAGACTTAATAGTCTAACTAGTTCCACAGGCAGTTCCTTCCCTTGCCTGGCTGTAGCCTATGGTGCTTAGTCTCATGGTGTCAGAATGCGTCCCAGTCCTGGGGAACGCCCATGTGACCCTGACACTCCGCAATATAAAGCCAGTTATGTAGACCAGATCTCACTCTCTTGTGTATAGGCCCTATTACACAGTACGATAAAAAGGAGGAAGCGAGGACCTATCATGTAAGTGCTCGGTTCCTCTTTGTTCCCCGCTCACTGTCTGTACTATTACACAGTGCCATAAAAAGGAGGAAGCGAGCACCGATCATGTAAGTGCTCATTTCCTCCTTGTTCCCTGCTCACTGTCTGTACTATTACACGGCACGATTAGGAGAAGAAAGCGAGCACCGATCATGATAGTGCTCGCTTCCTTCTTGTTCCCCACTCACTGTCTGTACTATTACACACACCAACAGCGAGCAGGAAGGATGCAGAAAAGGCTTCCAGGATGAGCATTGGGCTGCCCACTGAAGTCAGTGGTGGTCTCCTGCCGCTGCTGTTGTTGTGCAGAGCATCTCTCAGCAGACCATTGCTGTCGTTATCGGGATTTAAAGAAAAAGCAAAATAATAACCAGCACTGCACTCACACTAGTTCACACTAGTTTTTATTGTGTATACGCTGGAGGGAGTATATGCAGCGAGTCCTGACACTTGCTGTTTGCTGCAGCATATTTCTATTCAACCTGAATTTGGAGCGGCCAAGTACGGACGATAATTGTTTGGTATAATAGGGGCCCATCTCTGACACTCATATCGAGCATCTAATAGAGATAGAAAACAGCATCACAATGTCCCCCCCCCCCCCCATGTCCAGTATTGGCGCTCATTTGTCTCTCTCTAGGTATACTCGTGTACACGGCCATGACTGATGTTATCTTGCAGGCCAGTCAGTGGTTTCTTTCCGCAGCGTTGGACACATTAAGTGAACACAAGTCCCAGGGGCCATAACAAGTATGTAACAGCTACACAGAAGCATTTCATGTAGGCCGGGCTGGGCCGGGCCTGTGCCCATGGCCGGTACTCACCCGCTCTAACATCTACTATTTCTCCCTCCTTGTACGGTGGCTGGTCGCTCCACACAAACTCCTCCTCTTCTTTAATCTCCACTTTAATATCAGTCAGATCTTCGCCCTGATATGACATTTGTACAGCTCAGTAGGCGGCTGGGATTGTCTAACCACAATGTTACACAGTTATTGCCCCGGCCCACAGTTACTGTCAACATCTCACCGTGTGAATAAGGATCGAGCCAATATTCACTCCTATTAATTGCCAAAACTAATGGTGCGTTTACACAGAAAGATTTATCTGTCAGATCTTTGAAGCCAAAGCCAGGAACAGACTATAAACAGGGAACAGGTCATAAAGGAAAGATTGAGATTTCTCCTCTTTTCAAATCCATTCCTGTGTTTGGCTTCCAAAATCTGTCAGATAAATCTGTCTGTGTAAACGCACCATATTTGATCTTTTCCAAAAAGCATCAATGAATCTGAGCCGGTAAAAGGGTCTGAGGTGCAGCTGCCAGTGTAGAAGCCGGTGCGGACGCCAGACATTACGGTAACTGTGCAAAACATCTCACATGTTAGCGAGTTTCCCCCAAACACCCAGCATCAGTATACAGAGGCTTCAACGCCACCTCACTGACAGGTACATCTCCCCCTCCATCTCCCTGCTCCTCCTGCAGGACAGTGTCATCTCCCCCTCCATCTACCTGCTCCTCCTGCAGGACAGTGTCATCTCCCCCTCCATCTACCTGCTCCTCCTGCAGGACAGTGTCATCTCCCCCTCCCCCCTGCTCCTCCTGCAGGACAGTGTCATCTCCCTCTCCATCTCCCTGCAGGACAGTGTCATCTCCCCCTCCATCTACCTGCTCCTCCTGCAGGACAGTGTCATCTCCCCCTCCATCTCCCTGCTCCTCCTGCAGGACAGTGTCATCTCCCCCTCATCCATCTACCTGCTCCTCCTGCAGGACAGTGTCATCTCCCCCTCCACCTACCTGCTCCTCCTGCAGGACAGTGTCATCTCCCCCTCCATCTACCTGCTCCTCCTGCAGGACAGTGTCATCTCCCCCCCCATCTACCTGCTCCTCCTGCAGGACAGTGTCATCTCCTCCTCCATCTCCCTGCTCCTCCTGCAGGACAGTGTCATCTCCCCCTCCATCTCCCTGCTCCTCTTGCAGGACAGTGTCATCTCCCTCTCAATCTACCTGCTCCTCCTGCAGGACAGTGTCATCTCCCCCTCCATCTACCTGCTCCTCCTGCAGGACAGTGTCATCTCCCCCTCCATCTACCTGCTCCTCCTGCAGGACAGTGTCATCTTCCCCCGGACAATCCTGGGGATCCAGAGGAGCGGGACATCTCTCTGGTGGATTCCTCTTACTGGATCCATCTGTAGGAGACACACACAGTGACTGAATACATTGTGTATATGTGATGAGCAGATGATGGGGGTCTAGGGGACCCCAATACTGCTCTCTCCTTTACCATCAATGAGAGTCTCCTCTTACCCGGTGATGTGAGGGGCCGGTGGTCCTCCATCATGGCCTCCTGGTACAGATCCTTGTGTCCTTCTACATACTCCCACTCCTCCATGGAGAAATAGACGGCCACATCCTGACACCTTATAGGAACCTGACACACACAATGATCCAGTCATCATCCAGACCCATCATCCCTTGTGTTCCTGGATGATGTCCCAGCATTCCCAGCAGCATTGCTCACCTCTCCAGTCAGCAGCTCCATCATCTTGTGGGTGAGTTCTAGGATCTTCTGCTCATTGTTCCTCTCAGGTATCAGTGAGGGAGGTGGAGGCTCCGTGATGGGGCCCCGGGCCCTGCTCCATCCTCCTGACCTGCTGCTGCTGCTGGGGGCCACACACTCTCCACATGTCTTCTTCACTACTGTGTAATCCTGAGGATGGAGAGACCCTGATAAATATCACTATATACAGAGCCCCCACCTCTCCGCCCATGTCCTGTATTATTACTAGAGAGAGGAGGGAGGTCATGTGACCCATCCCCCAGAATCCCTCACCTCTCCGCCCATGTCCTGTATTATTACTAGAAATAAGAGGGAGGTCATGTGACCTATCCCCAGAATCCCTCACCTCTCCGCTCATGTCCTGTATTATTACTAAAGAAGTAAAGAGACAGCATCCAAAAAAAATAGTGAAAAAACGTGTAGCTTCTGATACACGCTCGCGCATGCCCAGTGTACGTTGACCGAGTACATGATGCAGGACGCCATCCCCGTTTGGCGGCAGGGCTGGTAATTATGTTTTTAATTATATTTACACTGTACCAATAACTTTGTAACACTGCCGGTGTTTGTATTTTCACTATTTTACACATGAATTTTGATTAGTTTGTATGGTTAACACGCCACCTATGAGATTTGGATTAGATATCCCCTATGATGTTTTTTTGATTGCTGTGGATTTGTGTATCATGTTGATTATGAATTGATTGTAAAATTACACTGTATGTAATTCACCTATATATTTAAGGACTACCCTTTGGCACTTGTCACTTATGCTTGAGAAAGGCTGAGATACAGCCGAAACGTTGCATGGCTTGGTGAATAAAGCTACACGTTTTTTCACTATATTTTTTTTGGATGCTGTCTCTTTACTTCTTTGGAGATTTTTTCAGACTTGATCCAGTCTGGTGAGGCGTGCATCTGGTACTATTCCTTCATTGTTTTTTTATTCTAGTGCTGTTGGACTTTGCTATTTTTGACTGTATTATTACTAGAGATAGGAGGGAGGTCATGTGACCCATCCCCCAGAATCCCTCACCTCTCATGTCCTGTATTATTACTAGAGAGAAGAGGGAGGTCATGTGACCCATCCCCCAGAATCCCTCACCTCTCCGCTCATGTCCTGTATTATTACTAGAGAGAAGAGGGAGGTCATGTGACCCATCCCCCAGAATCCCTCACCTCTCCGCTCATGTCCTGTATTATTACTAGAGAGACGAGGGAGGTCATGTGACCCATCCCCCAGAATCCCTCACCTCTCCGGTCATGTCCTGTATTATTACTAGAGAGACGAGGGAGGTCATGTGACCCATCCCCCAGAATCCCTCACCTCTCCGGTCAGCAGGTAGATGATGTCCAGTGTAAAATTTAATATAGTCGCAGTCAGCGTATTCTTGTTCTTGTCCATTCTCGACACTGATGAAAACAAAAAAACGCCAACAAGATGGTTCCTCTACCGCAGGCAGCTTAATGAAAAAGAGAAGATGTTACCATAGAGCAAAATAATATAGAAATCTATCAGTGAGTGGAGTTAGGCCTAGAAGGTTACGCAGGATCCCCTCCTGGCAGTAGTCGGTCGCTAGGGGGCAGTGCAGGGGGAGGCGGTCACTTAGGGGTCGCAGGATTCGCTGTGGTCGATGCAGTCAGGGTGAATTATATTAAGAATTTATGTGGATTTTACCTTTACCATCAACTTCATTGGGAAAATCTGTGACATAAAAAGCTGCAGTAAGTCAGTGTATCTGCCACAAATCACATCACTGAATGACGTCTGACGCCTCCAATATGGGGTCACCCCAGGGCCTGTTTTCTGGGGGTCTTAAAGACGAGGTACTGCAGGAAAACATAAAAATTAGTGTTGTCAGGAGGAAGAAAGAAGTCAGACATGGACTCATAGCGCCCACAGCGTCCCCCACATACACTTGACCTATATTCTCTGTGGAGACTGTGGAGACAAGCCACACGCAGTGACCAGGAGATGGCGCCAGGGTAATAAACCTCCCGCACAGAGCGACAGCATGACAGCCTCTCCTGCCCCCCATGACAGCCTCTCCTGCCCCCCCACATGACAGCCTCTCCTGCCCCCCCCCCACACATGACAGCCTCTCCTGCCCCCCCCCACACATGACAGCCTCTCCTGCCCCCCCCACACATGACAGCCTCTCCTGCCCCCCCCCACACATGACAGCCTCTCCTGCCACCCCCCCCCCCCCATGACAGCCTCTCCTCCTCCCCCCCCATGACAGCCTCTCCTTCCCCCCCGTGACAGCCCCCCCCCCCCCATGACAGCCTCTCCCCCCCCCCCATGACAGCCTCTCCCCCCCCCATGACAGCCTCTCCCCCCCCATGACAGCCTCTCCTCCCCCCCCCATGACAGCCTCTCCTCCCCCCCCCCATGACAGCCTCTCCTCCCCCCCCATGACAGCCTCTCCTCCCCCCCCCCATGACAGCCTCTCCTCCCCCCCATGACAGCCTCTCCTCCCCCCCCCATGACAGCCTCCATCATCCATCCACATGACAGCCTCTCCTCCTCCCCCCCATGACAGCCTCTCCTCCCCCCCCCCTCCCCTCCACATGACAGCCTCTCCCCCCCCCCCCCTCCACATGACAGCCTCTCCTCCCCCCCCCCATGGCAGCCTCTCCTGCCATCCCCCCCCCCCTCCTCCATGACAGCCCCATGACAGCCTCTCCTGCCCCCCCATGACAGCCTCTCCTCCTCCCCCCCATGACAGCCTCTCCTCCTCCCCCCCATGACAGCCTCTCCTCCTCCCCCCCATGACAGCCTCTCCTCCTCCCCCCCATGACAGCCTCTCTCCCCCCCATGACAGCCTCTCCTCCTCCCCCCCATGACAGCCTCTCCTCCCCCCCCCCCCATGACAGCCTCTCCTCCCCCCCCCCCCATGACAGCCTCTCCTCCCCCCCCCCCATGACAGCCTCTCCTCCCCCCCCCCATGACAGCCTCTCCTCCCCCCCCCATGACAGCCTCTCCTCCTCCCCCCCATGACAGCCTCTCCTCCCCCCCCCCATGACAGCCTCTCCTCCCCCCCCCCATGACAGCCTCTCCTCCCCCCCCCCCATGACAGCCTCTCCTCCCCCCCCCATGGCAGCCTCTCCTGCCATCCCCCCCCCTCCTCCATGACAGCCCCATGACAGCCTCTCCTCCTCCCCCCCATGACAGCCTCTCCTCCCCCCCCATGACAGCCTCTCCTCCTCCCCCCCATGACAGCCTCTCTCCCCCCCCATGACAGCCTCTCCTCCTCCCCCCCATGACAGCCTCTCTCCCCCCCCATATGACAGCCTCTCCCCCCCCCCCCATGACAGCCTCCATCATCCATCCACATGACAGCCTCTCCTCCCCCCCCCCCATGACAGCCTCTCCTCCCCCCCCCCATGACAGCCTCTCCTCCCCCCCCATGACAGCCTCTCCTCCCCCCCCATGGCAGCCTCTCCTCCTCCCCCCCATGACAGCCTCTCCTCCTCCCCCCCATGACAGCCTCCTCCTCCTCCCCCCATGACAGCCTCTCCTCCCCCCCCTCCACATGACAGCCTCTCCTCCTCCCCCCCATGACAGCCTCTCTCCCCCCCCATGACAGCCTCTCCTCCTCCCCCCCATGACAGCCTCTCCTCCTCCCCCCCATGACAGCCTCTCTCCCCCCCATGACAGCCTCTCCCCCCCCCATGACAGCCTCTCCCCCCCCCATGACAGCCTCTCCCCCCCCTGACAGCCTCTCCTCCCCCCCCCCATGACAGCCTCTCCCCCCCCCCATGACAGCCTCTCCCCCCCCATGACAGCCTCTCCCCCCCCCCATGACAGCCTCTCCTCCCCCCCCCCATGACAGCCTCTCCTCCCCCCCCCCATGACAGCCTCTCCTCCCCCCCCCCCCATGACAGCCTCTCCTCCCCCCCCCCCCATGACAGCCTCTCCTCCCCCCCCCCATGACAGCCTGTCCTCCATCCTCCCCATGACAGCCTCTCCTCCCCCCCCCCTCCCCATGACAGCCTCTCCTCCCCCCCCCCTCCACATGACAGCCTCTCCTCCATCCTCCCCATGACAGCCTCTCCTCCCCCCCCCCCTCCCATGACAGCCTCTCCTCCCCCCCCCCCTCCACATGACAGCCTCTCCTCCCCCCCCCCTCCACATGACAGCCTCTCCTCCCCCCCCCTCCACATGACAGCCTCTCCTCCCCCCCCCCCCCTCCACATGACAGCCTCTCCTCCCCCCCCTCCACATGACAGCCTCTCCTCCCCCCCCCCCTCCACATGACAGCCTCTCCTCCCCCCCCCCATGACAGCCTCTCCTCCCCCCCCCATGACAGCCTCTCCTCCCCCCCATGACAGCCTCTCCTCCCCCCCATGACAGCCTCTCCTCCCCCCCATGACAGCCTCTCCTCCCCCCCATGACAGCCTCTCCTCCCCCCCCCCCCCATGACAGCCTCTCCTCCCCCCCCCCCATGACAGCCTCTCCTCCCACCCCCCCCCATGACAGCCTCTCCTCCCCCCCCCCCCTGACAGCCTCTCCTCCCCCCCCCCCCTGACAGCCTCTCCTCCCCCCCCCCATGACAGCCTCTCCTCCCCCCCCCCCATGACAGCCTCTCCTCCCCCCCCCCCATGACAGCCTCTCCTCCCCCCCCCCCATGACAGCCTCTCCTCCCCCACCCCCCCCATGACAGCCTCTCCTCCTCCCCCCATGACAGCCTCTCCTCCCCCCCCATGGCAGCCTCTCCTGCCATCCCCCCCCCCTCCTCCATGACAGCCCCATGACAGCCTCTCCTCCTCCCCACCATGAAAGCGCTCTCCTCCTCCCCCCATGACAGCCCTCTCCTCCTCCCCACCATGACAGCCTCGCACTCCTCCCTCCCCATGACAGCCTCTCTTCTCCCCCACCCATGACAGCCTCTCCTCCTCCCCCCCATGAACAGCCCTCTCGCCCCTCCCCCCATGACAGCCTCTCCCCCCCCCCCATGAACAGCCTCCATCATCCATCACTGACAGCCTCTCCCTCACTCCCCCCATGACAAGCCTCCTCCTCCCCCCCCCCACATGACAGCCTCTCCCCCCCCCCCGCAAAAAAAAAAAAAAACACATGACAGGCCTCTCCTCCCCCCCCCCCTCCACATGACAGCCTGCTCCTCTCCCCCCCCCCCTCCACATGACAGGCCTCTCCTCCCCCCCCCCCTCCCAATGACAGCCTCTCGCTCCCCCCCCCCTCCACATGGACAGCCTCTACCTCCCCCCCCCCTCCACAATGAACAGCCTCCTCCTCCCCCCACATGACAGCCTCTCCTCCCCCCCATGACAGCCCTCTCCTCCCCCCCCCATGGACAGCCTCTCCTTCCCGCCCCCCCCATGACAGCCTCTCCTCCCCGCCCCCCCATGACCAGCCTCTCCTCCCCCCCCCCGCATGACAGCCTCTCCTTCCCCCCCCCCCCATGACAGCCTCTTCCTCCCCCCACCCCCATGACAGGCACTCTCCTCCCCCCCCCCCATGACAGCCTCTTCATCCTCCCCCCCCCCCCATGACAATCCTCGTCCTCCCCCCCCCATGGCAGCCATCTCCTGCCATCCCCCCGCCCTCCTCCATGACAGCTCTCTTCTACTCCTCCCCCCCATGACAGCCTCTCCTCCTCCCCTCCCCATGACAGCCTCTCCTCCCCCCCATGACAGCCTCTCCTCCCCCCCATGACAGCCTCTCCTCCTCCCCCCCATGACAGCCTCTCCTCCTCCCCCCCATGACAGCCTCTCTCCCCCCCCATGACAGCCTCTCCCCCCCCCCCCCCATGACAGCCTCTCCTCCCCCCCCATGACAGCCTCTCCCCCCCCCCCATGACAGCCTCCATCATCCATCCACATGACAGCCTCTCCTCCTCCCCCCCATGACAGCCTCTCCTCCTCCCCCCCCATGACAGCCTCTCCTCCCCCCCCCCCTCCCCTCCACATGACAGCCTCTCCTCCCCCCCCCTCCACATGACAGCCTCTCCTCCCCCCCCCCCCTCCACATGACAGACCTCTCCTCCCCCCCCCCCTCCACATGACAGCCTCTCCTCCCCCCCCCCCTCCCCATGACAGCCTCTCCTCCCCCCCCCCCTCCACATGACAGCCTCTCCTCCCCCCCCCTCCCCCCTCCAACATGACAGCCTCTCCTCCCCCCCCCTCCACAATGACAGCCTCTCCTCCCCCCCCCCTCCACATGACCAGCCTCTCCTCCCCCCCCCCCTCCACATGACAGGCCTCTCCTCCCACCTACCCCAGCCTCCACATGCCAGCCTCCTCCCCCTCCCCCTCCACATGACAGCCTCTCCTACCCCCACCCCCCTCCACATGACAGCCTCTCCTCCCCCCCCCCCCCCTCCACATGACAGCCTCTCCTCCCCCCCCCCCCTCCACATGACAGCCTCTCCCTCCCCCCCCCCCCTCCACATGACAGCCTCTCCTCCCCCCCCCCCCCTCCACATGACAGCCTCTCCTCCCCCCCCCCCCCTCCACATGACAGCCTCTCCTCCCCCCCCCCCCCTCCACATGACAGCCTCATCCTCCCCCCCCCCCTCCCACATGACAGCCTCTCCTCCACCCCCCCCCCCCTCCACATGACAGCCTCTCCTCCCCCCCCCCCCTCCACATGACAGCCTCTCCTCCCCCCCCCCCCCTCCACATGACAGCCTCTCCTCCCCCCCCCCCCTCCACATGACAGCCTCTCCTCCCCCCCCCCCCTCCACATGACAGCCTCTCCTCCCCCCCCCCCCTCCACATGACAGCCTCTCCTCCCCCCCCCCCCCCCTCCACATGACAGCCTCTCCTCCCCCCCCCCCCCCCTCCACATGACAGCCTCTCCTCCCCCCCCCCCCCTCCACATGACAGCCTCTCCTCCCCCCCCCCCCCTCCACATGACAGCCTCTCCTCCCCCCCCCCCCCCTCCCCTCCACATGACAGCCTCTCCTCCCCCCCCCCCCCTCCACATGACAGCCTCTCCTCCATCATCCATCCACATGACAGCCTCTCCTGCGGGGCCGGTAATGGTCCCGGTGGGGGTCGGTGTGTCACCTGCCGCGTCTCCGTCCTCCGGTCCCGCACGCTGATCTTACACTGAGAACGTACACAAAACAACCATGGGCAGCCGGCGGTGTGCGCATGCGCTGTAGCCATGTGCGGACATCGCGGACATTTTGAATGTGGACGCTGCCAGACACTGGTAAGAAGCGCCAAAACCTAGACAACCAATAACGGAGAAGGGGCGGGTCACGTGCAAAGACGACGGAAGTGAGCGGTGCAGCCAGGTAATGGGCGGTAGGGGGTCAGCGCGGTATTAGTTCCGGGGCAGTTAGTGGCCGCTGATGGTGAGGAGCGGGGGCTGCGATCCGCGTCCGTGTGACTGGGGCTCTGTAGGTGATGTATCCTTCATGGGATGGGAGGCACTGTGAGGCCGAGCAGGCAAGTTCTCAGATTTACAATGGAATTGATCACCACATAACACAGGAGAGTCCGGGGGGCGGGTCCATCATGTGTCAGGTATCAGGAGGCGGGGCTGGCTATCAGTCTTGTGTACACTTCTCTGTATCTGCTGTTAATTCTCTATTAGGGTACAAACCCACACACCATATACGCAGCAGATACGCAGCAGATTTGATGGTTTTGATTTGATGCTGTGTTCAGTTATTTAGATCTAATCTGCTGCGTATTTGTTGCGTATTTGCTGCGTATCGCAGCAGTAAATACGCTGCATATACGGTGTGTGGGTTTATACCCTTAAAGGATTTATGGCCTATCTAACCTGTGTGAACCCCTGATGACACCTTGCACTGCGGGAAACATGACGGGGCTAGCGGACATACCCCTGACTACACCATTCACTGCGGGAAACATGTTGGGGACTAGAGGACATACCCCTGACTACACCATTCACTGCGGGAAACATGACAGGGCTAGAGGACATACCCCTGACTACACCGTGAACTGGCGGAAATATGACGGGGACTAGAGGACATACCCCTGACTACACCATTCACTGCGGGAAACATGACGGGGCTAGAGGACATACCCCTGACTACACCATTCACTGCGGGAAACATGTTGGGGACTAGAGGACATACCCCTGATGACACCGTGCACTGCGCGAAACATGTTGGGGACTAGAGGACATACCCCTGACTACACCATTCACTGCGGGAAACATGTTGGGCACTAGAGGACATACCCCTGACTACACCATTCACTGCGGGAAACATAACAGGGCTAGAGGACATACCCCTGACTACATCATTCACTGCGGTAAACATGACGGGGCTAGAGGACATAACCCTGACTACACCGTGAACTGGCGGAAATATGACGAGGACTAGAAGACATACCCCTGACAACACCATTCACTGCGGGAAACATGACGGGGCTAGAGGACATACCCCTGACTACACCATTCACTGCCGGAAACATGACGGGGCTAGAGGACATACCCCTGACAACACCGTGCACTTCCGGAAACATGACAGGGCTAGAGGACATACCCCTGACTACACCATTCACTGCCGGAAACATGACGGGGACTAGAAGATGTACCTTGACAACACCATGCACTGCCGACAAAATGACGGAGCTAGAGGACATACCCTGACTACACCATTCACTGCGGGAAACATGACGGGTGTATAATCACAGGCCGACGTCCCGCTAGGTGTATAATCACAGGCCGACGTCCTCCTAGGTGTATAATCACAGGCCGACGTCCCGCTAGGTGTATAATCACAGGCCGACGTCCCGCTAGGTGTATAATCACAGGCCGACGTCCCGCTAGGTGTATAATCACAGGCCGACGTCCCGCTAGCTGTATAGTCACAGGCCGACGTCCCGCTAGGTGCATAATCACAGGCCGACGTCCCGCTAGGTGTATAATCACAGGCCGACGTCCCGCTAGGTGTATAATCACAGGCCGACGTCCGCTAGGTGTATAATCACAGGCCGACGTCCCGCCAGGTGCATAATCACAGGCTGATCCCCCGCTAGGTGTATAATCACAGGCCGACGTCCCGCTAGGTGTATAATCACAGGCCGACGTCCCGCTAGGTGTATAATCACAGGCCGACGTCCCGCTAGGTGTATAATCACAGGCTGACGTCTCGCTAGGTGTATAATCACAGGCCGACGTCCGCTAGGTGTATAATCACAGGCCGACGTCCCGCTAGGTGTATAATCACAGGCCGACGTCTCGCTAGGTGTATAATCACAGGCCGACGTCCGCTAGGTGTATAATCACAGGCCGACGTCCGCTAGGTGTATAATCACAGGCCGACGTCCCGCTAGGTGTATAATCACAGGCCGACGTCCCGCTAGGTGTATAATCACAGGCCGACGTCCCGCTAGGTGTATAATCACAGGCCGACGTCCCGCTAGGTGTATAATCACAGGCAGACGTCCCGCTAGGTGTATAATCACAGGCCGACGTCCCGCTAGGTGTATAATCACAGGCCGACGTCCCGCTAGGTGTATAATCACAGGCCGACGTCCCGCTAGGTGTATAATCACAGGCCGATGTCCGCTAGGTGTATAATCACAGGCCGACGTCCGGCTAGGTGTATAATCACAGGCCGACGTCCCGCTAGGTGTATAATCACAGGCCGACGTCCCGCTAGGTGTATAATCACATTATATACTGTGGGACAAAAGTCCTAATATACCTAATTTTCCTTGGCGGCTTAAAACATAACTTTTAATATATATATTTAAAAAAAAAATACTAATACTAACTCCAAAGACATATACAGAGCATTGGTGATTTAAAAGTGTGGTAGGGTATATATCATATACAGATTCTAATTCACCTAGGTGATGGGGTTCGCGATAAAGTCTTATGAGTAGTACGGTCAATAAAAGAGTCCTGGCCTTGGACACTCACTAGTGAACGTAACGTTCTATCGACCTTACAATACTAGACTGGAGGTGATAAGCACAAGACACACCACCAGACTAGGCCGTACATTTTTCAAAGACTGTTCGCTGTATTAGCTGTATTAACTGCACCGTGACTCCCGTCTATCAGGTGCCAAATAAGCCGCATGCTAAGCCGGCTTCTTATGCGATTTTGTATACGCATATTCCCCATCACTAGCTGTATTCTGAATGCTCCTTCCCACACATTAAAACCTTTGCTTGCCTATACTAACATGATTCGTCAGTACCTCACTGACTTTTTCAAAGCAATTGGCAAAACTGTTAGAAGTCCGCATGGCCCTCTTATTTAAAGGCAGTTGCGGGTCAGAACGAGGGTGTTTGGGGAGGCGAGTAGAGATAGTATCAATGTGATACGTAATCGGGGTATAGTTATGATTGGTAGCTAACACTGAACGCCATTTCCGTCAGGAGTAATAATCGAGATTCAAGGATTGTTATTGCGCCTGCTCCGGGACTTATTCGCATTATCATGTGTGCCTAGTGCGCATGTCTTTATACTTGGTAAGTTTTTCGACTAGGTATACTAGGCATTTTTTGGACTCAGAGACAATCATCGCGCATGCGCCAGGACTTGGTCGCTTTTTTGCGACTGCCTTGTGCGCATGTCTTTGTACTTAGTAGATTTTTCACCGATCGGGCACAATGCACCTATTTGGGTACCTACACTTTAAGGAGAGCATAATGCGCATGTTTGGACTCGTATACATTTCGGAGGTCACATTGGCACCCATGAAGAGAATAACTAGGTTTTTTAACTCTTGGTCCGCCGTGCAGGATCCTGATTCTCATCCGTGACGGGCTGGTATGTATGTATATGTTGAATGAATCGTTTCATATATATTCTTAGATAATACTGATAACAATGAATCCAATTCTTCAATTTAATTTCTATGCGGGTTAGTGTTCGTATCATGCTATCCAATAGTTCATATTAAACTTCTGGCAATGACATCCATCGATCTAAAAAGACATGGGGATCACCTCCAAAAGAACACCACAGATGTCAATACTCGCTATGGTACATATTCTTCTATACTATAAAGATCTACAAAAAAGGAGCATAAGTGAAACCTTCATTGAGGCCATGGGGGGACAAGGTACGCAGTTTATATATCCATTGAGCTTCAATTTGAAGCATTTTTGTCTCGAGATTCCCTCTCCTGGGTCCCAATCTGACAGTCTGTATCCCCCATACTTTTAAGCATTTTGGGTCACCTCCATGTTTGTCACTTACATGCTTTGCTACGCTTGTTTCCAATGTGGGATCCTAATCTACGACGCAGCTGCTGTGTAGTCTTACCGACATAGGTAAGTTCACAGGGACATTTTATAGCATAGATGACATTGGCCGTTTGACAGTTAATAAAATCCCGAATTACATACTTTTTGGCATCATTGGTATTTACAAATTCTTTTACTCTCAACATGTACTGGCAGAAGGAGCACATACCACATGGATGTGACCCTGAAATGCTAGTTTTTAGCCATGATGTTCCGGTTTCTTCCGTGGTTGTAAAATGGCTATGTACCAAAAGGTCACAAAGATTCTTTCCCCTTCTATATGTAACTGAGGGGGTACCAGATATTACTTCTTTCAGGTCTGGGTTGGCTGTCAAGATCAGCCAATATTTGGAGAGTATTTGTCGCACCTTCCAATGTGCTGCATCGTATGTTCCTATGCATCGTATAACCTTTGATGTTGTTTGTCGTTGGTTATTATTTAGTAGACTATCTCTTGATGTTCGCTTAGCTCTGTGGTATGCTTTATGAAGGACCCTTTTAGGGTATCCTCTTTCCAGGAACCTGTGAAGAAGCTCCTGGCTTTCTCTCTCAAAACTGGCTTCATCTGAGCAGTTTCTTAAATACTGCCCTATAGGTATGCCTTTCCTAAGGGGGGCTGGATGATGACTATCCCACATTAAGAAGCTATTAGTTGACGTTTTTTTACGATAGATCTCTGTACATACTCCTCCCTCTGTGTTGATTGTAATCTTAAGATCCAAAAAGTTTATCTCTTTGTCGTGTATTTCGCTAGTAAACCTTAGGCCAAGATTGTTAGTGTTCAGTGTGTCGACAAATTGGTGGAAAGTGTCGGTGTCCCCTTCCCACAAAATTAACACATGGTCTATGTATCTTGCCCACAGTGAAATGTGTTCTGTGAAGTGACTTAAATTATAGTTAAAGACATGTTCTGACTCCCACCACCCAAGAAAAAGATTTGCGTAATTTGGTGCACAAGCTGTGCCCATCGCAGTGCCAGTGGTCTGTAAATAAAATTTTTTATTGAAAGTGAAAAAATTGTGAGTGAGAGTAAACGAAGGTAATTGTAGAACAAATTGATTATGCGAGTTGAAGGATGTGCCCTTAGTTTTAAGAAAGTGTTCGGTCGCCTTTATACCCAAATTGTGCTGTATACTGGTATAAAGTGCCTCCACATCTAAACTAGCAATCTTGGTTCCTGTTGACACAGTAATTTCTTGCAATTTTTTAACAGTCTCTTTTGTGTAGTTCAAAAAGGACAGCAGGGTGCTCATGAAGGGTGCCGGCATTTGATCGATATATTTACTCACACCCTCCGTTAGGCTGTTATTACCGGATACTATGGGTCGTCCGGGGATGGGTATACGTTCTTTATGCAATTTAGTTGGTGTGGGATTATACAGTACTTTATACTCGTCATCTGTAATTAAACCGTTGCCCTTCGCCTCGTTTAGTATGGTTTTTAGTTCGGAAAGGAATTGTTTGGTCGGATCACTCTTTAAAATTCGATAGGTATTTGCATCTTCTAATAAATCTAACGTCATCCTCTTATAGTCATCTTCATTTTGGATGACTAAGTTTCCACCTTTATCAGATGGTTTAATGGTTACTCCCATTGTCTTCACCAGATTATTGAGCAACGTTCTCTCCTTGGTACATAGATTCGAGTTGTGGTCTGTAATCTTACATTCGATTTGTTCAATTTCATTACACACTAAGTGCACAAATCTATCTACGGTATGTACTGTCGCCAGGGCCGGTGTAAACTGTGATTTGGGCTTGAGTGTGGTAGCCAGCGCCTCAAAGTACCGTATCCCCGTCTGACTTTCGACCTGTAGATTGAATAGGGAGGACAAAGCTTCCCTTTCCCTCCTATTCATGGTGAACTCTTGTGTTTGTCTGTTCTTAAAATATTTATGTAAAACTAGTTTTCTAGCAAACAGGTGGATATCCTTCACCCAAATGAAGCTGTCAAATTTGGGTGTTGGTGTGAAGGACAATCCTTTCCTCAACAATTGAAGTTCATCATCACTGAATGTTTTATTGGAGAGGTTGCATATTTGTGGTTGACTATTGCATCTATTAGTTACGTTCGAAATGCATAACCCCATTTGTTTCTGTCTCGGAGCTGTGCTCCGATTACCCCTAAGAAAAGCTGTGATTGCATTTGTGTAGGGGCCATTAACTGAGGTTGAACCGATCCTTGGGGCTGGGATGTCAGTTGTGGTGGGAATGACAATGGTTGTGGATTGTCTTGTTGTATTGTTGCCTGTGGAGGGTATACTGAAGATTGAGGGTTTATCATATTCCCTGCGGTTGTCGCTGGTACGTTTGAATATGCCGCAGGCACTGTCAGAACTGGTATAGATTGTGATCCAGAAGTGTAAGTGGTAGACGTACATATTTGTGGCTAAGGTGGTCCTTGAAAATTGGTATACTGGGGAGATTGTCGGTATTGCTGTCTAGTTGTTATATTGTATTTTTGCCTAGGTTGATTGAAATTTCTTTTGTTCCTAGACTTTTTCTTAGTAGGTTGGTTTAATGTTGGGGGTCTCTGATCTTCCGTAGCTGATAAATCAGACTCGGAGTAGGAGGAATCGGACTGGTATTGATGATAGGGTGGTTGTGTGGTCACATATATTTCACCACTATCAAAATCCCCTTTGTCCCTGATATACTTTCTATGCTTATGTTCTTTTATCTCTGGAATATTTCAAGATGTTTTTGGAGTTTTTTTTCAAAGCTAGAGAACTCTGTGTGTGTCCGAAAAGATTGGTTGATACTATCTCTACTCGCCTCCCCAAACACCCTCGTTCTGACCCGCAACTGCCTTTAAATAAGAGGGCCATGCGGACTTCTAACAGTTTTGCCAATTGCTTTGAAAAAGTCAGTGAGGTACTGACGAATCATGTTAGTATAGGCAAGCAAAGGTTTTAATGTGTGGGAAGGAGCATTCAGAATACAGCTAGTGATGGGGAATATGCGTATACAAAATCGCATAAGAAGCCGGCTTAGCATGCGGCTTATTTGGCACCTGATAGACGGGAGTCACAGTTAATACAGCTAATACAGCGAACAGTCTTTGAAAAATGTACGGCTAGGGCTGGGCGGTATACCGCAAAAATACCGATACCGTCACTGGCGTCGGTTAACCGACCTCAACTTAGCCAGGACGGTATCTGCGGTATTTTTGTACTTCTATCTTCCTTTCAGAGCGCCCTCTCCCCTCTCCTGTCCCGTCAGAGTGCTCCCGCACACACGCGCGCTGCCCTGCATTAGCGGTGCACGTTATGTGCAGGGACGCCGGCATCAGAGCGGGAGGTGGGGGAGGAGGAGGAGGAGCAGCAGAAGCAGAAGCAGGGTCCAGGTGAGAATGCCCGCCCCCGCCACAAGTCCCGTCCGAGCGCCCGATCTCCCCACCCGTCTGGTCCCACCTCACCCGTCCGAGGCCCTCACCCCACTGGACCGGTCCCATCCGAGGCCTCCCCACCTTACCTCACCCGTCCGAGGCCCCCCACATCCGAGGCCCCCCACCGGTCTCATCTGAGCGCCCCCCACATCCGGCCGGCAAGTGCTGCACATGTGTGTGTGCAGGGACGCCGGCATTTCAGAGCTGGAGCAGCAGCTGACCTGTAGTCCTCTCAGTAAACAGTACAAGGCTGTAAGTTAGGAGGAATGGATGGGCTGCAGCAGGCAGGATGTCACACACAGCAATGTCTCCTACAGCTTATCCTGCCTGCTGCAGCCCATCCATTCCTCCTAATTTACAGCCTTGTACTGTTACTGAGGGAACTACAGTCATACATACACGTCTATCCACCCCCTGTATAGTAGCACATCCCTGTCCCCCCGTACAGTCATAGACCCCTGTCCACCCTCCCCCTGTATAGTCATACACCCCTGTCCACCCTCCCCCTGTATAGTCATACACTCCTGTCCGCCCCCCCTGTATAGTCATACACCCCTGTCCGCCCCCCCTGTATAGTCATACACCCCTGTCCACCCCCCCCCCCCTGTATAGTCATACACCCCTGTCGGCCCCCCCCCTGTACAGTCATACACCCCTGTCCGCCCCCCTTGTACAGTCATACACCCCTGTCGGCCCCACCCCTGTACAGTCATACACCCCTGTCCGCCCCCCCTGTACAGTCATACACCCCTGTCGCCCCCCCCCCCCCTGTATAGTCATACACCCCTGTCCGCCCCCCCTGTATAGTCATACACCCCTGTCGGCCCCCCTGTATAGTCATACACCCCTGTCGGCCCCCCTGTATAGTCATACACCCCTGTCGGCCCCCTTGTATAGTCATACACCCCTTTCCGCCCCCCCCCCCCCCCCCTGTAAGTCATACACCCCTGTCCGCCCCCCCTGTATAGTCATACACCCTGTCAGCCCTCCCTGTACAGTCATACACCCCTGCCGCCCCCCCCCCCCCTGTATAGTCATACACCCCTGTACAGTCATACACCCTGTCAGCCCTCCCCGTACAGTCATACACCCCTGTCGGCCCTTCCTGTGTAGTCATACACCCCCTAATAATGACAAATGATAATAATAATGATGATAATGATAGACTAACCACGGCTTGCTGCTCAGTGAGCTTTTTTACTTTTTTGATATCAAGTATGGCAAGTGGGTGTGGTTTGCATAGCAAGTGGGTGTGGTTTGCAAAAGGGGAGTGTCATAATTATCGTTCAGTTATCGTTACCGCCGCTACATGTGCGATAAACCGCGATATTGATTTAGGCCCATATCGCCCAGCCCTATGTACGGCCTAGTCTGGTGGTGTGTCTTGTGCTTATCACCTCCAGTCTAGTATTGTAAGGTCGATAGAACGTTACGTTCACTAGTGAGTGTCCAAGGCCAGGACTCTTTTATTGACCGTACTACTCATAAGACTTTATCGCGAACCCCATCACCTAGGTGAATTAGAATCTGTATATGATATATACCCTACCACACTTTTAAATCACCAATGCACTGTATATGTCTTTGTTTAGGTGTGTTTTTGGAGTTAGTATTAGTATTTTTTTTAAAAATATATATTAAAAGTTATGTTTTAAGCCGCCAAGGAAAATTAGGTATATTAGGACTTTTGTCCCACAGTATATAAAGTGTTAATTGTACTTCTTGGATCAGGCTGGGATCATCCCACCAAGGTGTATAATCACAGGCCGACGTCCCACTGATACATTCATTATGTCCAGTACCAGCGTGTTTCTCATTCTCTGTTATTCACCATCCATGATTGATACTTTGACCCTTCTATTTTTTTGCAGCCATGAGGAGTGAGGCGGATGATGGGTGATGAGGACTCCCCGGAGTGTGTTTAGAAGCGCCGAATGCTCATAAGAAGCTGAAATGGAAAATCATAAGACCTCCACATCACCATGTAGGAGATCATCTGGGTCACCCCGATCCCCCAACATCTGCTCATCACATATACACAATGTATTCAGTGACTGTGTGTGTCTCCTACAGATGTATCCAGTTAAAGGAATCCTCCAAAGAGATGTCCCGTTCCTCTGGATCCCAGGGATTGGTCCCCTGATGAAGCTTCCAGAACAGCGAAACCCATGTGGCTGAAGAAGCATCTCCCAGCCAACATGGCTGAAGGTACAGACTGCTTGTAATAGAGTGGCTGGGATCATATATACGTAGGGTGAGGACACCACTTTCTCCTCTATGCTACGACCCGGTCTGCTCTCTTTATTTACTACTCGCTGTTTTTTCTCTCCTCTGATTCTGACTCTTCTCGGCCGTCTCCTCATGTGGTTACATTGTACTTTGGTCTTTTTACCTTTCTTTTGGTTTTCTCTTTGTTCACCAGATAGAAGTTCCAGCCCTTTTTATTCCCGGGATCATCCAGATGGACGGCGCCATGTTCCGCAGGATCTGCAGGTCAGGGGTCCGGGCTCCACCACTTACTGATGGTCCAGACGTTCTACAAACCAAAGTTGTTGTGATTTTTATTTTTCATTTTTCTTCAGGCTGAAGATTTACTTGATATTAAAGTTGAAGTTATAGATGAAGACGAGGATCTGCAATGTAAGGAGGAAGAGGAGGAGACTCTCATTGATGGTAAAGGAGAGAGCAGTATTGGGGTCCCCTAGACCCCCCCATCATCTGCTCATCACATATACACAATGTATTCAGTCACTGTGTGTGTCTCCTACAGATGGATCCAGTAAGAGGAATCCACCAGAGAGATGTCCCGCTCCTCTGGATCCCCAGGACTGTGTGGGGGGAGATGACACTGTCCTGCAGGAGGAGCAGGTAGATGGAGGGGGAGATGACACTGTCCTGCAGGAGGAGCAGGTAGGTGGAGGGGGAGATGACACTGTCCTGCAGGAGGAGCAGGGAGGGAGAGATGACACTGTCCTGTAGGAGGAGCAGGGAGGAGGGGGAGATGACACTATCCTGCAGGAGGAGCAGGTAGATGGAGGGGGAGATGACACTGTCCTGCAGGAGGAGCAGGGAGATGGAGGGGGAGATGACACTGTCCTGCAGGAGGAGCAGGTAGATCGAGGGGGAGATGACACTGTCCTGCAGGAGGAGCAGGTAGATGGAGGGGGGAGATGACACTGTCCTGCAGGAGGAGCAGGTAGATGGAGGGGGAGATGACACTGTCCTGCAGGAGGAGCAGGGAGGGAGAGATGACACTGTCCTGTAGGAGGAGCAGGTAGATGGAGGGGGAGATGACACTGTCCTGCAGGAGGAGCAGGTAGATGGAGGGGGGAGATGACACTGTCCTGCAGGAGGAGCAGGTAGATGGAGGGGGAGATGACACTGTCCTGCAGGAGGAGCAGAGAGATGGAGGAGGGGAGATGACACTGTCCTGCAGGAGGAGCAGGTAGATGGAGGTGAAGATGACACTGTCCTGCAGGAGGAGCAGGTAGATGGAGGTGAAGATGACACTGTCCTGCAGGAGGAGCAGGTAGATGGAGGGGGAGATGACGCTGTCCGTCAGAAGGAGCAGGTAGATGGAGGAGGAGATGACACTGTCCTGCAGGAGGAGCAGGTAGATGGAGGAGGAGATGACACTGTCCTGCAGGAGGAGCAGGTAGATGGAGGTGAAGATGACACTGTCCTGCAGGAGGAGCAGGTAGATGGAGGGGGAGATGACACTGTCCTGCTGGAGGAGCAGGTAGATGGAGGGGGAGATGACACTGTCCAGCAGGAGGAGCAGGTAGATGGAGGAGGAGATGACACTGTCCTGCAGGAGGAGCAGGGAGATGGAGGGGGAGATGACACTGTCCTGCAGGAGGAGCAGGTAGATGGAGGGGGAGATGACACTGTCCTGCAGGAGGAGCAGGTAGATGGAGGGGGAGATGACACTGTCCTGCAGGAGGAGCAGGTAGATGGAGGGGGAGATGAGACTGTCCTGCAGGAGGAGCAGGTAGATGGAGGAGGAGATGACACTGTCCTGCAGGAGGAGCAGGTAGATGGAGGGGGAGATGACACTGTCCTGCAGGAGGAGCAGGTAGATGGAGGAGGAGATGACACTGTCCTGCAGGAGGAGCAGGTAGATGGAGGAGGAGATGACACTGTCCTGCAGGAGGAGCAGGTAGATGGAGGAGGAGATGACACTGTCCTGCAGGAGGAGCAGGTAGATGGAGGGGGAGATGACACTGTCCTGCAGGTAGATGGAGGGGGAGATGACACTGTCCTGCAGGAGGAGCAGGTAGATGGAGGGGGAGATGAACACTGTCCTGCAGGAGGAGCAGAGAGATGGAGGAGGGGAGATTACACTGTCCTGCAGGAGGAACAGGTAGATGGAAGGGGAGATGACACTGTCCTGCAGGAGGAGCAGGGAGATGGAGGGGGAGATTACACTATCCTGCAGGAGGAGCAGGTAGATGGAGGGGGGACTATTTAGGAGAGATTCCCCCAATGGCGGTCGGCCCCCAGGCTGCTGTGTTTAGATGTTGTTCTTGTTAACGAGGTATTCCAGTAAGACATAACTTCTGATATGCAGCTGCCCATGGTAACAATTCCTGCCATACTTGTTATTATCTATTCAGTCTCCTTCCCCCAGTTCTCAGCTGCTGCTTTCTGCTGAAGACACAAAAATCTGTGTGTGAGCTTTTCTCTCTGTCTCCCCCCTTCCTTCTGAGACGGCTGATGTTAAGAAGTCCCTTCTTTGTAATGCTGGGTGGGATAATCACAGTTCATCAGCAACTTGATCTCAGAATAACCCTCCCAGCATTACAAAGATGCTACAATGTTTCAGATACAGCCTGCCAGGCACTTGTTTACATCAGCCATCTCAGAAGGGAGGCTGAAGAGACAGAGAGAAAAGCTCACACACAGATATGTAAGTATGGAAGGAATTGTTAGTTGTGTTTGAGCAGAATACCCCTTTAAGCTGCAGTGGAGAAATGTTAATCCCTCCTCATCCTCATTGTTGCCCTTCCTGAGAATCTTCTTTATATTTTAGGGACTGATTGACACATTTCAGATTTGTATCAAAGAGGAAATAAAGGAGGAAGAGGAGGAGCATCCGGTGACCATTACTGAGGATGGACGGTCCGCTTCCCCCACTGAGGGTGAGTGACGACCCCCAGGAGATAAGCGCCCGCTCTCCCTGCACAGACCCCGGTGTAACCACAGCTCTATGTCAGACGTCTGTCACAATGTTACAGCTGGCACCTTCATGCCGTTGTGTTGCAGACGTGTATGTCTTCATGCCATCTCCAGGGGCCTCCTGCTCAAGTGCAGTGTTCAGACCAGTACTGAGGCCGGCACACCCCTCCTCGCTGCATGTGGTTGTCACCGCCAGAGCCGCTCCATGAGGAGAGGTGTCAGTCCCGACAAATCTTACTGTACATTCACTGAACTGCTGGATGTCTCCTGGGTCCCAGCAAACCCTACAAACCTGGTTACTGAACAGCATAGATTACCTTATCCGTCTCCTTCCTCCAGTTCTCAGCTGCTGCTTTCTGCTGAAGGCACAGAAGTCTGTGTGTGAGCCTTTCTCCCTGTTTCCCCTGTCCCCCCTCGCCGTCTGTATCTGCACTCTGTGATGCTGGGAGCATTTATCATAGTGAAGTCATCAGCATCTTAACCTCAGATTAACCAGGCATGACAGAGTGCAGAGACAGCTGGCCAGGGACTTGTTTACAGCTGTCTCAGAAGGAAGGGGGAGGAGGGGGAGACAGAGAGGCTCAGTAGCAGCTGAGAACTGGGGGAAGGAGACTGAATAGATAATAACAAGTATTGAAGGAATTGTTAGTCTCCAGGAGGGGGTGGGGGTGATTCAGCATTAATATTACCGGAGGGGAGTAGCCCTTTAAAATGTAAGGGGAAAAAAGATAACTAATAATATGCTTCTTTTTTTTCAGCATTTGTCATCAACTCAAAGCGAAATATTTTACATCCTGCCTGTAAATCAGAAGGAAATCAGGCGGGACGGGATTCTCCAGGAGGGAAACCCATTGTCAGGACTGTACATGGTGGAGAGGAACACCGAGGGCGATTACCAGATCTCTCCAGGCACAACGACCCTCCTTATCGGCCATTTTCTGGCTGTGATAGTAGGAGCAGAACTCGTACTGGTGAAAAGTCGATCATCATGTCGAGATTAGGGAAGGATCCTAAAAGGCATCCATTTATGTGTTCCCGATGTGGACAATGTTTTAGGCACAGGGTGTTTCTCTTCACACATCAGAAGATCCACCGAGGAGAGAAGCAAAGATTTAGGCCACGCCCCCTTCATCAGGGTCTCGTCATGGACAGGCAGTTCTCTTGTTCAGAGTGCGGAAAATTTTTTATCAAAAAGTCAAGTCTTGATGAACATTGGAAAATCCACACTGGACTGAGGCCATTTTCATGTTCAGAATGTGGAAAATGTTTTGCCTACAAATCATGTCTTATTGAACATCATAAAATTCACACAGGGGAGAAGCCGTTTCTGTGTTTGGAATGTGGGAAATGTTTTGCAAAGAATTCCAATCTGGTTCGACATCTCAAAATCCACACAGGCGAGAAGCGGTTTCCATGTATAGAATGTGGGAAATGTTTTATCGAAAAATCAGGTCTTTTGAAACACCAGAAAATTCACACAGGGGAGAGGCCATTTTCCTGTTTGGAATGTAAGAAATGTTTTATCACAAAATCCACTCTTGCGCAGCATGAGAGGATTCACAGAGAGAGACCATTCTCTTGTTCAGAATGTGGGAAATGTTTTCACAGCAAATCAAACCTCGAGGACCATCTGAGGATCCACACAGGGGAGAGGCCGTTTGCATGTCCTGAATGCGGGAAAAGTTTTGCCCACAAATCATATCTTGCTGACCATCGGAGAATTCATACAGGAGATAAGCCGTATTCATGTTCAGAATGTGGGAAGTGTTTTGCCTACAAATCAAGACTTATTCAGCATCAAAGAATTCATACAGGAGAGAAGCCATTTTCATGTACAGAATGTGAAAAAAGTTTTACCAGCAAGCTAAGCCTTGTCATACACCAGAGAAATCACACAGGGGAGAGGCCGTATTCATGTGCAGCATGTGGGAAAAGTTTTACTAAGAAGTCAAATCTTAGTAAACATGAGAGACTACACACAGAAGAACGGCACTTTTCTTGTTTGGAGTGTGGGATTAGTTTTACAAAGAAAACAGATTTCATAAGACATTACAGAATCCACAGAGAGAAGAAGCCGTTTACGTGTTTGGAGTGTGGGAAACGTTACACCCGTAAATCTGTTCTTGTTGAGCATCAGAAAGTTCACACTGGAGAGAGACCGTTTACATGTTCAGAGTGCGGGAAAAGCTTTGCCCACAAATCCGTACTTCTTCAGCACCAGAGAATCCACACAGGGGAGAGGCCATATTCATGCTCCCAGTGTGGGAAATGTTTTGTCAAGAAATCAGGTCTTGTGAGACATCAAAGAAGCCACACAGGGGAGAAGTTGTTTCAGTGTTCTGAATGTGGGAAAAGTTTTGCACAGAGATCAGGTCTTGTGAGACATCAGAAAATTCACACAGGGGAGAAACCATTTTTATGTTCAGAGTGTGGGAAATCTTTTGCTGTGAAGTCAAAACTTGTTCGGCATTTGAGAACTCACAGAAGGTAGGAGAGAAATAAGGGTATCATCACACATGGCTGAACAAGGGTGTGTGAACCCTCCCTTATTGCTTGTAGTGTAGGTGGCTGATTTGCCTTCAGATCCAGCCAGGAGTTGTGTCGGCTTAAGGCCCGTACAATGTGAGGAGGAAGCGAGTGCCGACCTGTCAGCCCAGCACTTGCTACCTCCTCCTTCCTTGCTGCCTGTGTTATTACACGCACAGACAGCGCACAGGGGGAGGAGCTACAGAAAGCCTATCCTTAGATCTTCTGAGTGCCCATTGAAGAGAGTGGTGGTCTGCTGCTGCCACGCCTGTTACATACAGAGAGGGGCAGCAGACTGTCGCTGTTGTGATCGCTTTGATTCAAGACAGCTCTCAGCCGACATTGTGTCTTACCATGACCTATTACACCAAACGATTATCGGCCAGAGCAGCTGAGTGTGGCCGATAATCATTTGGTGTAATAGGGCAATAACTCGGAGGATGGTTAGGTAAATTGGCTTCCTACCCACCTGGTGCTAATGTATTTGTAAGCACATACTTACCCTCCTGGCTGCTACCAGTACTTTGCCGTTCTGTCCTCATTGTGCGTCCACTACTGGTTTCGGGGACGTGACGTATGGGGTCTGCTCTGCTGATCTGCTGCTGTAGTGGTGTCCTGCCTTCACACTGATTGGCTATGCCGGCCGGCTACGTTGCCAAAGCTTAAAGCAAGGACTGGAGTGGCACAGTACTGGTAGGAGCCAGGGAGCTAGGTACGTGGTTTTCACTCACACCTAATTTTATATAAATGCTGTTTGCTCCTACCGGATAACCTCATCATTAGTGATGACAACATGAAGACTTCTTGTATGTTTTGCGCTGTATTCCAAAGTTACCCAGTTGAGTTGCATGTAATAAAGCCGCTGTACTCACCCCATAGACACTGACGGGAGTGGTGGTCGAGTATGCACATTGCTCCTTCATTCATACAGAATCTTTGGAAGGGCGGTTATTAAGATTGGTGGTTGAATCCCCCCCCCCCCCCACACACACACACGCGCACACGCACACACACACACACACACACGAGTAGACTTCCCCTTCATTCCTGGGTAACACAATTTAGTCAAATCCCCGTTGTTCTTTCTCTATAAAGATTCATTAGACTGCAGTGAGTTTCATCCTCCCGGGAAAAACAGTAAGTATGGCGTTCACGTTCTAGTTTTCCTTCTTTCTGCATACAATATTTTATATCTTACGGCGACTCCTTTGAGGATATTTGATCTGTGTATATATATATATATATATATATCCACCAGTGCTGTCATGTCTTCATACCCCCTGTGTTATACCAGACTTCCTCCTGGACCTGAAAGCCTATGGGCCACCATATTTATGACCTCCTGTATATCCGCGAGGGTCTGGACTTGTGAACTACATTTCTTTTTGTACTTTAGTTGATCATTGGAAATGGAATCGAAAGATAAATGCATGGTTATTTTATTACCCATTGTTACCGTGTCTTATGTGACCTACACAGAAAGAGCCGCCATCTCCACCACCCTGTAATGTTACTACTGAACCCCTGACGTCACAGTCCTAAAGACCTAGTGGAGAGACTCCGATGACTGTAGTTACAGCATTATCATTCACATCACCATCCACATCAACCTTTACACACATAGGGGGATATGTAGGAAAAGGCGAATATGCCTTTTTTGTGCAGATGGGGCAGATTGGCGTAAAAATATTCGCAAAGGGTATTTTTGTGAATATTTTGTTTGCATCTGCGGCACCTTCGCCAGTAGGGCGGTGAGGGGGGTGCGGCAGCACGCATTTCTGCGTCGCATTTATCATTTTTCTGGTGAAAAAAGGACACTGAAACCTGCGCCAGCACGGACGGGCTCTGTGCGATCGGGATTTATGTAGAGGCAATGCGCCTCTACATAAATCTCCGGAGCTGCGGGGACATTTGTAAACCCGGTGTAAAAAACACCAAACTTCATAAATGTCCCCCATACTGTACAGCTCAAACAAAAGGTCATCTCCATGCTAGGACAGACCACCCAGCTCACACACTAAATGGTAACTAAACTCAGCTTCAGTGTTTATTGAGTAGCCGTGCCCCGTGAGGAAAACATTTTGCTACGAGATCATGGAGAACAAATTCTGCACACCCCTCCTATTGTTTCATTGAGGGGGAGGATGGGATTTTGTTCAGCCCTGATAGCGCTTGTTACGTATCTGATCTCTCCTTATAAACAAGGATTAACCCCTAAACGATCCTGGGCATACCCTTACATCCAGGGCGCGGCGGCCCCGCTCTGAACCGCCGCTGTCCCGGGTGCCGCATGTAGCCCGGGACCGCGGCTATTAGCAGGCATGGTCCGATTGCTGTGCCCGCTAATCAAGTAATCAGATGCAGCTGTAAAAGTTGATTGCTTGCTGTCAGCCATCGCTGGTGTCTAGTGTCGTTGTCCCGGAGGAGCGATCCACACATCCGGCACCGGCCAGGGTCTGCGCCTTAATGGCGCTGATCCCGGCTCGGCACTTGATTGCTTTTGGCTGCAGCAGCTGAAAGCAATCCAGTGCCTATCTCATTGATCTATGCAGTATAACTATGCTGCATAGATCTCAATGAGAGATCAGTGTGCATATACTAGAAGTCCCCCGTGGGGGAATAACCCTAAACCCCAGGGGGGGGAAATAACCCTAACCCCGGGGGGGGGGGGATAACCCTAACCCCAGGGGGGGGGGGAAATAACCCTAACCCCAAGGGGGGGGGAGAATAACCCTAACCCCAAGGGGGGGGGAGAATAACCCTAACCCCAGGGGGGACAGATCAATGTGCACACGCAACGGCTGTTGTCCTATCCAGGTCCAGTCTCCCGAAGGCAGATATATGTGATATATGTGAAAATAGAAACTGGACAGGCACTTGCTGGTGTGGTGTGTCAGATAAATGGACGTGTTCATGCAGAGTAGTGAATGATCCCGCTCATCTGATGTACAAAGCGCATGGATAAAGTGCGGTGCAGCTCTCCAAGGATCCAGTCAGAGTGTGTGCAAATATAGCAGGGACATTGCCCCGGACCAAGCAGGTAAAAGAGGATAAATAAAAACACACGTATACCGCTATGTGTGAATAGGACGTAAATACATAGCGTACAAATGTATTTAATTTAAAAAAAAAGAAAAACTGCATTTTGGCTCAGTGTTTAAGCAGCTATATAACAGCTACACTTACTGTATCCAGGTCCAGTCTCCTGAAGGCAGCTATATAACCGCTATACTTACTGTATCCAGGTCCAGTCTCCTGAAGGCAGCTATATAACAGCTATACTTACTGTATCCAGGTCTAGTCTCCTGAAGACTGCTATATAACAGCTATACTTACTATATCCAGGTCCAGTCTCCTAAGGGCAGCTATATAACAGCTATACTTACTGTATCCAGGTCCAGTCTCCTGAAGACTGCTATATAACAGCTACACTTACTGTATCCAGGTCCAGTCACCTGAAGACTGCTATATAACAGCTATACTTACTGTATCCAGGTCCAGTCTCCTGAAGGCAGCTATATAACAGCTATACTTACTGTATCCAGGTCCAGTCTCCTGAAGGCTGCTATATAACAGTTATACTTACTGTATCCAGGTCCAGTCTCCTGAAGGCTGCTATATAACAGCTATACTCACTGTATCCAGGTCCAGTCTCCTGAAGACTGCTATATAACAGCTATACTTACTGTATCCAGGTCCAGTCTCCTGAAGACTGCTATATAACAGCTATACTTACTGTATCCAGGTCCAATCTCCTGAAGGCAGCTACATAACAGCTGTACTTACTGTATCCAGGTCCAGTCTCTTGTATCCTATAGTATCCCTAGAAGAGCAGTGTCACCTTCAGCCTGTCCCTGTCACAGGATCAATTAGAAAACTCCAACCCCTACAGCGTTCTGGGCCGGTGAGAGTACGCTCGGTGATCGGCCAAGATTTATAAATAGTGAGCGGAGATGCTGAACCGTTCCGATTCAGCAACGTTCTCTGTACTGGAACTCTGCATTTGACTGCACCGGTGTCTGAAGACGTTAAACACCACCCTATGGAGTCCTGGAAAAGCCCCGGGCGGCATCTAACGTCTCCAGACACCGGGAGCCAAATGCCAAGAATTCCGGTACGGAGAAAAATTGCTGAATCCGAACGGTTCAGCATCCTCACTCAACACTATAAGGCAATTCTAGAATGGAGGAAGAAACATGGAAGATACTTCTATACAATGTGTGTGTGATGTGCGCAGCCTGCCGCCCCATCTGTAATAACTACCGAATTACTGTATTTTCTGGTGTATAAGGCGACCCGCCAATTTTTCCAGTTAAAGAGTTTGGGATATACTCGCCCTATAAGACGACATTTTTCAGCACCCGCCCTATAAGACGACACCCGGCGTATAAGACGACACCCGGCGTATAAGACGACACCCGGCGTATAAGACGACACTCTGCGTAGAAGACGACACCCGGCGTATAAGACGACACTCTGCGTATAAGACGACACTCTGCGTATAAGACGACACCCGGCGTATAAGACGACACCCGGCGTATAAGACGACACTCTGCGTATAAGACGACACCCGGCGTATAAGACGACATTCTGCGTATAAGACGACACCCGGCGTATAAGACGACACCCGGCGTATAAGACGACACTCTGCGTATAAGACGACACCCGGCGTATAAGACGACACCCGGCGTATAAGACGACACCCTGCGTATAAGACGACAACCGGCGTATAAGACGACACCCTGCGTATAAGACGACACTCTGCGTATAAGACGACACCCGGCGTATAAGACGACACCCGGCGTATAAGACGACACCCTGCGTATAAGACGACAACCGGCGTATAAGACGACAACCGGCGTATAAGACGACACCCGGCGTATAAGACGACACTCTGCGTATAAGACGACACTCTGCGTATAAGACGACACCCGGCGTATAAGACGACACCCGGCGTATAAGACGACACCCGGCGTATAAGACGACACTCTGCGTATAAGACGACACCAGGCGTATAAGACGACACTGCGTATAAGACGACACCCGGCGTATAAGACGACACCCGGCGTATAAGACGACACCCGGCGTATAAGACGACACTCTGCGTATAAGACGACACTCTGCGTATAAGACGACACCCGGCGTATAAGACGACACCCGGCGTATAAGACGACACCCGGCGTATAAGACGACACTCTGCGTATAAGACGACACCCGGCGTATAAGACGACACTGCGTATAAGACGACACCCGGCGTATAAGACGACACCCGGCGTATAAGACGACACCCGGCGTATAAGACGACACTCTGCGTATAAGACGACAACCGGCGTATAAGACGACAACCGGCGTATAAGACGACACCCGGCGTATAAGACGACACCCGGCGTATAAGACGACACCCGGCGTATAAGACGACAACCGGCGTATAAGACGACACCCGGCGTATAAGACGACACTCTGCGTATAAGACGACACCCGGCGTATAAGACGACACCCGGCGTATAAGACGACACTCTGCGTATAAGACGACACCCGGCGTATAAGACGACACCCGGCGTATAAGACGACACTCTGCGTATAAGACGACACTCTGCGTATAAGACGACACTGCGTATAAGACGACACCCGGCGTATAAGACGACACCCGGCGTATAAGACGACACTCTGCGTATAAGACGACAACCGGCGTATAAGACGACAACCGGCGTATAAGACGACACCCGGCGTATAAGACGACACCCGGCGTATAAGACGACACCCGGCGTATAAGACGACAACCGGCGTATAAGACGACACCCGGCGTATAAGACGACACTCTGCGTATAAGACGACACTCTGCGTATAAGACGACACCCGGCGTATAAGACGACACCCGGCGTATGAGACGACCCCTGACTTTTGAGAAAAAAAGTCTTATATGCAGGAAAATACTGTATATTAGGGTACAAACCCACTTGACGTATTTGCTGCGTGAATCAGTCTTAAAAATAAGCAGGCAAAACGCAGGTTGGCTTTATACGATTGTTCTGCGTTAAAATACGCAATTGCGTATTTTTGAAGCATGAAGCTTGTTGTTAGCAAAGCATCAGTTGTTAACAACCTGTGCGAAAAACGCATGTAGCTTCATGCTTCAAAAATACGCAATTGCGTATTTTAACACAGAACAATTGTATAAAGCCAACCTGCGTTTTGCCTGCTTATTTTTAAGACTGATTCACGCAGCAAATACGTCAAGTGGGTTTGTACCCTAAAGCTACATCAGCCTGGAGCGCAGTGTGGACATCATAAGGGAACCAAGTAACTCCGCCCACATACATGTGACTGATCACATGACTGTGACATCACTGAAGGTCCTATCACTACGTGCAGGGGCTGAGGTCGGGGATTACTTCATGGTAGAGCCTAGAATGTATCCTCTCCTTTGAGTTTCTCACTGTAGGGGATACATTCTAGCATCTTCAGTAGTGAAAACGCTAGAATGTATCCTCTCCTTTGAGTCTCTCACTGCAGGGGATACATTCTAGCATGTTCAGTACTGAAATGGCTAGAATGTATCCTCTCCTCTGAGTTTATCCTCTCCTACGAGTCTCTCACTATAGGGTATACATTCTAGCATCTCCAGTACTGAAATGGCTAGAATGTATCCTCTCCTCTGAGTTTATCCTCTCCTACGAGTCTCTCACTATAGGGTATACATTCTAGCATCTCCAGTACTGAAATGGCTAGAATGTATCCTCTCCTCTGAGTTTATCCTCTCCTCTGAGTCTCTCACTATAGGGTATACATTATAGCATGTTCAGTATTGAAATATTTAGAATGTATACTCTCCTCTGAGGGTATACATTCTAGCATGTGTAGCATTGAAATGTCTAGAATATATACCCTCTTAGTACTCAACATGCTAGAATAAATCCCCTATAGTGACTCAGAGGAGAGGATACATTCTAGCATGTTCAGTACTGAAGATGCTAGAATGTATCCCCTGCAGTGAGAAACTCAAAGGAGAGGATATACTCAGAGGAGAGGATACATTCTAGGCATTTCAGTACTGAACATGCTAAATGTATCCCCTGGAGTGAGAAACTCAGAAAGGAGGATACACTCAGAGGAGAGGATACATTCTAGCATGTTCAGTACTGAAGTGTCTAGAATGTATCCTCTCCTCTGAGTTTCTCACTGCAGGGTATACAGCGAATATTTTATTCGCAAATCCGCCATGTTTGCTTAAAAAAAGACGCAAATCGGCACTTTCCGCCGAAAATCATCCATTCGCCGGATGATACATGTGGCCCATAGTATTTCGGTCATTCTTTCTTCAACCAAAACCGAGTGCTGTGTTTTATGTGTGAACATAGCCTAGTAATGTAAAGTCCATCGAGTATCCTCTCCTCTGAGAGGGCATACATTCTAGAATGTTTAGTACTGAAATGTCTGGAGTGTATCCTCTCCTCTGAGAGGGCATCTCCACCAGGTGTACCCTCTCCTCTGAGAGGGCATCTCCACCAGGTGTACCCTCTCCTCTGAGAGGGCATCTCCACTAGGTGTATCCTCTCCTCTGAGAGGGCATACATTCTAGCAAGTGCAGTTTTGAAAGGTCTAGACCACAGGTGTCAGACTTCATCCCTCGGCTGTTATAAACTACATTTTCCTTCATGCCTTACTTGTCCAGACATGGTGGGAATTGTAGTTCTGCAACTGCTGGAGGGCCTGAGTCTGACATCTCTGGTCTAGAATGTTCTCTTTTCTAACTGCAGGGTATACAGTCTAGTATGTATCCTCTCCTCTGAGCGTATTCTCTCTTCTGAGCTTCTCCCTGAGCGGGTCATATTACACAGCATGATTAAGAGGTGAAAACGAGCGGCGATGTTTTAGGTCAGTGCTTTCTTCCCCTTTGTTCCCTGCACATTTCCTGTGTTATTACACACACAGACAGTGACTGGGGGAACTGCGGGCAGCTGCGGGAGGGGCAGCCCAAAAAATCCTTAGATTGTTCAAGCTGCCCATTGTAGACAGCAGCACTATCGTGATCTGGATTACTCGACCAGTTTGAAGACCACAATCAGCTGATAACATGGATTATTACACCAAATGGTTATCAGACGTAACGGCCAGGAAACCTTTGGTGTAATACACCATTGTCTGTACAAGGACCAGGACTGGTGTGTGGGGTCTGTATACAGGGGAGAGGACTGGTATGTGGGGTCTGTATACAGGGGGAGAGGACTGGTGTGTGTGGTCTGTCTACAGGGGGAGAAGACTGGTGTGTGTGGTCTGTATACAGGGGAGAGGACTGGTATGTGGGGTCTGTATACAGGGGAAAGGACTGGTGTGTGTGGGGTCTGTATACAGGGGGAGAGGACTGGTGTGTGTGGTCTGTCTACAGGGGGAGAAGACTGGTGTGTGTGGTCTGTATACAGGGGAGAGGACTGGTATGTGGGGTCTGTATACAGGGGGGAGAGGACCGGTGTGTGGGGTCTGTATACAGGGGGAGAGGACTGGTGTGTGTGGTCTGTATACAGTGGGAGAGGACTGGGGTGTGGGGTCTTTATAATGGGGGAAAGGACTGGTGTGTGGGGTCTGTATACAGGGGAGAGGACTGGTGTGTGGGGTCTGTATACAGGGGAGAGGACTGGTGTGTGGGGTCTGTATACAGGGGAGAGGACTGGTGTGTGGGGTCTGTATACAGGGGAGAGGACTGGTGTGTGGGGTCTTTATAATAGGGGAAAGGACTGGTGTGTGGGGTCTGTATACAGGGGGAGAGGACTGATGTTTGGGGTCTGTACACAGGGGGAGAAGACTGGTGTGTGTGGGGTCTGTATACAGGGGAGAGGACTGGTGTGTGTAGTCTGTATACAGGGGGAGAGGACTGGTGTGTGGGGTCTGTATACAGGGGGAGAGGACAGGCGTGTGTGGGGTCTGTATACAGGGGGAGAAGACTAGTGTGGGGGGTCTGTATACAAGGGGAGAGGACTGGTGTGTGGGGTCTGTATACAGGGGGAGAGGACTGGTGTGTGGGGTCTGTATACAGGGGCAGAAGACTAGTGTGGGGGGGGGGTCTGTATACAAGGGGAGAGGACTGGTGTGCGGGGTCTGTATACAGGGGGAGAGGACTGGTGTGTGTGGGGGGTCTGTATACAGGGGAGAGGACTAGTGTGTGGGGTCTGTATACAGGGGAGAGGACTGGTGTTTGTAGTCTGTATACAGGGGGAGAGGACTGGTGTGTGGGGTTCTGTATACAGGGGGAGAGGACTGGTATGTGTGGTCTGTATACAGGGGAGAGGACTGGTGTGTGTGGGGTCTGTATACAGGGGAGAGGACTGGTGTGTGTAGTCTGTATACAGGGGGAGAGGACTGGTGTGTGTGGGGACAGTATACAGGGGAGAGGACTGCTGTGTATGTAGGGTCTGTATACAGGGGAGAGGACTGGTGTGTGTGGGGTCTGTATACAGGGGAGAGGACTGCTGTGTGTAGGATCAGTATACAGGGGGAGAGGACTGGTGTGTGGGGGGTCTGTATACAGGGGGAGAGGACAGGCGTGTGTGGGGTCTGTATACAGGGGAGAGGACTGGTGTGTGGGGGGTCTATATACAGGGGGAGAGGACTGGTGTGTGGGGTCTGTATACAGGGGAGAGGACTGGTGGTGGGGGGTCTATATACAGGGGAAAGGACTGGTGGTGGGGGGTCTATATACAGGAGGAGAGGACTGGTGTGTGGTCTGTATACAGGGGTGAGGACTGGTGTGTGGGGGTCTGTATACAGGGGGAGAGGACTGGTGTGTGTGTGGGGTCTGTATACAGGGGAGAGGACTGGTGTGAGGGGTTTGCATACAGGGGAGAGGACTGGTGTGTGGGGTCTGTATACAGGGGCAGAGGACTGGTGTGGGGGGGGGTCTGTATATAGGGGGAGAGGACTGGTGTGGGGGGTCTGTATACAGGGGAGAAGACTGGTGTGTGTAGTCTGTATACAGGGGAGAGGACTGGTGGTGGGGGGTCTATATACAGGGGAAAGGACTGGTGGTGGGGTCTGTATACAGGAGGAGAGGACTGGTGTGTGGGGTCTGTATACAGGAGGAGAGGACTGGTGTGTGGTCTGTATACAGGGGTGAGGACTGGTGTGTGGGGGTCTGTATACAGGGGGAGAGGACTGGTGTGTGGGGGTGTCTGTATACAGGGGATAGGACTGGTGTGTGGGGGTGTCTGTATACAGGGGATAGGACTGGTGTGTGGGGGTGTCTGTATACAGGGGTGAGGACTGGTGTGTGGGGGTCTGTATACAGGGGGAGAGGACTGGTGTGTGGGGGTGTCTGTATACAGGGGATAGGACTGGTGTGTGGGGGTGTCTGTATACAGGGGATAGGACTGGTGTGGGGGGTCTGTATACAGGGGAGAGGACTGGTATGTGGGGTCTGTATACAGGGGAGAGGACTGGTATGTGGGGTCTGTATACAGGGGGAGAGAACCCCTGTACACAGACACCCCACACTGGTCCCCTCTCCTCCTGTATACAGACCCCACACACTAGTCCTCTCCCCCTGTATACAGACCCCCCCACACCAGTCCTCTCCCCCTGTATACAGACTCACACCAGTCCTCTCCCCCGTATACAGACCCCCCCACACACACCAGTCCTCTTTCCTGTATACAGACCCCACACACACCAGTCCTCTCCCCTGTATACAGACCCCACACACCAGTCCTCTCCCTCTGTATACAGACCCCACACACCAGTCCTCTCCCCCTGTATACAGACCCCACACACACCAGTCCTCTCCCCCTGTATACAGACCCCACACACCAGTCCTCTCCCCCTGTATACAGACCCCCCACACGCACCAGTCCTCTCCCCCTGTATACAGACCCCACACACCAGTCCTCTCCCCCTGTATACAGACCCCACACACCAGTCCTCTCCCCCTGTATACAGACCCCACACACCAGTCCTCTCCCCTGTATACAGACCCCACACACCAGTCCTCTCCCCCTGTATACAGACCCCACACACCAGTCCTCTCCCCCTGTATACAGACCCCACACACCAGTCCTCTCCCCTGTATACAGACCCCACACCAGTCCTCTCCCCCTGTATACAGACCCCACACACCAGTCCTCTCCCCCTGTATACAGACCCCACACACCAGTCCTCTCCCCTGTATACAGACCCCACACCAGTCCTCTCCCCTGTATACAGACCCCACACACCAGTCCTCTCCCCCTGTATACAGACCCCACACTCCAGTCCTCTCCCTCTGTATACAGACCCCACACACCAGTCCTCTCCCCCTGTATACAGACCCCACACACCAGTCCTCTCCCCTGTATACAGACCCCACACACACCAGTCCTCTCCCCCTGTATACAGACCCCCCACACACACCAGTCCTCTCCCCCTGTATACAGACCCCACACACCAGTCCTCTCCCCCTGTATACAGACCCCACACACCAGTCCTCTCCCCTGTATACAGACCCCACACACCAGTCCTCTCCCCCTGTATACAGACCCTACACACCAGTCCTCTCCCCTGTATACAGACCCCACACACCAGTCCTCTCCCCTGTATACAGACCCCACACCAGTCCTCTCCCCCTGTATACAGACCCCACACACCAGTCCTCTCCCCCTGTATACAGACCACACACACCAGTCCTCTCCCCTGTATACAGACCCCCCACACCAGTCCTCTCCCCTGTATACAGACCCCACACACCAGTCCTTTCCCCCATTATAAAGACCCCACACCCCAGTCCTCTCCCACTGTATACAGACCACACACACCAGTCCTCTCCCCCTGTATACAGACCCCACACACACCAGTCCTCTCCCCTTGTATACACCACACACCAGTCCTCTCCCCTGTATACAGACCCCACACACACCAGTCCTCTCCCCTGTATACAGACCCCACACACACACCAGTCCTCTCCCCCTGTATACAGACCCCACACACCAGTCCTCTCCCCTGTATACAGACCCCACACACACCAGTCCTCTCCCCTTGTATACACCACACACACCAGTCCTCTCCCACTGTATACAGACCACACACACCAGTCCTCTCCCCTGTATACAGACCCCACACACACCAGTCCTCTCCCCTTGTATACAGACCCCACACACCAGTCCTCTCCCCTGCATACAGACCCCACACACCAGTCCTCTCCGCTGTATACACCACACACACCAGTCCTCTCCCCCTGTATACAGACCCCACACACACCAGTCCTCTCCCCTTGTATACACCACACACACCAGTCCTCTCCCCCTGTATACAGACCCCACACACCAGTCCTCTCCCCTGTATACAGACCCCACACACACCAGTCCTCTCCCCCTGTATACAGACCCCACACACACCAGTCCTCTCCCCCTGTATACAGACCCCACACACACCAGTCCTCTCCCCTGTATACAGACCCCACACACACCAGTCCTCTCCCCCTGTATACCCCTCCATGCTACTATGGATATTGCAGCTTCCTTCACTCTGTTTCTGCACAGTGAATGGTGCAGCAGCTCACTACTTCCTACTTCCGGTCGAGGCCCCGCCCCTCCTGGTGACATCACACCTCAAAGGAGAGGATACATTCTAGCATCTACCATTACTTCATGCCGTAAGGACCACTGGCAGCCCCCATGTGACCTGGAGACCCCCTCCCCCTCTGTATACAGCTGCAGCCCCCATGTGACCTGGAGACCCCCTCCCCCTCTGTATACAGCTGCAGCCCCCATGTGACCTGGAGACCCCCTCCCCCTCTGTATACAGCTGCAGCCCCCATGTGACCTGGAGACCCCCTCCCCCTCTGTATACAGCTGCAGCCCCCATGTGACCTGGAGACCCCCGTATATCTGCACCATAAGCGTCTGCTGACCATCACCGCGGGCACGAGCTTCACTTTAAGGTACGGCCGTATGTGATGCCTATGGAGGAGTCGATGGTAAGTCCTATCCCACTCCTCACGTCACTTCTCATGCTGGTGGTCTCCAGAACAACCACAGCCCCAGGTCCCATTAAAGGGGTAGTCTGGGCAGGGGGGTTCGGTTGCCTCCTGGTATTGGGGTGGAAGCCTTATATATTTATATATTCTTTCTGTGACCGCTGTTATGTGGGATAAGAGAATAATCCCCCCTGACTCCAAGCTCTATTACAGGGGCTGATATAGCGCCAGCCGCCTCCATGGATGACCAGTCATTTACAGCTACAGCGGACGCCATCTTATTGCTTCATTTCCTATAGTGCAAGATATCACCTGCTGACGCCTCCTCTAACACACAATGGTCGTCTACCTGACCGAACCACCGAGGACAGACGGGGGCAGAAGAGAGAGGATCCTGAGCCTCACCCTGGAGATCATCTACCTGCTGACCGGAGAGGTGAGGGATTCTGGGGGATGGGTCACATGACCTTCCTCTTCTCTAGTAATAATACAGGACATGAGCGGAGAGGTGAGGGATTCTGGGGGATGGGTCACATGACCTCCCTCTTCTCTCTAGTAAAAATACAGGACATGGGCGGAGAGGTGAGGGATTCTGGGGGATGGGTCACATGACCTCCCTCTTCTCTCTAGTAATAATACAGGACATGAGCGGAGAGGTGAGGGATTCTGGGGGATGGGTCACATGACCTCCCTCTTCTCTCTAGTAATAATACAGGACATGGGCGGAGAGGTGGGGGCTCTGTATATAGTGATATTTATCAGGGTCTCTCCATCCTCAGGATTACACAGTAGTGAAGAAGACATGTGGAGAGTGTGTGGCCCCCAGCAGCAGCAGGTCAGGAGGATGGAGCAGGGCCCGGGGCCCCATCACGGAGCCTCCACCTCCCTCACTGATACCTGAGAGGAACAATGAGCAGAAGATCCTAGAACTCACCCACAAGATGATGGAGCTGCTGACTGGAGAGGTGAGCAATGCTGCTGGGAATGCTGGGACATCATCCAGGAACACAAGGGATGATGGGTCTGGATGATGACTGGATCATTGTGTGTGTCAGGTTCCTATAAGGTGTAAGGATGTGGCCGTCTATTTCTCCATGGAGGAGTGGGAGTATGTAGAAGGACACAAGGATCTGTACCAGGAGGCCATGATGGAGGACCACCGGCCCCTCACATCACCGGGTAAGAGGAGACTCTCATTGATGGTAAAGGAGAGAGCAGTATTGGGGTCCCCTAGACCCCCCATCATCTGCTCATCACATATACACAATGTATTCAGTCACTGTGTGTGTCTCCTACAGATGGATCCAGTAAGAGGAATCCACCAGAGAGATGTCCCGCTCCTCTGGATCTCTATCAGGTAAAGGATTTTTCTTCATAGACAATCATAGTTTTTCACCGAATAGGTCCTCCAGTTGTTGCAAAGCATTCACATTATGCCTCAGCAGCCAAAGGCATGATGGGTAATGTAGTTTTGCAGCAGCTGGAGGACGGCAGGTTTCCCATCCTTGTTCTATTGTACCAGGACTCTGGAGCACAGTTCTGGGGGTCACATGTCTTGGCGGCTAATGCTGCCTCTGTCACCGGCCTCTCTTATCACCATATCAGTGTATGGGGGGAGGGGGGCACTGTGGATAAGTTCTCCTCCAACCTAGAATACTGAGGCTTATATTAGAGCCGGTGACAGGTTGTACGGACATATTGTTCAGAATCAGCGACCGGTCATAGAATCAGACACTCGGTTTATAACCTTTCATTGTGTCAATCAGGGTGAGAAGCTGCTGGACAGTAATGGTGAAGATATGGAAGAAGAAGAAAGGAAGTATAAGATGAGACCAGAGCAGCGGGTGGAAAAGACTCCTACAGACCTCAGTGCGGGTGAGGAGTGATATATGTTGGGGTCCTCCAGGATTAGACAAACATGGCGGCTTTCTTCCAGAATCTGCTCCACTCTTCTCCTTAGTTTGTGTGTGTGTGGGGGGGGGGTTATGGCTTAGTTCTGTTGAAGTAAATGGAGTTGTAATCCCACACACAACCTGACGACAAGTGTGGCGCTAACCCCCTTTATAGGATACGTTCCTATAGTACAGTGCTTCTTAAACTGTGAGGCGCCCCCTAGTGGTTGGTGAGGCCGAGCAGGGGAGCCAGTTTTCAGGAAGTAACTATGATCTGCACAGTCCTTTTGCTGTTAGCAGAATTCTCAGTTTTAGTAAAATTATTAATTTATTTTGTACTTGTTTTATTAGTATCTAGAGCTTGGGAGACGGGGGAAGGTAGCCCGAGCATTATCTGGACTTTCACCACAGATAGTGAGGCCCCAGCATCCTCTTGGTCAGTCTGGTGAGGCCCCAGCATCCTCTTGGTCAGTCTGGTGAGGCCCAGGCATCCTCTTGGTCAGTCTGGTGAGGCCCCAGCATCCTCTTGGTCAGTCTGGTGAGGCCCCAGCATCCTCTTGGTCAGTCTGGTGAGGCCCAGGCATCCTCTTGGTCAGTCTGGTGAGGCCCCAGCATCCTCTTGGTCAGTCTGGTGAGGCCCAGGCATCCTCTTGGTCAGTCTGGTGAGGCCCAGGCATCCTCTTGGTCAGTCTGGTGAGGCCCAGGCATCCTCTTGGTCAGTCTGGTGAGGCCCAGGCATCCTCTTGGTCAGTCTGGTGAGGCCCAGGCACCCTCTTGGTCAGGCTGGTGAGGCCCAGGCACCCTCTTGGTCAGGCTGGTGAGGCCCAGGCATCCTCTTGGTCAGTCTGGTGAGGCCCAGGCACCCTCTTGGTCAGGCTGGTGAGGCCCAGGCATCCTCTTGGTCAGTCTGGTGAGGCCCAGGCATCCTCTTGGTCAGTCTGGTGAGGCCCAGGCTTCCTCTTGGTCAGTCTGGTGAGGCCCAGGCACCCTCTTGGTCAGTCTGGTGAGGCCCAGGCATCCTCTTGGTCTGTTGGTTGAGGCTCCAGTAGAAAAAGTTTGAGAAGCACTGGTGTAGAGAATGAGTAAACGGCCAACATGTTCAATAGGTTCAATCAGCTGATGAATGAGCAACTTCTCAGGCTGGTTACTGGGGAGCAGTGGGAGAGGGATATGGGGCAGTTACTGGGGAGCAGTGGGAGAGGGATATGGGGCAGTTACTGGGGAGCAGTGGGAGAGGGATATGGGGCAGTTACTGGGGAGCAGTGGGAGAGGGATATGGGACCAGTTATTGGGGAGCAGTGGGAGAAAGATATGGAGCAGTAGGAGAGGGATGTGGGGCAGTCACTGGGGAGCAGTGGGAGAGGGATATGGGACCAGTTATTGGGGAGCAGTGGGAGAGAGATATGGGGCAGTTACTGGGGAGCAGTGGGAGAGGGATGTGGGGCAGTTACTGGGCAGCAGTGGGAGAGGGATATGGGACCAGTTATTGGGGAGCAGTGGGAGAGGGATATGGGGCAGTTACTGGGGAGCAGTGGGAGAGGGATATGGGGCAGTTATTGGGGAGCAGTGGGAGAGGGATGTGGGGGCAGTTACTGGGGAGCAGTGGGAGAGGGATGTGGGGGCAGATACTGGGGGGCAGCGGTTAGATGTGCTGGCACCCAGGCTAGCGGTTTCTGGTTCCCATTGGATTTCTCAGTTATTCCTAATCCATCGTGTATATAGGAGGCCTGGATTCCTCCATAGAGTAGGTGTTTGTCCTGACTCCGCGTGTCCACATTGCTGGGGGGGGGGGGGGGACGCACATACAGGACATTATATGTGGAGCTGCAGGGAATTAGGGAGTCACTGGCGGGAAGTCGTGGCCCTTATTATACGGCATATGGTATTACAATCCCACCTGAGCCGGGAAAATGTTTGTCGGGTTGGATAACGTCTGATGAGGAACCTTCAGGTGAATCTTGCAAGGAAACTTATTGCCAGATACGGGACTCAGTCTGAGGCGCCGACTATTAATGAACTGACGGCCAGACTGAATGTTATTATAAGACTCAAAAACAGCGTCAGAAACGTGAGGCCGTGTCCGAATCTGAAACAATCTGTGGGCCCTGGACTGACACCCCAGGTCCCGGTAGTTCGGAGATGACCAATGGAGGTATCGCTCTGAGCAGGTCAGAACGCTAGAGCCTTTAGAGGGAGACGGGGGTGAGGGGAGGTCGGGCCGAGGGTAATTCGGTAGACGAGGAAGGAGCAGGGGATTATACCGTTTCCCTAAATATCTCACAAATGGGATCGGTGTCCTTCTTATTAAAACTAAGGAAAACTTAGGAAAACTAAGAAGGATTAAAGAGCTGGACGATGCCGCACCCTCCTCCCACCATGTAGTATCCGGCCTTGTGTATGTACAGTATGCTTCCATGGTGCTGCCTGTCAGTGGTTACGGTTGTTTGTTGTTGGAGGGTGGTCGGGGGGAGGGGAGAAAATGAAACTTTTTGTTATGAAAAAGTCTGTAATAAAAAAAAAGAAAAAATCTGATACTTCTTATATTTCCAATAGGCGATTACAGGAAGAGTTTGAAGGGAATTCGCTCCAGTTTACCATATTGTGAAGTGAGACTGAAGGACTGTAGAATGCGGGATCCTCCCGGATCCAAGAACATTGCACAAGCGTTTTATCCGGGACCCAGCAGCAGAGATCAGTCATCTCCCGGACGTGGCAGCAGAGATCAGTCATCTCCCGGACGTGGCAGCAGAGATCGGTCATCTCCTGGACGTGGCAGCAGAGATCGGTCATCTCCTGGACGTGGCAGCAGAGATCGGTCATCTCCCGGACGTGGCAGCAGAGATCAGTCATCTCCCGGACTCAGCAGCAGGGATTGGTCGTCTCTCCCTCCCGTCCATAAGTCGCCGTCTCCCCATAGATCAGACAGAATTACAGAAAATGGCGGACGTGAGTTGTTTCTCACATCGGAGTTGGGGAAAAATCTTACACAGGAACTGCATCTTCTTATTCGGAGGACATTGACAGACATTGGGCTTCAGTCTTCTGAATGTGGGAAATATTTTCCCCACAAAGCCGTGATGCCATTTTTCTGCTCATATTGTGGAAAATACTTTGCCAGTAAATTAAAACTTGTTCAACATCAAAAAATTCACCAAGAGGAGAAGCGATTTCCATGCTCCAAATGTGGGAAAAGTTTTGTCCACAAAGCGGTTCTTATTAGGCATCAGAAATTCCATAGAGGAGAGAAGTGGTTTTCATGTGGTGAATGTGGGAAATGGTTTACTGAGAAACTGAGACTAATTCACCATCAGAGGAGTCATACCAAAGAGAAGAAGTTTTTATGTTCACAATGTGGGAAATGTATGACTGACAAAACCAAACTACTCCAACATCAGAAACTTCACTTGGGAAAGAAGCCATTTGCTTGTTCACACTGTAAGAAATGTTTCGCCAAGAAGCTAGATTTTATTAAACATCAGAGAAGCCATATACGGCGGAAGTCGTTCTCATGCCTGGAATGTGGGGAAAGTTTTAGTCAGGAATCAGGTCTTGTTGAACATGAGAAAAGTCACTCCATGGAGAAACCATTTTCATGTTCAGAGTGTGAGAAATGTTTCACCAAGATAACTGGTCTTATCGCACATCAAAGAATTCACACTGGGAAAAAGCTGTATAAATGTTTGGAATGTAAGAAAGTGTTTTCCCAGAAAGGAGGCCTTATGGCACATAAAAGAACTCACACCGGAGAGAAACCATATTCATGTCCAGAATGTGGGAAATGTTTTACCCAGAAAGCAGGTCTTATGGCACACGAAAGGATTCATACAGGTGAAAAGCCATATTCATGTTCAGAATGTGGAAAGGGTTTTGCTCAGAAAGCAGGCCTTATTGCACATCACAGAATTCACACAGAGGAGAAGCTATTTTCATGTTCAGAATGTGGGGAAAGTTTTACTTCTAAATCAGAATTGGTTCCCCATCAGAGAATTCACTCAGAACAGAATAGACTTTCATGTTCACAATGCGGGAAAGATTTTGCCCAGAAAGGAGGTCTGATTGCACATCAAAGAACTCACAGCGGAGAGAAACCATATTCATGTTCAGACTGTGGGAAAGGTTTTGCCCAGAAAGCAGGCCTTCTCACTCACCAAAGGACTCACACAGGCGAGAGGCCATTTTCATGTTCAGAATGTGGGAAAGGTTTCGCTCAGAAAGCAGGTCTCCTTACACATCAGAGAATTCACACAGGAGAGAGGCCATTTTCTTGTTCAGAGTGCGGAAAATGTTTTACACAAAAATCCCACCTTGCTAAACATGAGAGAAGTCACATTCATGACTAAAATGTAGAGAATGTCCTGTAAGAAGATCTTAGAACTCTGAGAAAGTTCTGACTGTGCAGCCATAGCCCTGAGATACAATGCTACTACCTCGTTTCTCCCTATGTGTACAGTACCGGCCTCTATATTACATGAGTGGGGGTCCCTATGTGCAGGCAGCGCCCTCATATTAGTACCGCAGCGTTGTGCAATTCAGGTAAACAGAAAACCCATCACTTGGATAAGGTTGGATCATCCCATTAAATTGAGAGGGGTACCAGGATTCTACTGGAACATTCTTCATTCAGAGGTTGGGGGGGGGGTACAGTCTCAGGTATGGAACGCAACATAAAAGTTTTTGACAATATGCAGTATATGTGTCTTTGTAATGATCATTGGCGTGACACTGAAATATGCCGCCACTTGCTGGTTGGGACAGGCCCTGAGGTCACGTGAAACGGCCGTAGCCTGGAGGGTGAAGGCAAACGTCATTCTGACTACAGAATATGGTTTGTATTGATTAAATTTTAACGAGTCCTGGAGCGCAGCTGCTGGGTGTCTGTTACCATAGACTTGTATATAGTCACTGAGCACCGCTGCTGGGTGTCTGTTACCATAGACTTGTATATAGTCACTGAGCGCCGCTGCCTGGTGTTTGTTACCATAGACTTGTATATAGTCACTGAGCACCGCTGCTTGGTGTCTGTTACCATAGACTTGTATATAGTCACTGAGCACCGCTGCCTGGTGTCTGTTACCATAGACTTGTATATAGTCACTGAGCACCGCTGCTTGGTGTCTGTTACCATAGACTTGTGTATAGTCACTGAGCACTGCTGCCTAGTGTCTGTTACCATAGACTTGTATATAGTCACTGAGCACCGCTGCTTGGTGTCTGTTACCATAGACTTGTATATAGTCACTGAGCACCGCTGCCTGGTGTCTGTTACCATAGACTTGTATATAGTCACTGAGCACCGCTGCTTGGTGTCTGTTACCATAGACTTGTATACGGAGCTGAGTACCGCTGCTGGGTGTCTGTTACCATAGACTTGTATATAGTCACTGAGCGCCGCTGCCTGGTGTTTGTTACCATAGACTTGTATATAGTCACTGAGCACCGCTGCTTGGTGTCTGTTACCATAGACTTGTGTATAGTCACTGAGCACTGCTGCCTAGTGTCTGTTACCATAGACTTGTATATAGTCACTGAGCACCGCTGCTTGGTGTCTGTTACCATAGACTTGTATATGGTGCTGAGCACCGCTGCCTGGTGTCTGTTACCATAGACTTGTATATGGTGCTGAGCACCGCTGCTTGGTGTCTGTTACCATAGACTTGTATATGGTGCTGAGCACCGCTGCCTGGTGTCTGTTACCATAGACTTGTATATGGTGCTGAGCACCGCTGCTTGGTGTCTGTTACCATAGACTTGTATATAGTCACTGAGCGCCGCTGCCTGGTGTTTGTTACCATAGACTTGTATATAGTCACTGAGCACCGCTGCTTGGTGTCTGTTACCATAGACATGTATATGGTGCTGAGCACCGCTGCCTGGTGTCTGTTAACATAGACTTGTATATGGTGCTGAGCACCGCTGCTTGGTGTCTGTTACCATAGACTTGTATATGGTGCTGAGTACCGCTGCCTGGTGTCTGTTACCATAGACTTGTATATAGTCACTGAGCACCGCTGCTTGGTGTCTGTTACCATAGACTTGTATATGGTGCTGAGTACCGCTGCCTGGTGTCTGTTACCATAGACTTGTATATAGTAACTGAGCACCGCTGCTTGGTGTCTGTTACCATAGACTTGTGTATAGTCACTGAGAACCGCTGCTTGGTGTCTGTTACCATAGACTTGTATACGGAGCTGAGTACCGCTGCTTGGTGTCTGTTACCATAGACATGTATATGGTGCTGAGCACCGCTGCCTCATGTCTTTTACCATAGACTTGTATATGGTGCTGAGCACCGCTGCTTGGTGTCTGTTACCATAGACTTGTATATGGTGCTGAGTACCGCTGCCTGGTGTCTGTTACCATAGACTTGTATATAGTAACTGAGCACCGCTGCTTGGTGTCTGTTACCATAGACTTGTGTATAGTCACTGAGTGCCGCTGCCTGGTTTCTGTTACCATAGACTTGTATATAGTCACTGAGCACCGCTGCTTGGTGTCTGTTACCATAGACTTGTATACGGAGCTGAGTACCGCTGCTTGGTGTCTGTTACCATAGACTTGTATATGGTGCTGAGTACCGCTGCTTGGTGTCTGTTACCATAGACTTTTGTATACGGAGCTGAGTACCGCCACATGGTCCGGGAGAAGTTCTGACTAGTGAGAAGCGCCGCTGTTATACGTCACTGGTGGAATGGTTCATACATATTTACACACTGTATCTGATCAGGTGGGTCCAGAAGTTACTCAGCCCCAGAGGGGGGCACAGCTTCAGGGGAGGGGGGGGATCAATGAAAACTCGGGATGAATGAGTTTACAGTACTAGCAAAGCGATTGGCTAGGCTCAGCCATCAGCTTGTCAGCCTGCTGCCTATGAACTTCTCACCATTCCCTCCAGGTGCTGGAAAAAGCTGGATCCAGTTCTGGGAAATTTCTCCCAGTTTCCCAGGACTGGATCCAGTTTCTCCAGGCACCCGAGGGAAGCGTCACTGAGTTCATAGGCAGCGGGCTCACAAGCTGACGGCCGAGCCTAGCCAATCGCTTTGCTAGTACTGTAAGTTCACTCGTCCCGAGTGCAAACACAACATAGACTAATGTCACTTTCTTCCAATTCCCCGAATCTTATAAATATACAAATCTGGATTCTCCGGTTTCCTCCCAAAACTTACAGATTTATAGATTGTGAGCCCAAATGTGGACAGGGACCAAAGCTGCCAGTTATGTAAAGTGCTGCCGAACCAGCTGGTGCTATACAAATAAAAGCTTTATTATTACTATTATTAATAATTAATTTAACCCCTTCACATCAGCCTACATATATGTTCCTGCTGCATATACCCCACGCAACAGGACGTGTATGTACATTCCTGACTTTGAGGGGATTTTGATGTGTGCGGGACCTCCGCAGTTTGGACAGTCCGGCACACATTAGTTTCCGGGGAGCCGAGGATGAGGACAGGCAGCTGCCTGTCATTAGCCCATTAAACACCACCATCTATAGCGATCGCGGCATTTAAGGTACTCAGTGACAGGACAAGCTCCTGTCACTGACTGATTGGGCTGTCATGTTATGGCTGCGGGGGTCCCGATCGCTTAAACCGACAAGTGGGGGTAAGCCACTTACCTCCGTCCTGTTGAATCGGTGTTCTGTAGATAAGAGTCCGCTCTCCAGCAGGCTCTATGCATAGATTGCCGATAACACTGATCTATGCTATGCTTCGGCACAGCACAGATCACTACATGCAAAAAAAAAAAGTTTTTAGAAGTATTAAAAACCCCTTATAACCCCCCCCCCCCAAAAAAAAAAAAGTTTAATATACTTCCTTGCCAATTATAAAAATATGTAAAATTAATAAATAAAAAAAACATGTTATATTAAAAATAAAATAATAAATTGCTAAATTTTTTAAAATTTTATATATAAGAATAAAAATCGATCAAAATCTTTCTTTTAAACTAATATGATATTAAAGACTAGAGATCATGGAGCAAAAAAATGACCCAAGCAGCCCTGTAGGTGGAAAAATAAAAGTGCTATGGCTCTTAGAGGGCGGGGAGGAACATTGCCTTAAAGGGGAACTCCACATAAGAGAAATTTATTTTCTATTAAAAGTACATTAAAAGTTATATAGATGTGTGTATACAATGTATTACTGTATCTGTGCGGTTCTGCCACACTGGTAGCTGATAGAAATCCAGGAAGTGAAGAAAAATGGCCTCTGTGCCAATTCACACTGGGGGAGATTTATCAAACATGGTGTAAAGTGACACTGGCTCAGTTGCCCCCGGCAACCAATCAGATTCTACTTTTCATTCCTCACAGACTCTTTGGAAAATGAAAGGTGGAATCTGATTGGTTGCCGGGGGCGACTGAGCCAGTTTCACTTTACACCATGTTTGATAAATCTCCCCCTATGTCTCCTGCTCGCACTGCACTCCCACCTTAGGAGACAAATCTTCCATGCCTCTGTCTCACATTGTATGTTTGCTGAGCACAGGCTGATGATGCAGACAGGGGGCAGGACGTGATGTCACAGGAGGCGGGGCTGGATCCCCCAATCCCCTGAGTGATTCACCATCTCTGACCGGCCAGAAGCAGCTGCTGCAAGGACTGTGGACTGTGATGAACAGCTGAGGGAAAGCATTGCATTGTGGGAACTGCTCAACCAGGAAGTACAGAAACACAATACAGAACAAACACCCCCCCCCCCAAACAAATGGATTTTTGGTAGTTTCAAAACTGGGACAGATAGGTAAGTAATGCTATATACTTCTGCAGCAGTTTTTTTTTTAACTTCTACCTGGAGTTCCCCTTTAATTAGCATCAATGGGCTTGGTCATGGAGGGGTTAAACTGTTGACCATGACATACAAGGCTGTCCCCTCCGTACATCTCTGACCTGATATCCCACTACCGTCCCTCACACAACCTCCGATCCTCCATGATTAGGGATGGTCCGAACCGTATGAACGCCGAACGCTCGGCATCAGATTCCCGCTGTCTGCCCGCTCCATGGAGAAGGTGGATACAGCGGGAGGAATGCCTGGAAAACTGGGATACAGCCTGTGGATATGGCTGTATCCCAGTTTTCCAGGCGGTCCTCCCGCTGGATCCACCCGCTCCACAGAGCGGGCAGACAGCGGGAATCATTTCCAAGAGTTCGAGTTCGTACAAACCCGAACCGAACTCGGTTCGGACCATCCCTATCCATGATCATGCTCCGGCTTCCACCATACTGAGGAACTCGCTACCACGACACATCCGGCTCTCATCCACCATCAAAAAGTCATCTGGAAAACCATGTCTATATACAAAGCTACAACGTATAATAACTGCACCAAACTGTGACCAGCTGCCCCCTACCTTCTCCCTCCCCTCACCTGGTAGGGCAGGGTTCTCTCTCCCTGCCAGTCACTCTTGTGGCTGCAGCCAGGATTCTACTATATAGAAACAGATTAGCTGAGTGCACTAGGGTGTGTAGCGGGTGTAAATAGGAGACTCCCAATCTCCAACTCACAGTCTAAGCAGAAATTCACCACGCTTAGGCTAGGTTCACACTGCATTTTCAGCATCCGTTTAACGCATCCGTTTTTTGCAAAAAACGCATGAAAAACGGATTGCAAAAAACGGATTCATTTGTGTGCATCCGTTTTTCCATTGACTTCCATTATAAAAAAAAACGGATCCGTTTTTTTTGGCGGACCAAAAAACGTTGCTGACCCTATTTTTCTGGACGTTAAAAAAAACGGATCCGTTAACCTCTTAAGGACCCATGACGTACCGGCACGTCATGGATCACTGTCACTTAAGGACCCATGACGTGCCGGTACGTCATCCCTTTAAACGGGCGCCGCGGCCGGCCGGGTCCCGATCGGGGGCGATAGCCTGCTATAATACATAGCAGGCCATCTCTCCCTGTCGGCATGGAGGGTTGTTAACCCCCCCCATGCCGACGATCGCCGCTATTGGCTGATAAGCCCATAGCGGCGATCGGAACCTTTCCGGGCCATCGGTGGCCCGATGACCCGGAAAAAAATGGCGGTCGGTGCTGTCCGAGGACGGCACCGACCGCCATTACTGTAAAAAGTAATGGTGGTCACGGTACCACCGTCCCGATCGCCGTGAACGGCCGGCCAGCCGGCCGGCCGTTCACGGCGATCAAAGTCCCCACAAGTAATAAATACCTGCTCCGGACCCCTCAGCTAGGTAGCTGAGGGGTCCGGAGCAGGTATTTGTACATTACTCACCTGTCCCGGGGTCCTGATCGGCGTCTTCCGGGTTCCCGGCGTCCTCTTCATCTTCGGCTTCTTCCGTGAGTCCCGATCGTCTCTTTCCGGCTCCAGCGTCGTCTATTTTCGTATTTTTCCGGCTCCAGCGTCGTCTATTTTCGGATCTTGCGCTCTGCTGCCCCCTAGCGGCTGATAAGTGTAATACACGTATCAGCCACTACAGGGATGTTCAGAATGTAGTAAAAAAAAAAATTTTTTTCCCAATTTTTTTTTTTTCTATTTTCCGCACCCTATCGCCGCTGAGTGTTGATCAGCATCGCACGAAAGTGCGCTGCTAATCAGCAACTCCTCCTTTTTGGCGTAGGGTGTTTTTTTTTTATATCCTACTGCCACGGTCTGCTTATAAGTGCCGAACATAAGTGCGGCATTCATCAGCAACACCATTTTTGGCGTAGGTTTTTTTTGTATACTTACTGTAAAAAACACGTAAAAAAACACTACATTACACCACACTACATTGAATAAAGTTTTACACTACACCACTACATACCCCATATACCAATCCCCATATAAAGATGGCCCCCAGGGTGTTTTCGGTGTCGGACGCATACATTATTATTGCCTCCGACACCGAAACAGACAGTGAGGATAAATTGGGGGGATCCTTCTTTCCTCCATTCATCCTCATCCTCCTCATCATCCAGTGACGTGTCTGGGAGTAGCGTAGCGTAGCTGCCCCCCAGACACGTCTTTTCCGCCAGTACCGTCCCAATAAGAGATGACGGTATGGCGTGAAATTCTACAAACTCTGTGAAAGTACCTCAGGGTACACTTACAGATTTAGGGTACGTGCACACTGCGGAATGGCGAAGGATAACCCTTCGTGCATTCCCAGCTGGCACCCGCCGGCGGACTGATGCAGGGGCGCGTCTCCGCCTGTGTCATAGACTCTATCCTATGCATGGGCGGATTCCATTATCCGTCATTCCATCAACACGTTGGACGCAGAGCGGAATCCGCCCGTGCATAGAATGGAGTCTACGACACGGACGGAGACGTGCGCCTGCATCAGTCCGCCGGCGGGTGCCAACTGCGGAATGCACAAAGGGTTATCCTTCGCGATTCCGCAGTGTGCACGTACCCTTAGAGTGTATGAAGGAAGGGACACTCGAATGCAGCCCCCAGATGCCCCCTTCCCCCCCCCATCCTCGGAGTTAGTGGGGACATCGTCCGGGAACTGATCATCCCACTGCTGGATAAAGGTCACCACCACCCGTACGGGGATAACCTTTATACCAGCACCCCCTCTTCCGGTCCCTCGCTGCCCGAGTTACTGTAGCTTGCGGCACGATCCGAACATATCAGAAGCAGTAATAGAGCCCTAATATTTAGCAGCCATGGAGCGGACCCAGCGCTTCTGGATATGAAGGACCCCGTATCGCACCAGGACAACATTTTCCAGGTGACGTCCCCCACACTGGAGAACAGGAGACCCCAGAAGAAGTGCAGAGTGTGGGGTAACAGGGGGATCAGGAAGGACACCATTTACCAGTGTGACACCTGTCCTGATCCCCCCGGCCTCTGCATACTGGATCGCTCCAAGGCGCACCACACGTCATTGGGGTTCTACATTATCTAAATTCTGTCCCTTATTCCTATTTCAGGGGTCACGTTGATCCAGGGATTATTCTGATCGCCATTATGGAGTCGGGAAGGAATTTTTCCCCTGTGATGAGGCTACTGTCGTCTGCCTCACGAGGGGTTTTTGCCTTCCTCTGGATCAACACAGGTTGAATTTGATGGACACCTGTAATTTCCAACCTTATAAACTAATAATTGGCCTAATACCCCCAAATAAATTAGAATTGTCCCTTTTCCCCAGCTAAATAGGTATGGCTGCCATTCCCATTAGAGGAGGCCATGATGCAATTACAAAGCCTCTGTGCGGCCAGGACAGTAGAAACCCCCCACAAGTGACCCCATTCTGGAAACTACACCCCATAAGGAATCTAACAAGGGGGGCAGTGGGGATATGGCCTCCTGGTGACGGCCACATTTGGGACGTGAAAATGAAAAAAATGGTATTTTTTATTTTCACGGCACATGTCCTACACATGTGCCCATCACTAGTGGGGTCCATATGCTCACTGCACCCCTTGTTAGATTCCTTATGGGGTGTAGTTTCCAGAATGGGGTCACTTGTCGGGGGTTTCTACTGTTCTGGCAGCACAGGAGCTTTGTAATTGCGACATGGCCTCCATCCCCCATTCCAGCCTCTAAATGGCGCTCTGTCCTTTTGGTGACTTATGGCAAATTATGTCCACATGTGGGGTATTTTCGTACTCAGGGGAAACTACCCTACACGTTTTGTGTTCATTTTCTTTTTTAACCCCTTGTGGAAATGGAAAAAAATCAAGGCTAGACCAACATTTAGTGTAATTTTTTTAAAATTTTTACTCTAAATCATTGATCTTGTCTTGATTTTTTCATTTTCACAAGGGGTTAAAAGATAAAAAAAAACACAATGTGTAGAGCAATTTCCCCTGAGTACGGAAATACCCCACATGTGGACATAAAGCGCCATGCGGGTGCAGGGTAAGCCTCCAAAGGGAAGGAGCGCCATTTGGTTTTTGAAGGCTGGATTTGGATGGAATGGATTTCGAGGGGCCATGTTGCATTCAAAAGGCCCCTGTGTTGCCAAGACAGTTAAACCCCCCACAAGTGACCCTATTATGGAAACTACACCCCTCAAGGAATGTAACAAGGGGTGTAGTCAGCATATGGACCCCACTGGTGACGGGCACAAATGTGGAACAATGTGGCGTGAAAATGAAATATTAAATTTTTTACACTATAATGTTGGTCTAGCCTTGAATTTATCATTTTCACAAGGGGTTAAAAGAGAAAAAAACACACAAAATGTGTAGAGCAATTTCCCCCGAGTCCGTAAATACCCCACATGTGGACATAAAGCGCCATGTGGGTGCAGGGCAAGCCTCCGAAGGGAAGGAGCGCCATTTGGATTTTAGAGGTTGGATTTGGCTAGAATGGATGATGAACGCCATGTCGCATTTACAGAGCCCTTGTGCTGCCAAAACACTGTAAACCCCCCACAAGTGACCCCATTCTGGAAACTACACCCCTCAAGGAATCTAACAAGGGGTGCAGTGAGGATATGGACCCCTGGATGACGGGCACATTTGTGCCATGAAAGTGAAAAAATGAAAATTTTCACTTTCACGTCACATTTTTCCACATTTGTGCCCGTCACCAGTGGGGTCCATATGCTCACTGCACCCCTTGTTAGATTCCTTGAGGGGTGTAGTTTCCAGAATGGGGTCACTTGTGGGGGGTTTCCAGTGTCTTGGCAGCACGAGGGCTCTGTAAATGCGACATGGCCCTTGAAATCCATTCCAGTGAAATCCAGCTTCCAAAAGCCAATTGGCGCTCCTTCCCTTTGGAGGCTCGTCCTGCGCCCGCTTGGCACTTTATGTCCACATGTGGGGTATTTCCGTACTCGGGAGAAACTGTGCTACATGTTTTGTGTTTTTTTTTTCCTTTTATCCCTTTGTGAAAATGAAAAATTGAAGGCTAGAACAACATTTTAGTGTAAAAAATACTTTAGTCTTTTTTCAAGCCATATTGTTTGGAAAATCTGTGAAGCACCTGTGGGGTCCAGATGCTCACCGCACCCCTTGTTACATTCCTTGAGGGGTGTAGTTTTCTAAATGGTGTCCCTTTAGGGGTGTTTTTTAGGTTTTGGCACCCCAGAGCCTCTGCCAACCTGAAGTGGTACAGTCAAAAATGACCAAAAATAACGGAGCCATTGAAATTCACTAGGCGCTCCCTTATATCTGAGGCTTGTGGTTGCGTCAAATAGCGCAATAGGGCCACATATGGGGTATTTCTATAAACTGCAGAAATGGGGCAATCAATATTGGGGTGCATTTCTCTGGTAATAGGTTTATAATTATGAAAAATATTGGATTACAATAAAATCTCTGCACAGAAAATTAAAATTTTCAAATTTCTTACACACTTAGCTTTTATTTCTGTGACTCCCCTAAAGGGTTAAAAAACTTTCTGGATGTGCTTTTGCAGAGTTTAGGGGGTGCAGTTTCTGAAATGGGGTGCTTCGTGAGGCTTTCTAACACACAGTCCCCTCAAATACACTTTAAACCTGAACAGTTCCCTAAAAATATCTGATTTTGAAATTTTACTGAAAATTTGGAAATTTGCTGCTAATGTTTTAAGCTTCCTATTGTCTAAAAAAAATGAAATATAGTTTAATAAATGCCGCCAACATAAAGTAGACATGTTGCTAATGCTATTTAATATATAATTTATGTGGTATAACCACTTTCTGTATACGCAAAGAAGTTTCAAAGTTGGAAAAATGCATTTTTTCACAATTTTTCACGCTATTTTGGGTTTTTTCATAAAGATTCGTTATAAGTATCGACTCCAATTTACAAGAAATGTAAAGTACAATATGTCACGAGAAAACAATCTCAGAATCAGCCGGATAGGTAAAAGCATCCCGAAGTTATTAATGAATAAAGTGACACTGGTCAAATTCATAAAATTTGCTCCGGTCCTTAAGGCCATTTCAGGCTCTGTCCTTAAGGGGTTAAACGGATGCTGAAAACGCAGTGTGAACCTAGTCTTACAAAGAAACTTCTTTAGGATTTTTTACTGAAAATATCCTTTCTTTTTCTTTTGCAAACAACTTAATGTTGTACATAGAAAACATATCACCCATAGTGCTCATAAGGCGGACGGCATCTGGTATCTGGATAAGACGATTTCACTCCTCTCGGAGCTCTTGATCCACCATTTGCTTCACCGGGGACAGATAGGTGTGTAACCACGCAGCCGGATGGACGTTTCAGGAGTGTTCCTCCCTTCTTCACGCAGGATTCTGCCTCTGGTCACCGAAGAATTTATTTTTCAGCCACATGGCAGAGTATATACTGTGTTTATATATCATAAAAATGAAAGTCTGTCTGTCTGTCCTGTATAGGAGGTACAGGAGGGGAGGGGGAGGGGGAAGAGAGGCGCCCCATAGAGATGACTGGGAAAATCTCCTCACTGCACACACAGGTGATATAATTAGCTGCAGCAGACACGGCAGTTGGAGCCTTAGCAACCAATAGGATTACTGCTTTCACAGGGAGCAATGGTTGCTAGGGAAGCTGCCTCACAACATCCACAGAAATAACTGGTATACACCCTACTCCATCTATACAGTACATGTATACAGGACCCCCTACTCCATCTATACAGTACATGTATACAGGACCCCCTACTCCATCTATACAGTACATGTATAGAGGACCCGCTACTCCATCTATACAGTACATGTATACAGGGCCCCCTACTCCATCTATACAGTACATGTATACAGGACCCCCTACTCCATCTATACAGTACATGTATACAGGACCCCCTACTCCATCTATACAGTACATGTATACAGGACCCCCTACTCCATCTATGCAGTACATGTATATACAGGACCCCCTACTCCATCTATACAGTACAGGTATACAGGACCCCCTACTCCATCTATACAGTACATGTATACAGGACCCCCTACTCCATCTATACAGTACATTTATACAGGACCCCCTACTCCATCTATACAGTACATGTATACAGGACCCCTACTCCATCTATACAGTACAGGTATACAGGACCCCCTACTCCATATATACAGTACATGTATATACAGGACCCCCTACTCCATCTATACAGTACATGTATATACAGGGCACTACAGGTATACCAAACTGTGACTGGGTAACACTGCCACACCAGACCTGACCAATACCACCATACTGTGCTGGATAACACTGTCATACCAGACCTGACCAATACCGCCATACTGTGACTGAAAAACACCACCATACCAGATCTGACCAATACCGCCATACTGTGACTGGATAACACCACCATACCAGATCTGACCAATACCGCCAAATTGTGACTTGGTAACACCGCCACACCAGACCTGACCAATACCGCCATACTGTGACTGGATAACACCATCATATCAGACCTGACCAATACCGCCATACTGTGACTGGATAACACCGCTATACAAGACCTGACTAATACCACCATACCGTGACTGGATAACACCGCCACACCAGACCTGACCAATACCACCATACTATGACTGAAAAAAACTGCTAAACCAGACCTGACCAATACCGCCATACTGTAACTGGATAACACTGTCATACCAGACCTGACCAATACCGCCATACTATGACTGGATAACACTGCCATACCAGACCTGACCAATACTGCCATACTGTGACTGGATAACACTGCCATACCACACCTGACCAATGCCGCCATACTGTGACTGGATAACACTGCCATACCAGACCTGACCAATACCGCCATACTGTGCTGGATAACACTGCCATACCAGACCTGACCAATACCGCCATACTGTGCTGGATAACACCGCTATACCAGACCTGACCAATACCACCACACTGTGACTGGAGAACACCGCCACACCAGACCTAACCAATACCGCCATACTGTGACTGGATAACACCCCCATACCAGACATGACCAATACCGACACACTGTGACTAAATAACACTGCTATACGGGTAAATACGACCCTGCAGGTATACAGGACACCACAGGTATACAGGACCCCAAAACTATACACTACAGGTGCACGGGACCTCCACAAGCTATATACTACAGGTATACAGGACCCCAAACTTTACACTACAGGTATACAGGACCCCAAAACTATACACTAAAGGTATACAGGACCTCCACCAACTATACACTACAGGTATACAGGACCCCAAAACTATACACTACAGGTATACAGGAACTCCACCAACTATATACTACAGGTATATAGGACCCCAAACTATACACTACAGGTATACAGGACCTCAAAACTATACACTACAGGTATACAGGACTTACACCAACTCTATAATACAGGTATACAGCACCTTCACCAACTCTATACTACAGGTATACAGGACCCCAAAGCTATATACTACAGGTATACAGGAACTCCACCAACTATATACTACAGGTATATAGGACCCCAAACTATACACTACAGGTATACAGGACCTCAAAACTATACACTACAGGTATACAGGACCTACACCAACTCTATAATACAGGTATACAGCACCTTCACCAACTCTATACTACAGGTATACAGGACCCCAAAGCTATATACTACAGGTATACAGGAACTCCACCAACTATATACTACAGGTATATAGGATCCCAAACTATACACTACAGGTATACAGGACCTCCACCAACTCTATACTACAGTTATACAGGACCCTCAAACTATGCACTAGAGGTATACAGGACCCCCGAACTATATACTACAGGTATACAAGACCTCCACCAATTATACATACAGGTATCCAGGACCCTCAAACTATAAACTACAGGTATACAAGACCTCCACCAACTATACATTACAGGTATACAGCACCAACTATATACTACAGGTATACAGGACCCCCGAACTATACAGTACAGGTATACAGGACCTTCACCAACTGTACACTGCAGGTATACAGGACCTCCCTCAACTATACACTACAGGTATACAGCCCCCCCTCCAACAACACACTACAGGTATATAGGACCACCAACTATACACTATAGGTATACAGCCCCCCCCCAACTATGCACTACAGATATGCAAGACCCCTAAAAACTATACATTGTGGGTATACAGAACCCCTCCAACTATGCACTACAGGTATACACTAATTCCACTGATTAACTCAGATGAAACAATACTTTTAGCTTTGCCTCCTGGGCACCTTAGAACAAATCTAATTAACACACTGACACTTTATACCTGGGCAGCGCCGGGTACATTTTCTAATGTATATATATATATATATATATATATATATGTATATATGTATGCAGTGCTTTGTGTTCTGCGTAGGGGAGGGGGGCCCCTGCATGTCACGTGTTCTGTAACGTTGGGGTTGTCACCCTCTCTCTCTTGTACATCGCTCTGGAATCAAGAGAACTAAATAATAACTCTGCAGCGTCCGCCGGATCAGTATAAACAGCCGGGATCAGCAATATGGTGCGTTAACACAGACAGATTTATCTGACAGATCTTTGAAGCCAAAACCAGGAACAGACGAAAAACAGGGATCCGGTGATAAAGGAAAGACTGGGATCTATCTTCTTTTCAAATCCATTCCCGGCTTTGGCTTCCAAAATCTGTCAGATAAATCTTTCTGTGTAAACGCACCCTGACTGATCAAATCATTAAGAAGGCCGAATCCAAGGCGGCCGCCTCGCTGTAACGGGCTGTGCGATACGAGGATGTGACGAGATGTGAACAAGGCTCTAGTGGGGGAGACCGGACGGACCGGGGATGGAACAGGGAAGCGACGACAATGAACGGGCAGCATGAAACAACGTCCAGCTCAGCGCAGCTATAAGCGGTCAATCCCGAGCACTCATCGCTGCTAGATCAGCCTCACAAAGACGGACTACAAGTCTCAGCAGGTCCAGGCGGCTGTATACCACAGGACATTACGGAAGGAGATATATGGGGAGAGAACTATAAGTTCCAGCATGTCCAGGTGGTTCTGGGATAATAGGGACGATGACTATAACTCCCAGCATTCCCGGCTCCATGTTCTTCTCCTCCATCCACAGTACAGACCCCGCCCATGTGACATCATCGCAGGTCCTACACCCACCATGTATCTTCTCCACAGCTGAGCCCCGCCCCTGACTGATCACATGACAGTGACATCACCCCAGGTCCTGCAGCTACACCAGAGGCTGCAGTCAGTAGATAGGAGCTGCAGTTGCCGCTTGTGTCCTGTAGGGGCCGTCTCTATAGTGCGAGTTCTCTGCTGATCAGGGAGCCGGGGAGTCGGCTGTAACGCAGCAGATCAGCTGGGCTTCTCATGGAGGGAACAGACAGGTTTGGCGACCTCCCATAGATTCTCCTGTGTAACATGGCAGGTTCTGTAACCCAGAGGACGCGCTCTGCGACCCCGGAGGACGCTCTGTAACCCGGAGGACGCGCTCTGTGACCCCGGAGGACGCTCTGTAACCCGGAGGACGCGCTCTGCGACCCCGGAGGACGCTCTGTAACCCGGAGGACGCTCTGCGACCCCGGAGGACGCTCTGTAACCCGGAGGACGCTCTGTAACCCAGAGGACGCGCTCTGCGACCCCGGAGGACGCTCTGTAACCCGGAGGACGCTCTGTAACCCAGAGGACGCGCTCTGCGACCCCGGAGGACGCTCTGTAACCTGGAGGACGCGCTCTGCGACCCCGGAGGACGCTCTGTAACCCAGAGGACGCGCTCTGCGACCCCGGAGGACGCTCTGTAACCCAGAGGACGCGCTCTGCGACCCCGGAGGACGCTCTGTAACCCAGAGGACGCGCTCTGCAACCCCAGAGGACGCTCTGTAACCCAGAGGACGCGCTCTGCAACCCCAGAGGACGCTCTGTAACCCAGAGAACGCGCTCTGCGACCCCGGAGGACGCTCTGTAACCCGGAGGACGCTCTGTAACCCAGAGGACGCGCTCTGCGACCCCGGAGGACGCTCTGTAACCCGGAGGACGCTCTGTAACCCAGAGGACGCGCTCTGCGACCCCGGAGGACGCTCTGTAACCTGGAGGACGCGCTCTGCGACCCCGGAGGACGCTCTGTAACCCAGAGGACGCGCTCTGCGACCCCGGAGGACGCTCTGTAACCCAGAGGACGCGCTCTGCGACCCCGGAGGACGCTCTGTAACCCAGAGGACACGCTCTGCGACCCCAGAGGACGCTCTGTAACCCAGAGAACGCGCTCTGCGACCCCGGAGGACGCTCTGTAACCCGGAGGACGCTCTGTAACCCAGAGGACGCGCTCTGCGACCCCGGAGGACGCTCTGTAACCCGGAGGACGCTCTGTAACCCAGAGGACGCGCTCTGCGACCCCGGAGGACGCTCTGTAACCTGGAGGACGCGCTCTGCGACCCCGGAGGACGCTCTGTAACCCAGAGGACGCGCTCTGCGACCCCGGAGGACGCTCTGTAACCCAGAGGACACGCTCTGCGACCCCAGAGGACGCTCTGTAACCCAGAGGACGCGCTCTGCGACCCCAGAGGACGCTCTGTAACCCGGAGGACGCTCTGTAACCCAGAGGACGCGCTCTGCGACCCCAGAGGACGCGCTCTGTAACCCGGAGGACGCTCTGTAACCCAGAGGCGCGTTTTGCGACCCTAGAGGACGCTCTGTAACCCGGAGGACGCGCTCTACGACCCCGGAGGACGCTCTGTAACCCAGAGGACACGCTCTGCGACCCCAGAGGACGCTCTGTAACCCAGAGGACGCTCTGTAACCCAGAGGACGCTCTGTAACCCGGAGGACGCTCTGTAACCCAGAGGACGCGCTCTGCGACCCCGGAGGACGCTCTGTAACCCAGAGGACGCTCTGTAACCCAGAGGACGCGCTCTGCGACCCCGGAGGATGCGCCCTATGACCCCGGAGGATGCGCCCTGTGACCCCGGAGGATGCGCCCTGTGACCCCGAAGGATGCGCCCTGTGACCCCGGAGGATGCGCCCTGTGACCCCGGAGGACGCGCTCTGTGACCCCGGAGGATGCGCTGTGCGACCCCAGAGGACACTCTGTAACCCGGAGGACGCGCTCTGTGAACCCGGAGGACACTCTGTAACCCGGAGGATGCGCTCTCTGACCCCGGAGGACGCGCTCTCTGACCCCGGAGGATGCGCTCTGTAACCCGGAGGACACTCTGTAACCCGGAGGACGCGCTCTGTGACCCCGGAGGATGCGCTCTGTAACCCGGAGGATGCGCTCTGTGACCCCGGAGGACGCGCTCTGTGACCCCGGAGGACACTCTGTAACCCGGAGGACGCGCTCTGTGACCCCGGAGGATGCTCTGTGACCCCGGAGGACGCGCTCTGTGACCCCGGAGGATGCTCTGTGACCCCGGAGGACGCTCTGTAACCCAGAGGACGCGCTCTGTGACCCCGGAGGACGCTCTGTAACTCAGAGGACGCGCTCTGTGACCCCGGAGGACACTCTGTAACCCGGAGGATGCGCTCTGTGACCCCGGAGGACACGCTCTGCGACCCCGGAGGACGCGCTCTGTGACCCCGGAGGACGCTCTGTAACCCAGAGGACGCGCTCTGTGACCCCGGAGGACGCTCTGTAACTCGGAGGACGCGCTCTGTGACCCCGGAGGACACTCTGTAACCCGGAGGATGCGCTCTGTGACCCCGGAGGACACGCTCTGCGACCCCAGAGGACGCGCTCTGTGACCCCGGAGGACGCTCTGTAACCCAGAGGACGCGCTCTGTGACCCCGGAGGACGCTCTGTAACCCAGAGGATGCGCTCTGTGACCTCAGAGGACACTCTGTAACCCGGTGGACGCGCTCTGTGACCCCAGAGGATGCGCTCTGCGATCCCGGAGGACACTCTGTAACCCGGAGGACGCGCTCCGCGATCTCAGCAACGTGGTGATTTTATTTCATCAGGACTTTTTTGCTGACACAGCTGTGGCGGGGCTCGTTTTTTTTGGGGGGGGGAGGTGACACCCGGGATATTGTAATTAACATTTTGGGGCACTTATGACTTCTTGATCACTTTGGGGGATGAGATGAGTAAAGAGCGATTCCTGCGTTCTCTGGATACACAGCGGAGAACGGCCCTGGACTTATGTCCTTCCACATACACGGCCTAAGCTTTTAGACAAGCTTATGCTTCTAGCAGGATCAACCAGGTAGGCGTAATATACAGCTGACTGGACCGTTTCAGCGCCACGACGGAGCGCCACACAAACCATTACCCAACAGCATTGGGTATAGGGGCCGCATGGTTCACTTTAAAAATCTCACAACTTCTAATCAGTCAGGGTCTGGGAGCTGAGACCCCCACCAATAACTAAGTGTTAAGACCCTGACTGATCAGTAAAATGAGCGGGAAGACAACTATATTACAAGTTTAGGCCGGGTTCATCACATCTCAAAATTCCAAGGCCTGGTGACATCAGCTAAATCTTTCACCAGTTTGTCTGTGCTTGGATAAGCAGAGTCCCCACTGACTGCAATGACCCAGATAAAGGCGCTACCAATGGAGGAAGGTTCTTAAAGGAATTAGTTTTATAATACATGTGATTAAAGCTCAGCCTGAAATCTAATACAAACACAATGTAAACTTTATAAACTCTTTTCTCCATAAAATTCTAGAAATTCTCCCATCTGCAGCAAAGTCTTCATCATATCCTTATCCTCATCATCGATTATGTGATGGACGAGAATAAGATCAACAGCGAGATCCTGAGCCTCACCCTGGAGATCATCTACCTGCTGACCGGAGAGGTGAGGGATTCTGGGGGATGGGTCACATGACCTCCCTCTTCTCTCTAGTAATAATACAGGACATGAGCGGAGAGGTGAGGGATTCTGGGGGATGGGTCACATGACCTCCCTCTTATCTCTAGTAATAATGCAGGACATGAGCGGAAAGGTGAGGGATTCTGGGGGATGGGTCACATGACCTCCCTCTTCTCTCTAGTAATAATACAGGACATGAGCGGAGAGGTGAGGGATTCTGGGGGATGGGTCACATGACCTCCCTCTTCTCTCTAGTAATAATACAGGACATGAGCGGAGAGGTGGGGGCTCTGTATATAGTGATATTTATCAGGGTCTCTCCATCCTCAGGATTACACAGTAGTGAAGAAGACATGTGGAGAGTGTGTGGCCCCCAGCAGCAGCAGGTCAGGAGGATGGAGCAGGGCCCGGGGCCCCATCACGGAGCCTCCACCTCCCTCACTGATACCTGAGAGGAACAATGAGCAGAAGATCCTAGAACTCACCCACAAGATGATGGAGCTGCTGACTGGAGAGGTGAGCAATGCTGCTGGGAATGCTGGGACATCATCCAGGAACACAAGGGATGATGGGTCTGGATGATGACTGGATCATTGTGTGTGTCAGGTTCCTATAAGGTGTCAGGATGTGGCCGTCTATTTCTCCATGGAGGAGTGGGAGTATGTAGGAGGACACAAGGATCTGTACCAGGAGGCCATGATGGAGGACCACCGGCCCCTCACATCACCGGGTAAGAGGAGACTCTCATTGATGGTAAAGGAGAGAGCAGTATTGGGGTCCCCTAGACCCCCCATCATCTGCTCATCACATATACACCATGTATTCAGTCACTGTGTGTGTCTCCTACAGATGGATCCAGTAAGAGGAATCCACCAGAGAGATGTCCTGCTCCTCTGGATCCCCAGGACTGTCCGGGGGGAGATGACACTGTCCTGCAGGAGGAGCAGGTAGATGGAGGGGGAGATGACACTGTCCTGCAGGAGGAGCAGGTAGATGGAGGAGGAGGAGATGACACTGTCCTGCAGGAGGAGCAGGTAGATGGAGGGGGAGATGACACTGTCCTGCAGGAGGAGCAGGTAGATGGAGGGGGAGATGACACTGTCCTGCAGGAGGAGCAGATGGATGGAGGGGGAGATGACACTGTCCTGCAGGAGGAGCAGGGAGATGGAGGGGGAGATGACACTGTCCTGCAGGAGGAGCAGGTAGATGGAGGGGGGGATGACACTGTCCTGCAGGAGGAGCAGGTATATGGAGGGGGAGATGACACTGTCCTGCAGGAGGAGCAGGGAGATGGAGATGACACTGTCCTGCAGGAGGAGCAGGTAGATGGAGGGGAGATGACACTGTCCTGCAGGAGGAGCAGGGAGATGGAGGGGGAGATGACACTGTCCTGCAGGAGGAGTGGGAAGATGGAGGGGGAGATGACACTGTCCTGCAGGAGGAGCAGGTAGATGGAGGGGGAGATGACACTGTCCTGCAGGAGGAGCAGGTAGATGGAGGGAGAGATGACACTGTCCTGCAGGAGGAGCAGGTAGATGGAGGGGGAGAAGACACTGTCCTGCAGGAGGAGCAGGTAGATGGAGGGGGAGATGACACTGTCCTGCAGGAGGAGCAGGTAGATGGATGAGGGGGAGATGACACTGTCCTGCAGGAGGAGCAGGTAGATGGAGGAGGGGGAGATGACACTGTCCTGCAGGAGGAGCAGGTAGATGGATGAGGGGGAGATGACACTGTCCTGCAGGAGGAGCAGGTAGATGGATGAGGGGGAGATGACACTGTCCTGCAGGAGGAGCAGGGAGATGGAGGGGGAGATGACACTGTCCTGCAGGAGGAGCAGGTAGATGGAGAGGGAGATGACACTGTCCTGCAGGAGGAGCAGGTAGATGGAGGAGGGGGAGATGACACTGTCCTGCGGGAGGAGCAGGTAGATGGAGGGGGAGATGACACTGTCCTGCAGGAGAAGCAGGGAGATGGAGGGGACTCCCTTGTGGTGATCTGCATGCTATATGTATTGAGGTTGTGATTACTTATAATCTTGTACATTTTTAACTTAATCTCAAATCAGGGAGAAGATTTAATGGACATTAAAGTAGAAGGGGAGGAGTTGTGCCTGATGGGCGACCAGACATACAAAGAGCAGAGGACAACAGGGGACATTGGCACAGGTGAGGAGTCTGTACTGAGATCATGGAGTTTATGTCCTTGTATTCTTCTATTGTTCTTCTATTGTTTTGGGTTATTGGGAGAGTTTTTGTTCAGCAATATCTGGGTCACGTACAGGCTGTATCTCCATTGGGTCCATCATGTATCTTACCTGGTTAGAATGTAGACTAGAATAGCGTTTACCTTTGACTCAGCCGGGATCAGAAGGAGTTTACTGGCTTTGCGTTGAGCGTTGTGTCCGCCCCCTGAGAACTGTATCTAGCTTCTGGAAGGTGTCCGTGTACTGTTAGGAACAGAACGCCAAACCCATTCCGCAACATTCTACAATACTCAGTTGTATCACTGACAAAGTGAGCGCATGGCCGTTCACAGCAGTTTATAGTCTGGTGTTGGAGATTTTCCCTCTAAATTACGCTGCATTCGTATTTTGAAAATAGAAAATGGACAGGCGCTCCCTGGTGTGTCAGATAAATGGACAGACGCTCCCTGGTGTGTCAGGTAAACGGACAGGCGCTCCCTGGTGTGTCAGATAAATGGACAGGCGCTCCCTGGTGTGTCAGATAAACGGACAGGCGCTTCCTGGTGTGTCAGATAAATGGACAGGCGCTCCCTGGTGTGTCAGATAAATGGACAGGCGCTCCCTGGTGTGTCAGATAAATGGACAGGCGCTCCCTGGTGTGTCAGATAAATGGACAGGCGCTTCCTGGTGTGTCATATAAATGGACAGGTGCTCCCTGATGTGTCATATAAATGGACAGGCGCTCCCTGGTATGTCAGATAAATGGACAGGCGCTCCCTGGTGTGTCAGATAAACGGACAGGCGATTCCTGGTGTGGGATGTCAGATAAATGGACAGGCGCTCCCTGGTGTGTCAGATAAATGGACAGGCGCTTCCTGGTGTGTCAGATAAACGGACAGGCGCTTCCTGGTGTGCCAGATAAATGGACAGGCGCTTACTGGTGTGCCAGATAAATGGACAGGTGCTCCCTGATGTGTCAGGTAAACGGACAGGCGCTCCCTGGTGTGGGATGTCAGATAAATGGACAGGCGCTCCCTGGTGTGTCAGATAAATGGACAGGCGCTTCCTGGTATTTCTGATAAATGGACAGGCGCTCCCTGGTGTGTCAGATAAATGGACAGGCGCTCCCTGGTGTGTCAGATAAATGGACAGGCGCTCCCTGGTGTGTCAGATAAATGAACAGGCGCTTCCTGGTGTGGGATGTCAGATAAATGGACAGGCGCTTCCTGGTGTGTCAGATAAACGAACAGGCGCTTCCTGGTGTGTCAGATAAATGGACAGGCGCTTACTGGTGTGCCAGATAAATGGACAGGCGCTTACTGGTGTGCCAGATAAATGGACAGGTGCTCCCTGATGTGTCAGGTAAACGGACAGGCGCTCCCTGGTGTGTCAGATAAATGGACAGGCGCTCCCTGGTGTGTCAGATAAATGGACAGGCGCTCCCTGGTGTGTCAGATAAATGGACAGGCGCTTCCTGGTATTTCTGATAAATGGACAGGCGCTCCCTGGTGTGTCAGATAAATGGACAGGCGCTTCCTGATGTGTCAGATAAATGGACAGGCGCTTACTGGTGTGCCAGATAAATGGACAGGCGCTTACTGGTGTGCCAGATAAATGGACAGGTGCTCCCTGATGTGTCAGGTAAACGGACAGGGGCTCCCTGGTGTGTCAGATAAATGGACAGGCGCTCCCTGGTGTGTCAGATAAATGGACAGGCGCTTTCTGGTATTTCTGATAAATGGACAGGCGCTCCCTGGTGTTTCAGATAAATGGACAGGCGCTTCCTGGTGTGTCAGATAAATGGACAGGCGCTTCCTGGTATTTCTGATAAATGGACAGGCGCTCCCTGGTGTGTCAGATAAACGGACAGGCGCCTTCTGGTGTGGGATGTCAGATAAATGGACAGGCGCTCCCTGGTGTGTCAGATAAATGGACAGGCGCTCCCTGGTGTGTCAGATAAATGGACAGGCGATTCCTGGTGTGTCAGATAAATGGACAGGCGCTCCCTGGTGTGTCAGATAAATGGACAGGCGCTCCCTGGTGTGTCAGATAAATGGACAGGCGCTTCCTGGTGTGTCAGATAAATGGACAGGCGATTCCTGGTGTGGGATGTCAGATAAATGGACAGGCGCTTCCTGGTGTGTCAGATAAACGGACAGGCGCTCCCTGGTGTGTCAGATAAATGGACAGACGCTTCCTGGTGTGTCAGATAAATGGACAGACGCTTCCTGGTGTGTCAGATAAATGGACAGACGCTCCCTGGTATGTCAGATAAATGGACAGGCGCTCCCTGGTGTGTCAGATAAATGGACAGGCGCTTCCTGGTGTGTCAGATAAACGGACAGGCGCTCCCTGGTGTGTCAGATAAATGGACAGACGCTTCCTGGTGTGTCAGATAAATGGACAGACGCTTCCTGGTGTGTCAGATAAATGGACAGGGGCTTCCTGGTGTGTCAGATAAATGGACAGGCGCAGATAAATGGATAGGCGCTCCCTGGTGTGTCAGATAAATGGACAGACGCTCCCTGTTATGTCAGATAAATGGACAGACGCTCCCTGGTGTGTCAGATAAATGGACAGGCGCTCCCTGGTGTGTCAGATAAATGGACAGGCGCTCCCTGGTGTGTCAGATAAATGGACAGGCGCTTCCTGGTGTGTCAGATAAATGGACAGACGCTCCCTGGTGTGTCAGATAAACGGACAGGCGCTCCCTGGTATGTCAGATAAATGGACAGGCGCTTCCTGGTGTGTCAGATAAATGGACAGGCGCTCCCTGGTGTGTCAGATAAATGGACAGGCGCTCCCTGGTATGTCAGATAAATGGACAGGCGCTCCCTGGTGTGTCAGATAAATGGACAGGCGCTCCCTGGTGTGTCAGATAAATGGACAGGCGCTCCCTGGTATGTCAGATAAATGGACAGGCGCTCCCTGGTGTGTCAGATAAATGGACAGGCGCTCCCTGGTATTTCTGATAAATGGACAGGCGCTTCCTGGTGTGTCAGATAAATGGACAGGCGCTCCCTGGTGTGTCAGATAAATGGACAGGCGCTCCCTGGTATTTCTGATAAATGGACAGGCGCTTCCTGGTGTGTCAGATAAATGGACAGGCGCTCCCTGGTGTGTCAGATAAATGGACAGGCGCTCCCTGGTGTGTCAGATAAATGGACAGGCGCTTCCTGGTGTGTCAGATAAATGGACAGGCGATTCCTGGTGTGGGATGTCAGATAAATGGACAGGCGCTTCCTGGTGTGTCAGATAAACGGACAGGCGCTCCCTGGTGTGTCAGATAAATGGACAGACGCTTCCTGGTGTGTCAGATAAATGGACAGACGCTTCCTGGTGTGTCAGATAAATGGACAGGCGCTCCCTGGTTTGTCAGATAAATGGACAGGCGCTCCCTGGTGTGTCAGATAAATGGACAGGCGCTTCCTGGTGTGTCAGATAAACGGACAGGCGCTCCCTGGTGTGTCAGATAAATGGACAGACGCTTCCTGGTGTGTCAGATAAATGGACAGACGCTTCCTGGTGTGTCAGATAAATGGACAGGGGCTTCCTGGTGTGTCAGATAAATGGACAGGCGCAGATAAATGGATAGGCGCTCCCTGGTGTGTCAGATAAATGGACAGACGCTCCCTGTTATGTCAGATAAATGGACAGACGCTCCCTGGTGTGTCAGATAAATGGACAGGCGCTCCCTGGTGTGTCAGATAAATGGACAGGCGCTCCCTGGTGTGTCAGATAAATGGACAGGCGCTTCCTGGTGTGTCAGATAAATGGACAGACGCTCCCTGGTGTGTCAGATAAACGGACAGGCGCTCCCTGGTATGTCAGATAAATGGACAGGCGCTTCCTGGTGTGTCAGATAAATGGACAGGCGCTCCCTGGTGTGTCAGATAAATGGACAGGCGCTCCCTGGTATGTCAGATAAATGGACAGGCGCTCCCTGGTGTGTCAGATAAATGGACAGGCGCTCCCTGGTGTGTCAGATAAATGGACAGGCGCTCCCTGGTATGTCAGATAAATGGACAGGCGCTCCCTGGTGTGTCAGATAAATGGACAGGCGCTCCCTGGTATTTCTGATAAATGGACAGGCGCTTCCTGGTGTGTCAGATAAATGGACAGGCGCTCCCTGGTGTGTCAGATAAATGGACAGGCGCTCCCTGGTATTTCTGATAAATGGACAGGCGCTTCCTGGTGTGTCAGATAAATGGACAGGCGCTCCCTGGTGTGTCAGATAAATGGACAGGCGCTCCCTGGTGTGTCAGATAAATGGACAGGCGCTCCCTGGTGTGTCAGATAAATGGACAGGCGCTCCCTGGTGTGTCAGATAAATGGACAGGCGCTCCCTGGTGTGTCAGATAAATGGACAGGCGCTTCCTGGTATTTCTGATAAATGGACAGGCGCTCCCTGGTGTGTCAGATAAATGGACAGGCGCTTCCTGATGTGTCAGATAAATGGACAGGCGCTTACTGGTGTGCCAGATAAATGGACAGGCGCTTACTGGTGTGCCAGATAAATGGACAGGCGCTCCCTGGTGTGTCAGATAAATGGACAGGCGCTCCCTGGTGTGTCAGATAAATGGACAGGCGCTTTCTGGTATTTCTGATAAATGGACAGGCGCTCCCTGGTGTTTCAGATAAATGGACAGGCGCTTCCTGGTGTGTCAGATAAATGGACAGGCGCTTCCTGGTATTTCTGATAAATGGACAGGCGCTCCCTGGTGTGTCAGATAAACGGACAGGCGCCTTCTGGTGTGGGATGTCAGATAAATGGACAGGCGCTCCCTGGTGTGTCAGATAAATGGACAGGCGCTCCCTGGTGTGTCAGATAAATGGACAGGCGATTCCTGGTGTGTCAGATAAATGGACAGGCGCTCCCTGGTGTGTCAGATAAATGGACAGGCGCTTCCTGGTGTGTCAGATAAATGGACAGGCGATTCCTGGTGTGGGATGTCAGATAAATGGACAGGCGCTTCCTGGTGTGTCAGATAAACGGACAGACGCTTCCTGGTGTGTCAGATAAATGGACAGACGCTTCCTGGTGTGTCAGATAAATGGACAGACGCTCCCTGGTATGTCAGATAAATGGACAGGCGCTCCCTGGTGTGTCAGATAAATGGACAGGCGCTTCCTGGTGTGTCAGATAAACGGACAGGCGCTCCCTGGTGTGTCAGATAAATGGACAGACGCTTCCTGGTGTGTCAGATAAATGGACAGACGCTTCCTGGTGTGTCAGATAAATGGACAGACGCTCCCTGGTATGTCAGATAAATGGACAGGCGCTCCCTGGTGTGTCAGATAAATGGACAGGGGCTTCCTGGTGTGTCAGATAAATGGACAGGCGCAGATAAATGGATAGGCGCTCCCTGGTGTGTCAGATAAATGGACAGACGCTCCCTGTTATGTCAGATAAATGGACAGACGCTCCCTGGTGTGTCAGATAAATGGACAGGCGCTCCCTGGTGTGTCAGATAAATGGACAGGCGCTCCCTGGTGTGTCAGATAAATGGACAGGCGCTTCCTGGTGTGTCAGATAAATGGACAGACGCTCCCTGGTGTGTCAGATAAACGGACAGGCGCTCCCTGGTATGTCAGATAAATGGACAGGCGCTTCCTGGTGTGTCAGATAAATGGACAGGCGCTCCCTGGTGTGTCAGATAAATGGACAGGCGCTCCCTGGTATGTCAGATAAATGGACAGGCGCTCCCTGGTGTGTCAGATAAATGGACAGGCGCTCCCTGGTGTGTCAGATAAATGGACAGGCGCTCCCTGGTATGTCAGATAAATGGACAGGCGCTCCCTGGTGTGTCAGATAAATGGACAGGCGCTCCCTGGTATTTCTGATAAATGGACAGGCGCTTCCTGGTGTGTCAGATAAATGGACAGGCGCTCCCTGGTGTGTCAGATAAATGGACAGGCGCTCCCTGGTGTGTCAGATAAATGGACAGGCGCTCCCTGGTGTGTCAGATAAATGGACAGGCGCTCCCTGGTGTGTCAGATAAATGGACGTGCTCGTGCAGAGTAGCGAATGATCCCCTCACCTGATGCGGTTGTGCAATATCATAGGCAAACTCTACAAAGTGCCTCGATAAATCGGGGTGCAGCTCTCCGAGGATCCACTACTGGTGATCCAGCCTGGTTACCTGATGAAGTCTCTATGACATAACACATACCACCCCCTTCCCTTCATCTGGTGTATTTTATTGTACAAGCTTCACAATCTTTATTTTGGTAACAATGAAATCAATTTTACTCTTAGAGAGTGATCCCAGCGACCACATGGAGGGACTCCGCCTCATATCACCAGAGGAAATGACCCCGTATCTACATCCAGGACTTTACATTACCGATTCACCCTCTGACCCTCTGAATTATCAGGAACTTTCTCTCGATGCATCACAGATCGTTACCACAACTACAGACCACAGAGGGAGTAATATTTTTCAATGTGATGAATGTGAAAAACAGTTTTCTAAAAAGTCAAATCTTTTTGTTCACCAGAGAATTCACACCGGGGAAAAACCATACTCCTGTACAGAATGTGGGAAATGTTTTACCTGTAAATCTGGTCTTGATCAACATGAGAGGACACACACGGGGGAGAAGCCATTTTCATGCGTAGAATGTGGGAAATGTTTCACTCGGAAGTCATTTCTTGCCAGGCACAAAGTACTTCACACAGGGGAGAAGCCATTTGCACTTACATGTTCTGAATGCGGGAAATGTTTTACCAAGAAATCAGGACTTGTTGAACATCAGAGAATTCACACAGGGGAGAGGCCATTTTCTTGTTCTGAATGTTGGAAATGTTTTATCTCTAAAGCCAAACTCAGGGATCACCAGAGAGTTCATACAGGGGAGAAGCCATTTGTATGTTCTCACTGTGGAAAAGGTTTTATCCAGAAATCCGTTCTTGTTCAACACCTTAGAATTCATTCAGGGGAGAAGCCACATTCATGTTCAGAATGTGGGAAATGTTTTACTCAGAAATCAAATCTTCTTAAACATCAGAGGTTTCACACAGGAGAAAAGCCATATCCATGTTCAGAATGTGGAAAACGTTTTACCCAGAAGTCCGATCTTTTTGACCATCAGAAAATCCATACAGAAGAAAAGCCTTTTTCATGTTCTGAATGTGGAAAATGTTTTATCACTAAGGTTAAACTTGGGATCCATTGGAGAACTCACACAGGGGAGAAGCCATTTTCTTGTCCGCAGTGCGGGAAATGTTTTACTAGAAAGTCAACTCTCGTTCATCATCAGAGAAGTCACACAGGAGAAAAGGCAGATTTATGATCGGATTTTGAAACGGTTCAACCAGTAACTATGTGGTGAAGGTTCAGCAAAGGACACAAGGCCGACTGGAACATAAATGACCCAGAAAACACTAAAAGAACACGCTCCATGGTGGGATCTTATTCCGATCTTATCCATCATACAGTCTCCGCTGTGCCGGTCCCCGCAGTAGCATCTAATAGTAGATTGTTATTGGTCTGGTCCCGCTGATGTCAATAAGACCTGATCCCATACAGAGGGACAATCAGCCGCCATGTTTTTTCCCATGATTCACCGACACCTTTTCTATAGCAGAAGCTCCGGTTTATTCCTTCTCTAGGACGGTAATTCAGGAGGAGCTGAACTGCAGGGATAGCCCCCCCCCCCTCCGCCCATCGTGTAGAAAGATGAGGGGACAGGAAGGAGACGAGACGTTCAGAGTCGGTCACAGGAAGCGACTACGAGGGCGTTAGGGTCCCATCAGCCATTTTTAACAATAAACGATCGCAAACAAGATTGTTTATCGTTAACCGTTCCCCATATCACACGGAGCGATAGTCGTTACTACGATCATTTACTCCATCTGATCCCGGCAAATGATGCAGAATTACAGCGAACGATTAACAAGGATTCTGGTGTCCGCACCAACCGAATGATGAACGATTTCTCGTGGGTCGTTTGATCGTTGCTGCATTTATATGAAATAATTATCGTTTAAATTTGAACAATATAACGATAATATAACAATTCTCACTCCACCTCTGTGCACATAGACTCCTCTCCCGCACCCTCACAGTCTGCAGATCTGCTCCGTGTAGTCCCATCTGATGATCTTCTGGCCTCATAGACAGAATGTGGGAAATGTTTTACCTGTGAATCCAATCTCGATCAGCATGAGAGGACTGACACGGGGGAGGAGCCATTTTTATGCGTAGAATGTGGGAAATGTTAAAAGAGGTTAGAATATGGAGGTCAGTCTGGAATAAAACGTCCGGGGGCCAGAAAAGAGGACGTCTTTCCCATCAATACATTACTGAGGAAGGGTAAGAACCCGAAGCAAGCCTCTCATCTCCTCTTTAGTTCAAGGATTCCTGTGAAAGAGCATCACGTCCTTTCTTTTAGGGATTCAAGAATGTTAAGAATAAAGTTCCCACAATGACTTAGTGACTATAAATCTATGGGGTTCAGTGCAAATGATGTTACAAGTTACTTACGAGAGAGAAGATTATCAATAAAATAACGTTAATCTTTTAACATTGAGTGGCTGCAATAAGGGGCGACATTGGCCTCTCTGCTGCCACCTGTGTTTGTGTGAAGAACTGCTGTTCCCTCTGCTGTACACTGTGCTGCAGGGGGGATACACTGTACACTGTGCTGCAGGGGGGGGAATACACTACACTGTGCTGCAGGGGGGGAATACACTGTACACTGTGCAGCAGGGGGGGGAATACACGGTACACTGTGCTGCAGGGGGGAATACACTGTACACTGTGCAGCAGGGGGGAATACACGGTACACTGTGCAGCAGGGGGAATACACGGTACACTGTGCAGCAGGGGGGAATACACTGTACACTGTGCAGCAGGGGGGGAATACACTGTACACTGTGCTGCAGGGGGGGGAATACACTGTACACTGTGCTGCAGGGGGGGAATACACGGTACACTGTGCAGCAGGGGGGGAATACACTGTACACTGTGCAGCAGGGGGGGAATACACTGTACACTGTGCAGCAGGGAGGATACACTGTACACTGTGCTGCAGGGGGGGAATACACTGTACACTGTGCTGCAGGGGGGGAATACACTGTACACTGTGCAGCAGGGGGGGAATACACTGTACACTGTGCAGCAGGGGGGGAATACACTGTACACTGTACAGCAGGGAGGATACACTGTACACTGTGCAGCAGGGGGAATACTCGGTACACTGTGCAGCAGGGGGGATACACTACACTGTGCAGCAGGGGGGGGAATACACTACACTGTGCAGCAGGGGGGAATACACTGTACACTGTGCAGCAGGGGGGAATACACTGTACACTGTGCAGCAGGGGGGATACACTGTACACTGTGCTGCAGGGGGGGGAATACACTACACTGTGCAGCAGGGGGGATACACTGTACACTGTGCAGCAGGGGGGGGAATACACTGTACACTGTGCAGCAGGGGGGAATACACTGTACACTGTGCAGCAGGGGGGAATACACTGTACACTGTGCAGCAGGGGGGGAATACACTGTACACTGTGCAGCAGGGGGGGAATACACTGTACACTGTGCTGCAGGGGGGGAATACACTGTACACTGTGCAGCAGGGAGGATACACTGTACACTGTGCAGCAGGGGGAATACTCGGTACACTGTGCAGCAGGGGGAATACTCGGTACACTGTGCTGCAGGGGGGGAATACACTGTACACTGTGCAGCAGGGGGGATACACTACACTGTGCAGCAGGGGGGGGAATACACTGTACACTGTGCAGCAGGGGGGAATACACTGTACACTGTGCAGCAGGGGGGATACACTGTACACTGTGCTGCAGGGGGGGGGAATACACTACACTGTGCAGCAGGGGGGATACACTGTACACTGTGCAGCAGGGGGGGAATACACTGTGCAGCAGGGGGGGAATACACTACACTGTGCAGCAGGGGGGATACACTGTACACTGTGCAGCAGGGGGGAGTACACTGTACACTGTGCAGCAGGGGGGAGTACACTGTGCAGCAGGGGGGGAATACACGGTACAGTGCAGCAGGGAGGATACACTGTGCAGCAGGGGGGGAATACACGGTACACTGCAGCATGGAGGAATACACTGTGCAGCAGGGGGGTACACTGTACACTGTGCAGCAGGGGGGTACACTGTGCAGCAGGGGGGGTACACTGTACAGCAGGGAGGATACACTGTGCAGCAGGGGGGATATACACTACACTGCAGCAGGGGGGAAATACACTGTACACTGCTGCAGGGGGGAATACACGGTACAGTGCAGCAGGGGGGAATACACTGTATACTGTGCAACAGGGAGGAATACACTGTACACTGTGCAGCAGGGGGATACACTGTACACTGCAGCAGGGAAGGATACACTTACACTGCAGCAGGGGGATACACTGTACACTGCAGCAGGGAAGGATACACTTACACTGCAGCAGGGGGGGAATACACTGTACACTGCAGCAGGGAGGGATACACTTACACTGCAGCAGGGGGGATACACTGTACACTGCAGTAGGGGGGATACACTACACTGCAGCAGGGGGGGGGGAATACACTGTACACTGCAGCAGGGAGGGATACACTTACACTGCAGCAGGGGGGATACACTGTACACTGCAGTAGGGGGGATACACTACACTGCATCAGGGAGGGATACACTGTACACTGCAGCAGGGAGGGATACACTACACTGCTGCAGGGGGGAATACACTGTACACTGCTGCAGGGGGGAATACACTGTACACTGCAGCAGGGGGGGATACACTGTACACTGCAGCAGGGAGGGATACACTGTACACTGCAGCAGGGAGGGAATACACTGTACACTGCAGCAGGGGGGGATACACTGTACACTGCAGCAGGGAAGGATACACTACACTGCTGCAGGGGGGAATACACTGTACACTGCTGCAGGGGGAAATACACTACACTGCAGCAAGGAGGGATACACTACACTGCTGCAGGGGGGGATATACTGTACACTGCAGCAGGGAGGGATACACTGTACACTGCAGCAGGGGGGAATACACTGTACACTGCAGCAGGGAGGGATACACTGTACACTGCAGCAGGGGGAAATACACTGTACATTGCAGCAGGGGGATACACTGTACACTGCAGCAGAGAGGGATACACTGTACACTGCAGTAGGGGGGATACACTGTACACTGCAGAAGGGGGGGATACACTGTACACTGCAGCAGGGGGGATACACTGTACACTGCAGCAGGGGGGGATACACTGTACACTGCTGCAGGGGGGGATACACTGTACACTGCTGCAGGGGGGGATACACTGTACACTGCTGCAGGGGGGAATACACTGTACACTGCTGCAGGGGGGGGATACACTGTACACTGCAGCAGGGAGGGATACACTACACTGCAGCAGGGAGGGATACACTGTACACTGCAGCAGAGGGGATACACTGTACACTGCAGCAGGGGGATACACTGTACACTGCAGCAGGGAGGGAATACACTGTACACTGCAGCAGGGGGGAATACACTGTACACTGCAGCAGGGGGGAAATACACTGTACACTGCAGCAGGGAGGGAATACACTGTACACTGCAGAAGGGGGGGATACACTGTACACTGCAGAAGGGGGGGATACACTGTACACTGCAGCAGAGGGGATACACTGTACACTGCAGCAGGGGGATACACTGTACACTGCAGCAGGGAGGGAATACACTGTACACTGCAGCAGGGGGGAAATACACTGTACACTGTGCAGCAGGGGGGGAATACACTGTACACTGCAGCAGGGGGGAATACACTGTACACTGCAGCAGGGGGGAAATACACTGTACACTGCAGCAGGGAGGGATACACTGTACACTGCAGCAGGGAGGGATACACTGTACACTGCAGCAGAGGGGATACACTGTACACTGCAGCAGGGAGGGAATACACTGTACACTGCAGCAGAGGGGAATACACTACACTGCAGCAGGGAAGGATACACTGTACACTGCAGCAGGGGGGAATACACTGTACACTGCAGCAGGGGGATACACTGTACACTGCAGCAGGGGGAAATACACTGTACACTTCAGCAGGGAGGGGTACACTGTACTCATATTTCAGTCATTCTCTGGGGGCAATGTTATGTCAGCACGGATGCAGTCAGTATGGCCGCTTACCTCCAGGACGCACAAGCTCACCGGCCTGGGTCCTCTGCCTCGTCACTCAGGGTACAGGAGCAGGGACTCCTCTCTTTGACATGGCTTCCAGTTACTGTACCATTACAATTAGCCCAAAACAAATCCCCCAAAATTTTAGATTTGGGAAACTTATGGTGACGTTGGTTGAGTAAACGTTAGTTCCTGCTCCGTGTACATCTGGAACCGTAATTTTTTTAAATGATGTATAAAATAGCAGCTTTAAGGAGAAGGTTATGGAGTCCATTCATATATTTGTACATTGGGATCAGATCGCCCCTAAGACGTCTTTTTTCTAGCGTAAATAACCCCAAGCTTGATAACCTGTCCTGGTCCTATAACCCCCCCCCACATTCCCTTAATGACCTTTGTTGCCCTCCTCTGCACCCGCTCCAGTTCAGCTGTGTCCTTCTTATATACCTGTGCCCAAAACTGTACACAGTATATTCCATGTGTGGTCTGACCAGTGATTTATAAAGAGGCAAAACTATGTTCTCATCTTTAGCATCTATACCTCTTTTGATGCACCCCATTATTTTATTAGCCTTGGCAGCTGCTGCCTGGCACTGATCACTACAGTTGAGTTTACTGTCCACCGATACCCTCAGGTCATTTTCGGAAGTAGTTTTACCCAGTGTTTTATTATTTAGCACATAACTGTACTTATTATTTCTATGGCCCAAGTACATAACCTTACATTTATCCACATTAAACTTCATTTGCCATTTCTCCGCCCAAGCCTCCAGCTTCTCCAAATCCCTCTGTAATATGATATTATCCTCCTCTGTGCTGAATACGTTACCCAGTTTAGTATCATCTGCAAAAATGGAGATTCTACTCTGTAGCCCCTCAACAAGAGGATAATTAAATATTAAAAAGAAGTGGACCCAACACTGACCCCTGTGTTACCCCACTAGTAACTAAAACCCAATCTGAATATGTTTCATCAATGACCACCCTCTGTTTTCTGTCACACAACCAGTTACTTACCCATTTGCATACGTTTTCCCCAAGTCCCAGCATCTTCATTTTGTAGACCGACCTTTCATGCGGCACAGTATCAAATGCCTTTGAAAAGTCCAGATACACAACATCCACAGCCTACCCCAGGTCTAGTCTATATACACAACGTCCACAGCCTCCCCCCGGTCTAGTCTATATAAACAACGTCCACAGCCTCCCCCCGGTCCAGTCTATATACACAACATCCACAGCCTCCCCCCGGTCCAGTCTATATACACAACGTCCACAGCCTCCCCCAGGTCCAGTCTATATACACAACGTCCACAGCCTCCCCCAGGTCCAGTCTATAACTTACCTCTTCATAGAAGCCGATCAGATTAGTCTGGCAGGACCGATGCCTCATAAATCCGTTCTGGTGCTGCATTATAGTTTTATTTTTATTAAGATACTCCAGTATACATCTCTTATATATTATACTCCAGTATACATCTCTTATATATTATACCCCAGTATACATCTCTTATATATTATACTCCAGTATACATCTCTTATATATTATACTCCAGTATACATCTCTTATATATTATACCCCAGTATACATCTCTTATATATTATACTCCAGTATACATCTCCTATATATTATACTCCAGTATACATCTCTTATATATTATACCCCAGTATACATCTTATATATTATACCCCAGTATACATCTTATATATTATACCCCAGTATACATCTCTTATATATTATACCCCAGTATACATCTCTTATATATTATACTCCAGTATACATCTTTTATATATTATACTCCAGTATACATCTCTTATATATTATACTCCAGTATAGCATCTCTTATATATTATACTCCAGTATACATCTCTTATATATTATACCCCAGTATACATCTCTTATATATTATACTCCAGTATACATCTCTTATATATTATACTCCAGTATACATCTCTTATATATTATACTCCAGTATACATCTCTTATATATTACACCCCAGTATACATCTCTTATATATTATACACCAGTATACATCTCTTATATATTATACCCCAGTATACATCTCTTATATATTATACCCCAGTATACATCTTAGATATTATACCCCAGTATACATCTCTTATATATTATACTCCAGTATACATCTCTTATATATTATACCCCAGTATACATCTTATATATTATACCCCAGTATACATCTCTTATATATTATACTCCAGTATACATCTCTTATATATTATACCCCAGTATACATCTTATATATTATACCCCAGTATACATCTCTTATATATTATACCCCAGTATACATCTCTTATATATTATACTCCAGTATACATCTCTTATATATTATACCCCAGTATACATCTCTTATATATTATACCCCAGTATACATCTCCTATATATTATACCCCAGTATACATCTCTTATATATTATACCCCAGTATACGCCTCTTATATATTATACTCCAGTATACATCTCATATATTATACCCCAGTATACATCTCTTATATATTATACCCCAGTATACATCTCTTATATATTATACCCCAGTATACATCTCTTATATATTATACCCCAGTATACATCTCTTATATATTATACCCCAGTATACATCTCATATATTATACCCCAGTATACATCTCTTATATATTATACCCCAGTATACATCTCATATATATTATACTCCAGTATACATCTCTTATATTATACCCCAGTATACATCTCTTATATATTATACCCCAGTATACATCTCTTATATATTATACCCCAGTATACATCTCATATATTATACCCCAGTATACATCTCTTATATATTATACCCCAGTATACATCTCTTATATATTATACCCCAGTATACATCTCATATATATTATACTCCAGTATACATCTCTTATATATTATACTCCAGTATACATCTCTTATATATTATACCCCAGTATACATCTCTTATATATTATACCCCAGTATACATCTCTTATATATTATACCCCAGTATACATCTCTTATATATTATACCTCAGTATACATCTCTTATATATTATACCCCAGTATACATCTCTTATATATTATACCCCAGTATACATCTCTTATATATTATACCCCAGTATACATCTCTTATATATTATACCCCAGTATACATCTCTTATATATTATACTCCAGTATACATCTCTTATATATTATACTCCAGTATACATCTCTTATATATTATACCCCAGTATACATCTCTTATATATTATACCCCAGTATACATCTCTTATATATTATACTCCAGTATACATCTCTTATATATTATACCCCAGTATACATCTCTTATATATTATACCCCAGTATACATCTCTTATATATTATACCCCAGTATACATCTCTTATATATTATACTCCAGTATACATCTCTTATATATTATACCCCAGTATACATCTCTTATATATTATACTCCAGTATACATCTCTTATATATTATACCCCAGTATACATCTCTTATATATTATACCCCAGTATAGCATCTCTTATATATTATACCCCAGTATACATCTCTTATATATTATACCCCAGTATACATCTCTTATATATTATACTCCAGCATAGCATCTCTTAGGGAGCGGTGGGGGATGGATAGTGTGTACCTGCAGCGCCACCAGTCTGTGGCTCCAGACGACCCAAAAGGGAAGGGACAGTGTCAGCTCTCAGCAAGTCTTTGTATGCGTCTGATTCTTGGAAGGCAACCTGGTACAATGAAATCTTTTATTGGAGTACTGCAGTTCAGAGGTGAGATCCTCTATATGCCTGAGATCGTTCACCTTAGTAATTGTAGGAGGCAAACGCTGTTTCCAGCACAGCAGAATACATGACCTCGCCACCAACATTAGGAAACTAAGTGAGGAACGTTTGTACGCCTCTTGAGTGATCTCGCAGTGATGGAGGAGGAAAAGGACCGGGCCCATCTGCATTGTGAGACGTGTGACCTGTTTGATCACTCTCGTCACCTCCGACCAGAAGTGGTGAAGTAGCGTACATTCCCAAAACACATGCAGCAATGTCCCCTCTCCCTGCTCACATCTCCAGCAAACAGGGTCTACCTGAGGTATGAGTTCGTGTAGCTTGGCAGGGACTCTATATCAGCGGAAAATAATCTTGTAGCTGGCTTCTTGAAATTTGGAACTGATAAAGGACTTATGTGTCAGATAGAAAATCCTATTCCGCTGAGCATCAGTAAGGGTGATCCCTAGATCCAATTCCCATTCTAATATAAAAGCGGGGGGGGGCTCTTCAGGTATGGTTAGGAGAAGCTTGTAGGTAAGAGAGACAGTGTGTCTCAATGGTTCCTTATCCGCACATAACTTCTCAAAGTCAGTGAGGGGCTTGTCATAGTGAGCAGGTGGGGGCAGCGACGTCAGATAGTGGCGCAGCTGTGCACCCAAGAAGCATGGGTCCGTCTGGTCTGCAGAGCACCAGGTTCTGTCCTTGAGAAAATGTTGGGCCCTGAATGACCCGCCACTATCCAGTCCCTAAACACTTTATCTGTTAGACTAGGGCTAAATCTGGGTGACCCAAAATAGGGGTCATTTTAGAAGTGGCCATCATACAATATTGTCTTATTACCATATCTGAACACGCAGCCGTCGGGCCCATAGTAGGGTGATTCTCAACCTCACTAATTCTGTCCCCAGTCAGCCAAGCAATCCCACGTAACCGTATTCCTGTGTATGACTGCTCCAAGGTTAGAATAAAGATGAGTGGGGATAGGGGGCATCACTGACGCGTGCCATTGTGAATTCAGAATCTCTCTGAAAGAATACCATTAGTTCTGACCTTTGCACTCGGAGCGGTGTAGAATAGACCCAAATCAGGAAGGACGGGCCAATGCCAAGAAATTTCAGGGTTTCCACCATGAAGGACCAATTAACCCGATCAAACGCCTTTTCAGCGTCTGTGGAGAGTAACATAAGAGTGGACTCCATTAGGTTCGCTTTGTGGATCAGGTTAATGGTCCTCATGGTGTTATCACACGCCTCCCTACCAGGCATAAAGCCTGCCTGATCAGGATGAACTATGGTTTCCAATAGGGAGAACAGTCATGAAGCCAAAATTTTGGCAAAGAGTTTAAGGTCGTCGTTCAACAAAGAGATCGGCCTATAATTAGCGCAATATGCACTGTCCTCACCCGGCTTGGGTATCACCACTATGTAGGTGTACGTGATATCAAGGTGCAAGGAGGCCCCCCTGTGAGACTGAATTAAAGGCAGAAAGAATATGTGGAGTAAGGATGTCATGGAACGTCTTGTAGTATGCCAGTCCAAACCCGTCAGGGCCAAGGGCTTTCCCAGTTTGTGTGTTTTTAATCGCAGCAGCAAGTTTCCCTTCAGAAATTGGCGCTTCCAAGGTCTCCGCGTCTTTGGCAGACAAAGATGGCATACCCAATACCTGTGATATATACGTGCGTATTTTATCACGGAATGTCGCATCGAGTGCGGCAGGGTTATCCTTGTCCACTGAGTACAAATTATACAAAGCCCCATCACTATGTGTCCCCATCACCATGAGTCCTCGGCACTATGTGTCCCCATCACCATGAGTCCTCGGCACTATGTGTCCCTGTCACTATGAGTTCTCGGCACTATGTGCCCCGTCATTGAGTCCTCGGCACTATGAGTCCCTGTCACCATGAGACCTAGGCACTATGTGTCCCTGTCACCATGAGTCCTCGGCACTATGTGTCCCTGTCACTATGAGTCCTCGGCACTATGTGTTCCTGTCACTATGAGTCCTCGGCACTATGTGTCCCTGTCACTATGAGTCCTCGGCACTATGTGTCCCGTCATTGAGTCCTCGGCACTATGTGTCCCGTCATTGAGTCCTCGGCACTATGTGTCCCTGTCACTATGAGTCCTCGGCACTATGTGTCCCGTCATTGAGTCCTCGGCACTATGTGTCCCTGTCACTATGAGTCCTCGGCACTATGTGTCCCGTCATTGAGTCCTCGGCACTATGTGTCCCTGTCACCATGAGTCCTCGGCACTATGTGTCCCTGTCACTATGAGTCCTATGAATCCCCATCACTGTGTCCAATAATTTGAGCTCAGCTTCCATTTCTTAAATTCCTCAGCTATAATGGATGCTGGGTTGTGATTGGTGGGATAGCTGTATATTATATATGTGCAGCTGTGCTCTTCATCAGGTGCTGCTGTGTATGTGATCACCGGTAGTTGTATCCGTCCTCCGTACGTCAGGCCTGCCGGGGCATCAGTCACACTTACAGCCTCTCGGTCACCGACCCCCGGGATATCACAGATTCTATGAACTAAGATGGTCCCATAATCCCCCTCACATTACAGATGTGAGGTAAGATGGCGGCTCTTGGCTCCATACCCAGACCTTTTACACCATTTGCATCTATTTCTTCTCCAGGTTTTCTGCTCCCGATCGCGGCTCTTTATTACAGAGACACGAGGGAGAGGCGGCATTTCTGTCACCGGAAAACCAGGGTAAATAGCCCCCATCACAGATCACACCGTGCCTTACCCAATCATTACAAGATCATCGACATCACTGATGAGAGAGTAGTAGATGCTTGGAGGAAACTTCCAGCAGATGTGGTTGGTAAATCTACAGTAACAGAATGCAACCTGCCTGGTATATACATGTATCTATCCGCAGAATACTAATAGGGCAGAGTGGATGGGGGGGGGGCCTTATCTGCCGGCAATCTTCTATGGACAGGGAACAGACTCCAGCTCCCTCCTCCCAACACAGAAGCTTCTTCTACTGAGCTCCGCCCTCTCATATCACATGACTGCAGGTCCTTCATCCTCCTCTTCTCCTCTCCTGCTGAGCTCCACCCCCTCACATCACATGACCACAGGTCCTCCATCCACCACTTATCCTCTCCTGCTGAGCTCCGCCCCTCATGTGACTGATCACATGGTGACAGTGACATCATCCCAGGTCCTGCAGTCCCCGCACTGGTCCCTATTGTGGTATGTATGACCTGAAGACTTCTCTGTATCAGTGACATTTTAGGTCTTATTAGACAAAAGATTCTTTTGTTTTCTCCGATTATCGATAAATAGTTGCAAACGACGCAAGATCATTCACCTTAATATCTGGAACGACAGTCATTAGTCACGATTGCAATTACTGATGTTCTTATACACTACTATACATCACAACCAGCAACGTCCAATGTGGAGAGAAAAACCTCAGACAAATACACCAAAAAAACTACAAAAATCAATGGACACAAAACTTATCCGACAACAGCGAATAATCAGTTCTAAAATGTCGTCTCTGTATTTAACACATTGTATTTTATATATCTCAGGAATGGAGGAGAATGAGGTCACCAGACAGATCCTGAGCCTCACCCTGGAGATCATCTACCTGCTGACCGGGGAGGTGAGGGATTCTGGGGGATGGGTCACATGACCTCCCTCTTCTCTCTAGTAATAATACAGGACATGGGCGGAGAGGTGGGGGATTCTGGGGGATGGGTTCACATGACCTCCCTCTTCTCTAGTAATAATACAGGACATGAGCGGAGAGGTGAGGGATTCTGGGGGATGGGTCACATGACCTCCCTCTTCTCTCTAGTAATAATACAGGACATGGGCGGAGAGGTGGGGGCTCTGTATATAGTGATATTTATCAGGGTCTCTCCATCCTCAGGATTACACAGTAGTGAAGAAGACATGTGGAGAGTGTGTGGCCCCCAGCAGCAGCAGCAGGTCAGGAGGATGGAGCAGGGCCCGGGGCCCCATCACGGAGCCTCCACCTCCCTCACTGATACCTGAGAGGAACAATGAGCAGAAGATCCTAGAACTCACCCACAAGATGATGGAGCTGCTGACTGGAGAGGTGAGCAATGCTGCTGGGAATGCTGGGACATCATCCAGGAACACAAGGGATGATGGGTCTGGATGATGACTGGATCATTGTGTCTGTCAGGTTCCTATAAGGTGTCAGGATGTGGCCGTCTATTTCTCCATGGAGGAGTGGGAGTATGTAGGAGGACACAAGGATCTGTACCAGGAGGCCATGATGGAGGACCACCGGCCCCTCACATCACCGGGTAAGAGGAGACTCTCATTGATGGTAAAGAAGAGAGCAGTATTGGGGTCCCCTAGACCCCCCCATCATCTGCTCATCACATATACACAATGTATTCAGTCACTGTGTGTGTCTCCTACAGATGGATCCAGTAAGAGGAATCCACCAGAGAGATGTCCCGCTCCTCTGGATCCCCAGGACTGTCCGGGAGGAGATGACACTGTCCTGCAGGAGGAGCAGGTAGGTGGAGGGGGAGATGACAGTGTCCTGCAGGAGGAGCAGGGAGATGGAGGGGGAGATGACACTGTCCTGCAGGAGGAGCAGGTATATGGAGGGGGAGATGACACTGTCCTGCAGGAGGAGCAGGGAGATGGAGGGGGAGATTACACTGTCCTGCAGGAGGAGCAGGTAGATGGAGGGGGAGATGACACTGTCCTGCAGGAGGAGCAGAGAGATGGAGGGGGAGATGACACTGTCCTGCAGGAGGAGCAGGGGGATGGAGGAGGGGGAGATGACACTGTCCTGCAGGAGGAGCAGGTAGATGGAGGGGGAGATGACACTGTCCTGCAGGAGGAGCAGGGGGATGGAGGGGGAGATGACACTGTCCTGCAGGAGGAGCAGGGGGATGGAGGGGGAGATGACACTGTCCTGCAGGAGGAGCAGGGAGATGGAGGGGGAGATGACACTGTCCTGCAGGAGGAGCAGGTAGATGGAGGGGGAGATGACACTGTCCTGCAGGAGGAGCAGGGGGATGGAGGGGGAGATGACACTGTCCTGCAGGAGGAGCAGGTAGATAAAGGGGGAGATGACACTGTCCTGCAGGAGGAGCAGGTAGATGGAAGGGGAGATGACACTGTCCTGCAGGAGGAGCAGGTAGATGGAGGAGGAGATGACACTGTCCTGCAGGAGGAGCAGGTAGATGGAGGGGGAGATGACACTGTCCTGCAGGAGGAGCAGGTAGATGTAGGGGGAGATGACACTGTCCTGCAGGAGCAGCAGGTAGATGGAGGGGGAGATGACACTGTCCTGCAGGTAGATGGAGGGGGAGATGACACTGTCCTGCAGGAGGAGCAGGGAGATGGAAGGGGAGATGACACTGTCCTGCAGGAGGAGCAGGTAGATGGAGGAGGAGATGACACTGTCCTGCAGGAGGAGCAGGTAGATGGAGGGGAGATGGCACTGTCCTGCAGGAGGAGCAGGAAGATGGAGGGGGAGATGACACTACACTGTCCTGCAGGAGGAGCAGGTAGATGGAGGGGGGAGATGACACTGTCCTGCAGGAGGAGCAGGGAGATGACACTGTCCTGCAGGAGGAGCAGGAACATGGAGAGGGAGGTGACACTGTCCTGCAGGAGGAGCAGGTAGATGGAGGAGGAGATGACACTGTCCTACAGGAGGAGCAGGTAGATGGAGGAGGAGATGACACTGTCCTGCAGGAGGAGCAGGTAGATGGAGGGGAGATGGCACTGTCCTGCAGGAGGAGCAGGTAGATGGAGGGGGAGATGACACTGTCCTGCAGGAGGAGCAGGTAGATGGAGGGGGAGATGACACTGTCCTGCAGGAGGAGCAGGTAGATGGAGGGGGGAGATGACACTGTCCTGCAGGAGGAGCAGGGAGATGACACTGTCCTGCAGGAGGAGCAGGAAGATGGAGAGGGAGGTGACACTGTCCTGCAGGGAGATAGAGGGGGAGATGACAGTGTCCTGCAGGAGGAGCAGGTAGATGGAGGGGGAGATGACACTGTCCTGCAGGAGCAGCAGGTAGATGGAGGGGGAGATGACAGTGTCCTGCAGGAGGAGCAGGTAGATGGAGGAGGAGATGACACTGTCCTGCAGGAGGAGCAGGTAGATGGAGGGGGACATGAGACTGTCCTGCAGGAGGAGCAGGGAGATGGAGGGGGAGATGACACTGTCCTGCAGGAGGAGCAGGTAGATGGAGGGGGACATGAGACTGTCCTGCAGGAGGAGCAGGGAGATGGAGGGTGAGATGACACTGTCCTGCAGGAGGAGCAGGTAGATGGAGGGGGAGATGAGACTGTCCTGCAGTTAGATGGAGGGGGAGATGACACTGTCCTGCAGGAGGAGCAGGGAGATGGAGGGGGAGATGACACTGTCCTACAGGAGGAGCAGGTAGATGGAGGAGGAGATGACACTGTCCTGCAGGAGGAGCAGGTAGATGGAGGGGGAGATGACACTGTCCTGCAGGAGGAGCAGGTAGATGGAGGGGAGATGGCACTGTCCTGCAGGAGGAGCAGGTAGATGGAGGGGGAGATGACACTGTCCTGCAGGAGGAGCAGGGAGATGGAGGGGGAGATTACACTGTCCTGCAGGAGGAGCAGGTAGATGGAGGAGGAGATGACACTGTCCTGCAGGAGGAGCAGGTAGATGGAGGAGGAGATGACACTGTCCTGCAGGAGGAGTGGGGAGATGGAGGGGGAGATGACACTGTCCTACAGGAGGAGCAGGTAGATGGAGGAGGAGATGACACTGTCCTGCAGGAGGAGCAGGTAGATGGAGGGGGAGATGACACTGTCCTGCAGGAGAAGCAGGTAGATGGAGGGGAGATGGCACTGTCCTGCAGGAGGAGCAGGTAGATGGAGGGGGAGATGACACTGTCCTGCAGGAGGAGCAGGGAGATGGAGGGGGAGATGACACTGTCCTGCAGGAGGAGCAGGTAGATGGAGGGGGGAGATGACACTGTCCTGCAGGAGGAGCAGGTAGATGGAGGAGGAGATGACACTGTCCTGCAGGAGGAGTGGGGAGATGGAGGGGGAGATGACACTGTCCTGCAGGAGGAGCAGGTAGATGTAGGGGGAGATGACACTGTCCTGCAGGAGGAGCAGGTAGATGGAAGGGGAGATGACACTGTCCTGCAGGAGGAGCAGGTAGATGGAGGAGGAGATGACACTGTCCTGCAGGAGGAGCAGGTAGATGGAGGGGGGCATGAGACTGTCCTGCAGGAGGAGCAGGGAGATGGAGGGGGAGATGACACTGTCCTGCAGGAGGAGCAGGTAGATGGAGGGGGAGATGAGACTGTCCTGCAGGAGGAGCAGGTAGATGTAGGGGGAGATGACACTGTCCTGCAGGAGCAGCAGGTAGATGGAGGGGGAGATGACACTGTCCTGCAGGTAGATGGAGGGGGAGATGACACTGTCCTGCAGGAGGAGCAGGTAGATGGAGGGGGAGATGACACTGTCCTACAGGAGGAGCAGGTAGATGGAGGAGGAGATGACACTGTCCTGCAGGAGGAGCAGGTAGATGGAGGGGGAGATGACACTGTCCTGCAAGAGGATCAGGTAGATGGAGGGGAGATGGCACTGTCCTGCAGGAGGAGCAGGGAGATGGAGGGGGAGATGACACTGTCCTGCAGGAGGAGCAGGAAGATGGAAAAGGGGGAGATGACACTGTCCTGCAAGAGGAGTGGGGAGATGGAGGGGGAGATGACACTGTCCTGCAGGAGGAGCAGGGAGATGCAGAGGGAGGTGACACTGTCCTGCAGGGAGATGACACTGTCCTGCAGGAGGAGTGGGGAGATGGAGGGGGAGATGACACTGTCCTGCAGGAGGAGCAGGTAGATGGAGGGGGAGATGACACTGTCCTGCAGGTAGATGGAGGGGGAGATGACACTGTCCTGCAGGAGGAGCAGGTAGATGGAGGGGGAGATGACACTGTCCTGCAGGAGGAGCAGGTAGATGGAGGAGGAGGAGATGACACTGTCCTGCAGGAGGAGCAGGTAGATGGAGGGGAGATGACACTGTCCTGCAGGAGGAGCAGGTAAATGGAGGGGGGGATGACACTGTCCTGCAGGAGGAGCAGGTAGATGGAGGGGGAGATGACACTGTCCTGCAGGAGGAGCAGGTAGATGGAGGGGAGATGACACTGTCCTGCAGGAGGAGCAGGTAGATGGAGGAGGAGATGACACTGTCCTGCAGGAGGAGCAGGTAGATGGAGGAGGGGGAGATGACACTGTCCTGCAGGAGGAGCAGGGAGATGGAGGGGGAGATGACACTGTCCTGCAGGAGGAGCAGGGAGATGGAGAAGGGGGAGATGACACTGTCCTGCAAGAGGAGTGGGGAGATGGAGGGGGAGATGACACTGTCCTGCAAGAGGAGTGGGGAGATGGAGGGGGAGATGACACTGTCCTGCAGGAGGAGCAGGTAGATGGAGGGGAAGATGACACTGTCCTGCAGGAGGAGCAGGGAGATGGAGGGGGAGATGACACTGTCCTGCAGGAGGAGCAGGTAGATGGTGGGGGAGATGACACTGTCCTGCAGGAGGAGCAGGTAGATGGAGGGGGAGATGACACTGTCCTGCAGTAGGAGCAGGTAGATGGAGGAGGAGATGACACTGTCCTGCAGGAGGAGCAAGTAGATGGAGGAGGAGGAGATGACACTGTCCTGCAGGAGGAGCAGGTAGATGGAGGAGGGGGAGATGACACTGTCCTGCAGGAGGAGCAGGTAGATGGAGGGGGAGATGACACTGTCCTGCAGGAGGAGCAGGTAGATGGAGGGGGAGATGACACTGTCCTGCAGGAGGAGCAGGGAGATGGAGGGGAGATGACACTGTCCTGCAGGAGGAGCAGGTAGATGGAGGGGGAGATGACACTGTCCTGCAGGAGGAGCAGGGAGATGGAGGGGAGATGACACTGTCCTGCAGGAGGAGCAGGTAGATGGAGGGGGAGATGACACTGTCCTGCAGGAGGAGCAGGTAGATGGAGGGGAGATGACACTGTCCTGCAGGAGGAGCAGGTAGATGGAGGAGGAGGAGATGACACTGTCCTGCAGGAGGAGCAGGTAGATGGAGGGGAGATGACACTGTCCTGCAGGAGGAGCAGGTAGATGGAGGAGGAGGAGATGACACTGTCCTGCAGGAGGAGCAGGTAGATGGAGGGGAGATGACACTGTCCTGCAGGAGGAGCAGGTAAATGGAGGGGGAGATGACACTGTCCTGCAGGAGGAGCAGAGAGATGGAGGGGGAGATGACACTGTCCTGCAGGAGGAGCAGGTAGATGGAGGGGAGATGACACTGTCCTGCAGGAGGAGCAGGTAAATGGAGGGGGAGATGACACTGTCCTGCAGGAGGAGCAGAGAGATGGAGGGGACATCTTCTAGAATAGCCATGTCAGATTATGACAATAAATGAGTTAGATATCTATTTCATAGTTTATACTTATTTAGGCTGAAGAAGTGATTGTTATTAAAGTTGATGATTTATCCGGAGAAGATGAGATGTATGTGCAGGGGGATCAGCAGGTGGAGGACCCTCCTGTAGTTTGCGGCTTTGGTGAGTAATACTATATACAGTAACCTCTAATAATCAAGCTGATTGCCGCCATGTGTGGAGAATGATTGAAATCTCCTGTGATCTTTAGATTCACACTTTTTGGTCACTTTGCATGAAAAAAAAGTCACGTTCACCCCACAGAAATCTCACTATAACGAAGGCCGGGGTCCCGCTGCGTTTTTGCCGTCCGTCTATCGGATCAGTTTTTAAATTGTTACTTTTAACGTAAACAAAAACGAGGTAAAAAAAATCATGTTTTGATCTATGGAAAAACGAATCCAAATGGATTGCACCTGTTTTTTTATACGCCCCCCCCTCCCCCATAAAACGTATATATGTTAAACGGACTGCAAGAACGCTGTGTGAATCTGGCCGTATAGATCACGGCCCTGGAGCCGCTGTGGATGCAGAATAAGATGGCCAAGTGAATCTACTGTCACATTAAACTGTTTTTTTCCCCCTAGATAACTGCAGGAAGAGCTCGGGGGAATCCTCGCTTGTATCTCCGGGCTATAAAGCAGAAGATATCACTCACTCTTCCTTATCAGAAAGTCTCTTTCCCTTTCATGTATATCCTGGAGTTCTCAGTCCAGACTTATCGTCTAATCCTCCCGATCCCACAGAGACGCCTCCCTATGTATTACGGATGGTTCCATCGACTACAGACCACAGAGGGGTTAAAGTCTTCCAATGTGGTGAATGTGGGAAACAGTTTACAAAAAACTCTAATCTCTTTATACATCAAAGAACTCACACCGGAGAGAAGCCGTACTCCTGTTCAGAATGTGGGAAGTGTTTTCATAGGAAATCATTTCTTTCTAGACACAAAAAAATTCACACGGGGGAGAAGCCATTTCCATGTTCTGAGTGTGGGAAATGTTTTATTACTAAAGTCAGCCTCAAGGATCATCTGAGGATTCACACAGGGGAAAAGCCTTTCATATGTACTGAATGTGGGAAATGCTTTACCCAGAAGCCTTCACTTGTGGAACATAAGAGAATTCACACAGGGGAGAAGCCATATTCATGTACAGAATGTGGAAAGTGCTTTACAAAGAAATCAAGCCTTATAGAGCATCTAAGAGTTCACACAGGGGAGAAGCCATTTTCTTGTCCAGAATGTGGAAAATGTTTTATTACAAAGTCCAAGGCACGTTATCATCAGAGAAGCCACACAGGGGATAAACCATTTCTGTGTCTACAATGTGGGAAACGTTTTATCCAAAAATCAGATCTTGCTGAACATGAAAAAATTCACACAGGGGAGAAGCCACACTCTTGTTCTGACTGTGGGAAATGTTTTCTTACTCATTTTAAACTGAGGGATCATCAGAGCGTTCACTCAGGGGAGAAACCGTTCTCGTGTTCTCAGTGCGGGAAAGGCTTTGCCCAGAAAACCAATCTTGCAAAGCATCAGAGAAGTCACTCGGGAGAGAAGCCATACTCATGTTCAGAATGTGAGAAATATTTTACCAGGAAATCAAATCTTGTCAATCACCAGAAAGGTCACACGAGCGATAGTCATGGACAGAATGTAACCCTGCAGGCTCCGTGTAATGTGAGTGGCAGAGAAGTACGAGAACCCTAGGACTGAGGAAATCTGTGTTGTCTGATGCAGAAAGTATATAAAGGACCCAGGACTCCTGTCAGATGCAAGTCAGCTAACCTCTCATGGGTTGGGCTGCCCAGAGGTGAGCGTTCTGTGCCCACCTGGCTACCTTACTGGGGAGGTATATAGTCTACGCTTCCCTATATACTGTGGGGTGGAGTCTCTGCTCCTGTACACTCTTGAATGTGACGCTCGTCTCTTATCGTTACCGAACCTCATACGCCATCAGACCGTACAGATAAGGAAGCTATCAGATATTGTTCCATCTAAGAACCAAGACTTGTTCTAGAAGGGTCCGGAGTCCGAGTTTTCGGATTTGGGGTCTGCGCTGATCTCCCATAATCCTGATTATCGGACGCAGACGTCTCCTCGCCTCTGTGAATGTTATTTCAGGTCACCCAATCTGTTTTCTCTTATTTGGTGATTATATATATATATATATATATATATATATATATATATAAAAATATATTTTCTACAACCTTGTTTCTACTGAAAATTAAAGGGGAGGGGTACAGAAAAAGGGGGGGGGGGGGTCAAAGGTCACATAAGATCAGGATCCAGTGAGGATAATGCCAAGAGAGCTCCAAAGTGAAAGCAATTCAAAGTTAATTCAGCCAAGTGCCATACAACAAAGTATGCGTATACAGTGTGAGTGCAGCAGTATATACCTGAGTACAAGTGCAGCAGTATATACCTGAGTACAAGTGCAGCAGTATATACCTGAGTGTGAGTGCAGCAGTATATACCTGAGTGTGAGTGCAGCAGTATATACCTGAGTACAAGTGCAGCAGTATATACTTGAGTACAAGTGCAGCAGTATATACCTGAGTGTGAGTGCAGCAGTATATACCTGAGTATGAGTGCAGCAGTATAAGCAGGAGTATATGTGTGAGTTCAGCAGTATATACATGAGTGTGAGTGCAGCAGTATATACCTGAGTGTGAGTGCAGCAGCATATACCTGAGTACTAGTGCAGCAGTATATACCTGAGTACAAGTGCAGCAGTATATACCTGAGTGTGAGTGCAGCAGTATATACCTGAGTGTGAGTGCAGCAGTATATACCTGAGTACAAGTGCAGCAGTATATACCTGAGTACAAGTGCAGCAGTATATACCTGAGTGTGAGTGCAGCAGTATATACCTGAGTATGAGTGCAGCAGTATAAGCAGGAGTATATGTGTGAGTTCAGCAGTATATACATGAGTGTGAGTGCAGCAGTATATACCTGAGTGTGAGTGCAGCAGTATATACCTGAGTACTAGTGCAGCAGTAGTTACCTGAGTACAAGTGCAGCAGTATATACCTGAGTGTGAGTACAGCAGTATATACCTGAGTATGAGTGCAGCAGTATAAGCAGGAGTATATGTGTGAGTTCAGCAGTATATACGTGAGTGTGAGTGCAGCAGTGTATACGTGAGTGTGAGTGCAGCAGTATATGCGTATATAGTAATGTGGTCAGCAGTAAGATTTGATCCCTCCCTACCAATAACCTTCTCTTCTTAATAGCTTCTTTTCCTGTAGTAGCGAGGCCTCTATCCAGTCCATACAAACGACATAGACCAGTTTCTGGAGTACGAGCCGTCTTGTTGGTGGAGAGGGTTCTATCCGCTGTGGCGGAGACATATAATAATAGTGGATAATCATATTGGGGTCCTAAAAATATTAACCAATGGGGGTCAGGAGGGTAAGGGAGCAGGAAGGGGGGTGAGGGAGCAGGGAGAGGGGGGGTGAGGGAGCAGGGAGAGGGGGGGTGAGGGAGCTGGGAGGGGGGGTTGAGGGAGCTGGGAGGGGGGGTGAGGGATCAGGGAGAGGGGGGGTAAGGGAGCAGGGAGAGGGGGGGTGAGGGAGCAGGGAGGGGGGGGTGAGGAAGCAGGGACCCGGCGCTGCTACCTGTTCGGCCCCGTGGGGCGCCTTACCTCGCCCCGCTCCTGTCTCCGTCTGTGCCGGCCGGCGTGCGCGTCCCCGCCTGCTAGGGCGCGCGCCGGCTGTCTCAGATTTAAAGGGCCAGCCCGCCCCTAATTGGTTAATTGCACTAATCACTCCCTATAAATTCCAGCCCTGCCCCCTCCCAGGTGTTGGAGCCTCTATATGCTTCCCATAGCGTTTGGCCCAGCTCCCTGTTGTTCCTGACTTTAGTCCTTGTTCCTGTCTGCAGTCCTTGTCCCTAGTCCCTGCCCGCTGCCTTCCCATTGTTCCTGAGTCCTGTCCGCCACCTGCGATTACACCTACAGACCTCTGCCTGCATTATCTCCTGCCTACTGCTCCTGCCACGCCTCGCCTGCCGTCACTAGCAACCAAGCCAGGGGTAGCGACCTGGGGGTCGCCTGCCGCAGCAAGTCCATCCCGCCTTGCGGCGGGCTCTGGTGGAAACCAGCGGCCCCTTAAGACTCCGCTCCCTGGTGAGGTTAGTGCCATCGCTAGTGACGGTTCAGTGGATCCACTACTCCAGGCGTTACACCCGTCCTATGAGGGTGACACAAGGCCCCAGACCTTGTTACCTGGGATGAGCAGAATGCTGAGGGTTCCCTGCTGACAACCGCGCTGCAAGACAGAGTTTCTAGGCTCTTTGCAACTTTGCTCTATCTAGGTCAGTTCCTAGCTTACTGCTGTCTGTGGATACTGTCCTGCACTGTGACTCTCCTAGTCCACGGCGTGGGTTGAGGTTATCTCTGACTTGTCCTCTCCTGGAGGGGTTTAACATTGCATTGTGTTGTATATAGTAAACTGAGAAGAAACTGTTAGCTGCATCTTGTCTTGCTTTCCTACTCATACAGGAACCTGACTAAGACTGACCTACACTTCCTGTCACCCATGTGACTTCCTATCCCCAGCGTATCTGAAATGCCCTGTGAGTGGGTGAAGAGTGTATTAGAAGAAGTAAAGTGAGAGGTGATAGGACAGAAGAAGAAAAGACTCACTCCTATAGGCTCGCAGAACCTGACGTCAAGTGGTTTTTCATATGGATATCTATATGTATGCCTAATTTGCAGCAGATGGAAAACAATCTGGTACGGACTGAATACCATCCTCAACAATTGTTAGGTTGGTGATGCATTAGGTACAGCCTGCGTCCCCCGGTACATGAACGACTATGGAATGATGTATGGAGCTGCCGCCTGTACCATGTTACAGACTGGCATGGGTGCCCATGGTGCTGCATCACTGCCCGGCGCGGCTGCCGTGTCCGAGGCTCAATGCCCCCATCACAGAGAAAACCACCCTTCACTACCCCTGACGACCATTGATCAGGATTGGCGCAGTAACCAGGACAGTACAGGTCTCCAGTGTACAGCTGTTGTGGGGGTCTCCAAGTAAACGGTGACTGAGGCCACATAATGACTGTTCGCACCGCGGAGGAGACCTCAAAATGTGGCGTCACCATCTGCGTACTGTGAACGTGTGGCTGAAGGTCTCTGTTCTTAGGGACTCCGCACCCTTTGGCAGGAGGACCTCCACCCATCAGATCACTGTTATATAGCAATAAGGCCCTTATGGTTTCTTAGTTGTAACAAATATTACTGTTCACACATAATGCGACTACTGAGTGACATCTGCCCCCTTATGTCCCCGCCCCTCATACGCCACACGCCCTGGCTCTTCCCGCCGGTTTCTGTTTCTCATATCAATGAGCCGCTCCCGCTTCACTCACAGTACTACAGGAAAATGGCCGCCGCGCTGTCGCCGAGCGCATGCGCGCTAGTGAAGGAGAATTGCTTCGGTTATGCAGAATACGAGGAGAGCCCGAGAATGAAGCGAGCGGTCACGTGGGAGGATGCGCTCATGTGACGCAGAGAGGTGGGGTCACTTCCGTGTGAGGGACCGGCTGCTCAGAGTAAGTTGTGAGATTGTGCTGGGTGCATATGGCGGCGGCTGCACAGGAGAGGGCGCCCTGCAGGGATACGGTTCACTGGGCATAATATGACCACAGGGGGCAGTATCATCACTACAAGAGAGGAGATATCACCACAGGGGGGCAGTATCATCACTACAAGAGGGAGAGTATAACCACTACCACAGGGGGCAGTATCATCACTACAAGAGAGGAGATATCACCACAGGGGGCAGTATCATCACTACAAGAGAGGAGATATCACCACAGGGGGGCAGTATCATCACTCCAAGAGGGAGAGTATAACCACTACCACAGGGGGCAGTATCATCACTACAAGAGAGGAGATATCACCACAGGGGGGCAGTATCATCACTCCAAGAGGGAGAGTATAACCACTACCACAGGGGGCAGTATCATCACTACAAGAGAGGAGATATCACCACAGGGGGCAGTATCATCACTCCAAGAGGGAGAGTATAACCACTACCACAGGGGGCAGTATCATCACTACAAGAGAGGAGATATCACCACTACCACAGGGGGCAGTATCATCACTACAAGAGGGAGAGTATAACCACAGGGGGGCAGTATCATCACTACAAGAGAGGAGATATCACCACAGGGGGCAGTATCATCACTACAAGAGGGGAGATATCACCACAGGGGGCAGTATCATCACTACAAGAGGGGAGATATCACCACGGGGGGGCAGTATCATCACTCCAAGAGGGAGAGTATAACCACTACCACAGGGGGCAGTATCATCACTACAAGAGGGGAGATATCACCACTACCACAGGGGGCAGTATCATCACTACAAGAGAGGAGATATCACCACTACCACAGGGGGCAGTATCATCACTACAAGAGGGAGAGTATAACCACAGGGGGGCAGTATCATCACCATCAGAGAGGAGATATCACCACAGGGGGCAGTATCATCACTACAAGAGGGAGAGTATAACCACTACCACAGGGGGCAGTATCATCACTACAAGAGGGGAGATATCACCACAGGGGGCAGTATCATCACTACAAGAGGGGAGATATCACCACAGGGGGGCAGTATCATCACTACAAGATTGAGAGTATAACCACAGGGGGCAGTATCATCACTACAAGAGGGGAGATATCACCACAGGGGGCAGTATCATCACTACAAGAGGGGAGATATCACCACAGGGGGGCAGTATCATCACTACAAGAGGGGAGATATCACCACAGGGGGCAGTATCATCACTACAAGAGGGAGAGTATAACCACTACCACAGGGGGCAGTATCATCACCATCAGAGAGGAGCCAGCACTGAGGACACTACCATAGGGGGGCAGGATGACCTAGAATACAGGTCTGGTCCGGGTGTAGGAGTATACAGCAGCCTACAATTCCGGGTGTAGGGGTATACAGCAGCCTACAATTCCGGGTGTAGGAGTATACAGCAGCCTACAGGTCCGGGTGTAGGAGTATACAGCAGCCTACAGGTCCAGTCCGGGTGTAGGAGTATACAGTATTCTACAGGTCCGGGTGTAGGAGTATATAGTAGCCTACAGGTCTGGGTGTAGGAGTATACAGTAGCTTACAGGTCTGGGTGTAGGAGTATACAGTAGCTTACAGGTCCGGGTGTAGGAGTATATAGTAGCTTACAGGTCCGGGTGTAGGAGTATATAGTAGCTTACAGGTCCGGGTGTAGGAGTATACAGCAGCCTACAATTCCGGGTGTAGGAGTATACAGCAGCCTACAGGTCCGGGTGTAGGAGTATACAGCAGCCTACAGGTCCAGTCCGGGTGTAGGAGTATACAGTATTCTACAGGTCCGGGTGTAGGAGTATATAGTAGCCTACAGGTCTGGGTGTAGGAGTATACAGTAGCTTACAGGTCTGGGTGTAGGAGTATACAGTAGTCTACAGGTCCGGGTGTAGGAGTATACAGTAGCTTACAGGTCCGGGTGTAGGAGTATACAGTAGTCTACAGGTCAGGGTGTAGTATACAGTAGCCTACTGGTCCGGGTGTAGGAGTATACAGTAGTCTACAGGTCCGAGTGTAGGAGTATACAGTAGCCTACAGGTCCGGGTGTAGGAATATATAGGAGCCTACAGGTCCGGGTGTAGGAGTATACAGTAGTCTACAGGTCCGAGTGTAGGAGTATACAGTAGCCTACAGGTCCGGGTGTAGGAGTATATAGGAGCCTACAGGTCCGGGTGTAGGAGTATACAGTAGCTTACAGGTCCGGGTGTAGGAGTATACAGTAGCCTACAGGTCCGGGTGTAGGAGTATACAGCAGCCTACAGGTCCGGGTGTAGGAGTATACAGCAGCATACATGTCCAGGTGTAGAAGTATAAAGTAGCTTACAGGTTCGGGTGTATGAGTATACAGTAGCTTACAGGTCCGGGTGTAGGAGTATACAGCAGCCTACAGGTCCGAGTGTAGGAGTATACAGCAGCCTACAGGTCCAGGTGTAGGAGTATACAGTAGCCTACAGGTCCGGGTGTAGGAGTATACAGTAGCTTACAGGTCTGAGTGTAGGAGTATACAGCAATGTACAGGTCCGGTCCGGGTGTAGGAGTGTACAGTAGCCTACAGGTCCGGGTGTAGGAGTATACAGTAGCCTACAGGTCCAGGTGTAGGAGTATACAGCAATGTACAGGTCCGGTCTGGGTGTAGGAGTATACAGTAGCTTACAGGTCCGGGTGTAGGAGTATACAGTAGCTTACAGGTCCGGGTGTAGGAGTATACAGTAGCTTACAGGTCCAGGTGTAGGAGTATACAGTAGCTTACAGGTCCAGGTGTAGGAGTATACAGTAGCTTACAGGTCCGGGTGTAGGAGTATACAGTAGCTTACAGGTCTGAGTGTAGGAGTATACAGCAATGTACAGGTCCGGTCTGGGTGTAGGAGTATACAGTAGCCTCTTCTTGAGCGTAACACTGATCGGAGATGTGCCCCAGAAGTTCCAGTAGCTTTAGGGGTGGGGGGTGGGGGGGTGAGATTTTTTCACACGGACCTATGCTATAGTGAGAACTTGTTTATAAACCACAATCACGCCAGGCCGGGCCGCACAAAGCATCATTGTTTTTTTAAAGGTTTTCATTATTTTGCAAAAACAAACAATAGACAATAAATCCGTCGCTCAAACAGAATGTCAGAGCGATAACAAAGGCAGAACGGCCGAGGTAGTAGTATCGAGACGTTACCAAAAACAGGAACATTTTTAGCAAAACTTTCAGGCCGACCAAGCAAACACGACCGTCCCCAGAGCTCCTCCCTCACACACAAGACCTGCTTTACTTAAAGGGGATGTTCTCAAAAAATGTTGCCAGAGATTTATAATTTACTTCTATTACAAAAAATCTCCAGTTCTCTTCAGTCTGACACAGTGCTCTCTGCTGCCACCTCTGTCCATGTCAGGAACTGTCCAGAGCAGCAGCAAATTTCCATAGAAAACCTCTCTGCCCTCCAGACTGGAGAGAATACACCACTTCCCGCAGGACATACAGCAGCTGAAAACTACTGGTAAGAATATACCACTTCCTGCAGGACATACAGCCGCCTTAGCCAACTGTGCTGGTCAAACCATATTGAATTTTTCAGGTCAGTTTCTTTGCAGATATCGGGCTATATAGAGGAGGGTGTAGCTGGTTACTAGCGCTCTCCACTGTATAAGTGAGGGGACCTCGGATTATTTCCAGCCCATTGTTATAATTTTCCTGGCACAATAGAGTAAGGGCCCTATTCCACTGGACGATTATCGTTCAGATTATCGTTAAATTGTTCGAATCTAAACGATAATCATTCGGTTGAAATGCAGTTAATGATTAACGACCGAACGAGAAATCGTTGATCGCTTTATAAGACCTGGACCTATCGTTCGCATTGAATAAGACGTCGGTCGTTCGCAGTAGATACGAACGCAATAGCGACGAAAAAAATATTGCAAATACGATCATAAGTAACGATTATCGTTACATGGAAATAAGTGAACGTTTTCAGGTCTTTCGCAATAGCGGTAGTTTGAGATTGTTAATCGTTAACGATTATGCGAACGATAATCGTCCGGTGGAATAGGGCCCTAAGATGCGGAAAAACTGTCTTTTATATGTACCAAAGACCAGGATGTCAATAATCCTCAGGAGGCCACCTGAGGGGACAGCACTCTCAGAAAATCTAAATGTTTGTTTAGGAAGAGAAGGACAGAAGATCAGAATGGGGAAACCATAGAGCAGGAGAATGGAGGAAAGTTCCCTCATCAGTGTGACAACGGAAGCAGAGGTCGTCCAATGACGTTCCTGGGCGTCTTAATCGAGTGGGGGTGAAATATACAAATATTATCTGTATTAGACAAGTTGATCCTGCACTTTAATAGATGAGGAGAAGTCTTCTCTAACATGTTCCCAATCATCTGAAGACATTTCAGGGAAGCCAACCAAGCACTTGCTTCGAGCTTTGTCGAAAGGACTCGCTGGTGACTGGAGAAGGGCGCACATGTTGGTGGCTTATCTAGGCCTTCCATACATAGTAAGGAGTCAAGAGAAGAAGAAGAAGATAGCATAACTGAGGGGGAACTTAACTCCGCCCGCACCACTTGTCACTGTTGGTTAAAGGGGTTATTCAATGCTTCCAAAACACGGCCGCTTTCTTCCAGTCTCCGGTTTGGGTGCAGGTTCTGTAACTTGATTCCATTGCAGTGAATAGAGCTTAATTGCAAACCAAATCCTAATAAATGCTGAACGAGCAGGAAAAATGCCAGCTGGAGGTCAATGGAAGTTTATGATCGGCCTTACACACATGGCGTTTTTTGGGGTGGCGTTTTTCTCTCCTTTCTGGTGTTTTTGAGGCTTTGTGGCAGTTTTTTCAGTAGGCAGCATGCTGAGGGGTGGCGTTTCTTCTCCCATAGACTTCAATAGGATTGTTCTGGTTGACTCAAAAACGCCCTTGCTGTGCGTATGGCGTTATTTTTTTCTTTCTGGCATTTTTGTTACCTTTTTTGGTTCGGCAACTAAGTCATGTGGAGGAAAAAACGTTCAGCACACAAAAAAAGATCATTCACACATAAAGTCATAACACTAGAAAGAAATGCAAATGCAAGAAAAAAAAAACATGCCTGAAAAGCGCCAAAAAAACAAACAAACCATGCTACGTTTTGGCATAAAACAGATGGGAAACGGATGTATTTGTGCGCATCCGTTTTGATCTGTTTTTCTATTGATTTCCATTATAAAAAGTAAAATCCAAACGCACCCGTTTTCTCTAACGCACACAAATTTTGTGTACGTTGAAGGAAGCTTCATCCCTCCGTTTTGGAGGCCACACAGGTCCATAGGGGATGTTTTCCTCCCTGTAATAGGCAGTTGGAGGTTTATGAGCCTGGGCATTGATGTCTCTGTAGATGTCTGTGCTGTATGATGATGTTTGTGCTTTTGCTTCCTACGTCTGGGGACAGTTGTGGTATAAAACGATAAGCTCCCCCCCCCCCCCCCCAGCAGACGGTGACCAGGCAGGAAAGCATTACCATTATATAACCTTAATTTTCTTCTTTTAGTACATGATAGCTTCAGAAGTCATCTCATATTTTATTATAGAGAGATGGTCCTTGCCCTGATGACAGGCATGGAGAGAGGCCGAGAAGAGAGGACGGAGAGGGTTCTGAGAATCGCCCTGGAGATCATCTACCTGCTGACTGGAGAGGTGGGGGATTCTGGCAATACATCGATGTATAGATAAGCCTGAAAATACTCAGGTTCCTAGTTGTGGTATTGTGTCTGTACATATAGGATTATATAAAGAGGAGGAAGACATGTGGAGAGTGTGTGGCCCCCAGCAGCAGCAGGTCAGGAGGATGGAGCAGGGCCCGGGGCCCCATCACGGAGCCTCCACCTCCCTCACTGATACCTGAGAGGAACAATGAGCAGAAGATCCTAGAACTCACCCACAAGATGATGGAGCTGCTGACTGGAGAGGTGAGCAATGCTGCTGGGCATGCTGGGACATCATCCAGGAACACAAGGGATGATGGGTCTGGATGATGACTGGATCATTGTGTGTGTCAGGTTCCTATAAGGTGTCAGGATGTGGCCGTCTATTTCTCCATGGAGGAGTGGGAGTATGTAGGAGGACACAAGGATCTGTACCAGGAGGCCATGATGGAGGACCACCGGCCCCTCACATCACCGGGTAAGAGGAGACTCTCATTGATGGTAAAGGAGAGAGCAGTATTGGGGTCCCCTAGACCCCCCATCACCTGCTCATCACATATACACAATGTATTCAGTCACTGTGTGTGTCTCCTACAGATGGATCCAGTAAGAGGAATCCACCAGAGAGATGTCCCGCTCCTCTGGATCCCCAGGACTGTCCGGGGGGAGATGACACTGTCCTGCAGGAGGAGCAGGTAGATGGAGGGAGAGATGACACTGTCCTGCAGGAGGAGCAGGTAGATGGAGGGGGGGATGACACTGTCCTGCAGGAGGAGCAGGTAGATGGAGGGAGAGATGACACTGTCCTGCAGGAGGAGCAGGTAGATGGAGGGGGAGATGACACTGTCCTGCAGGAGGAGCAGGTAGATGGAGGGAGAGATGACACTGTCCTGCAGGAGGAGCAGGGAGATGGAGGGGGAGATGACACTGTCCTGCAGGAGGAGCAGATAGATGGAGGGGGAGATGACACTGTCCTGCAGGAGGAGCAGGTAGATGGAGGGGGAGATGACACTGTCCTGCAGGAGGAGCAGGGAGATGGAGGGGGGGATGACACTGTCCTGCAGGAGGAGCAGGGAGATGGAGGGGGAGATGACACTGTCCTGCAGGAGGAGCAGGTAGATGGAGATGACACTGTCCTGCAGGAGGAGCAGGTAGGTGGAGGGGGAGATGACACTGTCCTGCAGGAGGAGCAGGGAGATGGAGGGGGAGATGACACTGTCCTGCAGGAGGAGCAGGGAGATGGAGGGGGAGATGACACTGTCCTGCAGGAGGAGCAGAGAGATGGAGGGGGAGATGACCCTGTCCTGCAGGAGGAGCAGGGAGATGGAGGGGGAGATGACACTGTCCTGCAGGAGGAGCAGATAGATGGAGGGGGAGATGACACTGTCCTGCAGGAGGAGCAGGTAGATGGAGGGGGAGATGACACTGTCCTGCAGGAGGAGCAGGGAGATGGAGGGGGGGATGACACTGTCCTGCAGGAGGAGCAGGGAGATGGAGGGGGAGATGACACTGTCCTGCAGGAGGAGCAGGTAGATGGAGATGACACTGTCCTGCAGGAGGAGCAGGTAGGTGGAGGGGGAGATGACACTGTCCTGCAGGAGGAGCAGGGAGATGGAGGGGGAGATGACACTGTCCTGCAGGAGGAGCAGGGAGATGGAGGGGGAGATGACACTGTCCTGCAGGAGGAGCAGAGAGATGGAGGGGGAGATGACCCTGTCCTGCAGGAGGAGCAGGGAGATGGAGGGGGAGATGACACTGTCCTGCAGGAGGAGCAGATAGATGGAGGGGGAGATGACACTGTCCTGCAGGAGGAGCAGGTAGATGGAGGGGGAGATGACACTGTCCTGCAGGAGGAGCAGGGAGATGGAGGGGGGGATGACACTGTCCTGCAGGAGGAGCAGGTAGGTGGAGGGGAGATGACACTGTCCTGCAGGAGGAGCAGGTAGATGGAGGAGGAGATGACACTGTCCTGCAGGAGGAGCAGGTAGATGGAGAGAGAGATGACACTGTCCTGCAGGAGGAGCAGGTAGATGGAGGAGGGGGAGATGACACTGTCCTGCAGAAGGAGCAGGGAGATGGAGGGGGAGATGACACTGTCCTGCAGGAGGAGCGGGGAGATGGAGGGGGAGATGACACTGTCCTGCAGGAGGAGCAGGTAGATGGACGGGTGTTACGGCCGCGGCGGCGTCCCGCGTTCCGGGCCGCCGCCGCGACCGCTACCTGCCCTATGCAGCAGCCGGTGTCCATAGTCGGGGACCCGGCGCTGCTGTCACCTCGGCCCCGGGGGGCGCCTCACCTCTCCACGCTCCTGTCTCCCGCTGTGCCGGCCGGCGCGCGCGTCCCCGCCTCCTCGGGCGCGCGCGCGCCGGCTGTCTCAGATTTAAAGGGGCAGTGCGCTCCTAATTGGTAGTTGCACCCAATCACTCCCCTATAAATCCCAGCATGCCCTGTCCTTAGTGTTGGAGCCTCCACATGCTTCCCATAGCGTTTGGCCCAGCCCCCTGTTGTTCCTGAGTCCTATCTGTTACCTGGTCCCAGTCCCTGTTCCTGAGTCCTATCCGTTACCCGGTCCCTAGTCCCTGTTCCTGGTTCCTGTTTCCCTGTCACTCCATCTGTTCCTGCGTTCAGCCTGTCACGTGCGCTCTCACCTGCAGACCTGCCAGTGCCATCTCCTGCCTACTGCTCCTGCCACGCCTCGCCTGCCGTCACCAGCAACCAAGCCAGGGGTAGCGACCTGGGGGTCGCCTGCCGCAGCAAGTCCATCCCGCCTTGCGGCGGGCTCTGGTGAAAACCAGCGGCCCCTTAGACTCCGCTCCCTGGTGAGGTTAGTGCCATCGCTGGTGACGGTCCAGTGGATCCACTACTCCAGGTGTTACAGTAGGCTCCAACCATGGATCCCGGCGAGGTGCCAGATCTCCGTGACGTCGCCAGAGTGGTCGCGCAACAGGCTCAACAAATCCAGAAACAGTCACAGCAGATCCAGCAACTCACTGCCGCCTTACAGCAGCAGACTACTGCCCAGCGCACACCATCTCCTGACGCTGCTTCTTCACTCCGACTGGCTCTCCCAAGCAAGTACTCTGGGGACTCTAAGTTGTGCAGAGGATTCCTGACTCAGTGCACCATGCACATTGAACTTTTGAGTAGTCAGTTTTCCACCGAGCGCTCTAAAGTGGCTTTCATCATCAGCCTATTAGAGGGTAGAGCCCTGGCCTGGGCCACGCCACTGTGGGACCGTGATGATCCTGTTGCTGCCAATCTCCGGGCCTTCCTATTCGAGTTTCGCTCCGTCTTTGAGGAACCTGCCCGTGCTTCTTCGGCCGAGACTGCTCTCCTCAACCTCTCTCAAGGCAGCTCCTCTGTCGGTGACTACGCCATCCAGTTCCGCACCCTGGCAGCTGAATTGGACTGGAACGAGGCCGCCCTGTTGGCCACCTTCAAGAAGGGCCTGTCTAGTCGAGTGAGAGACGTGCTCGCTGCCCGAGACCTGCCTACCTCCCTGAACGAACTCATTCTACTGGCCACCCGAGTTGATACTCGTTTTTCGGAGAGGGAGGAGGAGGTTCGGCATGAACATTTACTAACCCATTCCCGTCGCCACCCCCAGCTGGCGCCGGTTTTCCAGAATCCTGACCTTTCGATGTCCCAGCCCTCTCCTGAGATGCCTATGCAGGTGGAACGGGCTCACCTGACGCCTGATGAAAGAATCCGGCGCCTGGAGCAGAATCTCTGTCTCTATTGCGGTGGTTCCGATCACTTCCGGCTGGGATGTTCCCTACGTCCCCAAACATCTGGAGGACGCTCGCACCTAGGTCCGGTGGGACAGGTGTCCCTAGGTGCGAATGCCACCATTCCAAGTCTGTCTATGCCTGTTTCCATCCGGACTCCCTCAGGACAAAATCATCAGACTACTGCCTTCCTCGATTCTGGCTCAGCAGGCAGTTTTATTGCGGCAACATTGGTCCAAAGATGGCGGCTACCCGTGACCCGACTAGCCAGGCCCCTGACTATCTCCTCGGTCACGGGCGAAATTCTTACCGACCGTGTGTACTACCAGACCGCGTCTTTAGTCCTCCAGGTGGGTCCTTCACATCAAGAAGAGATATCCTTCTACGTTCTGCCCCATTCTTCCCCCGCGGTCCTCCTGGGACTCCCGTGGCTACAAGAACATGCCCCTCAGCTGGACTGGAGAACCGGGGAGATTCTCAGTTGGGGTCAGGACTGTTCCCACCAGTGTCTCAAGTCACCTCAGACCAAGTGTATTTTGTCATTTCCTGTCCCGGCCAAGCCTCTATCCGGCCTACCGGCAGAAGACCAAGACTCGGCGGATGCCTTCTCTGCCGAGGTGTACCCTCTCCCCGTACCCAAGACTAAGGTCGTGTCCTCTCACCACCGGAGGAACTTACAGAAGGTCCCTTGCCACGTTATACCGCCTGATCGCCTAGTACCAGTCGTCACCTCCACTCTTCAGAGAGTACCCCCCGGAAAGACTCATGTTCACCCTGCGCTTCGAAGAGGTATTTTGAACTGGGGACATTCCTCGTTGGAGGCCGGGCACCCGGGAGTCCGTAAGACCGGCCAACGGATCTCTCGCCACTACTGGTGGCCCAGCCTATCCCAAGATGTCAAAGACTTTGTGGCTTCCTGTGCCATTTGCAGGCAAGAAAGAGGGGGAGGCCAAAGGGGGGGGGTACTGTTACGGCCGCGGCGGCGTCCCGCGTTCCGGGCCGCCGCCGCGACCGCTACCTGCCCTATGCAGCAGCCGGTGTCCATAGTCGGGGACCCGGCGCTGCTGTCACCTCGGCCCCGGGGGGCGCCTCACCTCTCCACGCTCCTGTCTCCCGCTGTGCCGGCCGGCGCGCGCGTCCCCGCCTCCTCGGGCGCGCGCGCGCCGGCTGTCTCAGATTTAAAGGGGCAGTGCGCTCCTAATTGGTAGTTGCACCCAATCACTCCCCTATAAATCCCAGCATGCCCTGTCCTTAGTGTTGGAGCCTCGACATGCTTCCCATAGCGTTTGGCCCAGCCCCCTGTTGTTCCTGAGTCCTATCTGTTACCTGGTCCCAGTCCCTGTTCCTGAGTCCTATCCGTTACCCGGTCCCTAGTCCCTGTTCCTGGTTCCTGTTTCCCTGTCACTCCATCTGTTCCTGCGTTCAGCCTGTCACGTGCGCTCTCACCTGCAGACCTGCCAGTGCCATCTCCTGCCTACTGCTCCTGCCACGCCTCGCCTGCCGTCACCAGCAACCAAGCCAGGGGTAGCGACCTGGGGGTCGCCTGCCGCAGCAAGTCCATCCCGCCTTGCGGCGGGCTCTGGTGAAAACCAGCGGCCCCTTAGACTCCGCTCCCTGGTGAGGTTAGTGCCATCGCTGGTGACGGTCCAGTGGATCCACTACTCCAGGTGTTACAACGGGGAGATGACACTGTCCTGCAGGAGGAGCGGGGAGATGGAGGGGGAGATGACACTGTCCTGCAGGAGGAGCAGGGAGATGGAGGGGGAGATGACACTGTCCTGCAGGAGGAGCAGGTAGATGGAGGAGGGGGAGATGACAATGTCCTGCAGGAGGAGCAGGGAGATGGAGGAGGAGATGACACTGTCCTGCAGGAGGAGCAGGTAGATGGAGGGGGAGATGACACTGTCCTGCAGGAGGAGCAGGGAGATGGAGGGGGAGATGACACTGTCCTGCAGGAGGAGCAGGGAGATGGAGGGGGAGATGACAATGTCCTGCAGGAGGAGCAGGGAGATGGAGGAGGAGATGACACTGTCCTGCAGGAGGAGCAGGTAGATGGAGGAGGAGATGACACTGTCCTGCAGGAGGAGCAGGGAGATGGAGGGGGAGATGACACTGTCCTGCAGGAGGAGCAGGTAGATAGAGGGGGAGATGACACTGTCCTGCAGGAGGAGCAGGTAGATAGAGGGGGAGATGACACTGTCCTGCAGGAGGAGCAGGTAGATGGAGGGGGAGATGACACTGTCCTGCAGGAGGAGCAGGTAGATGGAGGGGGAGATGACACTGTCCTGCAGGAGGAGCAGGTAGATGGAGGGGAGATGACACTGTCCTGCAGGAGGAGCAGGTAGATGGAGGAGGGGGAGATGACACTGTCCTGCAGGAGGAGCAGGTAGATGGACGGGGAGATGACACTGTTCTGCAGGGAGATGGAGGGGGAGATGACACTGTCCTGCAGGAGGAGCAGGGAGATGGAGGGGGAGATGACACTGTCCTGCAGGAGGAGCAGGGAGATGGAGGGGAAGATGACACTGTCCTGCAGGAGGAGCAGGTAGATAGAGGGGAGATGACACTGTCCTGCAGGAGGAGCAGATAGATGGAGGGGGAGATGACACTGTCCTGCAGGAGGAGCAGGGAGATGGAGGGGGAGATGACACTGTCCTGCAGGAGGAGCAGATAGATGGAGGGGGAGATGACACTGTCCTGCAGGAGGAGCAGGGAGATGGAGGGGGAGATGACACTGTCCTGCAGGAGGAGCAGGGAGATGGAGGAGGAGGAGATGACACTGTCCTGCAGGAGCAGCAGGGAGATGGAGGGGGACGTCTTTTTAAACCTGTCACCTGTCAAGGAAACCTGTCATTCCAGTTGCCGAGGCAGAGCCCGTCTGACCCCCTGTTGGAGTCCCGGATATTTAATCCTACCTGGAAATCCCGCTCCTGCACCGGGTCCCGGGGAGGAGAAAGTCATTTTCTATGGACGTCTGACTCATCTCTGATGATTTGCATAATGTGCGCACACAGCTTCGGAACCCCAAGACCGGGTTCAGGGGCGGGACTTCCTGGAAGGATTAAATATCCGTGGCTCCTCCAGGGGAGCGGGCGGCCCTGTTTGAGATCAGATGATTAAACCAAAGTTATCGATGGTTTTTGTTTATTCAGGATGAAGATCGGATTTCTAGTAAAGAGGACGTTACAGGAGAAGATGAGGCTGACATGGCGAGTGATGAGTTTATGGAGGAGGAGGAGGAGGATGACGTCCATCTATATATTGGTTCAGGTGCATTTTGTGAGGAGGATCGTATCATCTTCTCTTCCAGTAATGACGTCATTATGTTTCTACATCAGCTTTAGCTCCATATGTCTCCTACAGATGGATCCACCCGGCGGAATCCACCAGAGAGATGTCCCGCTCCTCTGGATCCCCGGGATTGTTCAGAGGATGATGACAATGATCTGGAGGAGGTGCGGGATTACTTACTGGATTATCAGGTAGGACAGGAGCCGGACAGTAGGGCGGCCATATATCACTCACTATAGTAAGATGGGGAAACCAAGAGAAAGAAATCTCAGGGTTTACAGATGAATGATCATTACCCAGAAGGAAGTGGGACAAGTGGGATCTGGAATGTGACGCCGCGTATGTTGTCTAATGGAGACCTGGATGAGTAATGGAAGGCTGGCTATTATTTATAGAGAGATTAAGAGGAGAGAACAGAAGCTAAGCGACACCACCGGATATGAGGAGCAGGCCGCCAGGGGATCAGTGCCAGTAGGGAGCAGGCCGCCAGGGGATCAGTGCCAGTAGGGAGCAGGCCGCCAGGGGATCAGTGCTAGTAGGGAGCAGGCCGCCAGGGGATCAGTGCCAGTAGGGAGCAGGCCGCCAGGGGATCAGTGCCAGTAGGGAGCAGGCCGCCAGGGGATCAGTGCCAGTAGGGAGCAGGCCGCCAGGGGATCAGTGCCAGTAGGGAGCAGGCCGCCAGGGGATTAGTGCCAGTAGGGAGCAGGCCGCCAGGGGATCAGTGCCAGTAGGGAGCAGGCCGCCAGGGGATCAGTGCCAGTAGGGAGCAGGCCGCCAGGGGATCAGTGCCAGTAGGGAGCAGGCCGCCAGGGGATCAGTGCCAGTAGGGAGCAGGCCGCCAGGGGATCAGTGCCAGTAGGGAGCAGGCCGCCAGGGGATCAGTGCCAGTAGGGAGCAGGCCGCCAGGGGATCAGTGCCAGTAGGGAGCAGGCCGCCAGGGGATCAGTGCCAGTAGGGAGCAGGCCGCCAGGTGATCAGTGCCAGTAGGGAGCAGGCCGCCAGGTGATTAGTGCCAGTAGGGAGCAGGCCGCCAGGTGATCAGTGCCAGTAGGGAGCAGGCCGCCAGGTGATCAGTGCCAGTAGGGAGCAGGCCGCCAGGTGATTAGTGCCAGTAGGGAGCAGGCCGCCAGGTGATCAGTGCCAGTAGGGAGCAGGCCGCCAGGTGATTAGTGCCAGTAGGGAGCGGGCCGCCAGGTGATTAGTGCCAGTAGGGAGCAGGCCGCCAGGGGATCAGTGCCAGTAGGGAGCGGGCCGCCAGGTGATCAGTGCCAGTAGGGAGCGGGCCGCCAGGTGATCAGTGCCAGTAGGGAGCGGGCCGCCGGGGGATCAGTGCCAGTAGGGAGCGGGCCGCCAGGTGATCAGTGCCAGTAGGGAGCAGGCCGCCAGGGGATCAGTGCCAGTAGGGAGCAGGCCGCCAGGGGATTAGTGCCAGTAGGGAGCAGGCCGCCAGGGGATCAGTGCCAGTAGGGAGCAGGCCGCCAGGGGATCAGTGCCAGTAGGGAGCAGGGTCGGACATTCACAAAGTATCCGGCGTGTTACCTCATACTGTAGTGTTTCTGCTCTGCTGTTATTCTATATCATTGGTAGGAAGAAGATTTGCTGGATATCAAGGTTAAAGTTATAGAAGATGATGAAGATGCAGATGAAGAGCTGTTTGTTACGGGTGATGAGTGTAAGGAAGCGGAGATTCCCATAGAGATCCGTCCTGGTGAGTGGGAAGAACTGCAGACGCTTTCATAAAATGGCCACCTCCCATATACCATACACTCCTCCCATATACCACACACTCCTCCCATATACCACACACTCCTCCCATGTACCATACACTTCTCCCATATACCACACACTCCTCCCATATACCATACACTCCTCCCATATACCACACACTCCTCCCATATACCATACACTCCTCCCATATACCATACACTCCTCCCATATACCATACACTCCTCCCATATACCATACACTTCTCCTATATACCATACATTCCTCCTATATACCATACACTCCTCCCATATACCATACACTTCTCCTATATACCATACATTCCTCCTATATACCATACATTCCTCCCATATACCATACACTCCTCCCATATACCATACACTTCTCCTATATACCATACACTTCTCCTATATACCATACATTCCTCCTATATACCATACATTCCTCCCATATACCATACGCTTTTCCCATATACTATGTCTTCTATATATAACATTCCTATGGTCTCAGGATATATATATATATATATATATATATATGGTACATTCCTATAGGTCAGGATATATAAGAATCCTTCCTCTTTGTTTGCAGCAGATTCGCTCACCTCAGAGAGAGGTCACAGAGAATTCATGCAAGATAATCCAAGGGAGAATCCTATGGCCCAAAATACCTCTTCAGAGCTGCGCTCATCTGATCTATCATTCGATGTCTCTCATGATGAGGGACGACGCGATAAATCAAGGACCGCTCCACAGCGTGCAGATCTGTCTGCTGAATCCGGAGAATGTTTAGCTGAGGAATCAGATCGTAGTCACAAAAGAACGAGCGCTGTGGGAAAGTCATTCTTTTGTCCTGAATGCGGTAAGTGTTTCACCCAGCAGGCAAATCTTATGTTTCACCTGAGTATTCATGAAGGGACCCTGGATGGATTGAGCAGCTCATCTGCCAGAAAGCTCTTTTCCTGCTCACAGTGTGGAAAGTGTTTCACTAAGAATTCCCTTCTCATTGAACATCAGAGAACTCACACGGGGGAGAAGCCATTTCCATGTTCACATTGTGGGAAATGTTTTACTAAAAAGTCAAATCTAGTTTCCCTTACGTCCCATTGGCATCACAACGATAGGGGTATTTTCGCCCCTGCGAGCCCCTGGGACGAAGGAATTTTTAATGAAAACAATAGTAAAGCTTTATTAATCCCTCCACAGGAAGTATAAATAAGCCCCCCCCCATACACACATCAGTCTTTTTTCTTCGTCCTAGTGACTAGCCCCAGGGGACCTTGCTCCCTCCTTTACTAGGTAGTGGGTTTATTCCTTTAAGAGCAGGACCCAGTTACCTGGTTTCTGCATGTTCTTAGGCCGGTTTGCTTGCGGGCCCCGCTGATGGTGGTACAGTTGTACAGTTCATCTTTTCAGTGTGGGGCAGAAGCGTCCGGCTTGCGGTGGCCATCTTGGTCGCGTTATCTGCGTACTTCGTCTGCGCATGCGCATGCGTTCCACATGCGTTCCACTGACGCGGCGCAGGTAACAGACGTCATCAGGAGGGCCGGAAGTGGCCGGCTCGAGCGGCGGCGGCGGCGGCCTCGCTGCCAGGCTCCATCCCATTTAAATGGGACTCTTCATTCAGGTAGGACTAGGTCTGACTCCTGAGTCCTACCTAGGATATATAGTGCTGTGCTCCAGCGCCGCTGTGTTTTCTCTCTGAGACTCCTGCAAACTATTTGGAATGTAAGTACTCTGCTGCCATCTAGTGGCTGCTTCAGGGTATGACACCCTCTGTTAGTTCAGGCAAGGCCTGTACTTATATAAGTTTTTATTTCTGATGTAACCTTTCTGTTGTTAGATGTCCGCTATGGAAACTAGCCCGACGGGTAAAAGAACCTCCAAGCGCAAACATCTGGTCTGTGCTGATTGCGAAAATCCCTTGCCGGATGGATACGAATATCGTACGCACTACTATCAACCATAAGGTTCCAATTTTTCATATTCATGATGTCTTATCAATTCATATGTGTATTACAGTACGTTGTACTTCATGCCGCCCAAAAAGTACTGGAGAACCTGATACTCAGGATGTGGTAATTTGGGTGAAGGATTATGTAGAGAAATCCCTTGCTAACAGGGACTGCCGTCATAAGAAGAAGTCTAAGCGTAGCATTTCACCTTCTGCCTCACACCCTGTGAGTATATATTATTTGGGTGCACAGCAGGGATTATTACCCTAGCTAAGCTATGTTTTTTTACCCTAGGGGTCAGAATTTAAGGTGATAGATGAAGTGGGGTCTTCCTCCTCGTCTGATTCATCTTCACCTTCTGAGGATGAAAAGGAAATTTTCAAGGGTTATTTCCCTATGGACAGCATCTACAAGCTACGCAGAGCTGTTCAGGCTGAAATTCACCCTGAAGAAATCGAGGACGTAGCCTCAGCTTCGAGAAAGCCTAGGGCTTTTTCTATTGGGGAAACATCCATGTCTATGCTCTTTACTGAGTGGAAGAAACCGGAAAAAGCGCCGGTTCTAAGTAAAAAGTTTAAAACCTTGTATGTCCTCAAGGAGGACCAATGCAAGGATTGGGCCGATCCTCCTAAAGTAGATACTGCCATAGCCAAATTGTCTAAGAATACTGTCTTGCCCGCTGATGATGGTTCGAATCTCAAAGATCCAATGGATAGGAGAATTGAAGTAGCCTTTAAAAGATCATACACAGCCGCAGCTGCCCAAGGGGCAGTTGCTATATCGGCATTTGAAGTATCCAGAAGCCTTAGAAGATGGTTGGCTAAGGTACAGGAGGATCTTGAGTCGGGAGTGAACCGGGACAAGGTCCTCCGTTCATTCAAAAAAGTCAACATGGGGGTTGATTTTTTATGCGACGCAGCTTCACAGGAGACCCGCTTGGCAGCTAAGTCTATGGCCCTGTCAACTGCTGGTCGCCGGGCCCTATGGTTAAGGCCATGGGCTGGCGATTCCAACTCTAAGTTCCAGCTGTGTAATTTGGAGTATCAGCCGGGACGACTCTTTGGATCAGAGTTGGATAAAATTATGGAGGAGATGTCGGACAAGAAGGGTAAGTCATTACCCCTTTCTTACGTCGGTGGTTCGTATAGGAAACCGCGCGGATCCTTTCGTAGAGGCAGATCTCCTCAGCGCGGAAAGAGTCGTTACCAATCCCGAGGAAGAGGGAAATACTATAATAGAAGAGGTGCAGGCAAGCAGCAAAAGGATTCTGCCAAGAAGCCGGATTTCTGACGCCAGAAGCATACCTGTGGGGGGGCGTCTCACTATGTTTCTTCCCGCCTGGAAAAAATTAATAAAGGATGTGTGGGTAATAAGCATTATTCAAAGTGGTTATGTGCTTCCTTTGTTTCTTCCTCCCCCCCCAAGGTTTCTGGTGTCTCATCATTTAGGCCCGGTCAAACATCCCGTTATAGAGAAAGAAATCTTTCACCTGTTGGACATAGAAGCCCTGGAGGAAGTCCCTCTGTCAGACGTCGGTCTGGGAGTATACTCTCCGATTTTTCTCGTACCAAAGCCGTCCGGAAAGTGGAGGCTTATTATCGATCTGCGTTACTTAAACGGGTTCATGATAAAACAGAGATTTCGCATGGAAAATATCAGATCCGTAAAGACCGTCCTCCAGGAGGGCGACTTTATGGTATCAATAGACCTCCAGGACGCATACCTCCACATACCTATTCTGCCAGCGCACAGAAAATATCTGAGGATTGCCATCCAGCTACAAGGGAAGGTAAGACATCTTCAGTTCAAGGTTCTTCCTTTCGGCATTACATCGGCCCCCTTTGTGTTCACAAAGGTAGTGTCGGCCATGATGGTTATCTTCAGACTCCAGGGAATAAAGATCATTCCCTACCTAGACGACTGGTTGATTATGGCTCAGACTCAGAATCTTCTGAGCGTTCAGCTGAATTATGTCTTGGACATCCTTCAGCAGTTAGGGTGGCTGATCAACCAGGAGAAGTCAGAATTGGTGCCATCCAAAATAAAGACTTTTTTGGGTTTCATCATAGATTCCACGCAGATGAAGCTGTTCCTCTCAACACCCAGGCTGGTACGTATACAGAGAGGAGCCCAGTTTCTCATTCCTCCGCGTCAGGTGTCTCTTCGGACCCTAATGAGATTCCTGGGACTCCTTTCATCAGCCACAGAGGCGGTCCCATGGGCACTATGGCATATGAGGTACCTCCAGAGAGAAGTCCTGACGAAATGGAACCGGAGCCTAGAAGACTTGGATACTATTCATGTCCTATCGACGGAAACTCGACAGTCTCTAACATGGTGGAGACAGGTGAAGCATGGAGCCTCCATAACCGAACCCCATTGGATCACGATCACCACAGACGCTTCAGGTTCGGGATGGGGTGCACATCTAGAAGAGAGTACGGCGTCAGGGACATGGAATATCCAGGAGTCATCCCTTCCATCAAACGTACGGGAACTCAGGGCTATTTATCTAGCCCTTCTACACTTCGCTCCAAAACTGTTACAGAAGGCGGTAAGGATCAGGACGGACAACACTGCTTGTGTCGCCTATATCAACAAGCAGGGAGGTACCAGGTCACCTCTACTTCTCAGAGAAGTGGAATACATCTTCAAATGGGCGGAACCCCGGTTAGCCAAACTATCTGCTCTTCATATCAGAGGTATTCACAACACTCTGGCAGATCGTTTGAGTCGGGGACTAACAGTGCCAGGGGAATGGTCGCTTTCGAGGAAGGTGTTCCTGCAGTTAACCGAAAGATGGGGAGTTCCTCAGATAGATCTCATGGCATCAACAAACAATGCCAAACTGAGGAACTTTTGCTCCCTGTACTCAGCCGACCAGCCGACGACGGTGGATGCGATGTCAATTCCATGGAATTTCCAGATGGCATACATCTTTCCGCCCATATCGATGATCCCCAGAGTTCTGGTGAAGATCAGGTTGGACCAGGCGTCAGTGATCATAATTACGCCGTTTTGGCCGAAGAGATCTTGGTTCACCCTGCTCATGAACATGAGCAGGGGCGAGTTCTGGAGACTACCGTTACATCACGACCTGATATCTCAGGGACAACATCTGTGTCAAGATCTAGCCAGCCTCAACCTCACGGCCTGGAGACTGAGAGGACCTTATTAGGTCCTGAAACTTTTTCAGAGACTGTTCTCCGGACTCTATCCCATGCACGCAGCGACTCCACAAACGCTTCATACGCGCGCATTTGGAGAATATTCCAGGCTTGGTGTACAGATAAAGGATGGTGTTCTACTAAACCTTCTACTCCTCAACTCTTAGAGTTTTTTCAAGAGGGGTTTGACAAAGGTCTTACTCCAGGGTCCATTAAGGTCCAGATAGCAGCTTTGTCTGCACATCTGAACTCTAGACTTTTTCAAATAATTGAGGTAAAAAATTTTGTAAAAGCTATTACGAGATTAAGACCCAGGGTAGACAGGTATATCGACTCCTGGGATCTTTCTTTCGTCCTCAGGTGTTTATGTCTCCAACCTTTTGAACCCCTGGAGGAGGTAGAAATTAAATTCCTAACCTTGAAATGTACATTACTTTTGGCCCTTACTTCCGCCAAGCGTGTCGGGGAACTTCAGGCTCTGGGCTCAACTACTCCGTATATCACTTTTCTCCAGGACAAGGTGATTCTAAGATTTTTACCTGGATTTCTACCCAAGGTTGCTTCATTCGTTAACATTAACGAACCTATTGTTCTTCCAGTGTTTTCTCCTTCGAATCCAGACCATCAGGATGTTGATTTTTCCCTTTTAGATGTTCCTAGAACGCTAAGAATATATCTGGACAGAACTAGTTCAATAAGGAAGGAGGAAAATTTGTTGATCTTATTTGCAGGGAAGAACAAGGGCAAAAAAGCTTCTAAGCCTTCCATATCAAGGTGGATATGTGAGGCCATTGAATTATCTTACTCCTCGGCGGGTAAGACTCCGCCTTTATTTACCAGGGCACATTCCACTAGAGCAGTTGCCTCTAGTTGGGCGGAACGGTCCTCGGTATCTCTGGAAAATATATGTCAAGCTGCGTCTTGGTCATCCTTATCCACTTTTGTTAAACATTACAGAATAGATACCAATCTTTCTGCGAGAACGGCTTTTCCTAGGTCAGTTCTTAATGCAGCGGTATCAGACAACCCACCCTCTGGGGATATTACTTGCTAGTTCCCCTATCGTTGTGATGCCAATGGGACGTAAGGGAAGCAAAAATTATTATGTTAATTTGTTTTCCCTAAGTACCATTGGCATCACAAGTCTCCCTCCCTATTTTGTTGTTCTTGTAAATGACTGATGTGTGTATGGGGGGGGGGGCTTATTTATACTTCCTGTGGAGGGATTAATAAAGCTTTACTATTGTTTTCATTAAAAATTCCTTCGTCCCAGGGGCTCGCAGGGGCGAAAATACCCCTATCGTTGTGATGCCAATGGTACTTAGGGAAAACAAATTAACATAATAATTTTTGCTAAACACTGGCGAATTCACACAGGAGAGAAGCCATTTCTATGTTCTGATTGCGAGAGATGTTTTGCCAACAAATCAGATCTTGTTAAACATTATAGAATTCACACAGGGGAGAAGCCATATCCCTGCCCAACATGCGGGAAATGCTTTACCCAAAAGTCAGGACTTATTGAACATCAAAAAATTCACACAGGGGCCAAGCCATTTTCATGTTCAGAATGCGGGAAACGCTTTACCCATAAATCAGGTCTTATAGACCATCAAAGGAGCCACAGCGGGGAGAGGCCATTTCAATGTACAGAATGTGGGAAATGTTTTACTCGGAAATCATTTCTCTTTAAACATAAAAGAGGACACTTAGGGGAGAAGCCATATCCCTGTCCAGATTGTGGGAAATGTTTTGCCAAGAAGTCGAATCTTGTCCAACATCTGAGGATTCACACAGGGGAGAAGCCGTTCTCGTGTTTGGAATGTGGGAAATCTTTTACTCAGAAGTCGGCTCTTGTTGAACATCAGAAAATTCACAACGGCGATCGGCCATTTATGTGTTCAGAATGCGGGAAATGTTTTCCCCAAAAATCCTATCTTGTTAGACACCAGAGATGTCACACGGAGAAGCAGACCTTCTTATGAATATTAATTTTGAGACTTTTAGTCATTCCCTGATGGCGCCGGCCTGGGTCCTTATTACCTTATTACATAATAAAAAGCAGAATGGTTCGGTGCTTTAGGTCGATTCCATGAAGCAGGAAATAAAACATGGCGGACGGAGGTGGGTGTTGTGAATATGTTGGTACGGTGACTGGTACGCTCCCTTACACCCGGGAAGCGGTTATATGGGGTGTAGAGTGCGATTGGCTCACTAGTCTTCTCTATCTCTCCCGGGACAGGAGGGTTATTACTATGGTGTTTGTGGCTATCACCGCCTGTGCTGGGAGAATGTGGTATATAGTGAGATGTGAGAGACATTGTTATGTGGACAATACTGTGCTGAGTCCTTGTCAGGTGGGGAGGAAGAATCGTCAGGATGACCCGATAACCGCCAGGGGGACCATGGGAATGTAGATGGAGGGATGGCGGTAATGAGTATTCTCTACAATAAGCAGTAACCAGCGTGCGGGGACCTGATCAGCCGACGGGTCACAGGTGGTGAGGGATGACGATGTGACGATTATCCAGTGATACATTCCATAGACGTCACCAGCACCAGAGCGCTGTACATCCAGGGTTAGTGATGTGATCGTTCCCCGGCTCTGGGGGGCGCTCTGCTGACTAAGGGACCTTCAGATGGAGCAATTACTATTCATTACATAGAGTACAGGGGGCGCTGTAGCGGTTGGTTTTCTTTCACAGATGGACAGGTGATCGGCCGTTATTTCCCAGCGGCTCCGATGAAGGTTGGAGCTGTCCCTGCATGAGTCCATCAGAGAAGAGGGTCGGCCGCTGGAGATGGTCATCCTGGTAAGTTATGTACTCTACATAGTTACATAGTATGATGGGAAAATAAGACGCACGTCCATTGAGTTCAACCAAGGAACAGCAGCAGTGCTCACAAAAATGACAAGACAACAGCATGAACCTGAAAAATCAGCGTGTGGTAGAAATGATGTCTCTATAGAGTGATCCATGGCGCTCGTTCTCAGCAATGGAGATAATAGCAGGGAGGAGTTACACTGGTGATGTCACTATAATAGGGAGGAGTTACACTGGTGATGTCACTATAATAGCAGGGAGGAGTTACACTGGTGATGTCACTACAATAGCAGGGAGGAGTTACACTGGTGATGTCACTATAATAGCAGGGAGGAGTTACATTGGTGATGTCACTCACTATAATAGCAGGGATGAGTTACACTGGTGATGTCACTATAATAGGGAGGAGTTACACTGGTGATGTCACTATAATAGGGAGGAGTTACACTGTTGATGTCACTATAATAGGGAGGAGTTACACTGGTGATGTCACTATAATAGCAGGGAGGAGTTACACTGGTGATGTCACTACAATAGCAGGGAGGAGTTACACCGGTGATGTCACTCACTATAATAGCAGGGAGGAGTTACATTGGTGATGTCACTATAATAGCAGGGATGAGTTACACTGGTGATGTCACTATAATAGGGAGGAGTTACACTGGTGATGTCACTATAATAGGGAAGAGTTACACTGGTGATGTCACTATAATAGGGAGGAGTTACACTGGTGATGTCACTATAATAGGGAGGAGTTACACTGGTGATGTCACTATAATAGGGAGGAGTTACACTGGTGATGTCACTATAATAGCAGGGAGAAGTTACACTGGTGATGTCACTATAATAGGGAGGAGTTACACTGGTGAGGTCACAATAATAGCAGGGAGGAGTTACACTGGTGATGTCACTATAATAGCAGGGAGGAGTTACACTGGTGATGTCACTCACTATAATAGCAGGGAGGAGTTACACTGGTGATGTCACTCACTATAATAGAAGGGAGGAGTTACACTGGTGATGTCACTATAATAGCAGGGAGGAGCTACACCGGTGATGTCACTATAATAGGGGGAACTTACACTGTTGATGTCACTATAATAGGGAGGAGTTACACTGGTGATGTCACTATAATAGCAGGGAGGAGCTACACCGGTGATGTCACTATAATAGGGAGGAGTTACACTGGTGATGTCACAATAATAGGGAGGAGTTACTCTGGTGATGTCACTATAATAGGGAGGACTTACACCGGTGATGTCACAATAATAGCAGGGAGGAGTTACACTGGTGATGTCACTATAATAGGTAGGAGTTACACTGGTGATGTCACTATAATAGCAGGGAGGAGTTACCTGGTGATGTCACTCACTATAATAGCAGGGGGGAGTTACACTGGTGATGTCACTATAATAGCAGGGAGGAGTTACACTGGTGATGTCACTATAATAGCAGGGAGGAGTTACACTGTTGATGTCACTATAATAGCAGGGAGGAGTTACACTGGTGATGTCACTATAATAGCAGGGAGGAGTTACACTGGTGATGTCACTATAATAGCAGGGAGGAGTTACACTGGTGATGTCACTATAATAGGGAGGAGTTTCACTGGTGATGTCACTATAATAGGGAGGAGTTACACTGGTGATGTCACTATAATAGCAGGGAGGAGTTACACTGGTGATGTCACAATAATAGCAGGGAGGAGTTACACTGGTGATGTCACTATAATAGCAGGGAGGAGTTACACTGGTGATGTCACTCACTATAATAGCAGGGAGGAGTTACACTGGTGATGTCACTATAATAGGGAGGAGTTACACTGGTGATGTCACTATAATAGGGAGGAGTTACACTGGTGATGTCACTATAATAGGGAGGAGTTACACCGGTGATGTCACTATAATAGCAGGGAGGAGTTACACTGGTGATGTCACTATAATAGCAGGGAGGAGTTACACTGGTGATGTCACTATAATAGCAGGGAGGAGTTACACTGGTGATGTCACTATAATAGGGAGGAGTTACACTGGTGATGTCACTATAATAGGGAGGAGTTACACTGGTGATGTCACTATAATAGCAGGGAGGAGTTACACTGTTGATGTCACTATAATAGCAGGGAGGAGTTACACTGGTGATGTCACTATAATAGCAGGGAGAAGTTACACTGTGATGTCGCTATAATAGCAGGGAAGAGTTACACTGGTGATGTCACTCAGTATAATAGCAGGGAGGAGTTACACTGGTGATGTCACTATAATAGCAGGGAGGAGCTACACCGGTGATGTCACTATAATAGGGAGGAGTTACACTGGTGATGTCACTATAATAGGGAGGAGTTACACTGGTGATGTCACTATAATAGCAGGGAGGAGCTACACCGGTGATGTCACTATAATAGGGAGGAGTTACACTAGTGATGTCACAATAATAGGGAGGAGTTACTCTGGTGATGTCACTATAATAGGGAGGAGTTACACCGGTGATGTCACAATAATAGCAGGGAGGAGTTACACTGGTGATGTCACTATAATAGCAGGGAGGAGTTACACTGGTGATGTCACTATAATAGCAGGGAGGAGTTACACCGGTGATGTCACTCACTATAATAGCAGGGAGGAGTTACACCGGTGATGTCACTATAATAGCAGGGAGGAGTTACACTGGTGATGTCACTATAATAGCAGGGAGGAGTTACACTGGTGATGTCACTATAATAGCAGGGAGGAGTTACACTGGTGATGTCACTATAATAGCAGGGAGGAGCTACACCGGTAATGTCACTATAATAGGGAGGAGTTACAGTGGTGATGTCACAATAATAGCAGGGAGGAGTTATACTGGTGATGTCACTATAATAGCAGGGAGGAGTTACACTGGTGATGTCACTATAATAGCAGGGAGGAGTTACACCGGTGATGTCACAATAATAGCAGGGAGGAGTTACACTGGTGATGTCACTATAATAGGGAGGAGTTACTATAATTACTATAGTTATAGTTACTATAATAGCAGGGAGGAGTTACACTGGTGATGTCACTATAATAGGGAGGAGTTACACTGGTGATGTCACTATAATAGCAGGGAGGAGTTATACTGGTGATGTCACTATAATAGGGAGGAGTTACACTGGTGATGTCACTATAATAGGGAGGAGTTACACTGGTGATGTCACTATAATAGCAGGGAGGAGTTACACTGGTGATGTCACTATAATAGCAGGGAGGAGTTACACTGGTGATGTCACTATAATAGGGAGGAGTTACACTGGTGATGTCACTATAATAGCAGGGAGGAGTTACACTGGTGATGTCACTATAATAGGGAGGAGTTACACTGGTGATGTCACTATAATAGCAGGGAGGAGTTACACTGGTGATGTCACTATAATAGGGAGAAGTTACATTGGTGATGTCACTATAATAGCAGGGATGAGTTACACTGGTGATGTCACTATAAAAGCTGGGAGGAGTTACACTGGTGATGTCATTCACTGTAATAGTGAGGAGTGGCGCTGGTGATGTCACTCACTGTTGGCTATAATAGTCAGGAGTAGCGGTTGGAGTGGAAATTTTCCATAGGTATTTCAGTATTTTAACTACAGTGCAGAGGGCTGAATCTGACCCGGGTCTCCTGATAATAATGGTACAAACAAAGCCCAGAAGACGGGATCGGAGTCACTTACACACAGCTCTGCTATACAGAGATTACACACACAGTTCTGCTATACACAGATTACACACACAGCTCTGCTATACACAGATTACACACACGGCTCTGCTATACAGAGATTACACACACGGCTCTGCTATACACAGATTACACACACAGCTCTGCTATACAGAGATTACACACACAGCTCTGCTATACACAGATTACACACACAGCTCTGCTATACACAGATTACACACGGCTCTGCTATACAGAGATTAAAATCCAAGGAAAATGAAGCTCACTGACGAGGCTGAAGTTGGTTTCTTATTCGGCAGTTTCTTATTCAGAGGATTTTTCTTTTTCCTGTTTTAGCTATTATTCTTACAGAAAATGTATAATATTCATACCCTACCGTAAGTGAGGGGCCCTGAGGGGACCGGTGATAAAAATGGCCAAAAGGACCCCAAGGTTGGCATAAAAATGGGCATGAAAGTAAAACCACAAAATTATTATTTAAAAATAAAATTGACTTTGGGCCACTGATCTCACACTGATATTACACAGAGAGGGGTGACCCCGCATCACACTGATATTACACAGAGAGGGATGCCCCGCATCACATCCAAGAGAGTCCAGCCTGGCCCAAAGGGGTTCTGGGTATAAAAACTGGCATCAAAGTGGGCAGATGGGCATTTTTCCTAATGAATAAGTAACAGCTGTTTTCAAAGGGTTAAATGAGTTTGGGCAACAGATCTCACACTGATATTACACAGAGAGGGATGCCCCGCATCACACTGATAATACACAGAGAGGGGGGACCCCGCATCACACTGATAATACACAGAGAGGGACCCCGCATCACACTGATAATACACAGAGAGGGGGGACCCCGCATCACACTGATACTACACAGAGAGGGGGGACCCCGCATCACACTGATACTACACAGAGAGGGGGGACCCCGCATCACACTGATACTACACAGAGAGGGGGGACCCCGCATCATACTGATACTACACAGAGAGGGGACCCCGCATCACACTGATACTACACAGAGAGGGGGGACCCCGCATCACACTGATACTACAGAGAGGGACCCCGCATCACACTGATATACACAGAGAGGGACCCCGCATCACACTGATAATACACAGAGAACGATGCCCTGTGGGTCCTTACCAGACTTTGGAGCAAATGCCAAACTTTACTGAAACGGTAATGAGGATTAAGGTAAAACACGCCTTTATCCATGGTGTTTTTGGTGCAATAAGGAGCTATCAGCAGTTTAGATTAATCTAACTGGCTGACAGTTCCCCTTTAATAATGGTCATTATTTGCCCTTATTTTTACTTTGTTTTAAACATAGCCTAAAGGGTTATCCTGGAAAAATTGAAAAAAAAAGAACCAAAATTAACGCTTAACTAAAGAACTTATATATTCCTTGTTGGCTTTACTCGGAGATTGCTGGTCCAGTCACATGATGTCCTACTTCCTTTCATCTTCTTGGGTATGGTGACGTCAGCACTTGGGGGCAAAGCCATCTCTCGTACCCAGAACGGCCTTCCTACACGTGCGCAGTGCGATCATTAGTATTGCAGCATGCACCTGCTAATCCCACTGGGTACAGGGACATCAATGCTCCCGTAATCAGGTTCTGCTGGCTACAAGGGCGGTCTTACTGGCTACAAAGGGGTCCTATATGGCTACAAGGGGACCCTGACATTGCAGGCAACACATAGGACAAATATATTTCAATGGCCCTGTTCACACATCTGTACAAGTGTTCAGGTCCACGTCCCGCGCTACAAAAAAAATAAAGGATAGATTATAGTGCGGACTTGCATTTGCGGCACGAATCATTGTCTTCTACATAGTGCTCCGTAAACTGCGTAGCACTGTTACTGCACATTCATAGTGTGGTCCACCATTACAGGTCCGTATTCACTGGCTGAACTGTGGATGTGTGAATGAGGCCTAACATAGCCTAAAGCAGACCTGTCAGCAGAAAACATTGCTGCAGGTATTGTTATTATAGAAATGTATTCAGGGTTAGCCGAGAAATGTTTAATAAGACGAGATGGGACAGCGAATTCTGGGATCCTGTTATGCTGACAAATGCCTCCTGAGTACTTTAGCCCTGTTTGCTTAAAGGGGTAGTGCGGCGCTAAACATTTATTCACAAAATACCCAGAACCACTTTGGGCCAGGCTGGACTCTCCTGGATGTGATGCGGGGCATCCCTCTCTGTGTATTATCAGTGTGATGCGGGGCCCCTCTCTGTGTATTATCAGTGTGATGCGGGGGATCCCTCTCTGTGTATTATCAGTGTGAGATCAGTGGCCCAAACTCATTTAACCCTTTGAAAACAGCTGTTACTTATTCAAATCATGAAAAATGGCTATGTGCCCACTTTGATGCCAGTTTTTATACCCAGAACCACTTTGGGCCAGGCTGGACTCTGTTGGATGTGATGCGGGGTCCCCCCTCTCTGTGTATTATCAGTGTGATGCGGGGTCACCCCTCTCTGTGTATTATCAGTGTGAGATCAGTGGCCCAAAGTCAATTTTATTTTTAAATAATAATTTTGTGGTTTTACTTTCATGCCCATTTTTATGCCAACCTTGGGGTCCTTTTTGCCATTTTTATCACCAGTCCTCTCAGGGCCCCTCACTTACGGTAGGGTATGAATATTATACATTTTCTGTAAGAATAATAGCTAAAACAGGAAAAAGAAAAATCCTCTGAATAAGAAACTGCCGAATAAGAAACCAACTTCAGCCTCGTAGCTCACTGCCTGACTCCTCCTATCCATGTGACTGATCACATGGTCATGATGACGTCATCAATAGTGTCTCTAGAAGGGGAAGTGACTGAGCTGGGGTCACTCCAGGAGATGTTATTCCTGCTGCAATGGTGAGGAGAATGTTACCAGGTACAATCCCCCATCTGTACGCCTGTAGTCACTGACATCCCCCGATCACCCCCACAATCCCCCATCTGTACGCCTGTAGTCTTTGATACCTCCGATCACCCCCACAATCCCCCATCTGTATGCCTGTAGTCTCTGACATCTCCCGATCACCCCCACAATCCCACATCTGTACACCTGTAGTATCTGACAGCCCCCGATCACCCTAATCTTTAAGCCTGTAGTCTGACATCCCCCGATCACCCCCACAATCCCCCATCTGTACGCCTGTAGTATCTGACAGCCCCCGATCACCCTAATCTTTAAGCCTGTAGTCTGACAGCCCCCGATCACCCCCACAATCCCCCATCTGTACGCCTGTAGTATCTGATATCCCCGATCACCCCCACAATCCCCCATCTGTACGCCTGTAGTATCTGACATCCCCCGATCACCCCCACAATCCCCCATCTGTACTCCTGTAGTCTCTGACATCCCCCGATCACCCCCACAATCCCCCATCTGTACGCCTGTAGTATCTGATATCCCCGATCACCCCCACAATCCCCCATCTGTACGCCTGTAGTATCTGACATCCCCCGATCACCCCCACAATCCCCCATCTGTACTCCTGTAGTCTCTGACAGCCCCCGATCACCCCCACAATCCCCCATCTGTACGCCTGTAGTATCTGATATCCCCGATCACCCCCACAATCCCCCATCTGTACGCCTGTAGTCTCTGATACCCCCGATCACCCCCACAATCCCCCATCTGTACGCCTGTAGTCTCTGATACCTCCGATCACCGCCACAATCCCCCATCAGTACGTCTGTAGTCTGACATCTCCCGATCACCCCCACAATCCCCCATCTGTACGCCTGTAGTCTCTGACATCTCCCGATCACCCCCACAATCCCCCATCTGTACGCCTGTAGTATCTGATATCCCCGATCACCCCCACAATCCCCCATCTGTACGCCTGTAGTATCTGATATCCCCGATCACCCCCACAATCCCCCATCTGTACGCCTGTAGTCTGACAGCCCCCGATCACCCCCACAATCCCCCATCTGTACGCCTGTAGTCTCTGACAGCCCCCGATCACCCCCACAATCCCCCATCTGTACGCCTGTAGTCTCTGATACCTCCGATCACCCCCACAATCCCCCATCTGTACGCCTGTAGTATCTGACAGCCCCCGATCACCCCCACAATCCCCCATCTGTACGCCTGTAGTCTGAAATCCCCCGATCACCCCCACAATCCCCTATCTGTACACCTGCAGTATCTGCGATCCCCCGATCACCCCCACAATCCCCCATCTGTACGGCTGTAGTCTCTGACATCCCCCGATCACCCCCACAATCCCCTATCTGTACACCTGTAGTCTCTGACATCCACCGATCACCCCCACAATCCCCCATCTGTGCGCCTGTAGTCTCTGACATCTCTCGATCACCCCCACAATCCCCCATCTGTACACCTGTAGTCTCTGACATCTCTCGATCACCCCCACAATCCCCCATCTGTACGCCTGTAGTCTCTGACATCTCTCGATCACCCCCACAATCCCCCATCTGTACACCTGCAGTATCTGCGATCCCCCGATCACCCCCACAATCCCCCATCTGTACGGCTGTAGTCTCTGATATCCCCCGATCACCCCCACAATCCCCCATCTGTACGCCTGTAGTCACTGACAGCCCCCAATCACCCCCACAATCCCCCATCTGTACGCCTGTAGTCACTGACAGCCCCCAATCACCCCCACAATCCCCCATCTGTACGCCTGTAGTCTCTGACATCCACCGATCACCCCCACAATCCCCCATCTGTACGGCTGTAGTCTCTGATATCCCCCGATCACCCCCACAATCCCCCATCTGTACGCCTGTAGTCTCTGACAGCCCCCGATCACCTTCCCCACCCCCTCCCCGATTTTCTCCGATCGCCCAGCTGTATAGAGATCTTACAGTGTATCCTGGGTATGAGGGAGGTACAGGAGACTTTATAGAGTGTACACACTATACTGCCACACAAGGTCTCACTTTTATGTCTCTTATCAACATAAAAGAACATTACAGAACCTAATGGTCCAGAGTCCTCTCCCCCAATGATCCATGAAGTATGGACAAGCATGAGAACAGCATCACTGAGAAGATCCTGAGCCTCACCCTGGAGATCATCTACCTGCTGACCGGAGAGGTGAGGGATTCTGGGGGATGGGTCACATGACCTCCCTTTTCTCTCTAGTAATAATACAGGACATGAGCGGAGAGGTGAGGGATTCTGGGGGATGGGTCACATGACCTCCCTCTTCTCTCTAGTAATAATACAGGACATGGGTGGAGAGGTGAGGGATTCTGGGGGATGGGTCACATGACCTCCCTCTTCTCTCTAGTAATAATACAGGACATGGGCGGAGAGGTGGGGGCTCTGTATATAGTGATATTTATCAGGGTCTCTCCATCCTCAGGATTACACAGTAGTGAAGAAGACATGTGGAGAGTGTGTGGCCCCCAGCAGCAGCAGGTCAGGAGGATGGAGCAGGGCCCGGGGCCCCATCACGGAGCCTCCACCTCCCTCACTGATACCTGAGAGGAACAATGAGCAGAAGATCCTAGAACTCACCCACAAGATGATGGAGCTGCTGACTGGAGAGGTGAGCAATGCTGCTGGGAATGCTGGGACATCATCCAGGAACACAAGGGATGATGGGTCTGGATGATGACTGGATCATTGTGTGTGTCAGGTTCCTATAAGGTGTCAGGATGTGGCCGTCTATTTCTCCATGGAGGAGTGGGAGTATGTAGGAGGACACAAGGATCTGTACCAGGAGGCCATGATGGAGGACCACCGGCCCCTCACATCACCGGGTAAGAGGAGACTCTCATTGATGGTAAAGGAGAGAGCAGTATTGGGGTCCCCTAGACCCCCCATCATCTGCTCATCACATATACACAATGTATTCAGTCACTGTGTGTGTCTCCTACAGATGGATCCAGTAAGAGGAATCCACCAGAGAGATGTCCCGCTCCTCTGGATCCCCAGGACTGTCCGGGAGGAGATGACACTGTCCTGCAGGAGGAGCAGGTAGGTGGAGGGGGAGATGACACTGTCCTGCAGGAGGAGCAGGTAGATGGAGGGGGAGATGACACTGTCCTGCAGGAGGAGCAGGGAGATGGAGGGGGAGATGACACTGTCCTGCAGGAGGAGCAGGGAGATGGAGGGGGAGATGACACTGTCCTGCAGGAGGAGCAGGGAGATGGAGGGGGGGGATGACACTGTCCTGCAGGAGGAGCAGGTAGATGGAGGGGGGGGGATGACACTGTCCTGCAGGGAGATGGAGGGGGAGATGACACTGTCCTGCAGGAGGAGCAGGTATATGGAGGGGGAGATGACACTGTCCTGCAGGAGGAGCAGGTATATGGAGGGGGAGATGACACTGTCCTGCAGGAGGAGCAGGTAGATGGAGGGGGGAGATGACACTGTCCTGCAGGAGGAGCAGGTAGATGGAGGAGGAGATGACACTGTCCTGCAGGAGGAGCAGGGAGATGGAGGAGGAGATGACACTGTCCTGCAGGAGGAGCAGGGAGATGACACTGTCCTGCAGGAGGAGCAGGGAGATGGAGGGGGAGATGACACTGTCCTGCAGGAGGAGCAGGGAGATGGAGGGGGACATGACACTGTCCTGCAGGAGGAGCAGGTAGATGGAGGGGGAGATGACACTGTCCTGCAGGAGGAGCAGGGAGATGGAGGGGGAGATGACACTGTCCTGCAGGAGGAGCAGGGAGATGGAGGGGGAGATGACACTGTCCTGCAGGAGGAGCAGGGAGATGGAGGGGGAGATGACACTGTCCTGCAGGAGGAGCAGGGGGATGGAGGAGGAGATGACACTGTCCTGCAGGAGGAGCAGGTAGATGGGGCGGAGGTGTAAGTCTTTCTGGTTTTTGGATCTCTTAGTGACTGATCTGTGACTGCTCCACATTTAGGGCAAAGATCTCACACACATTAAAGCTGAAGAAGTGAAGAGAGAAGAGCCATATGTGAGTGATCATCATCCCTTTAAGGAGGAGGAGATCCCTACAGATATCTGTCCCGGTGAGTTTTACTCTGTAAATAGAGAGACCTCCCCTCAGACATTTCCGAGATTGCTTCTATTTAGTCATTTTACAAACTTTAGAGATGCCAATATCCTGTAGAATCAGCCAGAAATGTTGTCATGTGACCTCTCCCTTGTATTGGCAGCAGGTGACTCTAGCCTATGCTGCCGCCTCTCAGCCATGTTTCTGGTTTTCCAGTATAAAAAGTAAGGGTGTTGCCGGGTATGGCGCACAGTATATCTACCATACTCCCCAGTCAGTGTGTTGGAGCTGGTCTCTATATTTTCTCCTAATGTTTCTGGGGTTAGAGGTCATCAGGTGCTGTACGTTGCAGCATAGGTCTTCACTGTTCACATACATCCTGGCGCTCGCAGCCAGCAGATTGGCGCTCGTTTACACTTATGGTCGGCCCGTCTAGTAGGAGCCTCAGGTGTAAATAAGAAACTACCTTTATCTTTGCAGCCGATGACTACGTGAGCGCCTCGGAGACCCAGTATATGGACATCTCCACGTATTCTCTCATAGAACATCCCACAATACAAAACCTCTATCCTGGACTTCACTTTGCCGATCTGTCGTGGGATTTCTCCAATCTCGAGGAACGTTCAGACCTTATTGTCCCACAAAGTCTCTCATCTGAATCGGCAGAATGTTTTAGCGGAGAATCCGATCAGTTTAGTCATGAAACCTCCAACAAGGTGGATCCGCTCTTCCCTTGTCCTGAATGCGGACAGTGTTTTACCCACAATGCCAATCTCATTGTCCACCTAAGAATTCATAAAAAAAGTCTTGAAGGACAGAAAAATCCATCTCTGAAAAGACTCTTCTCGTGCTCGCAGTGTGAGAAGTGTTTCACCAGGAAGTCTGTTCTCAATGAACATCTAAGAACTCACACAGGAGAGAAGCCACACTCCTGCTCACAGTGTGGGAAATGTTTTACCAAGAAGTCCAGTCTGCTCAAGCATGAGATCATTCACACAGGGGAGAAGCTGTTCTCCTGCTCAGAATGTGGAAAGTGTTTTATGTTCAAAGATCATCTTGAGCGACATCAGAGAATTCATACAGGGGAGAGGCCGTATCAATGTTCAGAATGTGGCAAACGTTTCATACAGAAGTCGGGTCTTAGTAAACACCAGAAAGTTCACACAGGGGAGAAGCCGTATTCATGTTCAGAGTGTGGGAAATGTTTTGCCGAGAAATCAGGTCTTGTTAGGCATCAAAGAACTCATACAGGGGAAAAACCATACTCGTGTTCAGAATGTGGGAAATGTTTTGCTCAGAAGTCGGAGCTCGTGGAACATCACAGAAATCACACAGGGGAAAAGCCATTTTTATGTCTGGAATGTGGTCAATGTTTTAGCAGAAAATCGGTTTTAGCAAATCATCAGAGAATCCACACAGGAACAATCATTATGGAAAAGTCCTCCAACTTCCAAGACAGTCTGCTCAGTCTGATGGGTTCCACAATGTGAGGCAGGGATGTTCTTGCCTGTCATGAACGGAGCAGAAGTATACTCATCACGTGTGGCTTCTCTGAAAAGAACTCGCATTCTGTCCACCAGTCTGATCCTTTTTTTAACAAACAAACCTGAAGACGGTCGCAGTAATTTCATAACCTTCCCTCCGTGTGATCTGTAACATATTTGTTGTGTTGCTTCGCTTACAAGAAAAGATTTCTGGGAAAAAAACTCTGAAGTCTAAGCCACTGGGTGTCTCACTTCTTTCACTTCCTATTGTTAGGGAAAAAATGTCTCTAGTAACATAGACAGCAAGACAGATTACAGGAAGTGGGGGTGGAGCTTAGCATGTGAGCATGTGCCATGTGCCAGAGTGAGAAGGCCCGGGTTGTGTACCAGGGGCTCTGCTGTGTACGACCACAGTGCTGGAGTGCTATCTCCCCCTCGCTGTAGCCTCCTCCTTCCTGTGCACATAGCACTTTGTTAACCCCGTGCACCCCCCCCCCCGGCATGGTGCCAGCCTGTTCAGTCCAGTGCTTTCTTCCCAGTACTAGCTCATACAATAGCAGAGACGAGTAAGTTCTTGTGGGGAGAATGTGAAGTAGTTGGGCACCATGGAGGGGGCTCTCAGGGACCCAATAGCAGCAGTGACGTTGCCATCACCACTTTGAAGGGTTAATGTAACAAAATCAGCCAGGGTTATAAAAATCCTTTGAAACAAAAGAAACACTTGAAGTTTCCTTACCATGTATGAACAAGATGGGGGCTGGTGAAGTGACCCCCCCCCCCCCCCCGCCTGCTCACAGGTTAGTAGTCTATGAGGGGGTTTGCAGTCACCTACCTGTCACCTATATGTGACGATGGAGCAGCTTGTGATGAGTGACGTCAGGTTGTCGGGGTGACTGATGACCTTGTGTATATGAGGGTTTATAGATGGTGCCTGTGGTGCTCACTGGTTCGGTGTAGCTCTCCCCACGCAGCCTGGCCTTGGTTTAGGCTTCAAACAATACAAAGAACAATACATCAGGTCCAGCTTCGTGGTTTGCAGCTTCTTTTATTCAGGACAGAGTGCACACTCATCAATCCCCCGACATGTTTCTGGTACAGACTACGCTCTTACTCATGGGGTTCTCTGCTCTTTACGGCAGGTAACTAAATACCAGATTAGTCTGCACCCGTGGGTGTCGCTTTACAAATCTAGCAGTATCCTGAGCAGCATGCTGCCCTCTAGTGGTAAGTACAGTAAGTACGGTGCCAGGACAACACTATCCCCACACAGAGGAGGTTACACTGGCCGTGCACATCATATACACGAGGGGGGAGCGGAAAGGTCCTGGCTTTGCCCCCTTCTAGATGGCATTGAGAAATGAGATTGATACTGAATGAAATCTTGATATCTCCCTACCGCACTGTCACTTGTAACACTAGGAGAGAAGCGTCCTCCCTACCGCACTGTCACTTGTAACACTAGGAGAGAAGCGTCCTCACTACCGCATCGTCACCTGTACCACTGGGAGAGAAGCGTCCTCCCTACCGCACTGTCACTTGTAACACTAGGAGAGAAGCCTCCTCCCTACCGCACTCCCTACCGCACTGTCACTTGTAACACTAGGAGAGAAGCGTCCTCCCTACCGCACTGTCACTTGTAACACTAAGAGAAAAGCGTCTTCCCTACCGCATCGTCACCTGTAACACTTGGAGAGAAGCCTCCTACCTACCGCACCGTCATCTGTAACACTGGGAGAGAAGCCTCCCCCCTACCGCACTGTCACCTGTACCACTAGGAGAGAAGCCTCCTCCCTACCGCACTGTCACTTGTAACACTGGGAGAGAAGCCTCCTCCCTACCGCACCGTCACCTGTAACACTGGGAGAGAAGCCTCCTCCCTACCGCACTGTCACCTGTAACACTAGGAGAGAAGCGTCCTCCCTACCGCACTGTCACTTGTAACATTAGGAGAGAAGCCTCCTCCCTACCGCACTGTCACTTGTAACACTAGGAGAGAAGCGTCCTCCCTACCGCACTGTCACTTGTAACACTAGGAGAAAAGCGTCTTCCCTACCGCATCGTCACCTGTAACACTAGGAGAGAAGCGTCCTCCCTACCGCACTGTCACCTGTAACACTGGGAGAGAAGCCTCCTACCTACCGCACCGTCATCTGTAACACTAGGAGAGAAGCCTCCTCCCTACCGCACTGTCACTTGTAACACTGGGAGAGAAGCGTCCTCCCTACCGCACTGTCATCTGTAACACTGGGAGAGAAGCCTCCTCCCTACCGCACTGTCACTTGTAACACTGGGAGAGAAGCCTCCTCCCTACCGCACTGTCACTTGTAACACTGGGAGAGAAGCGTCCTCCCTACCGCACTGTCACCTGTAACACTAGGAGAGAAGCCTCCTCCCTACCGCACTGTCACCTGTACCACTAGGAGAGAAGCCTCCTCCCTACCGCACTGTCACCTGTAACACTGGGAGAGAAGCCTCCTCCCTACCGCACTGTCACCTGTAACACTGGGAGAGAAACCTCCTCCCTACCGCACTGTCACCTGTACCACTAGGAGAGAAGCCTCCTCCCTACCACATGGTCAGAACCTGGGTTTCTCGTTTTATGACTGGGCATTTCACCGTCACAACGCTGTCCATAAGCTGCTTCCTGAGGACCTGCGATTGTCCACCCAGATACTGGGCATCTCCCGGGGGTGCGTTGGTCTCATTTAGGGATGAGCGAATTTACGGTGTTAGAGAAGCGCTTCGCGAAGCTCGGCCGTCGACTTGTCAGCCGGCTGCCTTTGAACCCTCCACTCTGTTTGCCACTCCTCTACGGGATTTTGAAAAAGCTGAATGCAGTACGCTGTGCCCAGGAGGGTGGGGTGTACAGGACCCCCCGCTTTATACTGAGGGTATGCTGTGCCCAGGAGGGTGGGGTGTATAGGAACCCCTACTCTATACTGAGGATATGCTGTGCCCAAGAGGGTGGGGTGTATAGGACCCCTGCTCTATACTGAGGGTACGCTGTGCCCAGGAGGGTGGGGTGTATAGGACCCCCCGCTTTATACTGAGGGTATGCTGTGCCCAAGAGGGTGGGGTGTATAGGACCCCTGCTCTATACTGACGGTACACTGTGCCCAGGAGGGTGGGGTGTATAGGACCCCTGCTCTATACTGAGGATATGCTGTGCCCAAGAAGGTGGGGTGTATAGGACCCCTGCTCTATACTGAGGGTACACTGTGCCCAGGAGGGTGGGGTGTATAGGACCCCTGCTCTATACTGAGGGTACACTGTGCCCAGGAGGGTGGGGTGTATAGGACCCCTGCTCTATACTGAGGGTACACTGTGCCCAGGAGGGTGGGGTGTATAGGACCCCTGCTCTATACCGAGGGTACGCTGTGCCCAGGAGGGTAGGGTGTATGGGTTGGTGCCATGTTCAGGTTTGTGTCTCCAATACTCATGTAAAGCTCAATGGTCCCTGGAATAAGGGACGGCCAAGATCAGGCTGCAGCCTCTGTTTGTCTACAGGTTTGTCTACAGCCATTTCTAGTTACGCCCCTGTTCCTGCACTAACGACACCATATCACCACATTACAGAGTGTACCATATCACCAGGTTACAGAGCGTCCCATGTCACCACGTTACAGAGTGTCCCCCCATGTCACCGGGTTACAGAGTGTCCCCCCATGTCACCGGGTTACAGAGTGTCCCCCCATGTCACCGGGTTACAGAGTGTCCCCCCATGTCACCGGGTTACAGAGTGTCCCCCCATGTCACCGGGTTACAGAGTGTCCCCCCATGTCACCGGGTTACAGAGTGTCCCCCCATGTCACCGGGTTACAGAGTGTCCCCCCATGTCACCGGGTTACAGAGTGTCCCCCCATGTCACCGGGTTACAGAGTGTCCCCCCATGTCACCGGGTTACAGAGTGTCCCCCCATGTCACCGGGTTACAGAGTGTCCCCCCATGTCACCGGGTTACAGAGTGTCCCCCCATGTCACCGGGTTACAGAGTGTCCCCCCATGTCACCGGGTTACAGAGTGTCCCCCCATGTCACCGGGTTACAGAGTGTCCCCCCATGTCACCACAGTACAGAGTGTCCCCCCCCATGTCACCACAGTACAGAGTGTCCCATGTCACCAGGTTACAGAGTGTCCCATGTCACCACGTTAAGGCGTCCTCGAGACACGGTCCCTACTCTAGCATTCTCACACTAGCAAAGGCCTCTCCTGGGCTGAATAAGCTGACAACTGGGCAGATAGGAGCCAAATTATCTCTTTATATAGCACCCTATATAAAGCACCTTTTTTTCTAGGCACAGAGAACGTCAAGAAACATTGGATAAAAGGTCACAAGGTCACCTGTAAAGGTCAGAGGGCATTATAGGCTCATCCTAAAAATTCATCCGCAAGCCAAATATCCCTAACTTTTTGTGAGTAGTGTTATTGTGCGTGTGTGATGAGTCTATAGAATAGATCCCTCTGTGTGATGATTCTATAGAATAGATCCCTGTGTGTGTATAGAATAGATCCCTGTGTAATGAGTGTATAGAATAGATCCCTCTGTGTACGATGAGTCTATAGAATAGATCCGTGTGTGTGTGTATGTGTGTGATATGAGTCTATGGAATAGATCCCTCTTTCTGCTGAGTCTATAGAATAGATCCGTGTGTGTGATGAGTCTATAGAATAGATCCCTCTGTGTGTGATGAGTCTATAGAATAGATCCCTCTGTGTTTGAGGAGTCTATAAAATAGTTCCCTCTGTGATGAGTCTATAGATCAATCTGTGTGATGAGTCTATAGAATAGATCCCTCTGTGTGAGGAGTCTATAGAATAGATCCCTCTTTGTTTTGATGAGTCTATGGAATAGATCCCTCTTTCTGATCAGTCTATAGAATAGATCTCTGTGTGTAATGAGTCTATAAAATAAATCCCTTTGTGATGGGTCTATACAATAGATCAATCTTTGTGATGAGTCTTAAGAATAGATCCCTTTGTGATGAGTCTATAGAATAGATCGTTCTGTGTTTGAGGAGTCTATGGAATAGATCCCTTTGTGATGAGTCTATAGAATAGATCCCTCTGTGTGACGAGTCTATGGAATAGATCCCTCTATGTGATTAGTCTATTGAATAGATCCCTCTTTGTTTTGATGAGTCTATGGAATAGATCCCTCTTTCTGATAAGTCTATAAAATAGATCCCTATGTGAAATGAGTCTATAGAATAGATCCCTCTGTGTGATGAGTCTATAGAATAGATTAAACTGTGTGATGAGTCTTAAGAATAGATCCCTTTGTGATGAGTCTATAGAATAGATCGCTCTGTGTTTGAGGAGTCTATAGAATAGATCCCTCTGTTATGAGTCTATGGAATAGATCCCTTTGTGATGAGTCTATAGAATAGATCAATCTGTGTGATGAGTCTATGGAGTAGATCCTTTTCTGATGAGTCTATAGAATAGATCCCTCTGTGTGACGAGTCTATGGAATAGATCCCTCTATGTGATTAGTCTATGGAATAGATCCCTCTATGTGATTAGTCTATGGAATAGATCCCTCTTTCTGATAAGTCTATAAAATAGATCCCTGTGAAATAAGTCTATAGGATAGATCCCTCTGTGTGATGAGTCTATACAATAGATCAATCTATGTGATGAGTCTATGGAATAGATCCCTCTGTGTGTGTATGTGTGTGATATGAGTCTATGGAATAGATTCTTCTTTCTGATGAGTCTATAGAATAGATCCCTCTGTGTGAGGAGTTTATAGAATAGATCCCTGTGTGTGATGAGTTTATAAAATAGATCCCTCTGTGTATGATAAGTTTATAGAATAGATCCCTCTGTGTATGAGTCTAGAATAGATCCCTCTATGTGTAATGAGTCTATAGAATAAATCTGTGTATGATGAGTCTATGGAATAGATCCCTCTTTTTGATGAGTCTATAGAATAGATCCCTATGTGTGATGAATCTATAGAATAGATCAGGATCAGAATCTGAATGAAATTTTTTGAAGATCTAATTTATTAAGATGGATTTGTCTGTGGTGCGTGGTTTGGCAGCCGGCATTGCTGTCCTGCTCTAATACGGTGATTCAGCGGCCAAACCAGCGTTAAATGGCTGATTCTCTGATGCCGATTTCTGCTGCTCTGTCTCCCCAGTACTAGATGTCAATCACTACCAGTGCGGCAGACGCAGTAAGACGTTATATAGATCCTATCAATCTACTTTTTAGCCCCTTTATGTCACAGCCCATTTTCGTTTTTCCTCCTCATATTTTTAAGGAGATAGCAGTGTTTTTATCTTTTCACCTACAGACCCATAGCAGCTTTTTTTTTTTTTTTTAACCAATTGTACTTTGTAATTATAATCTTAATTTTTCTATAAAATATGCTGCAAAACCAGGAAAATATTATTTGGGAGCAGTTTCCAAGGTTCACCATGAAGCAGAACTGACATGTTATCCGTATACCTCAAGTTACTACAATTACAACAAATATCTTTTCTTTTTTCTTTTTTTAACTACCTTTAGGCTACGTTCCCACTTTGTGCAAACAACGGCCCTTTTACCATGAACAACTGTTGTTTACCTACAGTAAGTATAGCTGTTATATAGTAGTATTCAGGATTCTGAGCCTGGATACGGTAAGTATAGCTGGTATATAGCAGTCTTCAGGAGACTGGACCTGGATACAGTACGTATAGCTTTTATATAGCTGCCTTCAGGAGACTGGACCTGGATACAGTAAGTATAGCTGTTATATAGCTGCCTTCAGGAGACTGGACCTGGATACAGTAAGTATAGCTGTTATATAGCAGTCTTCAGGAGACTGGACCTGGATACAGTACGTATAGCTGTTATATAGCTGCCTTCAGGAGACTGGACCGGGATTTCTGGTAAGTATAGCTTTGTTTTACAGCAAGATAAAAAAAAAATGTATATTGTAAACGTGCTTTATTTTACATGTACTATTGATTTTGAAAATTATAAAGGTCAGGGACACTTTAAGTGTATGTACAATTATTATTTTGTTCTTCATGCTCTGAACAAACTTAATAAAAACATTAAATCGGAAATGCATCTGTCCAAATCTTCGCTTCCTCTCTTTCATTTGGAGCGTATTGTCCAAAATATGGAGAAACCTGCAGCTATGATCTCCGTCCTATAGCCACAGACCAGCAGACTCTCAGAAGCCGCTCACAGGGAACATGGAGACCACAGCTCTAGACCTGACCCATGATGATGCCTGGAGCTCTGAAACTGTTTAAAAATTTGCACTACTGTGCTGATACCGCATGTCAGTACAGTAGATGAAAGCTGTTTCAGACCATAATGAATGATGTTGTCGGAACTCCAAACGCCGCCGTTCTGTAGCAGATCGCCCGTATTTCCGGATTGTGCAAATACCTCCTTACAGGACAGCAGTTCAGTTTGATCCCTGTTCAGGGCTCCAGGCCGGGCCTTGGCAATGACGCTTCTTCCAGAGTATTTAATAACAGCACATTCACGGTTTTACACAAGTACTTTATTACAAATATATCGAGCTAGAACTACATAAAAGTGGATTTAGTTAAACTGATACACCAACAAATATAAAAAAGGTTACAAAAAAAAAAAAAATCACCTGTAAAACTTCCAAAGGCAAGGTTAGTGTCACCTGCTCGCTCTCGTCCCGCCTGACCTTAAGGTAGCTTATGACTTAGGTGAGAGGGAAGACTAGCTGTTGCTTTTACCCATACAGTGGATTTTTTCCCCTATTTTTTTCTAGGCTATCAATAAAAACAGAAACCATATACAATGTAGTCATACAATACAAACAATGATTAACTCATCCCTGACCACCAGCTTTCTGAAACTATAATAATACTCTCATCTAGTTGGCCTTGACCACTGTAGTGGAGAAGACTCTACACAACTAAAGCACCTGAGTTGCATCTGAAAATTTCCGCGGAAGAAGGAAAAATTTGGACAAAGTTTCAAAGTTTATAAAACTAATATTAATAGAACGTTGTACTTTTTATTTAAGGGAAAATCCACTTCAATCACAACAACCTCATTACTACGTTATCAGGGACAGAGCGTCACCGTTTGCTATAGACAGAGGAGTCTCCCTGGCTCTAGAGCTAAGAAACAGATGAGCCAACCTACGGATTGATCAGATTAGTGAATGGTTAGTCTTAGAGACGCTGCTCCCCTTGGCCAGTGTTCTGAATTGGGGTACAAGTCCGGAGTAGCAAAGTCCCAGGGACCTCAGGGTCTCGTTCCAGACTCCTCCGGGGATCAGGAACACTGGGAAAATGGGGCGAAGAGATAAATCGATGGCTCATGACAGATTGGTGAATCCTACGGTAGATTCTCTAGTAAGGGACCCCGATGTAGAGAACGAGAAATAGAGAACGATCTAGAAATGGACACATCCTCAATACGCTAGATTTTTCAGGTAAAGTCGCGGTCACTTTCTTTTCGATAGAACAGAAGGTTTTTGCTCTTCTGTCTACTTGAACCGTTCTGTATCTGGAATGAGGAAATCACCACTGTTGGAGATGTTCAGCCTTGGAGTTCAGACCTTATTGCCGAAGCTTGATGTCACCCGACTTACCAGATCACCCACAAGGTTCAGCCATCGTTCTGCTCTGAATAAGAAGTAACGCCTTACATGCGTCCACTGCCCATAGATGTACCCACACCCATTTGTTTCTCTAATACTATACTCGCAATCAAATTTTCAGTCAAGTGAATGTCCAAAACTTTCCGGATCTTACCGTATGTAGCTCAAGACGTCAGCCTCTAGGATGCGTTAAGTTCAATGGGGATATATTAGTCAGGAGCCTACAGAACAACAATCTCTATATTAGAATCTATTATACACTTGAGCCATCTGTTCTGGCCTTACGTTTCAGCTCCATATTTGGTTAGAATCCATTGGTAGCGCTAGACCAGTGCTTTACCGCAGTTGCTTGGTAATATCATTGCGCGTTTCTGCTTGAACATCCTAGAAACGTATCGACATTTGATTTCCTTGTATCCTTTGTAATATTAAGAACGAATCCACAGTTGTACTTTCAACCTTTTGTACAGCTCAAATAAACTGTGTTACCTTCCTGTGTGTTCTTCGATGAATAATTAGCCCCGGTCTCTGGGCAAAACATTTCCCACACTCAGTGCATAAATGTGGTTTCTCACCTGTGTGTATGATCTGATGATTGACCAGATGAGACTTACGGGCAAAACACCTTCCGCACTCCGGACACTGAAACGGTTTCTCACCAGTGTGAATTATCTGGTGTTTCCCAAGATGCGACTTACGAGCAAAACATTTCCCGCACTCTGCACACTGGAACGGCCTCTCCCCCGTGTGGATTCTCTGGTGTTTGGCAAGGCCTGACTTGTCTGTAAAGCATTTGCCACATTCGGGACACGGGAAGGGCTTCTCTCCCGTGTGGATTCTTTCATGTTTAATAAGGTCAGCTTTATAAGTAAAGCTTTTACCACATTCGGCACACTGGTAAGGCCTTTCACCGGTGTGGATTCTCTGGTGTTTAGTGAGGCCAGAGTTGTCGGTAAAACATTTCCCACACTCTCCACACGGAAACGGCTTCTCCCCTGTGTGAGTTCGCATGTGCTTGATAAGGTATGAATTATGTGTGAAACATTTATCACACTCTGTACAAGTAAAAGGCTTCTTAGTTACACGAGTTTCTGGAAGTCCTATAAGACCAGGATTTGGGGTGAAATGTTTAATATATTGCGAGTATGGAAACATGTTATTTCCTGCGCAGGCCTTAATAAAATCTGACATATCAAGAAAGCCTTCCTCGTGATTGGACCGATCAGACGACAGCGATGCGCTGTGAAATGCCGGATGTATATTTACAGACATGGGGTTCCCTCCTGGTCGTGTGACTGGGAGGTCGTCGTCGTCGTCATCATCATCATCATCGATGTCGCAATCTGGAGACGAAATGACATGTGCCTCCATTGAGTGTCGACTTTCGTGTCCATCTGTAGATGAAGCACAACAAGATCAACATGGGAACAACCGAAACAGAAAGAAACAAGGCAGCGGTCTGTGGGGAGGGTAAGAAACAAGGCAGCGGTCTGTGGGGAGGGTAAGAAACAAGGCAGCGGTCTGTGGGGAGGGTAAGAAACACGGCAGCGGTCTGTGGGCACGGGAATAAACTATGATTCACACTTGGGTAAGAACATGCTACTGGTCATGAGTTGTGCGCAAAGCAATGCATAGGGAGGAGGACGAGGAGAATAAGCCCCTTCTGTGAGGACGGAGAAGGATGGGGTTGTGCTCTTCCCTCTCACCTGTGCTGATATCTGTCGGGATCTCCTCCTGCTTTATTACCACACGCAGCTCCTCACTCTCCTTCTTGATGTCGTCCTCTATTATAACAATCTGGAAATCATTGAGGCTTTCATCCTGGAGAGTAAGCACATAGAGCATGGTGGTGTCTGAGGTCATGGAAGCATCACAAGCAGTACATGGGGGAGGGGGGTGCAGGAAGAAAAATATACTGGCGGAGTAAAAGTAAGGGAATTATTATGGCTCCTTTTATTATTACTTTATAAGCATGATTTCTCTTTTAAGTGACTGGACAAATAACTTATTAACCTCTTAACCCCTTAGGGACCAAGCCTAAGGACCAAGCCTATTTGCACCTAAAAGACCAGGCTCATTTTTCAAAATCTGACCTGTCTCACTTTATGCGCTTATAGCTCAGTGATGCTGTAACGTATGCTAGCGATTCTGAGATTGTTTTTTCGTAACATATGGTACTTTATATTAGTGGCAAAATTTGGTCACTGTGTTGTGTGTTTTTTGTGAAAAATATCAAAATATCATGAAAAATTTGAAAAATTTGCACTTTATGAACTTTGAAATTCTCTGCTTCTAAAAAAAGAAAGTCACATGACAAAAATTAGTAAGTCACATTATCAATATGTCCTCTTTATTCTGGCTTCATTTCAGAAACATTTTACTTTTTTAGGGTGTTAAGGGGCTTAGAAATTTATCAACAAATTATCACCATTTCATGAAATTTACATAACTGATTTTTTTTTAGGGACCAGTTCTTTTTTTAAGTTGATTTAGGAGGTTTGTATACTGGACACCCCCATAAGTGACTCCATTTTGGAAACTAGACACCTTAAAGAATTAATCTAGAGGTATAATGAACATTTTAACCCTACAGGGGCTGGAGGAAAGTATTCACAATTAGGCCGGAAAAAAAATGGAAAATAGAAATTTTCCAGTAATATATTTGTTAAGATTAAAGTATCTCATTTTCATAATAAGCATGAGAGAAAATGCACCCCAAATTTTGGAACGCAGGTTCTCATGAGTACAACGGTACCACATATGTGGGCGTAAACCACTGTATGGGCACACAGCAGGGCTCAGAAGGGAAGGAGCGCCAATTAGCATTTCCAGTTCAGATTTTGCTGAAGAAGTTTCTGAGCGCCAGGTGCGTTTGTAGTGCCCCTGTAGTGTCCGCAGAATAGATCCCCCCCAAAAGTCACCCCATTTTGGAAAGTACACCCCTCAAAGAATACATCTTAGGGTGTGGTGACATTTTGACCCCACAGGTATTACAGGAAAGTATTCAAAAGAAGAGAGTAAAAATGAAAAATTTTTATTTTCCAACAACATGTTTGTTTAATTTGAAATTTCTCAATTTCACGAGGAACAGGAGAGAAAACTCACCCCAACATTTGTAACGGAGGTTCTCCTGAATACAATGGTACCCCATATGTGGGCATAAACCACTGTATGGGCACACAGCCGGGCTCAGAAGAGAAGCAGTGTCATTTTAGTTACAGGCAATATGTGGGTGATTACTGACAATCTCGCGGTGGTCACGGGCTATCTGGGGGGGGGGGGGGGTTACAGGCAACCTGGGGAGGTGACGAGCAGTCTGGAGTGGTTACAGGTAATCCGGGGTGGTTACGGGTAATCCAGGGGACTTGACTTTGGTGACAGGGGTAAAAAAGTGCCAGCACCATTTGGAACAAGCGATCAGCGGTATATAGTATATACCGCTGATCACTTGTACTGTGACCACACCGGGTGGTCACCGATCATTGCCCCATGCTCTCTGCCACCTCCGGTGGTGGAGAGAATGGAGCTTTGATCATTTTTAGGAATCAATCACTGTGAACAGAGTCTGTTCACAGTGATGGCGGCGGCCATCTTGGATCAGATGGCCGCCAGGGAGGGGAGGGTCAGTGACTAGGTCATTAGGGTTAATTCTGGGGACAGGGGGGGACATGTTCTCATCTCCTCTCACTGTGGATTCACGGTGAGAAGAGATGAAAGCGTTCAGCTGCGCTGGCAATGCCCGTTACCGGTGGCCGCCGTTATACTGGTAATAACGACGATCGCCGGTGAGGGGACTTGCCGGGACTGACCCCACACTCTGCCCCAACCCCTCAGCTACCTCTGGTAGCTGAGAGGAGGGGGCTGCGGGCATTACCGGCGCCACTGCACTATTCTGCACCATCGCCATAAAGAGCTGATGGCAGCAGAATAGAGCCCATTAGTGATCACCGTAAAAATCCGTATCGGCGGTCACGAATAACATAATACACGTATTCTCTGGGTCACTACGGTTACGGCGATACCACATTTGTATAGTTTTTTTTAACTATTACCGCTTTGGCGCAATAGAAACTATCTTCCTAGCAAAAGCCACAAAAACTGTCGCCACATTGCAAGATCCATAGCGTTCTCATCTTTTGCGCGACAGACCTGGTTTGGGGCTTATTTTTTGCGGGAAGATCTGTAGTTTCTATTGATACCAAGTTTTATATGTATATGACTTTTTGATCTCTTTTATGGCGTATTTTCTAAAGTGGATTGATAAAATACTGCTATTCTGGTAGTGTTTTTTTATTTATTTTTTTACAGCGTGTGTCGTGCGATATAATTATTGATATAGTTTTATAGATTGGGTCGTTACGGACGTGGCGATACCAAATATGTATAGGATTTGTGTTTTTGATCACTTTTATGTAATGTTTTATAGAGTATGGGGAATGTTATTATTGGGGGGGCTGGGGGGGGGCTGTGTTGTGTTTGGTGCACACTTTTTTTCACTTTTTTTTTACTTTTACACTAGTGTACATTACTGTACACTAGTGTAAAATACTTAGATCTATTATTATCTATACTTTTATTTATTAGAAACCATGGGGGCGGCACTGATCAATGTTACCAGGGCTCCAGAACGCAAAAGACCGCGATTACCAGGCTAAGAGAGCTCCAGGACACAGAGGAGGCCCCGGGCTGTAAGTATGATGGATCCCCCACTGGGCCACCACCAAAGCATCTAAAGGGTTAACCACCAGCACGGCCGATCGGCTAGAAGCCGCAGTCCCTGGTGCCATGTACAGAGTGGGCTCACATCCTGAGCATCCTCGTCCTTTGTCATCAACTGGTTAAAATCAGTAGCTGATCAATGTCGTCTTACCGAACAGTCACCCTTCCGATCCTGCGGGACGCTGCGAATTTCCTGCGGACAGTCCTGGGAATAATGCGGTTTAAGACATCTCTCTGGTGGTTTCCTCTTACTGGATCCATCTGTAGGAGACACACACAGTGACTGAATACATTGTGTATATGTGATGAGCAGGTGATGGGGGGTCTAGGGGACCCCAATACTTCTCTCTCCTTTACCATCAATGAGAGTCTCCTCTTACCCGGTGATGTGAGGGGCCGGTGGTCCTCCATGACACCCTTGTATAATGCCTTGCGTTCTTCCAAGTAATCCTGTTCCTGAAAAGAAGATAATCAAGTAATCAAGAGAATGGTTGGGATGTCATGTGACCTGATCCAGACCCATGTGACCTTCCCAGTAGCATTGCTCACCTCTCCAGTCAGCAGCTCGATGATCTTGCTGGTGAGCTGTAGGATCTTCTTCTTCTTTTTATCATGTTTCAGTAGATGGGGCGCGGGCTCGGCCATCAGGTCCTGGGTGATGCTTAGTCTTCCCGATTCTGTTTTGACGGCTGTGAAATTCTGTCAAGACAATAATGATCATTGTGATCAGATGGATCCCTGCGAGGCCAATCCCTACCAAGATCACCGACTGGATCCCTCACCTCTCCCCTCATGTCCTGTATTACTACTAGAGATAAGAGGGAGGTCATGTGACCCATCCCCCAGAATCCCTCACCTCTCCGCCCATGTGCTGTATTATTACTAGAGAGAAGAGGGAGGTCATGTGACCCATCCCCCAGAATCCCTCACCTCTCCCCTCATGTCCTGTATTACTACTAGAGAGAAGAGGGAGGTCATGTGACCCATCCCCCAGAATCCCTCACCTCTCCGGTCAGCAGGTAGATGATCTCCAGGGTGAGGTTCAGGATCTTCTCAGACATACGACTCTTGTCCTTTGCCATTCTGGTGGAGGCCGTCAGATGAGGAATACCGTGTTAGTGCTGAACAGACCTAGAGGAGAAACAGGGATGTGTTATTACGGCCCACCATATTACATGTAGTGCCGAGGAATGAACACCTGCCTGTACTCCTGAGGAGCGTGACTACTGTGCCTGCGCAGTGTCTGACCAATGATGAAGAACAGGGGATCAGCGTTGTCCGTATTATTAGCTGAACGGCCTCACTGGTCTCCATGATAACATGATAAACCATAATCAAAATCCCAAGGACCGCCAACAGTGTCCTGCCATGAGACTCATAGGTCATGATGGTCCCTCACCCAAGATCTGTTCTCCTTCTGAACACGGAGGAACCCAAACATAGGCGAGTGTCTGTGTATATGTCCTGAACGTCCCCCGATGGTTATAGCACTCCCGATCCTTCCTCGCTAACTGTATAATAATCACCTGTCCACACACTCACACTCCAACCTCTCCACCATGGCGAAGACCACAGAGCTGTCTAAGGACACCAGGGACAAAATTGTAGACCTGCACAAAGCTGGGATGGGCTACAGGACTATGTGCAAGTAGCTTGGTGAGAAGGCAACATCTGTTGGTGCAATTATTAAGGAATGGAAGAAACACAAGATGACTGTCAATCTCCCCCAGTCTGAGGCTCCATGCAAGATCTCGCCTCCTGGGGTAAGGAGGATTCTGGAAAGGTCAGGAATCAGCCCAAAACTACACGGGAGGACCTGGTCACTGATATAAAAAGAGCCAGGACGACAGTCTCATAGATCACCATTAATATCATATTACTCCGTCATGGAGAATAATCCTGCCGGACACACAAGGTCCCCGTGCTCACACCAGCACATGTCCAGGTGATGTCACCAATGGCCATCTGGATGATGGAGAAGAGGCATGAGAGAAGGTCATGTGATCGGATGATACCAAAAAAGAACATTCTGGCATCAACTCCACTTGTGAGGAAGAAGGATAAGAACAACCCCAAAACAGTCCCCACCGTGAAGCATGGGGGGGCATCATACTATGGGTGCTTTTCTTCCAAGATGGACAGGATGACTGCAGCGTATAGGAGGGAGGATGGATGGGGCCGTGTATCACCAGATACAACAACGTCCTTCCCTCAGTAAGAGCAGTGAAGATGGGTGGTGACCGGGTCTTCCTGCTGACAATGACCCAAAACCCACAGCCGGGACAACTAAGGAGGAGACCCCCAGCCGGGACAACTAAGGAGGAGACCCCCCGCCGGGACAACTAAGGAGGAGACCCCCAGCCGGGACAACTAAGGAGGAGACCCCCAGCCGGGACAACTAAGGAGGAGACCCCCAGCCGGGACAACTAAGGAGGAGACCCCCAGCCGGGACAACTAAGGAGGAGACCCCCAGCCGGGACAACTACGGAGGAGACCCCCAGCCGGGACAACTACGGAGGAGACCCACAGCCGGGACAACTACGGAGGAGACCGCCAGCGGGGCATTGCTGACCTCGGGGCGCGGACGCCGGCGGGGCATTGCTGACCTCGGGGCGCGGACGCCGGCGGGGCATTGCTGACCTCGGGGCGCGGACGCCGGCGGGGCATTGCTGACCTCGGGGCGCGGACGCCGGCGGGGCATTGCTGACCTCGGGGCGCGGACGCCGGCGGGGCATTGCTGACCTCGGGGCGCGGACGCCGGCGGGGCATTGCTGACCTCGGGGCGCGGACGCCGGCGGGGCATTGCTGACCTCGGGGCGCGGACGCCGGCGGGGCATTGCTGACCTCGGGGCGCGGACGCCGGCGGGGCATTGCTGACCTCGGGGCGCGGACGCCGGCGGGGCATTGCTGACCTCGGGGCGCGGACGCCGGCGGGGCATTGCTGACCTCGGGGCGCGGACGCCGGCGGGGCATTGCTGACCTCGGGGCGCGGACGCCGGCGGGGCATTGCTGACCTCGGGGCGCGGACGCCGGCGGGGCACTGCTGACCTCGGGGCGCGGACGCCGGCGGGGCACTGCTGACCTCGGGGCGCGGACGCCGGCGGGGCACTGCTGACCTCGGGGCGCGGACGCCGGCGGGGCACTGCTGACCTCGGGGCGCGGACGCCGGCGGGGCACTGCTGACCTCGGGGCGCTGACGCCGGCGGGGCACTGCTGACCTCGGGGAGGTGACGCCATCGGGGCATTGCTGACCTCGGGGAGGTGACGCCATCGGGGCACTGCTGACCTCGGGGAGGTGACGCCATCGGGGCACTGCTGACCTCGGGGAGGTGACGCCATCGGGGCACTGCTGACCTCGGGGAGGTGACGCCATCGGGGCATTGCTGACCTCGGGGAGGTGACGCCATCGGGGCATTGCTGACCTCGGGGAGGTGACGCCATCGGGGCATTGCTGACCTCGGGGAGGTGACGCCATCGGGGCATTGCTGACCTCGGGGAGGTGACGCCATCGGGGCATTGCTGACCTCGGGGAGGTGACGCCATCGGGGCATTGCTGACCTCGGGGAGGTGACGCCATCGGGGCATTGCTGACCTCGGGGAGGTGACGCCATCGGGGCATTGCTGACCTCGGGGAGGTGACGCCATCGGGGCATTGCTGACCTCGGGGAGGTGACACCGCTGGTCATCTATCCATGACATAAAATCCTTTCTAATTGTGATTGATGCCGGTGAGATCCAGAGAACCTCCACCGCACCCCAACAATCATGTGATCAACCCAGATACAGGAAGGAGCCGAGCGCCAGAGGGCAAGAGACAGAGTGTAAGCGGGCGTCAGTAACCAACACCTACACAACGGACGGGGGGAAGACTCTGCTCCTCCTGTATCACAGTGATCAGTACACTACAGTCTGCTCCTCCTGTATCAGTGATCGGTACACTACAGTCTGCTCCTCCTGTATCACAGTGATCAGTACACTACAGTCTGCTCCTCCTGTATCAGTGATCGGTACACTACAGTCTGCTCCTCCTGTATCACAGTGATCAGTACACTACAGTCTGCTCCTCCTGTATCAGTGATCAGTACACTACAGTCTGCTCCTCCTGTATCACAGTGATCAGTACACTACAGTCTGCTCCTCCTGTATCAGTGATCGGTACACTACAGTCTGCTCCTCCAGTATCAGTGATCGGTACACTACAGTCTGCTCCTCCTGCATCAGTGATCGGTACACTACAGTCTGCTCCTCCTGTATCAGTGATCAGTACACTACAGTCTGCTCCTCCAGTATCAGTGATCAGTACACTACAGTCTGCTCCTCCTGTATCAGTGATCAGTACACTACAGTCTGCTCCTCCTGTATCAGTGATCAGTACACTACAGTCTGCTCCTCCTGTATCAGTGATCGGTACACTACAGTCTGCTCCTCCTGTATCAGTGACCAGTACACTACAGTCTGCTCCTCCTGTATCAGTGACCAGTACACTACAGTCTGCTCCTCCAGTATCACAGTGATCAGTACACTACAGTCCGCTCCTCCTGTATCAGTGATCAGTACACTACAGTCTGCTCCTCCTGTATCAGTGATCAGTACACTACAGTCTGCTCCTCCAGTATCACAGTGATCAGTACACTACAGTCTGCTCCTCCTGTATCACAGTGATCAGTACACTACAGTCTGCTCCTCCTGTATCACAGTGATCAGTACACTACAGTCTGCTCCTCCTGTATCACAGTGATCGGTACACTACAGTCTGCTCCTCCTGTATCAGTGATCGGTACACTACAGTCTGCTCCTCCTGTATCAGTGATCAGTACACTACAGTCTGCTCCTCCTGTATCACAGTGATCAGTACACTACAGTCTGCTCCTCCAGTATCACAGTGATCAGTACACTACAGTCTGCTCCTCCTGTATCAGTGATCAGTACACTACAGTCTGCTCCTCCTGTATCACAGTGATCGGTACACTACAGTCTGCTCCTCCAGTATCACAGTGATCGGTACACTACAGTCTGCTCCTCCTGTATCAGTGATCAGTACACTACAGTCCGCTCCTCCTGTATCAGTGATCGGTACACTACAGTCTGCTCCTCCAGTATCACAGTGATCGGTACACTACAGTCTGCTCCTCCAGTATCACAGTGATCGGTACACTACAGTCTGCTCCTCCTGTATCAGTGATCAGTACACTACAGTCTGCTCCTCCTGTATCAGTGATCGGTACACTACAGTCTGCTCCTCCTGTATCAGTGATCAGTACACTACAGTCTGCTCCTCCTGTATCAGTGATCAGTACACTACAGTCTGCTCCTCCTGTATCAGTGATCGGTACACTACAGTCTGCTCCTCCTGTATCAGTGATCAGTACACTACAGTCTGCTCCTCCAGTATCACAGTGATCAGTACACTACAGTCTGCTCCTCCAGTATCACAGTGATCAGTACACTACAGTCCGCTCCTCCTGTATCACAGTGATCGGTACACTACAGTCTGCTCCTCCTGTATCACAGTGATCAGTACACTACAGTCTGCTCCTCCTGTATCACAGTGATCGGTACACTACAGTCTGCTCCTCCTGTATCACAGTGATCAGTACACTACAGTCTGCTCCCCCTGCATCACAGTGATCAGTACACTACAGTCTGCTCCCCCTGCACGGCTCCCGGCCCCGTTACCGTCTCATCAGTCTCCGCTCCCGTTCCCCGATCTCCGCTGTCGCCAGGAAGTTACAGCCAAGGAAATGAAGCAACTTCCGGTGGAAGCGGCTCGCTCTACGGCAGGTACTTGAAGACGTCATAGACACGTGACCGCGCTTCCAGTGCAGAGCTTTGTTTTCTGGTCACATGACCGGCATCTCTGTGCCACGTGACTGACTATTCCTTCAGACTCCTGAGCGCGAGGTTAGAATAGGAGGAAGATATTTACCGGCACAAACGTGTAGAGCAGGATCCCCCGCCCATCACCCCCAGTGATCACAGCAGGATCCCCCGCCCATCACCCCCAGTGATCACAGCAGGATCCCCCGCCCATCACCCCCAGTGATCGCAGCAGGATCCCCCGCCCATCACCCCCAGTGATCGCAGCAGGATCCCCCGCCCATCACCCCCAATGATCACAGCAGGATCCCCCGCCCATCACCCCCAGTGATCGCAGCAGGATCCCCCGCCCATCACCCCCAGTGATCGCAGCAGGATCCCCCGCCCATCACCCCCAGTGATCGCAGCAGGATCCCCCGCCCATCACCCCCAGTGATCGCAGCAGGATCCCCCGCCCATCATTTTACAGAGCACAGGGAGCTGAGGATGAAGCATGTAACCTGCTGATATGTCCTATAGAGCACAGGGAGCTGAGGATGAAGCCTGTAACCTGCTGATATGTCCTATAGAGCACGGGGAGCTGAGGAGAAGCATGTAACCTGGTATGTTCTATAGAGCACGGGGAGCTGAGGATGAAGCATGTAACCTGCTGATATGTCCTATAGAGCACGGGGAGCTGAGGATGAAGCATGTAACCTGCTGATATGTCCTATAGAGGGGGGAGCTGAGGATGAAGCATGTAACCTGCTGATATGTCCTATAGGGCAGTGATTTTCAACCTTTTTTGAGCCGCGGCACACTTTTTATACTTAAAAAATCCCGGGGCACCACCAACCAAAATGGCACAAAATGACACTAAAACAGGAGATATTATACATATAGTTCACTCTTGGGGGTTTTAAATCAGCTTCTTATCACCACACGAGCTGCTTTTTAAGCCCTCAAGAGTGAAATATTCCTGGCAGACGTCCTTTCAATAAATTATTTATTTTAAAAAAGTGAAATAAAAAAGGATAACCCCCCTCATATATACAATCCCATGTAACCTCATACATACAGTCCCATGTATTCCCATATATATATATACAGTCCCACGTATATATGAGCACATAATTATCAGCACCATATACTGTGGTGATGTGCACTGTATAGCCACAGTATATGGTGCTGATAATTATGTGGCTCATATACTGCAATATAAAGAGGTACAATGAGACGTACTATGGCCATGAGGCCAGAGTACAAGTGCCCCCTGCTTTGCCCTCATACAGTAATAATGCCCCCCTGCAGTATGCCCCCATATAATAATAATGCCCCCTGCAGTATGCCCCCATATAATAATAATGCCCCCTGCAGTATGCCCCCATATAATAATGCCCCCTGCAGTATGCCCCCATATATTAATAATGCCCCCTGCAGTATGCCCCCATATATTAATAATGCCCCCTGCAGTATGCCCCATATATTAATAATGCCCCCTGCAGTATGCCCCCATATAATAATAATGCCCCCTGCAGTATGCCCCATATATTAATAATGCCCCCTGCAGTATGCCCCCATATATTAATAATGCCCCCTGCAGTATGCCCCCATATATTAATAATGCCCCCTGCAGTATGCCCCATATATTAATAATGCCCCCTGCAGTATGCCCCCATATAATAATAATGCCCCCTGCAGTATGCCCCATATAATAATAATGCCCCCTGCAGTATGCCCCCATATAATAATAATGCCCCCTGCAGTATGCCCCATATATTAATAATGCCCCCTGCAGTATGCCCCCATATAATAATGCCCCCTGCAGTATGCCCCCATATATTAATAATGCCCCCTGCAGTATGCCCCATATATTAATGCCCCCTGCAGTATGCCCCCATATATTAATAATGCCCCCTGCAGTATGCCCCCATATAATAATAATGCCCCCTGCAGTATGCCCCCATATATTAATAATGCCCCCTGCAGTATGCCCCCATATATTAATTATGCCCCCATATAATAATAATGTCCCCTGCAGTATGCCCCCATATATTAATAATGCCCCCTGCAGTATGCCCCCATATACTAATAATGCCCCCTGCAGTATGCCCCCATATATTAATGCCCCCTGCAGTATGCCCCCATATAATAATAATGCCCCCTGCATTATGCTCCCATATATTAATGCCCCCTGCAGTATGCCCCCATATATTAATAATGCCCCCTGCAGTATGCCCCCATATATTAATAATGCCCCCTGCAGTATGCCCCCATATATTAATGCCCCCTGCAGTATGCCCCCATATAATAATAATGCCCCCTGCAGTATGCCCCCATATATTAATAATGCCCCCTGCAGTATGCCCCCATATATTAATAATGCCCCCTACAGTATGCCCCCATATAATAATAATGCCCCCTGCAGTATGCCCCGATATATTAATAATGCCCCCTGCAGTATGCCCCCATATAATAATAATGCCCCCTGCAGTATGCCCCCATATACTAATAATGCCCCCTGCAGTATGCCCCCATATACTAATAATGCCCCCTGCAGTATGCCTCCATATATTAATAATGCCCCCTGCAGTATGCCCCCATATATTAATTATGCCCCCATATATTAATAATGCCCCCTGCAGTATGCCCCCATATACTAATAATGCCCCCTGCAGTATGCCCCCATATATTAATAATGCCCCCTGCAGTATGCCCCCATATACTAATAATGCCCCCCTGCAGTATGCCCCCATATATTAATAATGCCCCCTGCAGTAAGCCCCCATGTATTAATAATGCCCCCTGCAGTATGCCCCCATATATTAATAATGCCCCCTGCAGTATGCCCCCATATACTAATAATGCCCCCTGCAGTATGCCCCCATATACTAATAATGCCCCCTGCAGTATGCCCCCATATACTAATAATGCCCCCTGCAGTATGCCCCCATGTATTAATAATGCCCCCTGCAGTATGCCCCCATATATTAATAATGCCCCCTGCAGTATGCCCCCATATATTAATTATGCCCCCATATATTAATAATGCCCCTGCAGTATGCCCCCATATAATAATAATGCCCCCTGCAGTATGCCCCCATATATTAATTATGCCCCCATATATTAATAATGCCCCTGCAGTATGCCCCCATATAATAATAATGCCCCCTGCAGTATGCCCCCCATATATTAATAATGCCCCCCTGCAGTATGCCCCCATATATTGATAATGCCCCCTGCAGTATGCCCCCATATAATAATAATGCCCCCATGTATTAATAATGCCCCCTGCAGTAAGCCCCCATATATTAATAATGCCCCCATATATTAATGCCCCCTGCAGTATGCCCCCATATATTAATAATGCCCCCTGCAGTATGCCCCCATATATTAATAATGCCCCCTGCAGTATGCCCCCATATAATAATGCCCCCTGCAGTATGCCCCCATATATTAATTATGCCCCCATATAATAATAATGCCCCCTGCAGTATGCCCCCATATAATAATAATGCCCCCTGCAGTATGCCCCCATATATTAATAATGCCCCCCTGCAGTATGCCCCCATATATTGATAATGCCCCCTGCAGTATGCCCCCATATAATAATAATGCCCCCATGTATTAATAATGCCCCCTGCAGTAAGCCCCCATATATTAATAATGCCCCCATATATTAATGCCCCCTGCAGTATGCCCCCATATATTAATTATGCCCCCATATATTAATAATGCCCCCTGCAGTATGCCCCCATATATTAATAATGCCCCCTGCAGTATGCCCCCATATAATAATAATGCCCCCTGCAGTATGCCCCCATATATTAATAATGCCCCCCTGCAGTATGCCCCCATATAATAATAATGCCCCCTGCAGTATGCCCCCATATAATAATAATGCCCCCTGCAGTATGCCCCCATATATTAATAATGCCCCCTGCAGTATGCCCCCATATATTAATAATGCCGCCTACAGTATGCCCCCATATACTAATAATGCCCCCTGCAGTATGCCCCCATATATTAATAATGCCCCCTGCAGTATGCCCCCATATATTAATAATGCCCCCTGCAGTATGCCCCCATATATTAATAATGCCCCCTGCAGTATGCCCCCATATAATAATGCCCCCTGCAGTATGCCCCCATATAATAATAATGCACCCTGCAGTATGCCCCCATATATTAATAATGCCCCCTGCAGTATGCCCCCATATATTAATAATGCCCCCTGCAGTATGCCCCCATATAATAATAATGCACCCTGCAGTATGCCCCCATATATTAATAATGCCCCCTGCAGTATGCCCCCATATATTAATAATGCCCCCTGCAGTATACCAATATGCAACAATAGTTTAAAAAAAAACTAAAACCATCCTACTCACCTAATCGGCGCTGTGAGGCTGCAGGCAGCAGCTCTCCCTCCTCTTCAGGCTTCATCCTGTGAGCCGCGGGGACTGAACCTCCGGCAGACATGATGACGTCACATCATCACGCCTGCCGGAGAGGTCACATCCCGGCGTCCCATAGGTTGCTGGCATGAAGTGCCGCGGCCTATGGGAGTGAATGTCAGAGCAGGACGCTGACAGGTCCTGCACCGACATTCTGCTCGATTGAATGTTTCGCCCGCTCACTGTATGAGCGGGCGGAACATCAAACCAATCAGCATATCCCTAGAAGCTGCGTGGCCGCAGCTTTTAGGCATAATAAAGGGACAGTGTCGCATTTCCCACTGGGATCCCGCGGCAGCCCTGGCGGGTTCTCATAGCACACCAGTGTGCCGCGGCACCCTATTTGGGAAACGCTGCTATAGAGCACGGGGAGCTGAGGATGAAGCATGTAACCTGCTGATATGTCCTATAGAGCACGGGGAGCTGAGGATGAAGCATGTAACCTGCTGATATGTCCTATAGAGCAGCGTTTCCCAACCGGGGTGCCGCGGCACACTGGTGTGCCTTGAGAACCCGCCAGCTGTGCCGCGGGATCCCGGTCGGAAATTAGAAACTGTCCCTTTAATATCCCTAGAAGCTGCGGCCACGCAGCTTCTAGGGATATGCCGATGGATTGATGTTCCGCCCGCTCACACAGTGAGCGGGCGAAACATTCAATCGCGCACAATGTCAGAGCAGGACCTGTCAGCGTCCTGCTCTGACATTGACTCCCATAGGCCGCGGCACTTCATGCCAGCAGCCTATGGGAGGCCGGGACGTGACCTCTCCGGCAGGCGTGATGATGTGACGTCATCACGCCTGCCGGAGGTTCAGTCGCCGCGGCTCACAGGACGGAGCCTGAAGAGGAGGGAGAACACACAGCGCCGATTAGGTGAGTATGATGGTTTGTTGTTTTGTTTTTTTTAAAACTATTGGTGCATGTTCTCATACTGCAGGGGGCATTATATGGGGGCATACTGCAAGGGGCATTATATGGGGGCATACTGCAGGGGGCATTATATGGGGGCATACTGCAGGGGGCATTATATGGGGGCATACTGCAGGGGGCATTATTATTATATGGGGGCATACTGCAGGGGGCATTATTATTATATGGGGCATACTGCAGGGGGCATTATTATTATTATATGGGGGCATACTGCAGGGGGCATTATTATTATATGGGGCATACTGCAGGGGGGCATTATTACTGTATGAGGGCAAAGCAGGGGGCACTTGTACTCTGGCCTCATGGCCATAGTACTTCTCATTGTACCCCTTTATACTGCAGTTATATGAGCCACATAATTATCAGCACCATATACTGTGGCTATACAGTGCACATCACCACAGTATATGGTGCTGATAATTATGTGCTCATATACGTGGGACTGTATGTATGAGTTTTCATGGGACTGTTATATATATATATATATATATATATATATATATATATATGGGAATACATGGCACTGTATGTATGAGGTTACATGGGATTGTATATATGAGGGGGTTATCCTTTTTTATTTCACTTTTTTTAAAATGAATAATTTATTGAAAGGACGTCTGCCAGGAATATTTCACTCTTGAGGGCTTAAAAAGCAGCTCTTGTGGTGATAAGAAGCTGATTTAAAACCCCCAAGAGTGAACTCCGTGAACTATATGTATAATATGTACTGTTTTAGTGTCATTTTGTGCCATTTTGGTTGGTGGTGGTGCCCCGGGATTTTTTAAGTATAAAAAGTGTGCCGCCGCTCAAAAAAGGTTGAAAATCACTGCTATAGAGCACGGGGAGCTGAGGATGAAGCATGTAACCTGCTGATATGTCCTATAGAGGGGGGGGGGGAGCTGAGGATGAAGCATGTAACCTGCTGATATGTCCTATAGAGGGGGGAGCTGAGGATGAAGCATGTAACCTGCTGATATGTCCTATAGAGGGGGGGGCTGAGGATGAAGCATGTGACCTGCTGATATCTCCTATAGAGCACGGGGAGCTGAGGATGAAGCATGTAACCTGCTGATATGTCCTATAGGGTACGGGGAGCTGAGGATGAAGCATGTAACCTGCTGATATGTCCTATACAGCACGGGGAGCTGAGGATGAAGCATGTAACCTGCTGATATGTCCTATAGAGGGGGGAGCTGAGGATGAAGCATGTAACCTGCTGATATGTCCTATAGAGCACGGGGAGCTGAGGATGAAGCCTCTAACCTGCTGATATGTCCTATAGAGCACGGGGAGATGAGGATGAAGAATGTAACCTGCTGATATGTCCTATAGAGCACAGGGAGCTGAGGATGAAGCATGTCACCTGCTGATATGTCCTATAGAGAGGGGTGCTGAGGATGAAGCATGTAACCTGCTGATATGTTCTATAGAGCACAGGGAGCTGAGGATGAAGCATGTAACCTGCTGATATGTCCTATACAGCACGAGGAGCTGAGGATGAAGCATGTAACCTGCTGATATGTCTTATAGAGCACGGGGAGCTGAGGATGAAGCATGTAACCTGCTGATATGTCCTATAGAGCACGGGGAGCTGAGGATGAAGCATGTAACCTGCTGATATGTCTTATAGAGCACGGGGGGCTGAGGATGAAGCATGTGACCTGCTATGTTCTATAGAGCACGGGGAGCTGAGGATGAAGCCTGTAACCTGCTGATATGTCCTATAGTCACGGGGAGCTGAGGAGAAGCATGTAACCTGCTCTGATATGTCCTATAGAGGGGGGGAGCTGAGGATGAAGCATGTAACCTGCTGATATGTCCAATAGAGGGGGGGCTGAGGATGAAGCATGTAACCTGCTGATATGTCCTATAGAGCACGGGGAGATGAGGATGAAGAATGTATCCTGCTGATATGTCCTATAGAGCACAGGGAGCTGAGGATGAAGCATGTCACCTGCTGATATGTCCTATAGAGAGGGGTGCTGAGGATGAAGCATGTAACCTGCTGATATGTTCTATACAGCACGAGGAGCTGAGGATGAAGCATGTAACCTGCTGATATGTCTTATAGAGCAAGGGGAGCTGAGGATGAAGCATGTAACCTGCTGATATGTCTTAAAGAGCACGGGGGGCTGAGGATGAAGCATGTGACCTGCTATGTCCTATAGAGCACGGGGAGCTGAGGATGAAGCATGTAACCTGCTGATATGTCCTATAGAGCACAGGGAGCTGAGGATGAAGCATGTAACCTGCTGATATGTCCTATAGAGGGGGGAGCTGAGGATGAAGCATGTAACCTGCTGATATGTCCTATAGAGGGGGGGGGGCTGAGGATGAAGCATATAACCTGCTGATATGTCCTATAGAGCACGGGGAGCTGAGGATGAAGCATGTAACCTGCTGATATGTCCTATAGAGCACGGGGAGCTGAGGATGAAGCCTGTAACCTGCTGATATGTCCTATAGAGCACAGGGAGCTGAGGATGAAGCATGTAACCTGCTGATATGTCCTATAGAGGGGGGGGGGCCGAGGATGAAGCATGTAACCTGCTGATATGTCCTATAGAGGGAAGGGGGCTGAGGATGAAGCCTGTAACCTGCTGATATGTCCTATAGAGGGGGGGCTGAGGATGAAGCATGTAACCTGCTGATATGTCCTATTGAGGGGGGAGCTGAGGATGAAGCATGTAACCTGCTGATATGTCCTATAGAGGGGGGGGGGGGGGCTGAGGATGAAGCATATAACCTGCTGATATGTCCTATAGAGCACAGGGAGCTGAGGATGAAGCATGTAACCTGCTGATATGTCCTATAGAGAGGGGTGCTGAGGATGAAGCATGTAACCTGCTGATATGTTCTATAGAGCACAGGGAGCTGAGGATGAAGCATGTAACCTGCTGATATGTCCTATACAGCACGAGGAGCTGAGGATGAAGCATGTAACCTGCTGATATGTCTTATAGAGCACGGGTGGCTGAGGATGAAGCATGTGACCTGCTATGTCCTATAGAGCACGGGGAGCTGAGGATGAAGCATGTAACCTGCTGATATGTCCTATAGAGCACGGGGGGCTGAGGATGAAGCATGTAACTTGCTGATATGTCCTATAGAGCATAGGGAGCTGAGGATGAAGCATGTAACCTGCTGATATGTCTTATAGAGCATGGGGAGCTGAGGATGAAGCATGTAACCTGCTGATATGTCTTATAGAGCACGGGGGGCTGAGGATGAAGCATGTAACCTGCTGATATGTCCTATAGAGCACGGGGAGTTGAGGATGAAGCATGTAACCTGCTGATATGTCCTATAGAGCACGGGGAGCTGAGGATGAAGCATGTAACCTGCTGATATGTCCTATAGAGCACGGGGAGCTGAGGATGAAGCCTCTAACCTGCTGATATGTCCTATAGAGCACAGGGAGATGAGGATGAAGAATGTAACCTGCTGATATGTCCTATAGAGCACAGGGAGCTGAGGATGAAGCATGTGACCTGCTATGTCCTATAGAGCACGGGGAGCTGAGGATGAAGCCTGTAACCTGCTGATATGTCCTATAGAGCACGGGGAGATGAGGATGAAGAATGTAACCTGCTGATATGTCCTATAGAGCACAGGGAGCTAAGGATGAAGCATGTCACCTGCTGATATGTCCTATAGAGAGGGGTGCTGAGGATGAAGCATGTAACCTGCTGATATGTTCTATAGAGCACAGGGAGCTGAGGATGAAGCATGTAACCTGCTGATATGTCCTATACAGCACGAGGAGCTGAGGATGAAGCATGTAACCTGCTGATATGTCTTATAGAGCACGAGGAGCTGAGGATGAAGAATGTAACCTGCTGATATGTCCTATAGAGCACGGGGAGCTGAGGATGAAGCATGTAACCTGCTGATATGTCTTATAGAGCACGGGGGGCTGAGGATGAAGCATGTGACCTGCTATGTCCTATAGAGCACGGGGAGCTGAGGATGAAGCCTGTAACCTGCTGATATGTCCTATAGAGCACGGGGAGCTGAGGAGAAGCATGTAACCTGCTGATATGTCCTATAGAGGGGGGGAGCTGAGGATGACGCATGTAACCTGCTGATATGTCCAATAGAGGGGGGGCTGAGGATGAAGCATGTAACCTGCTGATATGTCCTATAGAGCACGGGGAGATGAGGATGAAGAATGTAACCTGCTGATATGTCCTATAGAGCACAGGGAGCTGAGGATGAAGCATGTCACCTGCTGATATGTCCTATAGAGAGGGGTGCTGAGGATGAAGCATGTAACCTGCTGATATGTTCTATAGAGCACAGGGAGCTGAGGATGAAGCATGTAACCTGCTGATATGTCCTATACAGCACGAGGAGCTGAGGATGAAGCATGTAACCTGCTGATATGTCTTATAGAGCATGGGGAGCTGAGGATGAAGCATGTAACCTGCTGATATGTCCTATAGAGCACGGGGAGCTGAGGATGAAGCATGTAACCTGCTGATATGTCTTATAGAGCACGGGGGGCTGAGGATGAAGCATGTGACCTGCTATGTCCTATAGAGCACGGGGAGCTGAGGATGAAGCATGTAACCTGCTGATATGTCCTATAGAGGGGGGGGGCTGAGGATGAAGCATGTAACCTGTTGATATGTCCTATAGAGGGGGGAGCTGAGGATGAAGCATGTAACCTGCTGATATGTCCTATAGAGGGGGGGGCTGAGGATGAAGCATATAACCTGCTGATATGTCCTATAGAGCACGGGGAGCTGAGGATGAAGCATGTAACCTGCTGATATGTCCTATAGAGCACGGGGAGCTGAGGATGAAGCATGTAACCTGCTGATATGTCCTATAGAGCACAGGGAGCTGAGGATGAAGCATGTAACCTGCTGATATGTCCTATAGAGGGGGGGGGGCGAGGATGAAGCATGTAACCTGCTGATATGTCCTATAGAGGGAAGGGGGCTGAGGATGAAGCCTGTAACCTGCTGATATGTCCTATAGAGGGGGGGCTGAGGATGAAGCATGTAACCTGCTGATATGTCCTATTGAGGGGGGAGCTGAGGATGAAGCATGTAACCTGCTGATATGTCCTATAGAGCACGGGGAGCTGAGGATGAAGCATGTAACCTGCTGATATGTCCTATAGAGGGGGGGGGGCTGAGGATGAAGCATATAACCTGCTGATATGTCCTATAGAGCACAGGGAGCTGAGGATGAAGCATGTAACCTGCTGATATGTCCTATAGAGAGGGGTGCTGAGGATGAAGCATGTAACCTGCTGATATGTTCTATAGAGCACAGGGAGCTGAGGATGAAGCATGTAACCTGCTGATATGTCCTATACAGCACAAGGAGCTGAGGATGAAGCATGTAACCTGCTGATATGTCTTATAGAGCACGGGGAGCTGAGGATGAAGCATGTAACCTGCTGATATGTCCTATAGAGCACGGGGAGCTGAGGATGAAGCATGTAACCTGCTGATATGTCCTATAGAGGGGGGGGGGGCTGAGGATGAAGCATATAACCTGCTGATATGTCCTATAGAGCACGGGGAGCTGAGGATGAAGCATGTAACCTGCTGATATGTCCTATAGAGAGGGGTGCTGAGGATGAAGCATGTAACCTGCTGATATGTTCTATAGAGCACAGGGAGCTGAGGATGAAGCATGTAACCTGCTGATATGTCCTATACAGCACAAGGAGCTGAGGATGAAGCATGTAACCTGCTGATATGTCTTATAGAGCACGGGGAGCTGAGGATGAAGCATGTAACCGGCTGATATGTCCTATAGAGGGGGGGAGCTGAGGATGAAGCATGTAACCAGCTGATATGTCCTATAGAGGGGGGGGGGGGCTGAGGATGAAGCATGTAACCTGCTGATATGTCCTATAGAGAGGGGGGAGCTGAGGATGAAGCATGTAACCTGCTGATATGTCCTATAGAGCACGGGGAGCTGAGGATGAAGCCTCTAACCTGCTGATATGTCCTATAGAGGGGGGGGGGCTGAGGATGAAGCATGTAACCTGCTGATATGTCCTATAGAGGGGGGGAGCTGAGGATGAAGCATGTAACCTGCTGATATGTCCTATAGAGCACTGGGAGCTGAGGATGAAGCATGTAACCTGCTGATATGTCTTATAGAGCACGGGGGGCTGAGGATGAAGCATGTGACCTGCTATGTCCTATAGAGCACGGGGAGCTGAGGATGAAGCCTGTAACCTGCTGATATGTCCTATAGAGCACGGGGAGCTGAGGAGAAGCATGTAACCTGCTGATATGTCCTATAGACGGGGGGAACTGAGGATGACGCATGTAACCTGCTGATATGTCCTATAGAGCACGGGGAGCTAAGGATGAAGCATGTAACCTGCTGATATGTCTTATAGAGCACGGGTGGCTGAGGATGAAGCATGTGACCTGCTATGTCCTATAGAGCACGGGGAGCTGAGGATGAAGCATGTAACCTGCTGATATGTCTTATAGAGCACGGGGGACTGAGGATGAAGCATGTGACCTGCTATGTCCTATAGAGCACGGGGAGCTGAGGATGAAGCATGTAACCTGCTGATATGTCCTATAGAGCACAGGGAGCTGAGGATGAAGCATGTAACCTGTTGATATGTCCTATAGAGGGGGGAGCTGAGGATGAAGCATGTAACCTGCTGATATGTCCTATAGAGGGGGGGGGGGCTGAGGATGAAGCATATAACCTGCTGATATGTCCTATAGAGCACGGGGAGCTGAGGATGAAGCATGTAACCTGCTGATATGTCTTATAGAGCACGGGTGGCTGAGGATGAAGCATGTGACCTGCTATGTCCTATAGAGCACGGGGAGCTGAGGATGAAGCATGTAACCTGCTGATATGTCCTATAGAGCACGGGGGGCTGAGGATGAAGCATGTAACTTGCTGATATGTCCTATAGAGCATAGGGAGCTGAGGATGAAGCATGTAACCTGCTGATATGTCTTATAGAGCATGGGGAGCTGAGGATGAAGCATGTAACCTGCTGATATGTCTTATAGAGTACGGGGGGCTGAGGATGAAGCATGTAACCTGCTGATATGTCCTATAGAGCACGGGGAGCTGAGGATGAAGCATGTAACCTGCTGATATGTCCTATAGAGCACGGGGAGCTGAGGATGAAGCATGTAACCTGCTGATATGTCCTATAGAGCACGGGGAGCTGAGGATGAAGCCTCTAACCTGCTGATATGTCCTATAGAGCACGGGGAGATGAGGATGAAGAATGTAACACGCTGATATGTCCTATAGAGCACAGGGAGCTGAGGATGAAGCATGTGACCTGCTATGTCCTATAGAGCACGGGGAGCTGAGGATGAAGCCTGTAACCTGCTGATATGTCCTATAGAGCACGGGGAGATGAGGATGAAGAATGTAACCTGCTGATATGTCCTATAGAGCACAGGGAGCTGAGGATGAAGCATGTCACCTGCTGATATGTCCTATAGAGAGGGGTGCTGAGGATGAAGCATGTAACCTGCTGATATGTTCTATAGAGCACAGGGAGCTGAGGATGAAGCATGTAACCTGCTGATATGTCCTATACAGCACGAGGAGCTGAGGATGAAGCATGTAACCTGCTGATATGTCTTATAGAGCACGGGGGGCTGAGGATGAAGCCTGTAACCTGCTGATATGTCCTATAGAGCACGGGGAGCTGAGGAGAAGCATGTAACCTGCTGATATGTCCTATAGAGGGGGGAGATGAGGATGAAGCATGTCACCTGCTGATATGTCCTATAGAGGGGGGGAGCTGAGGATGACGCATGTAACCTGCTGATATGTCCAATAGAGGGGGGGCTGAGGATGAAGCATGTAACCTGCTGATATGTCCTATAGAGCACGGGGAGATGAGGATGAAGAATGTAACCTGCTGATATGTCCTATAGAGCACAGGGAGCTGAGGATGAAGCATGTCACCTGCTGATATGTCCTATAGAGAGGGGTGCTGAGGATGAAGCATGTAACCTGCTGATATGTTCTATAGAGCACAGGGAGCTGAGGATGAAGCATGTAACCTGCTGATATGTCCTATACAGCACGAGGAGCTGAGGATGAAGCATGTAACCTGCTGATATGTCTTATAGAGCACGGGGAGCTGAGGATGAAGCATGTAACCTGCTGATATGTCCTATAGAGCACGGGGAGCTGAGGATGAAGCATGTAACCTGCTGATATGTCTTATAGAGCACGGGGGGCTGAGGATGAAGCATGTGACCTGCTATGTCCTATAGAGCACGGGGAGCTGAGGATGAAGCATGTAACCTGCTGATATGTCCTATAGAGCACAGGGAGCTGAGGATGAAGCATGTAACCTGCTGATATGTCCTATAGAGGGGGGAGCTGAGGATGAAGCATGTAACCTGCTGATATGTCCTATAGAGGGGGGGGGGGGCTGAGGATGAAGCATATAACCTGCTGATATGTCCTATAGAGCACGGGGAGCTGAGGATGAAGCATGTAACCTGCTGATATGTCCTATAGAGCACGGGGAGCTGAGGATGAAGCATGTAACCTGCTGATATGTTCTATAGAGCACGGGGAGCTGAGGATGAAGCATGTAACCTGCTGATATGTCCTATAGAGGGGGGGGGGCGAGGATGAAGCATGTAACCTGCTGATATGTCCTATAGAGGGAAGGGGGCTGAGGATGAAGCCTGTAACCTGCTGATATGTCCTATAGAGGGGGGGCTGAGGATGAAGCATGTAACCTGCTGATATGTCCTATAGAGCACGAGGAGCTGAGGATGAAGCATGTAACCTGCTGATATGTCTTATAGAGCACGGGGAGCTGAGGATGAAGCATGTAACCTGCTGATATGTCCTATAGAGCACGGGGAGCTGAGGATGAAGCATGTAACCTGCTGATATGTCTTATAGAGCACGGGGGGCTGAGGATGAAGCATGTGACCTGCTATGTCCTATAGAGCACGGGGAGCTGAGGATGAAGCATGTAACCTGCTGATATGTCCTATAGAGCACAGGGAGCTGAGGATGAAGCATGTAACCTGCTGATATGTCCTATAGAGGGGGGAGCTGAGGATGAAGCATGTAACCTGCTGATATGTCCTATAGAGGGGGGGGGGGCTGAGGATGAAGCATATAACCTGCTGATATGTCCTATAGAGCACGGGGAGCTGAGGATGAAGCATGTAACCTGCTGATATGTCCTATAGAGCACGGGGAGCTGAGGATGAAGCATGTAACCTGCTGATATGTTCTATAGAGCACGGGGAGCTGAGGATGAAGCATGTAACCTGCTGATATGTCCTATAGAGGGGGGGGGCGAGGATGAAGCATGTAACCTGCTGATATGTCCTATAGAGGGAAGGGGGCTGAGGATGAAGCCTGTAACCTGCTGATATGTCCTATAGAGGGGGGGCTGAGGATGAAGCATGTAACCTGCTGATATGTCCTATTGAGGGGGGAGCTAAGGATGAAGCATGTAACCTGCTGATATGTCCTATAGAGGGGGGGGGGCTGAGGATGAAGCATATAACCTGCTGATATGTCCTATAGAGCACAGGGCGCTGAGGATGAAGCATGTAACCTGCTGATATGTCCTATAGAGAGGGGAGCTGAGGATGAAGCATGTAACCTGCTGATATGTCCTATACAGCACGAGGAGCTGAGGATGAAGCATGTAACCTGCTGATATGTCTTATAGAGCACGGGGAGCTGAGGATGAAGCATGTAACCTGCTGATATGTCCTATAGAGCACGGGGAGCTGAAGATGAAGCATGTAACCTGCTGATATGTCTTATAGAGCACGGGGGGCTGAGGATGAAGCATGTGACCTGCTATGTCCTATAGAGCACGGGGAGCTGAGGATGAAGCCTGTAACCTGCTGATATGTCCTATAGAGCACGGGGAGCTGAGGAGAAGCATGTAACCTGCTGATATGTCCTATAGAGGGGGGGAGCTGAGGATGACGCATGTAACCTGCTGATATGTCCTATAGAGCACGGGTGGCTGAGGATGAAGCATGTGACCTGCTATGTCCTATAGAGCACGGGGAGCTGAGGATGAAGCATGTAACCTGCTGATATGTCTTATAGAGCACGGGTGGCTGAGGATGAAGCATGTGACCTGCTATGTCCTATAGAGCACGGGGAGCTGAGGATGAAGCATGTAACCTGCTGATATGTCCTATAGAGCACGGGGAGCTGAGGATGAAGCATGTAACCTGCTGATATGTCCTATAGAGCACGAGGAGCTGAGGATGAAGCATGTAACCTGCTGATATGTCCTATAGAGCACGGGGAGCTGAGGATGAAGCCTCTAACCTGCTGATATGTCCTATAGAGGGAGGGGAGCTGAGGATGAAGCATGTAACCTGCTGATATGTCCTATAGAGGGGGGAGCTGAGGATGAAGCATGTAACCTGCTGATATGTCCTATAGAGCACGGGGGGCTGAGGATGAAGCATGTAACCTGCTGATATGTCCTATAGAGCACGGGGAGCTGAGGATGAAGCATGTAACCTGCTGATATGTGCTATAGAGCACAAGGAGCTGAGGATGAAGCATGTAACCTGCTGATATGTCCTATGGAGGGGGGAGCTGAGGATGAAGCATGTAACCTGCTATGTCCTATAGAGCACGGGGAGCTGAGGATGAAGCATGTAACCTGTTATGTTCTATAGAGCACAGGGAGCTGAGGATGAAGCATGTAACCTGCTGATATGTCCTATAGAGCACTGGGAGCTGAGGATGAAGCATGTAACCTGCTGATATGTCCTATAGAGCACGGGGAGCTGAGGATGAAGCATGTAACCTGCTGATATGTCCTATAGAGGGAGGGGAGCTGAGGATGAAGCCTCTAACCTGCTGATATGTCCTATAGAGGGAGGGGAGCTGAGGATGAAGCATGTAACCTGCTGATATGTCCTATAGAGGGAGGGGAGCTGAGGATGAAGCTGTCACAAACTCGCCGGACGTAGGTGGGGAACAGAACAAGACAGTGAGCCCTAACCACTAGAACCCACCTTCTGATCCTACCTACTTGCCTCAACGGCCCTAAACGGCCGTGGACAACCACGGTGTCAGTCCCTGTCCTACACCAGGTGATACACAAAACAAGACAGACGAAACAAACACAATAATGCAAAGTCTACGGTCCGGGTCAGCAACGGCGGTCAGCGAGGTACAAAAACGTAAGGCAGAAGAAGAGTCAGAGACAGACAAGGAGGTCAGGGCAGGCAGCAGACAAAGCAGGTTGGAAGATCAAGCAATAGGTCAGGCAACAGAAGTAACAGAACCAGGAGAGCTGAAGCAATAGGTCAGGCAACAGAAGTAACAGAACCAGGAGAGCTGAAGCGCTTAGCTGAGTAACACTCAATAGCCAGCAGGGAAATGAAGAGCCTGCTGCTTTTTTATCTGGAATCAGGGACTGGGTCCAGCACTTGATTGGATCATCCCTGATCCCAGCACCCAGCTCAGCTGGACAGGTCTATAAGGAGTAACCCCTGCACTGCCAGAGTGTAACAGGCAATGCGGGTGTGGCTGGGAAACTAAGACAGCATTCAGACAGGACTGCAAACAAAAAACAACCAGAGGCTCAGCGCTTCCTCGGTCGCCCAGTACGGACCGAGGAGCGCAAAGTCACATTCCTGACAGTACCCCTCCTCTTATGAGGGGCCTCAGGACCCTTATTTAAAGGACCCGGTTTAGAGGGGTTATGGTCATGAAACTTCCGGATGAGACGTGGGGCATGTATATCCTTACTGGCGACCCACGTATTTTCTTCAGGACCATATCCCTTCCACTGGACAAGATATTGGATGGAATTTTGAATTTGACGAGAGTCCAATATCCTGTCCACTTCAAACTCCAGCTCCCCCTGGATGACCAGAGGAGCAGGGAGGACTGAAGGAAGCACAGGATTAACATATTTTTTGAGAAGAGACTTATGAAATACATTGTGAATTCTCATAGACCCAGGTAATCGTAATCTGAATGAAACAGGATTAATGATCTCTGTGATAACGTACGGACCAATGTACTTGGGTGCTAGTTTACCAGAGGGAACCTTCAATTTCAAGTTTTTAGTTGAGAGCCATACCTTTTCTCCTATACCGTAATCTGGGCCAGATATACGTCTTTTGTTCGCCTGTTTCTTAGCTGTCTCTTGGGCTTTGACCAAGTTCTGAAGAGCTTGGGCCCAAACTGTGCACAGTTTAGAATAAATACCTTCGGCCGAAGGGTTTACGGACTCTGACGCATGTACAGAAGAATATCTGGGATTAAAGCCATAATTACAATAAAATGGCGACATCTTGAGTGACTGATTTTCACGATTATTTAGAGCAAATTCCGCTAAGGATAGAAACTCTCTCCATTTATCTTGGCTCCCTGCAACAAAACACCTCAAAAATTGTTCCAGAGATTGGTTCACCCTTTCTGTCTGGCCATTAGACTGTGGGTGAAAAGCCGACGAAAAGGATAATGAGATGCCCAGCCGACCACAAAATTCTCTCCAAAATCTGGAGACAAATTGTACCCCCCTGTCAGAAACTACATTTTCTGGAACACCATGCAAACGTAAGATATGGTTTATGAACAATGTAGCCAAGGTACGAGCATTAGGGAGCTTACGCAGGGGAATAAGGTGACACATCTTAGAAAATCTGTCAACAACCACCCAAATGACTGTTTTTCCCTTAGAGGGTGGCAAATCGGTAATAAAATCCATAGAAATATGAGTCCAAGGTCTGGTAGGCACCGGAAGGGGATGGAGGAGACCTTCAGGTAGTCTACGCAGAACCTTGGATCTGGCGCAAGTTTCACAGGCGTCGACAAATGATTTGACATCTCTTGCCCATGAAGGCCACCAATAATGCCGTGAGAGTAAGTACTTAGTACCTGCAATTCCCGGGTGACCAGCCAACACAGAATTATGAATCTCCTCCAAAACCTTAAGGCGAAGGTTTGGAGGAACAAACAGTTTAGACTCAGGAGTGTTCCGGGGAGCCAGAGACTGAGATTCCGCAATCCGAGCTGCCAGATCGGGTTGCAAAGTGGCCACCACCACCCCGGGTGACAGGATGGTCTCTGGTTGCTCCCTGGGAACCGTGTCGATGTCAAAGCTGCGCGATAAGGCGTCAGCTTTAACATTTTTAGACCCAGGTCGAAAAGAAATTTCAAAATTAAATCGTGTAAAGAACAAAGCCCATCTGGCCTGACGAGGAGTGAGACGTTTGGCTTTATCCAAATATATCAGATTCTTATGATCTGTTAACACCTTAATTCTATGTTTAGCCCCTTCCAGAAAATGTCTCCATTCATCAAAGGCTAATTTAATGGCCAGAAGTTCTCTGTTACCTATGTCATAGTTGCTTTCGGCTTTGGAGAACTTCCTAGAAAAGTAGGCTATGGGTCTGAGGTTGGTGAGGGTCTCTGAACCTTGTGAGAGAACTGCTCCTACCCCAACCTCAGATGCGTCAACTTCAATGACAAAGGGTTGTTCAAAGTCAGGCTGAGTTAACACAGGAGCTTCAGCAAAACACCTCTTAAGCTTGTCAAATGCCAGGATAGCCTCAGGACTCCAATTAACCAGGTCTGCCCCCTTTTTGGTTAGATCAGTTAATGGTTTAGCAATAACAGAAAAACCCTTGATGAACTTTCTATAGTAATTGGCGAATCCCAGGAACCTTTGTAGGGCCTTAAGGCTACTGGGTCGCTCCCAATTTTCAATGGCTGTCACTTTAAGGGGGTCCATACAAAATGAGTTGGAGGTGATCTTATACCCTAAGAATGAGACCTCCTGTATCCCAAACTGGCATTTTGACAGCTTGGCGCAGAGGTGATTTTGCCTTAGCAATTCTAACACAGCACGAACATGCTGAACATGAGAGCACCAATCAGGAGAAAATATCAAAATATCATCTAGATATACCACCAAAAACGACCCAGATGTTCACGGAACACGTCATTAACAAAATGTTGGAAGACTGCCGGAGCATTACATAATCCAAAGGGCATAACGAGGTATTCGAAATGTCCCTCAGGAGTATTAAAGGCAGTCTTCCACTCGTCTCCCTCCTTTACTCTTATTAGGTTGTATGCTCCCCGCAAATCAATCTTAGAGAACCATTTGGCTCCCACAATTTGGTTAAACAAGTCTGGAATGAGAGGCAGAGGGTGTTGATTTTTCACAGTGATCTTATTCAATTCTCGATAATCAATACAGGGGCGTAGACCACCATCTTTTTTACCCACAAAAAAGAATCCCGCTCCCATGGGAGAAGAGGAGGGACGGATGTGACCTTTACGCAAGCTATCCTTGATATAATCTCGCATAGCCTCTCTTTCTGGACAGGACAAATTAAATATTCTACCCTTAGGGTACTTAGACCCTGGTATCAAGTCAATAGTGCAATCATAGGGACGATGGGGAGGTAATCCTTCCACCGATCTCTCATCAAACACATCAGCATAATCAAGCAGAAACTCCGGAATCTCCCCATCATCAGAAGAACATTCAGCAAGCGACAAAGAAATACAATGAGGAGCACACTCTGGTCCCCATCGAACCAGTTCCCTGTTGGGCCAGTCAAACACGGGGTTATGCTGGTCCAACCAGGGTAACCCCAGAATAATATCAGCAGACAAATTTTCCATAAGCAAAAAGTCAAGCTTTTCAAAATGAACTGATCCCACCTTTACCTCAAGATGGGGGGTAATGTAGCGTATATTACCCTGAGCAAAAGGGGCAGAGTCCGCTCCAGTCACATTCAACGGACATTTAAGCTGAAGTGGACATGCCCCCAGACCAGACCAGAAAACAGTATTAATAAAGTTAGCAGAAGCCCCAGAGTCAACCTGGGCATATCCCGAGATAAATTTATCTCCCAAAGTCAAAGAAATAGGCAACAACAACTTCTTTTTCTTGTCGAAGGTTACCTGTGCACCTGAATGACCCCCTCGATAATCATTCAGGCGCTGAAGTTTTCCGGCGGTGAACCAGGTCTAGCGGTACATTGTCGTACTTGATGCCCCGCTTTGCCACAGTAGAGACACAGATGGTTCTGGAGGCGATATGCACGTCTGGCCTTGGCGTCAGTTGACCCGATCTGCATAGGTTCGTCTTGCGGAGGGGACACAGGAGAGGAAGAAGAAGGTTTAGGAGGTAAGGTCAAAGGACATGAACCAGAAGGGAATTTAGACGTTTCTCTCTCTTTGCGTCTGTCCCGCATACGCCTATCTACCCGTATGGCTAAGGTCATAGTTTCCTCCAGAGTCTCAGGATTAGGATAGGCTACTAACAAGTCCTTCAGTTGGTCAGACAAGCCCGCACGAAACTGGAAACGCAGAGCTGGGTCATTCCAAGTAGAGGGTACACACCACTGCCTAAAGTCAGCACAGTATTCTTCCACTGGTCTCTTACCCTGTCTGAGTGTCGTCAATTGGCGCTCTGCCTCTGCTGCTCGGTCTGGGTCATCATACAGAAGGCCCAAGGCTGAAAAAAATCTGTCAACGGTCATTAAATCAGGGGAGTCAGAAGGTAGTGAGAATGCCCATTCTTGGGGTGGGCCCTGCAGGAGGGACATAATAATGCCCACCCTCTGGGTCTCATCTCCGGAGGAGCGGGGACGTAGCCGAAAAAATAGTCTGCACCCCTCCCGAAAGGTCCGGAAATTTTTCCTGTCCCCCTTAAATTTCTCAGGGAGCTGCACTGGGGGTTCAGGAGCCTGCGGGGGGGTCAGACACATCTGCCTGGGCAAGGACTCTTGTTCCTGCACACGCTCAGCAAGGATCTGAACCAACGTATTCAGACCCTGCATCTGGGTCACCAGGGTGTTCATAGGGTCCATGATGCAGGTGACCCAAAAATCTTCTTTCTGGCTGGCTATTCTGTCACAAACTCGCCGGACGTAGGTGGGGAACAGAACAAGACAGTGAGCCCTAACCACTAGAACCCACCTTCTGATCCTACCTACTTGCCTCAACGGCCCTAAACGGCCGTGGACAACCACGGTGTCAGTCCCTGTCCTACACCAGGTGATACACAAAACAAGACAGACGAAACAAACACAATAATGCAAAGTCTACGGTCCGGGTCAGCAACGGCGGTCAGCGAGGTACAAAAACGTAAGGCAGAAGAAGAGTCAGAGACAGACAAGGAGGTCAGGGCAGGCAGCAGACAAAGCAGGTTGGAAGATCAAGCAATAGGTCAGGCAACAGAAGTAACAGAACCAGGAGAGCTGAAGCAATAGGTCAGGCAACAGAAGTAACAGAACCAGGAGAGCTGAAGCGCTTAGCTGAGTAACACTCAATAGCCAGCAGGGAAATGAAGAGCCTGCTGCTTTTTTATCTGGAATCAGGGACTGGGTCCAGCACTTGATTGGATCATCCCTGATCCCAGCACCCAGCTCAGCTGGACAGGTCTATAAGGAGTAACCCCTGCACTGCCAGAGTGTAACAGGCAATGCGGGTGTGGCTGGGAAACTAAGACAGCATTCAGACAGGACTGCAAACAAAAAACAACCAGAGGCTCAGCGCTTCCTCGGTCGCCCAGTACGGACCGAGGAGCGCAAAGTCACATTCCTGACAGAAGCATGTAACCTGCTGATATGTCCTATAGAGCACGGGGGGCTGAGGATGAAGCATGTAACCTGCTGATATGTCCTATAGAGCACGGGGAGCTGAGGATGAAGCATGTAACCTGCTGATATGTCCTATAGAGCACGGGGGGCTGAGGATGAAGCATGTAACCTGCTGATATGTCCTATAGAGGGGGGAGCTGAGGATGAAGCATGTAACCTGCTGATATGTCCTATAGAGCACGGGGGGCTGAGGATGAAGCATGTAACCTGCTGATATGTCCTATAGAGCACGGGGAGCTGAGGATGAAGCATGTAACCTGCTGATATGTCCTATAGAGGGGGGAGCTGAGGATGAAGCATGTAACCTGTTATGTCCTATAGAGCACAGGGAGCTGAGGATGAAGCATGTAACCTGCTGATATAGAAACATAGAAGATTGTCGGCAGAAAAAGACCACTGGGTCCATCTAGTCTGCCCTTTTAGTATTTCCTTTCTTATTATCTTAGGATAGATATACGTTTATCCCAGTCGTGTTTAAATTCTGTTATTGTAGATTTACCAACCACCACTGCTGGAAGTTTGTTCCAGGTATCTACTTCTCTTTCAGTAAAATAATATTTTCTTACATTGCTTCTGATCTTTCCCCCAGTAACCTCTCACTGTCTCCTCTTGTTCTTGAGCTTAGTTTTTTACTAAAAACACTTCCCTCCTGAACCTTATTTAGTCCTGTAACATTTATAAAGGTTTCCATCATATCCCTCCTTTCCCTTCTTCCTCCTGTAACATATATAAAGGTTTCCATAATGTCCTCCCTTTCCCTTCTTCCTCCTTTAACATATATAAAGGTTCCATCATGTCCTCCCTTTCCCTTCTTCCTCCTGTAACATATATAAAGGTTTCCATCATGTCCCCCCTTTCCCTTCTTCCTCCTGTAACATATATAAAGGTTTCCATCATGTCTCCCCTTTCCCTTCTTCCCCCTGTAACATATATAAAGGTTTCCATCATGTCCCCCCTTTCCCTTCTTCCTCCTGTAACATATATAAAGGTTTCCATCATGTCCTCCCTTTCCCTTCTTCCTCCTGTAACATATATAAAGGTTTCCATCATGTCCTCCCTTTCCCTTCTTCCTCCTGTAACATATATAAAGGTTTAAATCATGTCCTCACTTTCCCTTCTTCCTCCTGTAACATATATAAAGGTTTCCATCATGTCCTCCCTTTCCCTTCTTCCTCCTGTAACATATATAAAGGTTTCCATCATGTCTCCCCTTTCCCTTCTTCCTCCTGTAACATATATAAAGGTTACCATCATGTCCTCCCTTTCCCTTCTTCCTCCAGACTATACAGATACAAATCCTTAAGTCTTTCCTGCTATGGTTTATACCTCACACCCTCCACCATTTTTGTAGCCGTCTTTGGACCCGTTCTATGTTATCAATCTCCTTTCTTAGATGAGGTCTCCAGAACTGGACACAGTATACAGATGTGGCCTCACCAGAGCTGTATACAGCGGGATCACAATTATATATATATACAGCGGGATCACAATCTCCCTCTTCCTACTGGTTATATCTCTAGCTATACACCCCAGCATACCATTATATATATATATATATATATATATATATATATACAACCCAGCATACCATTATATATATATATATATACAGCCCAGCATACCATTATATATATATATATATATATATACACCCCAGCATACCATTATATATATATATATATATACACACCCCAGCATACCATTATATATATATATATATATATATATACACACACCCCAGCATACCATTATATATACATACACACCCCAGCTTACCATTATATATACATACACACCCCAGCATACGATTTGCTTTCCCCACCGCCTGGTTGCACTGGTGATATCACTGTCAGATATCACTACCCCTAAATCCTTCTCTTCTGAAGTCTTTTCCAACACAGTACTGCCGATGTGATACTCGGATAGAGGATTCCTCCTAAGTGCATTTTTTTACATTTGGAAACGTTGAACTTCAATTTCCACAGTTTGGACACTTATCTAGCAAAGCTAAATCGTTTTCCACATTACTGACACCTCTGGGAATATCAACACTTTTGTGTCGTCAGGAAAAGATTTGGTAGGTAAAGTTTGTCTGCTATGTCACTTACAAACATATTAAAAAGAATAGGACCCAGAAGAGACCCTTGTGGCCACCACTTGTAACCAGTCTCTGCTCGGAATATTCACCATTACCAACAACCCTCTGATATCTCTCCTTCAGACAACCACAAATCCACTCAACTATCCAGGGATAATAAAAAATGGATATAGTCCTCAAGACCAAGGATCAGTCCTACTTCATACAATAGTAGTTCAGATTTAATGTGATTCAATGATAGTAAAAATACTTATAATAAAACATGATTAAGTGATATATAGGAGTAAAATCAACACGTGTGATGCATAAATGTCAAAAAATACAGATATTAAATGTCATAAAATATCACATGAAAGAAAAAGAAAAAAGGAAAGAAAAAGGGAAAATAAAAAAGTTCTATATACTGCGGTAGCGCTAAGGTGCTGGCCAGGTATACAATCGTATTATTGATAACCGTATCAAACCCTTGGGTTCATCTCCTAAAAATCACTGTTGCAAAAAGGGCAAGATGCTCAGATATGAATAAATAAATAATTAATGCTTGGTTATTGGTTAGTCTGGGACTTGTAGTCCTACCACTCTCCAGATACGCAGTCTGTTTGATTATGTATATAGTCTCATTAAAAGTGTCTCTGTGTTATACACATACTTCAATTCCAATTCGGGTTGTTACTGAAATTCATAGGTAGGAGATAAACGATATTGCTAGGCTGCGATGTGGCGGCGTTTATAACGCCTCTCACCCGAAGCGGCTGGTGGTGGAGCGCTTCCTCTGATTCCCTCTCTTGTGAAGCGGCCGGTCAGTGATCACAGCTCCGGGCTGGAGCGATCCTGCAGCGCGTCCTCGTGTCTCTGTAGTTGGATTCGCGCGCAGTCTCCTAGCCTCGCTCTCGCTCCTGACCTCTCCGTCCAGGACCGGGTGATGGAGATGTGGATGTGAATGATGGTTAGTGGCTATGAATACAAGGCGTAATGTAGCACACTAAAAAGAGCAATATTACACAGTAAAAGGCAGAAGATGAAAAAATAGAAAGATAATAAATTCTAGAGTGGGTCTACTTCTGGCTAAATTGACCCGCCCGCCTAATACTCCGTGATCCCCTCTCCCACGTACTAACCCGGAATAGCGAACAAATGGAAAAAATCCTGACTGACTATTATGAACATCTCTACAGAGCAGAACCTTCAGACCAAACAACCATACATTCTTTTCTTGACTCCCTTCACCTTCCCAGCCTATCTGCTGATCATAAAGCAATCTTAGAGGCGGACATCTCGATTCAAGCAGTCACATGCACTATACAATCCCTTTCCAACAATAAAACTCCCGGCCCCGACGGTTTCTCCTGGGAGTACTACAAACTACTCACCGCAGAAATTGCTCCATACCTTACCCGCCTTCTTAACAGTAAAGAAGAGGCCCCGCTAACTGACTTTGCACACTCTCGCACAATTTTATTACTTAAACCCCAGAAAGATCCAACTCTTCCTCAATCTTACCGTCCGATAGCCCTTCTGTAACCGGACTATAAAATACTAACAAAAATCCTGGCCACACGCCTCCAATCCTTCCTACCTTCCCTCCTTTCCCCAAATCAACAGGGCTTCCTCTTAAACAGACATTCTTTCAAGAACGTTCGTAGAGCGGTCACAGTACACGCATTAAATAAAAATAATCAGCCTACTATGCTGCTTAGCCTGGACGCAGAGAAGGCCTTTGATAAGGTCTCCTGGCCGTTCCTCTATGCCACCTTCTCCGAACGTAATTTTGGACATATTTTTCTGTCATTCTTACAACACATTAATAGCCAAGCTGCGACGACTCTTACCATAAATGGCAAAAATACCCCCCTCATAGATCTATTCCGTGGTACACGCCAGGGCTGCCCTCTTTCTCCCCTTCTTTTTAACATCTCTATAGACCCCCTCCTGCGACACATCGAAACCTCCCCTATATACACTGGTGTACACATTGATAACTCCGACCTTAGGATCATGGCGTTTGCTGATGATCTTTTATTGGCATTGTCGTCTCCAAGAGCCTCACTTCCCTTAGTGCTTGAGGATCTTCAGTCTAGGGGTGCCCTTTCAGGTTTCACCCTTAACTTGTCCAAATGTGAAGCACTACTCCTCAAAGGCCCAAGTCGCCCCTTGTGGTCAACGTCCATCCCGCTTCACTAGAACACGTCCCATATAACATACCTGGGGATAGGAGTCACCAAATCAGCAGCGAAACTGTATTTCTTTAATATGGAGAAATACATTAAAACCCTAAAACACTCCCTCACACTTTGGAAACATCTCCCCTTAACGTTCATGGGCCGAGTTAGCTTATTAAAAATTATCGAAGTGCCAAAACTATTATACCTGCTACAAACACTACCAATTTATTTACGCCCAAAAGGCGAACAGCGGATTAATTTTCTTCATAGATCTTTCATCTGGGGTAATAAAAAATCTAAAATCTCCTATAAAATTTTACAGCAGACCAGGCAACATGGCGGACTTAATTTTCCAGACATTCGTTCCCTAAATCTAGCGGCACAATTCCGGGTCATACGGGACTGGGTTCAACACACTGAAATACACACAGACATAGCGCTGGACTGCCATATGGCCTCCGCCTTATCCCTGCCCAACCTACTACACACCCCTTACACCTCTTTACCCTCGTGGGTGAAAGAGAACCCTCTTCTTCTTTCTACCTGGAAGTCGTGGAATAAAATTCGCAAAGTCGCTAGCCTCGATCCCCACTCCTCCCTGTTCACCACCCTGATAGGGAACCCCACCTTTCAAGACGGCTATCCGGACCGGATCTTTAAAACCTGGTATGACTGGGGCCTTCGCTTACTCACACATTTTATTGACGCTACCACTAAACAACCCTGGACCTTACAGACTCTGAAAGAAACCTACCCCACTCTTCAATTTCCTTTTTTCGCATACTTACAGGCCCGAAGTTACATAACTAAATACATTCGTACCCTGCCATCCAGTGAATGGGACATCACCTTTCATAAGGCTTTATCTACTTCCACTAGACACCAAATATCCTTGTCTTAGCGCTATCTTGCCCCTTCTATAGACTATAGCAACACAACAAGAGGTTTGGCCCGCTGGACCCAAGCTGGGATGAATTTAAACATCCCTGATCTGCTATCCATTTTAGATTACTCAGTAAAAACGTTACCCTCTGCTCGTTACATGGAGATGACCTTGCGGGTCTTCCACAGGACTTATATCTCTCCCACACAAGGATTTAAAATGGGTATCTTTGAGTCTGAGGCCTGTTTCAAATGTGGGGAATCTGGGGCGGATATAACCCACTGTCTGTGGCATTGTCCGGTGATACAATCCTTTTGGAAAATAGTGGAGAGATTCGCAGGGTCGTATCTGGTAACTTTTGTACCCTATGAGGCCCTATGGGGAATTTTTGGCTGGACGGACCCTACTAAATACAAATGTGACTGGGGAGCCAGGAGACTTCTACACTTTTTGGCTGCTGCTGCACGTAAGGCCATTCTGCAAGTCTAGAAATCTCCCCACCCACCCTCTCGCCGGCTGTTCCTGGATAAATTACTATTCCTATTCAAAATGGACTGGATGGAGGCTTCCATTCTTAAGGAAGATAGAGTGGAGAAATTCTTCACTGTATGGGAAACTTTTATCCCTACACTACCCCTCCGAATTCAGGATAAGATCAAACACACATTTCAAGACACTACATGGTACCTCACTAGACAACTTGCAGACGACCCGCCAATTTAAAAGTACAAATCGGGACATTGCATAGAATATGACTGGTTTTTGGGCACTTCCTGGAGTACGCAGAGACCCACGGGCAACCCCCCTCCCCCCACCTACTTCCTGAATTTTCCCTCAGTTCCTTCCCCCCCTTTTTTTCCTGTTTCCCTTCTTGTTATATATTCGTTTAAAAAGTAGAGCTTCGGTTAGCTTGCTTAGACTTTTTGGGTCCAATGATATGGACCTTGCAATGACATCTCCCCCACTTATATCACGGATGTCATATTTATGTTTCTATGGTGGTATACCACTCAAGAATGTTACTGTCTCTATACACAGTCACTGATGGCATGTTCTTTTCCTGGAGGTTTATGCTATAATTTGTACTTGCTGTGTTAAAGGACAACTCCCGCGGGACCCCCCCCCCCCAAAAAAAAAACACAGACACACACAGACACCATACTCACCATCCCTCCGGTGACGATCGCCACTCCATTCGTCCGCCTCACCGTCACTGCCGTCCAGCGATGTCTCTGACTTCCGGGTCCTGGGGATGGAAAAGGTTGCCAGTGCGCTTGCGCACCGGCAGCCTTTTCATTGGCTGGAGCGCATCACATGGCTTCCAGCAACCTCAGCCAATCAGGGCTAAGCAAGCTGGAAGCCATGTGATGCGCTCCAGCCAATGAAAAGGCCTTTTCCGTCCCATTCACTCTCTATGAAGACGCCGAGGAGGAAGAAGACCCGGACCGCCCCCCGGCTCTGACGTCGTCGTCACCAGATGCCGCCCGGGAGAAGAGGACCGTGACGATCGTAATAGGAATATGTATATATTCTTTAACTTCCGGGCGGGGGGGGGGGGGGGGGGGGGGTCGGGGGTCCGAAAGTGGGGGAAGGGGGCCAGAACGGTTATTTAACCACATTACAAAGTTATATAACTTTGTAATGTGTGTTAAATAAGCTAAAAAAAAATTTCGTGGGAGTTGTCCATTAACATTGTATTTATGTTATTGTTATTGTGCCATCACCTGCCTAGACAAGCACTGTCTATGTCTTTACTATGTGCCGAAGTTCAATAAAAACTGTTTGAAGAGAAATATAATAAATTAAAATAACAGTCTCAATATGAAGTGGCTAATGCTATATGGTATTAGTCCACAAATAGTGTGTTCAAAACGCATTTCAAGGTTCTTTAAAAATTAACCCCTCCAGCCCAGAGCTGTGATCACAGAGGAAGCGCTCCACCACCAGCCGCTTCGGGTGAGAGGCGTTATAAACGCCGCCACATCGCAGCCTAGCAATATAGTTTATCTCCTACCTATGAATTTCAGTAACAACCCGAATTGGAATTGAAGTATGTGTATAACACAGAGACACTTTTAATGAGACTATATACATAATCAAACAGACTGCGTATCTGGAGAGTGGTAGGACTACAAGTCCCAGACTAACCAATAACCAAGCATTAATTATTTATTTATTCATATCTGAGCATCTTGCCCTTTTTGCAACAGTGATTTTTATGAGATGAACCCAAGGGTTTGATACGGTTATCAATAATACGATTGTATACCTGGCCAGCACCTTAGCGCTACCGCAGTATATAGAGACTTTTTTCTTTTCCCTTTTTCTTTCCTTTTTTCTTTCATGTGATATTTTATGACATTTAATATCTGAATTTTTTGACATTTATGCATCACACGTGTTGATTTTACTCCTATATATCACTTAATCATGTTTTATTATAAGTATTTTTACTATCATTGAATCACATTAAATCTGAACTACTATTGTATGAAGTAGGACTGATCCTTGGTCTTGAGGACTATATCCATTTTTTATTATCCCATTTCATACCTGCCCATTTCTAGGTTAGGGCAGGTTTAGTTTAACCTCGGCCAGAACCAGTACTTCGACTGTGAGCTGCACCTGTTTCTTCTTTTTTGTAACTATCCAGGGATTTAGTCCAATCTTCTCCAACTTCTCTATCAGCTCTTTATGGGGACCAGTCTCAGAGTCTTTGCTGAAGTCCAGATAGGCGATATCCACAGCACCACCTTCATCCAGCACTTTTGTGACATAATCAAAGAAATCAATGAGATTAGTCTGACATGATCGGCCCTCAGTAAAGCCATGCTGGTTTGGATCCATCACATTGTTGATTCTTGGGTGATCCATTATCTTCTTATTTAGAAGAGTTTCCATCATTTTCACTACTACAGATGTCAGGCTCACTGGCCTGTAGTTACTGGGCTCTTCTCTACTCACCTTCTTGTGGATTGGTATAACATTGGCCGTTTTCCAATCATCGGGGACATCTCCTGTTAGCAGAGATTGGATATACAGATCTGTCAGGGGGGCAGCAATCACAGATGCGAGTTCTTTAAGAACCCTGGGATGGACACCATCTGGACCCATCGCCTTATTCAGCTTGATATGTCCTATAGAGCACGGGGAGCTGAGGATGAAGCATGTAACCTGCTGATATGTCCTATAGAGGGGGGGGCTGAGGATGAAGCATGTAACCTGCTGATATGTCCTATAGAGGGGGGAGCTGAGGATGAAGCATGTAACCTGCTGATATGTCCTATAGAGGGGGGAGCTGAGGATGAAGCATGTAACCTGCTGATATGTCCTATAGAGGAGGGAGCTGAGGATGAAGCATGTAACCTGCTGATATGTCCTATAGAGCACGGGGGGCTGAGGATGAAGCATGTAACCTGCTGATATGTCCTATAGAGCACGAGGAGCTGAGGATGAAGCATGTAACCTGCTGATATGTCCTATAGAGCACGGGGGGCTGAGGATGAAGCATGTAACCTGCTGATATGTCCTATAGAACACAGGGGGAGCTGAGGATGAAGCATGTAACCTGCTGATATGTCCTATAGAGGGGGGGGGAGCTGAGGATGAAGCATGTAACCTGCTGATATGTCCCTATAGAGCACGAGGAGCTGAGGATGAAGCATGTAACCTGCTAATATGTTCTTATAGAGCACGGGGAGCTGAGGATGAAGCATGTAACCTGCTGATATGTCCCTATAGAGCACGAGGAGCTGAGGATGAAGCATGTAACCTGCTAATATGTTCTTATAGAGCAGGGGTACTTAAGAACTTTTAGTGAAGGGCCACTTACCAGGGTCTATGTCAGGTGAAGGTACAAGCTGAACATCAGTAGTAAATGTGTTTTGATAACTTTTCACAAACTTTTGACATACAGAATTGATGCTTATTAATGGGAAAACTCTGCGCTCCCCCAGTAGTATATAGTCCTGCTGTGCTTTCCCCCAGCAGTATATCGCCCCCTGTGCGCTCCTCCAGTATTATATAGCCCCCCTCAGAGCTCCCCCCAGTAGTATATAGCCCCTTGTATGCTTCCTTAGTAGTATATAGTCAGTATCCGCCTCCACTTTAAGGCGGGTAAAATAGGCGCAGGTCTAAGAGGTAATAGTGACATAAAATATGATAAAATTTATTAAAAGAATTATGGTTGCATCACAACGCGTTTCGAGACTGGTCTGGTCTCTTTATCAGGTGTCTAATCAAACACTTGATAAAAAGAACAGATCGGTCTTGAAAAGCGTTGTCGTTGGTATAATTCTTTCAATAAATCTTATGATATCTTATATCATTATTACCCCTTGGACCTGCGCCTGTTTTACCCGTCTTGGAGTGGAGGAGGATACTGACTGTCTTTAATCCCTGTGGGGATTAGTCGGTAGTGGCTGCAGTTCATTCACATGCTATCAGTAAATTTTGTGCCTTACAGCAGCACAACCTCCTCAGGTAAGAGTTCTATGTGCTTACTTTCACCACTTCAGCCCTGTCTGAATTACGCTATGGAGCGCTGTCTTATATTTTGTTTCAGTAGTATATAGACCTCTGTGGCTCCCCCAATAGTATATAGCCCCACCGTGTGCTCATTGAGTGGTATATAGACCTTTGTGCGCTCCTCCAGTAATATATAGCCCCCTGTGCACTCCCCAGTAGTATATAGCCCCCCATGTGGGGTCCCCCAGTAGTATATAAACACCCACTTTGTGCTCCCCAATAATATATACCCCCCTGGGAGCCCCCCTCCCATATAGTCCCCCTGTGCGCTCCCCCAGTAATATATAGCCCCCCTGTGCACTTCCAGTAGTATATAGCACCCCTGTGTGCTCCCCCAGTAGTATATACTTTGTGCTCCCCCTCCCATATAGCATATATATAAAAAAAAAAATCACTTATACTCAACTGCGTCTGGGCGTCTCCTCTTCCCCTCTTGTGGCCGCTGAGCTCCCCTTGTCTTGGCACCAGCGCTCCGTTGACGTCACTCAAGCACTGGCACCAGAGACAGAGAGTGGCCTCTTGTGACCGCTGTGGCCACAAGAGTGACTGACAGGGAGGGAGCCGATGGCTCCTGCACGGCAACTATGAGTGTAGATTATGGTGACTGTGCTGCAGATACATTTATCCTCAATGTCCATCTGTATCTCATCCTGTATCCTCCAAGTCCAACCATAATTTATCCTGGATTCTTCATTTCCCACCGTATCTCATCCTGTAACCTTCATATCCAATTGTACCCTATCATATATCTTCAATGTACCACCGTATCTCATCCTGTGTCCTCCATGTCTTACTGTATCTCATCCTGTATACTCCATATCCAACCATATCTCATCGTATATTTAGGCTAGAGGCAAAACTTTTATATATGTTACAGGAGGAAGAAGGGAAAGGAAGGAAATGATGGAAACCTTTATATATGTTACAGGAGGAAGAAGGGAAAGGGGGGACATGATGGAAACCTTTATATATGTTACAGGAGGAAGAAGGGAAAGGGGGGATATGATGGAAACCTTTATATATGTTACAGGAGGAAGAAGGGAAAGGGGGAACATGATGGAAACCTTTATATATGTTACAGGAGGAAGAAGGGAAAGGAGGAGATGATGAAAATGGAGAAGAAAACAGGCTGTCTGTGGTGATGCGGTCCGGATGGCTTTGTCTGCCTGTGTTATCTGGGATTTACAATGAGATCCTGAACAGATCCTCCTCCCCTGGGGTTATCCTGGTCTTTCAGTGCTGGATGCGGACAACAGGTGTACGGTCACACGTAGAATGTTTGTGTTGTACTTTCTGCATACAGGAGAGGAGGGAGAGATGCGGCAACTAGAATCATTAGAAGCTTTTTTAGTCAGCAATGCATTGGCCACTTGTTGAGCTGACCTATAGGAGGTTGTCCTATCAAGGTTTAGTGGACTGTCATATAACTTACAATAAAGTACATGGACAGCTGGAGCTGTGTCTCTTACCAGTACCAGTCACGTGTTTCACCATCCAGTGACATTCCTGCCACGCAAACAATTGTTTAGTCTCTACTTTGGCCAACCCTAATTACAAAGGGCCAAAGTAAAGGAAGGTGGGTGAAATGAATCATTGCACAGTGTCTGCTGACGGCAATGGTTTGTATGTGGGGCAAAGCCGCTCTTTATAACACAGGGAGGAGAACCTATCCCTGTGACCCAATACTCACTGAATGACCTTTGCACTCTGATCCATTGCTTTAGATGTTGCGGAAGCTTGTGGGTCGGAAATTTGTAGACTCCTTCACTTACTTTCCTTGATGTGATGCTCCAGTTTTGATTGATATTTCTTCTACTCATAGTATTGGGTTTATACAAACATCTAATACCTATATGAAACAACACAGATACAAATTATTTATTTAGAAGACAAAAACAAGTCAAACATCAGCGGTGGTTCAGCGCCGTTCATGGGCTTCGGTCCCGGCCGCAGCGATGGATGGGAGACAATCCAAGGTCTGAATTACTAATCCTGGCCAGTTGTTGGATTCTACTGGAAATCCAGGGATTGGGTTAGTGGTGCTGCTCTGACCTGTTGCACATGATGTTTAGCATGGACCATTCCAAGACCTTAACAGCACACTGCACCCTCCCCTCCTGTGCCAGATATACCAGGCATCATCGCTGCAGGATTTCTCTACGTCATCTATACGTATAGATTTCCATCAGAACTGCTTTGTGAAATGTAAGGACGATGCTAGCTCACTCACTTTATGTTGTGTACTAGTCACATGGAGGAAATCAGTGTGCTCCATGTGGCTCCACAGCTGCATGGCAGCCACCCTGGATACAGACATTGAAGCGATATGGATGACACATTGGCAATCTCAGAATACTTGTATAATACTGCTCTTTTGCTTTTCATAAATATAAATACTGTAATAAAAGAGTTTGTAATGTGAGGCGGGTCACACTGGCCAAAAGTCCAAAAATTCAGTCACCTGCACTAGCCAAAAAACAACAGCCAAACATGCTGAGGAAAGGTTGTCAGTAAGAGTAACTGGCCATAACACTGATGCCCCGACCCCTGTCCTTCCTAGACTACAAATATCGTCTCGTGAGCCGCCTTGTGTTTGAGTAGATCAGATACCTCGGTAAAACAATCCCCACACTCCGCACATAGGAACGGCTTCACGTCTCCATGAGTTTTCTTGTGAAGGAGGAGATCATGTTCATAGGTGAAGGATATGCCACAATCCAAACATGGGAAGGCTTTCTCCCCTGCGTGGATTCTCTGATGAGCCAAGAGCCGATCGTTTCTGGTAAAGGATTTCCCACACTGAAGACACGGGAACGGCCTCTCGCCATTGTGAGTTCTCTTGTGTGGGATTAAGTTGGATTTCTTGGCAAAGCATTTGCCACAATCAGAACAGGCGTATGGCTTCTCCCCAGTGTGAGTTCTCTGATGTTGGATCAGAACCGATTTTTGCCCAAAGCATTTTCCACATTCGAAACAAGTGAAGGGTTTCTCCCCCGTGTGGGTACGTTTATGTTTGGCCTGTGCAGATTTACGTGCAAATAATTTAATGCAGTCTGGACAGGAGAACGGCCTCTCGCCCAGGTCAGCTTGCTCGTGTGTCATGAGGCTCACATCTCGGGTGAAAAATTTTCCACAGTCGAAACATGAGAGCTGCTCTTCACGGCTGTGAATCTTCTCGTGCTCTTCCAGATCTGATTGGCTCCCATAAGTAAGTCCACATTGAGGACAGGCATACAGGCTTTCCATTCTGTGGCTGATAATATGTTGCTCAAGTTCAGATTTTTGGAAAAAACAGCTTTCACACTCCGGACATGAAAATGGCTGCTCCATGTGCGTCCTATGGTGATCGAGAAGAGTGGTTTCGTACTTGAAGCTTTTCCCACATTCAGAACATGAATATGGCTTTAGGCGGGAGTGTGTTTTCTGGTGTTCAATAAGTGACTCATTACGGGTGTAACATTTTCCGCATACAAGACAAACGTAAGGCTTCTCTCCAGTGTGAATTCTCTGATGGGCGAGAAGTCTGTCTTTTCTCGAAAACCGCTTCCCACAGTCCAGACATGGGAATGGTCTTTCTCCGTTGTGATATCGCTGATGGGCTAAAAGATTTGACCTTCGGGTGAAATATTTCCCGCACTCGGGACAATAATGAACTTTACTCCCGTTCCGCCTAGTTACAGAAGGTGATTTGGCAGGAGAAGCAGATGATCTGCCATAACTGGAGGCTTCAGAGGACAGATCAGTACTGTGAAGAGCGAAGGCGGCAGCTGACATGGCATTGTCTCCTATATAATCCTGTGTGACTATGTTACTTTGGCTCTCACAGTCCTGAGCCACAATAAATGGTCGCTCAGAGATATTCCAGCTTCTGCTTCCATCTGCAGAGAATCAGAAACATATAAAGTTATATCATATATGAGGAAAGCAAGATCACAACCACTGACCAACACTGAAAACACAGGGGCAGAACCTCTCGACAAAAACGTTGATTATAAGGGTTTGTAGTGACGCAGCGCGGTAGTGACTCACCTGGACTAACGTCTGTAATAATCTCCACCTCTGTAAAGTTCTGATCACCATCCGCATCTGTCTCTTCTTCATCATTTATAATTTCAATGTGTTTCTCAGTAAGATCTTCATCCTGTCAGAAAAAGAAGGTTGGAGAGAAAACTCAACGCAGCTCCTCTACTGAGAACGTGCAAAGTCCCTGGTAAATACCTGATAATACTGCGGGACAATTTCCTCTGGACTATTCTGGGAATACAGGGGGCTGGGACATCTCTCTGGTGGATCACTCTTACTAGATCTCCTATTAGCCGGTGATGTGAGGGGCCGGTGGTCCTCCATCATGGCCTCCTGGTACAGATCCTTGTGTCCTTCTACATACTCCCACTCCTCCATGGAGAAATAGACGGCCACATCCTGACACCTTATAGGAACCTGACACACACAATGATCCAGTCATCATCCAGACCCATTATCCCTTGTGTTCCTGGATGATGTCCCAGCATTCCCAGCAGCATTGCTCACCTCTCCAGTCAGCAGCTCCATCATCTTGTGGGTGAGTTCTAGGATCTTCTGCTCATTGTTCCTCTCAGGTATCAGTGAGGGAGGTGGAGGCTCCGTGATGGGGCCCCGGGCCCTGCTCCATCCTGCTGTGGTATAATGGTAACTGCTGGGGGCCACACACTCACCGGTTCTTTTCTTCACTACAGTGCAGTCCTGTGTACAGAAACAGTCATAACTTTACAGGAGCTGTCACTTATCCAGCCCTATCTCTGATTAACTGATAAAAACAGTGACATAATTCCCAGAATCCCCCATCCCTCCGCTCATGTCCTGTATTATTACTAGAGAGAAGAGGGAGGTCATGTGACCCATCCCCCAGAATCCCTCACCTCTCCGGTCAGCAGGTAGATGATCTCCAGGGTGAGGCTCAGTAATTGTTCGGTCATGTGACTCTTTTCATCGTCTGTTGTGAGATCTTCTGTAGGATAATAAGATGTTATCCCCGACATGAAGGTTAAGCAGTCACGTGACTTCATCGTTCTATCTAGAAGACAAAATACATAAAATCTGTGTGATTACCGATGATGAATATAACATGGAGCCCATATATAATTCGTATCCATAGATTATCAACTAGGAGGAGAAGTGTCACAAGGTGGAGTCTACAGAACTGCGAGACGGAGCAAGAGCATTTCTATACTTTTTATTTCAAGGATGCGATCACACATCCAGGATCTGCTGCAGATTGATGCATTTAGGGTCCGTTTACACAGAAAGATTATCTGCCAAAGATTTGAAGCCAAAGCCAGAAAATGGCTATGAACAAAGATCAGGTCATAAAGGAAAGCCTGAGATTTTTCCTAATTTCAAATCCATTCTTGGCTTTGGCTTCAAATCTTTGGCAGATAATCTTTCTGTGTAAACGGACCCTAAATGCATCAATCTGCAGCAGATCCTGGATGTGTGATTATTACGGATCCCCAGCCAGGATTACAAATCTGTCAGATAGGTGATACGGACGCACAGCGGCTTCATCATTTTTTTGTGACATGGATCATGTTCCCGGGACGGATAGGTAACACCTACAGCTGTGTGTATGCGGCCATATGATCTGCATGTGATATGATGGGTGATGGGGCCATATGATCTGCAGGTGTGATATGATGGGTGATGGGGCCATATGATCTGCAGGTGTGATATGATGGGTGATGGGGCCATATGATCTGCAGGTGTGATATGATGGGTGATGGGGCCATATGATCTGCAGGTGTGATATGATGGGTGATGGGGCCATATGATCTGCAGGTGTGATATGATGGGTGATGGGGCCATATGATCTGCAGGTGTGATATGATGGGTGATGGGGCCATATGATCTGCAGGTGTGATATGATGGGTGATGGGGCCATATGATCTGCAGGTGTGATATGATGGGTGATGGGGCCATATGATCTGCAGGTGTGATATGATGGGTGATGGGGCCATATGATCTGCAGGTGTGATATGATGGGTGATGGGGCCATATGATCTGCAGGTGTGATATGATGGGTGATGGGGCCATATGATCTGCAGGTGTGATATGATGGGTGATGGGGGCCATATGATCTGCAGGTGTGATATGATGGGTGATGGGGCCATAATGTCACATGAATCATCTGAATATAACAATGTTTAGGTCAAGCCTGCAGCACATGGCGGAATAATCTGCAGCTCTGGGTCTACCCGACACTTATACAGCAACATAAAATGCTGATCTAATTCTTAGGTCAAAAAGAGGGACATGTAAAGGGACAAAGAGGGACGTGTAAGGGACAAAGAGGGACAGAGGGACGTGTAAGGGACAAAGAGGGACAGAGGGACGTGTAAGGGACAAAGAGGGACAGAGGGACGTGTAAGGGACAAAGAGGGACAGAGAGACGTGTAAGGGGCAAAGAGGGACGTGTAAGGGACAAAGAAGGACAGAGGGACGTGTAAGGGACAAAGAAGGACAGAGGGACGTGTAAGGGACAAAGAGGGACAGAGGGACGTGTAAGGGACAAAGAAGGACAGAGGGACGTGTAAGGGACAAAGAGGGACAGAGGGACGTGTAAGGGACAAAGAAGGACAGAGGGACGTGTAAGGGACAAAGAGGGACAGAGGGACGTGTAAGGGACAAAGAGGGACGTGTAAGGGACAAAGAGGGGCGTGTAAGGGGCAAAGAGGGACGTGTAAGGGACAAAGAAGGACAGAGGGACGTGTAAGGGACAAAGAAGGACAGAGGGACGTGTAAGGGACAAAGAAGGACAGAGGGACGTGTAAGGGACAAAGAGGGGCGTGTAAGGGGCAAAGAGGGACGTGTAAGGGGCAAAGAGGGACGTGTAAGGGGCAAAGAGGGACGTGTAAGGGGCAAAGAGGGACAGAGGGACGTGTAAGGGACAAAGAAGGACAGAGGGACGTGTAAGGGACAAAGAAGGACAGAGGGACGTGTAAGGGACAAAGAGGGACAGAGGGACGTGTAAGGGACAAAGAGGGACGTGTAAGGGACAAAGAGGGGCGTGTAAGGGACAAAGAGGGGCGTGTAAGGGACAAAGAAGGACAGAGGGACATGAAAGGGACAAAGAGGGACGTGTAAGAGACATGTAAGGGGGAAAGGGACAAAGAGGGACGTGAAAGGGACAAAGAGGGACGTGTAAGGGACAAAGAGGGATGTGTAAGGGACAAAGAAGGACAGAGGGACGTGTAAGGGACAAAGAGGGACGTGTAAGAGACATGTAAGGGGGAAAGGGACAAAGAGGGACGTGAAAGAGACATGTAAGGGACAAAGAGGGACAGAGGGACGTGTAAGGGACAAAGAGGGACGTGTAAGGGACAAAGAGGGACGTGTAAGGGACAAAGAGGGACGTGTAAGGGACAAAGAGGGACGTGTAAGGGACAAAGAGGGACAGAGGGACGTGTAAGGGACAAAGAGGGACGTGTAAGGGACAAAGGACAGAGGGACGTGTAAGGGACAAAGAGGGACGTGTAAGAGACATGTAAGGGGCAAAGGGACAAAGAGGGACGTGAAAGGGACAAAGAGGGACGTGTAAGGGACAAAGAGGGACGTGAGGCATGTAAGGGACAAAGAGGGACAGAGGGACGTGTAAGGGACAAAGAGGGACGTGTAAGGGACAAAGAGGGACGTGTAAGGGACAAAGAGGGACGTGTAAGGGACAAAGAAGGACAGAGGGACGTGTAAGACATGTAAGGGACAAAGGGACAAAGAGGGACGTGTAAGGGACAAAGAGGGACGTGTAAGGGACAAAGAGGGACGTGTAAGGGACAAAGAGGGACGTGTAAGGGACAAAGAGGGACAGAGGGACGTGTAAGAGACATGTAAGGGACAAAGGGACAAAGAGGGACGTGTAAGGGACAAAGAGGGACGTGTAAGGGACAAAGAGGGACATGGGTCAGAAGTAGGGACTGTCTCTCCAGAAGAGGGACACTTGGGAGGTATGAGTCTGTAGTGCAAGCCGCAGTATACGGCTTTGTATATATAGGGCAGGTGTATGTATTATGCCCGGATATACTGTACATAGGAAACAATAATGGGAGCACTCCTCGGCCATGAGCGGCTGCTATCTGTGTCACTGAGTAACCGGAGGCGCTACGGTGTTGCTGCTCTTCCCGTGGACTGCACCATCTCTATCCTAAGGGGCGTACACTCATCCCATCTACATACTGGGAGATGTACGCTCATCCCACGTGGAGTGTACCACCATTATACAGAGGGGACAACGCTTATCTCACGTGGACTGTACCACCATTATACAGAGGGGACAACGCTTATCTCACGTGGACTGTACCACCATTATACAGAGGGGACAACGGTTATCTCACATGGACTGTACCACCATTATACTGAGGGGATGACGCTTATCCCACATGGACTGTACCACCATTATACTGAGGGGACGACGGTTATCTCACATGGACTGTACCACCATTATACTGATGGGACGACGCTTATCTCTCGTGGACTGTACCACCATTATACTGAGGGGATGAGGCTTATCTCTCGTGGACTGTACCACCATTATACTGAGGGGATGAGGCTTATCTCTCGTGGACTGTACCACCATTATACTGAGGGGACAACGCTTATCTCTCGTGGACTGTACCACCATTAAACTGAGGGGACGACGTTGATCCCATGTGGAGTGTACCACCATTATACTAAGGGGACGACGCTTATCTCACATGGACTGTACCACCATTATACTGATGGGACGACGCTTATCTCTCGTGGACTGTACCACCATTATACTGAGGGGATGAGGCTTATCTCTCGTGGACTGTACCACCATTATACTGAGGGGATGAGGCTTATATCTCGTGGACTGTACCACCATTATACTGAGGGGACAACGCTTATCTCTCGTGGACTGTACCACCATTAAACTGAGGGGACGACGTTGATCCCATGTGGAGTGTACCACCATTATACTGAGGGGACGACGCTTATCTCACATGGACTGTACCACCATTATACTGAGGGGACGACGGTTATCTCTTGTGGACTGTACCACCATTATACTGAGGGGATGACGCTTATCCCACATGGACTGTACCACCATTATACTGAGGGGACGACGCTTATCTCTCGTGGACTGTACCACCATTATACTGAGGGGACGACGTTGATCCCACGTGGACTGTACCACCATTATACTGAGGGGACGACGCTTATCTCTCGTGGACTGTACCACCATTATACTGAGGGGACGACGCCTATCCCTCGTGGACTGTACCACCATTATACTGAGGGGACGACGCTTATCCCACATGGACTGTACCACCATTATACTGAGGGGACGACGCTTATCTCACGTGGAATGTACCACCATTATACTGAGGGGACGACGCTTATCTCTCGTGGACTGTACCACCATTATACTGAGGGGACGACGCTTATCCCACATGGACTGTACCACCATTATACTGAGGGGATGACGCTTATCCCACATGGACTGTACCACCATTATACTGAGGGGACGACGGTTATCTCACATGGACTGTACCACCATTATACTGAGGGGACAACGCTTATCTCACGTGGACTGTACCACCAGTATACTGAGGGGACGTCGGTTATCTCACATGGACTGTACCACCATTATACTGAGAAGACAACGCTTATCCCACATGGACTGTACCACCATTATACTGAGGGGACAACGCTTATCTCTCGTGGACTGTACCACCATTATACTGAGGGGACAACGTTTATCTCTCGTGGACTGTACCACCATTATACTGAGGGGACAACGTTTATCTCTCGTGGACTGTACCACCATTATACTGAGGAGACAACGCTTATCTCACGTGGAATGTACCACTATTATACTGAGGAGACAACGCTTATCTCACGTGGACTGTACCACCATTATACTGAGGGGACAACGCTTATCTCTCGTGGACTGTACCACCAGTATACTGAGGGGACGACGCATATCCCACATGGACTGTACCACCATTATACTGAGGGGACAACGTTTATCTCTCGTGGACTGTACCACCATTATACTGAGGGGACGACGCTTATCCCACATGGACTGTACCACCATTATACTGAGGGGACGACGGTTATCTCACATGGACTGTACCACCATTATACTGAGGGGACAACGCTTATCTCTCGTGGACTGTACCACCATCATACTGAGGGGATGAGGCTTATCCCACATGGACTGTACCACCATTATAATGAGGGGACGACGCTTATCTCTCGTGGACTGTACCACCATTATACTGAGGAGACGACGCTTATCTCTCGTGGACTGTACCACCAGTATACTGAGGGGACGACGCATATCCCACATGGACTGTACCACCATTATACTGAGGGGATGAGGCTTATCCCACATGGACTGTACCACCATTATACTGAGGGGATGAGGCTTATCCCACGTGGACTGTACCACCATTATACTGAGGAGACAACGCTTATCTCACATGGACTGTACCACCATTATACTGAGGGGACGACGCTTATCCCACGTGGACTGTACCACCATTATACTGAGGGGACGACGGTTATCTCACGTGGACTGTACCACCATTATATTGAGGAGACAACGCTCATCTCTCGTGGACTGTACCACCATTATACTGAGGGGACGACGCTTATCCCACGTGGACTGTATCACCATTATACTGAGGAGACGACGCTTATCCCACGTGGACTGTACCACCATTATACTGAGGGGACGACACTTATCCCACGTGGACTGTACCACCATCATACTGAGGGGACGACGCTTATCTCACGTGGACTGTACCACCATTATACTGAGGGGACGACGTTGATCCCACATGGACTGTACCACCATTATACTGAGGGGACGACGCTTATCTCACGTGGACTGTACCACCATTATACTGAGGGGACGACGCTTATCTCTCGTGGACTGTACCACCATTATACTGAGGGGACAACGCTTATCTCTCGTGGACTGTACCACCATTATACTGAGGGGACAACGCTTATCTCATGTGGACTGTACCACCATTATACTGAGCGGACGACGCTTATCTCACATGGAGTGTACCACCATTATACTGAGGGGATGAGGCTTATCTCATGTGGACTGTACCACCATTATACTGAGGGGACGACGCTTATCTCTCGTGGACTGTACCACCATTATACTGAGGGGACAACGCTTATCTCTCGTGGACTGTACCACCATTATACTGAGGGGACAACGCTTATCTCATGTGGACTGTACCACCATTATACTGAGCGGACGACGCTTATCTCACATGGAGTGTACCACCATTATACTGAGGGGATGAGGCTTATCTCATGTGGACTGTACCACCATTATACTGAGGGGATGAGGCTTATCCCACGTGGACTGTACCACCATTATACTGAGGGGACGACGCTTATCCCACGTGGACTGTACCACCATTATACTGAGGGGACGACGCTTATCCCACGTGGACTGTACCACCATTATACTGAGGGGACGACGCTTATCCCACGTGGACTGTACCACCATTATACTGAGGGGACGACGCTTATCCCACGTGGACTGTACCACCATCATACTGAGGGGACGACGCTTATCCCACGTGGACTGTACCACCATCATACTGAGGGGACGACGGTTATCTCACATGGACTGTACCACCATTATACTGAGGGGACGACGCTCATCCCACATGGACTGTACCACCATTATACTGAGGGGAGTATGCAGATCCCATGCGGAATGTACCACCATTATGCTGTGGGCTGTATGCTCCCCCCAGTGGACTGTACCATCTCCAGCCCCGCACACACCACAGACACCTCACCTCTCTGTGCGGGGTGACACGTTCTCACCATAGTGCGGGGAGCTGTCACTCACAATCCCGTCCTGTCTATAGTACCGCATCCTGGACCGGAAGTTGTTACCGCTCACTTCCGGTCTATGCGCTCCAGCTGGCGTTTTGTTTTTCTAAGCCCCACCCCTTGCATATGATTGGATGACTAAGGGAATCTGACAGCTGGGGGCGTCAGTGCATGTCAACATTCAGTTTCCGGAAATTCTCCTTATAATTTCCGTTCTCTGGAACACATATCAAGAGACCGGAAATGGAAGGGATAACTTCCGGGTGAAAGGTGAGAAGGACGAAGCGCTGAGGAGTCATTACTGTTACTGGCAGATGTAAGTAATCTGTATATAGGAGATGGAGAGGAGTGTAGTGTCCTGTGTGTGTGTGTGTGTGTGTACAGGAGGAGAGGAGTGTAGTGTCCTGTGTGTGTGTACAGGAGGAGAGGAGTGTAGTGTCCTGTGTGTGTGTGTGTGTGTGTACAGGAGGAGAGGAGTGTAGTGTCCTGTGTACAGGAGGAGAGGAGTGTAGTGTCCTGTGTACAGGAGGAGAGGAGTGTAGTGTCCTGTGTGTGTGTGTGTGTGTACAGGAGGAGAGGAGTGTAGTGTCCTGTGTGTGTACAGGAGGAGAGGAGTGTAGTGTCCTGTGTACAGGAGGAGAGGAGTGTAGTGTCCTGTGTACAGGAGGAGAGGAGTGTAGTGTCCTGTGTACAGGAGGAGAGGAGTGTAGTGTCCTGTGTACAGGAGGAGAGGAGTGTAGTGTCCTGTGTACAGGAGGAGAGGAGTGTAGTGTCCTGTGTACAGGAGGAGAGGAGTGTAGTGTCCTGTGTGTGTACAGGAGGAGAGGAGTGTAGTGTCCTGTGTGTGTACAGGAGGAGAGGAGTGTAGTGTCCTGTGTACAGGAGGAGAGGAGTGTAGTGTCCTGTGTACAGGAGGAGAGGAGTGTAGTGTCCTGTGTACAGGAGGAGAGGAGTGTAGTGTCCTGTGTACAGGAGGAGAGGAGTGTAGTGTCCTGTGTACAGGAGGAGAGGAGTGTAGTGTCCTGTGTGTGTACAGGAGGAGAGGAGTGTAGTGTCCTGTGTGTGTACAGGAGGAGAGGAGTGTAGTGTCCTGTGTGTGTACAGGAGGAGAGGAGTGTAGTGTCCTGTGTGTGTACAGGAGGAGGTGTCCTGTGTACAGGAGGAGAGGAGTGTAGTGTCCTGTGTACAGGAGGAGAGGAGTGTAGTGTCCTGTGTACAGGAGGAGAGGAGTGTAGTGTCCTGTGTGTGTACAGGAGGAGAGGAGTGTAGTGTCCTGTGTACAGGAGGAGAGGAGTGTAGTGTCCTGTGTACAGGAGGAGAGGAGTGTAGTGTCCTGTGTACAGGAGGAGAGGAGTGTAGTGTCCTGTGTACAGGAGGAGAGGAGTGTAGTGTCCTGTGTGTGTGTGTACAGGAGGAGAGGAGTGTAGTGTCCTGTGTGTGTACAGGAGGAGAGGAGTGTAGTGTCCTGTGTGTGTGTACAGGAGGAGAGGAGTGTAGTGTCCTGTGTGTGTGTACAGGAGGAGAGGAGTGTAGTGTCCTGTGTGTGTACAGGAGGAGAGGAGTGTAGTGTCCTGTGTGTGTACAGGAGGAGAGGAGTGTAGTGTCCTGTGTGTGTGTGTGTACAGGAGGAGAGGAGTGTAGTGTCCTGTGTGTGTGTGTGTACAGGAGGAGAGGAGTGTAGTGTCCTGTGTACAGGAGGAGAGGAGTGTAGTGTCCTGTGTGTGTGTGTGTACAGGAGGAGAGGAGTGTAGTGTCCTGTGTGTGTACAGGAGGAGAGGAGTGTAGTGTCCTGTGTGTGTGTACAGGAGGAGAGGAGTGTAGTGTCCTGTGTGTGTGTACAGGAGGAGAGGAGTGTAGTGTCCTGTGTGTGTGTACAGGAGGAGAGGAGTGTAGTGTCCTGTGTGTGTGTACAGGAGGAGAGGAGTGTAGTGTCCTGTGTGTGTGTACAGGAGGAGAGGAGTGTAGTGTCCTGTGTGTGTACAGGAGGAGAGGAGTGTAGTGTCCTGTGTGTGTGTACAGGAGGAGAGGAGTGTAGTGTCCTGTGTGTGTGTACAGGAGGAGAGGAGTGTAGTGTCCTGTGTGTGTGTACAGGAGGAGAGGAGTGTAGTGTCCTGTGTGTGTGTACAGGAGGAGAGGAGTGTAGTGTCCTGTGTGTGTGTACAGGAGGAGAGGAGTGTAGTGTCCTGTGTGTGTGTACAGGAGGAGAGGAGTGTAGTGTCCTGTGTGTGTGTGTGTACAGGAGGAGAGGAGTGTAGTGTCCTGTGTGTGTGTGTGTACAGGAGGAGAGGAGTGTAGTGTCCTGTGTGTGTGTGTGTACAGGAGGAGAGGAGTGTAGTGTCCTGTGTGTGTGTACAGGAGGAGAGGAGTGTAGTGTCCTGTGTGTGTGTACAGGAGGAGAGGAGTGTAGTGTCCTGTGTGTGTGTACAGGAGGAGAGGAGTGTAGTGTCCTGTGTGTGTGTGTGTACAGGAGGAGAGGAGTGTAGTGTCCTGTGTGTGTGTGTGTACAGGAGGAGAGGAGTGTAGTGTCCTGTGTACAGGAGGAGAGGAGTGTAGTGTCCTGTGTACAGGAGGAGAGGAGTGTAGTGTCCTGTGTACAGGAGGAGAGGAGTGTAGTGTCCTGTGTACAGGAGGAGAGGAGTGTAGTGTCCTGTGTACAGGAGGAGAGGAGTGTAGTGTCCTGTGTACAGGAGGAGAGGAGTGTAGTGTCCTGTGTACAGGAGGAGAGGAGTGTAGTGTCCTGTGTACAGGAGGAGAGGAGTGTAGTGTCCTGTGTACAGGAGGAGAGGAGTGTAGTGTCCTGTGTACAGGAGGAGAGGAGTGTAGTGTCCTGTGTACAGGAGGAGAGGAGTGTAGTGTCCTGTGTACAGGAGGAGAGGAGTGTAGAGGACTATGGGGGGAGCTGAGTGAATATTTTATACTTCATTTTGTTTTTTCTTCAGGTGATAGTTTGTGAAGTTCAGGTCAGGATGAAGAAGTATGAAAAAAAGGAATCGGAGGAGATCCTGAGCCTCACCCTGGAGATCATCTACCTGCTGACCGGAGAGGTGAGGGATTCTGGGGGATGGGTCACATGATCAGATACATCTCAGGATATGTCATGGTTGGTGTCTGTGATGATTGATAGAAGGGTTATTGGTCTTCCTTTTCCCGTCTCCTGTTGCCGCACATGAGGTGTATAGGACACATTTTAAGATCTTACAGCCAAGTCCCTTCTATACTACTGAGCGACACATGCAGCAGTCGGGCCTATAGCGCTAAGTGTTCATGGATGTTTGTCTTTGTGTTCACATTTGCAGCATTGTGTGGTTGTGAAGAAGATTTCCGGTGAAGTTGTGACCGTGGGCAGTTTATATAAGTCAGGAGGATGGAGCAGGGCCCGGGGCCCCATCACGGAGCCTCCACCTCCCTCACTGATACCTGAGAGGAACAATGAGCAGAAGATCCTAGAACTCACCCACAAGATGATGGAGCTGCTGACTGGAGAGGTGAGCAATGCTGCTGGGAATGCTGGGACATCATCCAGGAACACAAGGGATGATGGGTCTGGATGATGACTGGATCATTGTGTGTGTCAGGTTCCTATAAGGTGTCAGGATGTGGCCGTCTATTTCTCCATGGAGGAGTGGGAGTATGTAGGAGGACACAAGGATCTGTACCAGGAGGCTATGATGGAGGACCACCGGCCCCTCACATCACCGGGTAAGAGGAGACTCTCATTGATGGTAAAGGAGAGAGCAGTATTGGGGTCCCCTAGACCCCCATCATCTGCTCATCACATATACACAATGTATTCAGTCACTGTGTGTGTCTCCTACAGATGGATCCAGTAAGAGGAATCATCCAGAGAGATGTCCTGCTCCTCTGGATCCCCAGGACTGTCCGGGGGGAGATGACACTGTCCTGCAGGAGGAGCAGGTAGATGGAGGGGGAGATGACACTGTCCTGCAGGAGGAGCAGGTAGATGGAGGGGGAGATGACACTGTCCTGCAGGAGGAGCAGGTAGATGGAGGGGGAGATGACACTGTCCTGCAGGAGGAGCAGGTAGATGGAGGGGGAGATGACACTGTCCTGCAGGAGGAGCAGGTAGATGGAGGGGGGGAGATGACACTGTCCTGCAGGAGGAGCAGGTAGATGGAGGAGGAGATGACACTGTCCTGCAGGAGGAGCAGGGAGATGGAGGGGGAGATGACACTGTCCTGCAGGAGGGGCAGGTAGATGGAGGGGGAGATGACACTGTCCTGCAGGAGGAGCAGGGAGATGGAGGGGGAGATGACACTGTCCTGCAGGAGGAGCAGGTAGATGGAGGAGGAGATGACACTGTCCTGCAGGAGGAGCAGGGAGATGGAGGGGGAGATGACACTGTCCTGCAGGAGGAGCAGGTAGATGGAGGGGGAGATGACGCTGTCCTGCAGGAGGAGCAGGTAGATGGAGGGGGAGATGACACTGTCCTGCAGGAGGAGCAGGTAGATGGAGGGGGAGATGACGCTGTCCTGCAGGAGGAGCAGGGAGATGGAGGGGGAGATGACGCTGTCCTGCAGGAGGAGCAGGGAGATGGAGGGGGAGATGACACTGTCCTGCAGGAGGAGCAGGTAGATGGAGGAGGGGGAGATGACACTGTCCTGCAGGAGGAGCAGGTAGATGGAGGAGGGGGAGATGACACTGTCCTGCAGGAGGAGCAGGTAGATGGAGGAGGAGATGACACTGTCCTGCAGGAGGAGCAGGTAGATGGAGGGGGAGATGACGCTGTCCTGCAGGAGGAGCAGGTAGATGGAGGGGGAGATGACACTGTCCTGCAGGAGGAGCAGGTAGATGGAGGGGGAGATGACACTGTCCTGCAGGAGGAGCAGGGAGATGGAGGGGGAGATGACACTGTCCTGCAGGAGGAGCAGGTAGATGGAGGGGGAGATGACGCTGTCCTGCAGGAGGAGCAGGTAGATGGAGGTTCATGGTGTCTATCATGTTTGTGCCGTCCTAGGTAATGATGCGCCTGCAAAATTAAAAAATGGCATCCTGGTGTTCCTGTGCCTGCACCGGTCCTATAGGCAGACCACATTCAGGTCATGTGGCGGTCAGAAGTTTTAGGACACCTCTGTTTTTTATTACTAGATTCTGATTGTTATAAAGCAACAATCTCCAAAAGCTGAGATCCCTGTAGGATTAGTCTGCATCCAATTACTAAGCATAGTTTGCTTTCTGTGCTGCAGAGCTGCGCTCCTTTACAAGACAAGTAAATGCTTAGAAAATGCCCCATTGCTTCTCGGCCTTTTGGCTAAGATCAAGTGTAGTATCCATTCTTAGCAGTTTAATATCTGATACGTCCCCGATCTGGGGACCACGTATTTAGAGCTTGCTCTGTGCTCCCCCTGCATTGACCTGGTATTGCAGTGCTTCCCGGTCCAGTGCACACACACAAAAAAAAAAATGTATGCCCCGGACCTGGTTACTAGCTGTGTATGTATGAGCCATTGAAATTGATTAGGATCCTTTTCACCTTTATTGTTGTTCTCTTAGGATGAGCGTCTCAATATCAAAGTAGAGGGCGAGATGTGTTGGACTGGTGATCAGCATCTTGGGGATGAGGAGATCACTTCGTTCATCATCACTGGTGAGGAAATATCCACATGGAGTAGACTGGGTGTGGGAATCTGAGTGTGATCTGTGTCCTATTGAAAGTAGTGCAGATGTGATGTGACCTTCAGGTCCCGACCACTTGGAGCGGGGGTCCTGAGCCTTCCATTCCTCCTCACTGTACGGCCCCCGTCCCAGCAGGAGGCCCCAGGCGATCGCATGTTTATCACCATTGCTGAGCATAAGTTATAAATGACTTTTATGAAAGAACCCCTTCTACAATGATCATAAAGAACTTTAGTCCTAGATCACAGGATTTCAGAGAGACATTGTGACGTCCTCATCTAGTTTTCCAATGGAATTAAGGAAACCTAGACACACGTTCCTGGGCGGCTGGGAGTCACTTCGGATAGAAGTGAGTTCAAAGGGGAAATTATCAATGAAAATTCGTCATAATTTGAATTTGGAGCGATCCAACTCAATAATTATGATCGGGAAAAGTCATGGCTATAGGCCCATGGGAACCATGTGATAATAAATATAAAGCTAATGCAGTTGTGTTTGATCTCAAATGGTTGCTTGGGATCTGCCCGGAGGATGGATGGTTATGTCACACTTCAAGGAGGTCTCTATCCTGAAAACTGGTGATTGTTGTGGGTTTTATACATAAGAGGGTAAATCCATAAAAATTGGCGTATCCTCCATGGCCACATGGCTGTCCTCCTCTCGGTGCCGTAGCCGTCCTCCTCTCGATGACATCACTCGGCAGGATTTTGGAGGGAAAAATTGTGCCAATAATCCTAAAATAAGAAGGGGCCATTGTCTGTTTTTGGGGGATCCATACTTTGCTTGGAGGGTCTGCCCATATTTCACTGCTGTCCCCCACAGCCAGGTTATCACTTCTGGTCACCACTAAGCTGCTATTATTCTGTTCTTATCCCATTTATTTCTATCTGTTTGCATTGTGTGTGTATATTTTTTAATCTTTTTGTTTTTAGCTGACACTTATTGTTTGTATTTCTCTTTTATGTATTCAAAAATAAATAAGCTTTTCCTTGTGGTCTTACAGAACTTATACCCATGATGGGAAAGAGCGTTACCATTGTGTATAGTGAGATTGGTTTGGGTATTGGGTATACTGTGATATCTATGATAGGCCCCTATTACCGGATAAGTATAGGTGGTGGCTGTGTATAGTCATATGAGATATTGTGGTGCGGGGAACCTTTAGGAGTAATTTAGCATCATTCTAGAGGGGATTGTACATGAATTTGTGGTAGATTTACAAACTCAATGGTGTAACTGACCCCCGTGACCTGAGAGCATTGATCGTCACACCTCTTAGGACTTTTTCTATTTCATATTGGTATAAATATTCTGTCACATTCTCCTATATGTTATATGTGACTGCGATATGAATGCTGCTGATCTCGAGTATTTGTTATAGAGATGTTAACGTTTGTGTATTTGTTGGGTTTCCACAGATGGACCCACGAGCAGGAATTCTTCAGGGCAACGTCTCATTTTATCTCCAAAGGACGAAACGTCAGATCTTCATCTCTGTGACGTCTCCTCAGTGATTCCAAGTGCAGAGCGATTGTCAGATCCCCACGTTTACAAGGAATCGTCTACGGACAAGCACGCTGGTGATCAAAGCTTGAAGATCTTTCCGTGGTCTGAACGTGGAAAAGATTTTTCTGCAAATAATCCACTTCTGGACCATCAGAAACCCCACTTGGGGGAGAAGCCATACATGTGCTCCAAGAATGGGAAGAAAGCTGACATTCTAAACAACCAACAAATGCACGTGGGTGTCAGTACCTTTAAGTGTTCAGAATGTGGAAAATGTTTTACCCAGAAGTCCCAACTTATCAAACACCACAGGACTCACACAGGGGAGAAGGCGTTTCCCTGTTTGGAGTGTGGGAAATGCTTCACCCAGAAATCACATCTGGTTAACCACCAGAGACTCCACACAGGGGACAACATTTTTCCATGCACTGACTGCGGCAAGCGCTTTACGTTAAGATCACAGCTTGAGAGTCACCGTCGGATCCACACTGGAGAGAAGCCATTTTCCTGCCTGGAATGCGGGAAATGTTTTAGTCAGAAGTCTGTGCTCAATAACCATCAAAGAAGCCACACGGGGGAAAAACCCTTTTCGTGTCCTGAATGTGGAAAGTGTTTTACCCGGAAATCAAGTCTATTTGAACATCAAAGGATTCACAAAGGGGAGAGGTCGTTCCCGTGTACTGTGTGCGGGAAATGCTTCCTTCATAAGTCCACTCTCTTCAATCATCAAAGGCGTCACATCGAGAAGAAGACATTTCCCTGTATGGAGTGTGGGAAATGCTTTACCCAGAAATCCCATCTGGTCAACCACCAGAGACTCCACACAGGGGTCAACATTTTTCCATGCTCTGACTGCGGCAAGCGCTTTACATTGAGATCACAGCTTGAGAGTCACCGTCGAATCCACACGGGAGAGAAGCCATTCTCCTGCTTGGAGTGCGGGAAATGTTTTAGTCAGAAGTCTGCGCTCAATAACCATCAGAGAAGTCACACAGGGGAAAAGCCCTTCGCGTGTCCTGAGTGTGGAAAGTGCTTTACCCGGAAATCAAATCTGTTTGAACATCAAAGGATTCACAAAGGGGAGAGGCCGTTCCTGTGTACTGTGTGCGGGAAATCCTTCCATCACAAGTCCACTCTTGTCAACCATCAGAGGAGTCACACCGGAAAGAAGCCCTTTACGTGTTCTCAGTGTGGCAAGTGTTTCACACGGAAATCCGGCCTCTCTGAACATCGAGCTGTTCACATGGGGGAAAAGGCCGCTGAGAGCTCGATCTTCATCAGTCAAGAAACTCATCTGAGCCAGAACCCATTCACACAGCTGTCAGAGCTCATGCTACACCCCGGAGTCCTCCGATGAGCAACGGGCAGTGGGATTATAGCGTTACTGGAAAGTCAGTCCTATGTTTGCACCCACTAGAGTGATTGTATTGGAGGAATGGAGAACAATGTTTGGTAGCTGCCATTATTGGAGATCTACTATCGATGGCTGATGATTGATCTTCGCTAGAAGTTTTCAGTTCTCTTTTCCACCCACAGTCACCTTCTGCAGCGAGATGTTACGTCCACATCCATACATTACCCCTGAAGGTTATAAGGGGAACAATGAGCAGGTTGGAGGAATCTAACCCACTGATGTGTTCCTATTGCACAGGGGAAGCCGAGGAGGAAGGTATGTATCTTATAGTATGTCTCTTACTTTCCTCCTCTGCGCCATTCTTGTGCATGTAGTCATTTGCTCCATGGTCCGGTGAGATCATTAGGAGCACTGCCCGCCCCCATAGCACCGATCCACCCACAGCCTGCCTGCCACTATCTAACTATAATCAACAGAGGGGGAGGGTTATAACTAGGGGGTTGGCAGTGTACCTAACTGCACCGTGAAGAAAACCACTAACTGTACCGAGGAGGAAGGTAAGAGACATACTATAAGAAACATCCCTTCTTTCTCAGCATTTTCTGTGCAATAGGGACATATCAGCAGGTTAGATTTGTCTCACCTGCTGAGTTCCCCTTGAAGAAGACAAGATCCTGGACTTCACAAGTTTTGACTCACATTTGACTCTTAATGTGCCTCTAGCAGTTTTTTTTAACCATCTGTACGCACCCACAACCCCCCTCCAAACTAGAGGTACTGATGGTTGTCTGACATGAATTCCTTTCCCGTCACAGGGTTCAAATTGGTCCCGGTGCCACATTTGTAATCTGAAGGTGGAGGGGAAGACCCAAAAGGCATTGCAGGCCTAAGGCACAGACACTCTAGGCCCTGCCTCATTGGCACCGCTCCTCCGGATTACAAATGTGTTTTTACCCCACAGAAGGCATGAGGACTTGATGTTAGCTGACCAATGGTACTTCTGGTTTCAGGGGGAGGGGAGGTTTGTGGCTGAGTACAAAATCACTTTAAGGAGGGGTTGTCTAAGTTTGCAAAAAATTTCTTTCCAGAAATGCAGCAATAACTTGAATGAGACTGACCTTTAACCTCAGACACAGCACATGGACGGGAGCAGTAGTGTTTTTAGAAAGAAAGTGACCGCAGACTACCCCTTTAATATTATCCTGGTTATAACATTACTGTTCTCCGGTCATTTGGACTTGTCGGGTTTACAGTTGTTTCTAAACCAAAAGCTACTCTGTTACCAGACCTGGATGTCATTTTGGTTTTTCTGTATATTTTGTGTGTTTTTTTAGGCACCGAATATTTATCTTGTTTTTACGCTTTACTACAACATTGTAAGGAAGAAGATTCTTTACTATTGTCAGCAGCAACAGGATAGAACGTTAGGTCGGAAAGGAAGAGACTCTGCAGCTTTCCATACCTGTTTAAAGGGGTTATCGAGAAAAAAAACATTGCTGCTCTCTTGCCTTTAAGTTGGGTGTGGAGTTTTCCAGCTCACTTCCATAGAAGTGAATGGAACTGAATTGTAATACCACACGCAGCCTGAGGACAGGGGGGAGAGTGCTGTGCTTTATGCAATCCTGGATAACCCCTTTATAGCCACAATGATGTAGTGCGCTGCCCTGGCAATGGGACAATTTACCTAAAATTTCTGCCCTGCACATCCGGGTTACATATAAAATAAAAGTTCTCTGACTTCATCTGTGAAAGATGTTCTGTAATAATATATTTTCCTATTGTAATTTTGTTCATTTTCATTAACATTATGGAAGTATATTAAGTAATTCTCTTAGGGTACGTTCACACTTACCGGATCCGCAGCAGATTTCATTTAAATAACTGAACACAGCATCAAATCTGCACCATCAAATCTGCTGCGGATCCTGTAGGTGTGAATGCACCCTTTAAGTGTCCATGTCATAATAACTTTCAGAGTCTAAATCAGCATCGGATGTGATATAAAGAAAGTTTGTCATTTACATTCATTATTTTTTTTCTTAGTATTAATGCTTCATTACAAAGCTATACTTAATGTACACAGCTCCAGTCTCCTGAAGGTAGTTATATAACAGCTATACTTACTGTATCCAGGTCCAGTCTCCTGAAGGCTGCTATATAACAGCTATACTTACTGTATCCAGGTCCAGTCTCCTGAAGGCAGCTATACTTACTGTATCCAGGTCCAGTCTCCTGAAGGCAGCTATATAACAGCTATACTTACTGTATCCAGGTCCAGTCTCCTGAAGGCAGCTATATAACAGCTATACTTACTGTATCCAGGTCCAGTCTCCTGAAGGCAGCTATATAACAGCTATACTTACTGTATCCAGGTCCAGTCTCCTGAAGGCAGCTATATAACAGCTATACTTACTGTATCCAGGTCCAGCCTCCTGAAGGCAGCTATATAACAGCTATACTTACGGTATCCAGGTCCAGTCTCCTGAAGGCTGCTATATAACAGCTATACTTACTGTATCCAGGTCCAGTCTCCTGAAGGCAGCTATATAACCGCTATACTTACTGTATCCAGGTCCAGTCTCCTGAAGGCTGCTATATAACAGCTATACTTACTGTATCCAGGTCCAGTCTCCTGAAGGCAGCTATATAACCGCTATACTTACTGTATCCAGGTCCAGTCTCCTGAAGGCAGCTATATAACAGCTATACTTACTGTATCCAAGTCCAGTCTCCTGAAGGTAGTTATATAACAGCTATACTTACTGTATCCAGGTCCAGTCTCCTGAAGGCTGCTATATAACCGCTATACTTACTGTATCCAGGTCCAGTCTCCTGAAGGTAGTTATATAACAGCTATACTTACTGTATCCAGGTCCAGTCTCCTGAAGGCTGCTATATAACCGCTATACTTACTGTATCCAGGTCCAGTCTCCTGAAGGTAGTTATATAACAGCTATACTTACTGTATCCAGGTTCAGTCTCCTGAAGACAGCTATATAACAGATATACTTACTGTATCCAGGTCCAGTCTCCTGAAGACAGCTATACTTACTGTATCCAGGTCCAGTCTCCTGAAGGCAGCTATATAACAGCTATACTTACTGTATCCAGGTCCAGTCTCCTGAAGGCTGCTATATAACAGCTATACTTACTGTATCCAGCTCCAGTCTCCTGAATACTACTATATAACAGCTATACTTTTAGGTAAACAACAGTTGTTCATGGCAAAAGGGCCGTTGTTTGCACAAAGTGGGAACATAGCCTAAATGTAAAAAAAAAAACAACAAAAAAAACAGGTAATTGTAGTAACTTGAGGTACACGGATAGCATGTCAGTTCTGCTTCATGGTGAACCTTGGAAACAGCTCCCAAATAATATGTTCCTGGTTTTGCAGCATATTTTATAGAAAAATGAAGATTATCATTACAAAGTACAATTGGTTAAAAAAAAAAAAGCTGCTATGGGTCTGTAGGTGAAAAGATAAAAACGCTGCTATCGCCTTAAAAATATGAGGAGGAAAAACGAAAATGGGCTGTGACATAAAGGGGCTAAAAAGTAGATTGATAGGATCTATATAACGTCTTACTGCGTCTGCCGCACTGGTAGTGATTGACATCTAGTACTGGGGAGACAGAGCAGCAGAAATCGGCATCAGAGAAGCGGGACTACTCCACAACCACATGAAGAATGTGGAGGGAACGTAGGGAAGAACCTTGCACTGTTTGGAATTCATTTATTTATTTTAACAAGGCTGCCCGGAGTTCCCCTTTAAACTATGGGAAGGATTTACTACACTGCCTTATACTTGAGATATTCGTGATGTCCAAAGCAACCAATCACAGCTCAACTTTCATTTTACCCGAGCCGTTTGAGATGAAGTTAAGGGTGTGACTATTTGCTATGGACAACTGTAAGGGCAGTCATCCATTCATTCCCCAGCGCTAGTCCATCAGGCTTTCGGGCCTACCAGCATGTGTCCTCTCTTCATGAAGTATAGATCCGGCCATTAGACTGGACACATGTGCACCCTTCCCAGAATAAAAGGCTAAATGCATTATGTCACCTATAGCTTAGGTATATAAGGAGGCTTCCTGCACATGTGCCCTGCCTGAGCATCAAAGTGCTTTGGTCCTTCTAAGGTCTGTCCTTGCAAAAGCCTTCTGTACCTGTATTACCCAGCTACAATGTTCCTGTATCCTCCCGTCCTGGTTCCATTGTTCTTGGTATGGTGTTTCCATATCCCGGTGTTCCTGCTGTCTGGCCCTGCACTCCCATTTGGTCCCTGTGTTCCTGCTGTCTGGCTGTACACTCCCATTTGGTCCCTGTGTTCCTGCTGTCTGGCTGTACACTCCCATTTGGTCCCTGTGTTCCTGCTGTCTGGCTGTACATTCCCATTTAGTCCCTGTATTCCTGCTGTCTGGCCCTACACTCCCAGTCGTTTCCTGTATTCCTGCTGTCTGGCCCTACACTCCCAGTCGTTTCCTGTATTCCTGCTGTCTGGCCCTACACTCCCAGTCGTTTCCTGTATTCCTGCTGTCTGGCCCTACACTCCCAGTCGTTTCCTGTATTCCCAAGTGTTACCATCCTAAGTGAGAACTTGACCTGACCCATGTTTGTAAAGGCACCAAGTTACCTGCATAGTGTAACCAGTGTACTGTCTGCCTTCGTCTACAGCATCCGTCACCTGCATCTGGTGTGTCCTGTGCACTGTCTGACAATATAGCCGGTTACTACCCATACCCATCCGGTCTTCCTGGACCAGCCACCATGTGCTCCATTTGTCTGAAGAGGTAGCGTCCGGGCGTGTCCCTCAGGAAAACCCATCTCCACCACCATGGGGAATCTTGTGAAGAACAGAGAATACGCTTAGCCAACGCTCTTAGGGATGGATGGTCACATAGCACCTTGGGCTCACGTCCTCTGACCCCGACCACAACGCGAATCTTACTATTACACCGCCATAAATCTCCCCCGAAGAACAGAAGAAAACTCCTGACCATAACAACACTCCACCAGCTAGTGTTCCTACAGCAATGGCTGCAGGTTGTTTCTTACCTGACACGTCAATATCCATCTGCATGATAGGGAAAACCCCTCCTCCTCCTGTATTATATACACCGCACTCCTCTCCTCCTCCTGTATTATATACACCGCAGTCCTCTCTTCCTCCTGTATTATATACACCGCAGTCCCCTCCTCCTCCTGTATTATATACACCGCACTCCTCTCCTCCTCCTGTATTATATACACCGCAGTCCTCTCCTCCTCCTGTATTATATACACCGCACTCCTCTCCTCCTCCTGTATTATATACACCGCAGTCCTCTCCTCCTTCTGTATTATATACACCGCACTCCTCTCCTCCTCCTGTATTATATACACCGCAGTCCTCTCCTCCTCCTGTATTATATACACCGCAGTCCTCTCCTCCTCCTGTATTATATACACAGCAGTCCTCTCCTCCTCCTGTATTATATACACCGCAGTCCTCTCCTCCTCCTGTATTATATACACCGCAGTCCTCTCCTCCTCCTGTATTATATACACCGCAGTCCTCTCCTCCTCCTGTATTATATACACCGCACTCCTCTCCTCCTCCTGTATTATATACACCGCAGTCCTCCCCTCCTCCTGTATGATATACACCACAGTCCTCTCCTCCTCCTGTATTATATACACCGCAGTCCTCTCCTCCTCCTCCTGTATTATATACACCGCAGTCAGCTCTCCCTGTAGTATATACACCGCAGTCCTCCCCTCCTTCTGTATTATATACACCGCAGTCCTCTCCTCCTCCTGTATTATATACACCGCAGTCCCCTCCTCCTCCTGTATGATATACACCACAGTCCTCTCCTCCTCCTGTATTATATACACCGCAGTCCTCTCCTCCTCCTGTATTATATACACCACAGTCCTCTCCTCCTCCTGTATTATATACACCGCAGTCCTCTCCTCCTCCTGTATTATATACACCGCAGTCCTCTCCTCCTGTATTATATACACCGCAGTCCTCTCCTCCTCCCCCTGTATTATATACACCGCAGTCCTCCCCTCCTCCTGTATTATATACACCGCAGTCCTCTCCTCCTCCTCTATTATATACACCGCAGTCCCCTCCTCCTCCTGTATTATATACACTGCAGTCCTCTCCTCCTACTGTATTATATACACCGCAGTCCTCTCCTCCTACTGTATTATATACACCGCAGTCCTCTCCTCCTCCTCCTGTATTATATACACCGCAGTCCTCTCCTCCTCCTCCTGTATTATATACACCGCAGTCCTCTCCTCCTCCTGTATTATATACACCGCAGTCCTCTCCTCCTGTATTATATACACCGCAGTCCTCTCCTCCTCCTGTATTATATACACCGCAGTCCTCTCCTCCTGTATTATATACACCGCAGTCCTCTCCTCCTCCTGTATTATATACACCGCAGTCCTCTCCTCCTCCTCCTGTATTATATACACCGCAGTCCTCTCCTCCTCCTGTATTATATACACCGCAGTCCTCTCCTCCTGTATTATATACACCGCAGTCCTCTCCTCCTCCTCCTGTATTATATACACCGCAGTCCTCTCCTCCTTCTGTATTATATACACAGCAGTCCTCTCCTCCTCCTGTATTATATACACCGCAGTCCTCTCCTCCTCCTCCTGTATTATATACACAGCAGTCCTCTCCTCCTCCTGTATTATATACACCGCAGTCCTCTCCTCCTCCTGTATTATATACACCGCAGTCCTCTCCTCCTCCTGTATTATATACACCGCAGTCCTCTCCTCCTCCTGTATTATATACACCGCAGTCCTCTCCTCCTCCTGTATTATATACACCGCAGTCCCCTCCTCCTCCTGTATTATATACACCGCAGTCCTCTCCTCCTCCTCCTGTATTATATACACCGCAGTCCTCTCCTCCTTCTGTATTATATACACCGCAGTCCTCTCCTCCTCCTGTATTATATACACCGCAGTCCTCTCCTCCTCCTGTATTATATACACCGCAGTCCTCTCCTCCTCCTGTATTATATACACCGCAGTCCTCTCCTCCTCCTGTATTCTATACACCGCAGTCCTCTCCTCCTCCTGTATTATATACACAGCAGTCCTCTCCTCCTCCTCCTGTATTATATACACCGCAGTCCTCTCCTCCTCCTGTATTATATACACCGCAGTCCTCTCCTCCTCCTGTATTATATACACAGCAGTCCTCTCCTCCTCCTGTATTATATACACCACAGTCCTCTCCTCCTCCTGTATTATATACACCGCAGTCCTCTCCTCCTCCTCCTGTATTATATACACCGCAGTCCTCTCCTCCTCCTCCTGTATTATATACACCGCAGTCCTCTCCTCCTCCTGTATTATATACACCGCAGTACTCTCCTCCTGTATTATATACACCGCAGTCCTCTCCTCCTCCTCCTCCTGTATTATATACACCGCAGTCCTCTCCTCCTCCTGTATTATATACACCGCAGTCCTCTCCTCCTCCTCCTCCTCCTGCGTTTCATTGACACTGACCTTTCACCCGGAAGAGGCCATTGAGTGCTGTCGGTTACTGCGTTCCACACCTCTCTCCTGTATTTATAATGTAGAGGAGAAATACTCTTAGATTGTGGTTTCAGAAGCTCGGGGCGGCCATCTTGTCGTGGCCTGCAGAGGTCGCTGCTTTGCTAAACCCCGGTGGTCGCCGCTACTTCTTTCTGGTGGGTGAGTGGACAGAGTGCCGCGGATAACACCGGGGTCACACGGGACCTCATACACCTTTCTATACTGTAGATAACACAGGGAACAGGAACGGCGGCCATTTTGTCGTGGCCTCTGTTGCTCCCCCCTTTGTCACGTGACTGTCGCTCCTTCCTGCTGTCTCCTTGTTGCTTTCAGGTCCTCGTCAGAGTCTGCAGCTGGAGGTGAGGAGCCCGAATGTGAGGGAAGGGGCCCCTGAGTGCACAGCAGGGGCCTCACATATACTATACAGGGTGAGAAAAGACCCCCATATATTCACTATACAGGGGGAGGAGACCCCCATATATACCCTATACAGGGAGAGGAGACCCCCATATATTCACTATACAGGGAGAGGAGACCCCCATATATTCACTATACAGGGAGAGGAGACCCCCATATATTCACTATACAGGGAGAGGAGACCCCCATATATACCCTATACAGGGGGAGGAGACCCCCCCATATATACACTGTACAGGGAGAGGAGACCCCCATATATACACTATACAGGGGGAGGAGACCCCCCCATATATACACTATACAGGGAGAGGAGACCCCCATATATACACTGTACAGGGGGAGGAGACCCCCCATATATACACTGTACAGGGAGAGGAGACCCCCCCATATATACACTGTACAGGGGGAGGAGACCCCCCCATATATACACTGTACAGGGAGAGGAGACCCCCATATATACACTATACAGGGAGAGGAGACCCCCATATATACACTATACAGGGAGAGGAGACCCCCCCCCATATATACTATACAGGGGAAGGAGACCCCCATATATACTATACAGGGGGAGGAGACCCCCATATATACACTGTACAGGGGGAGGAGACCCCCCCATATATACACTATACAGGGAGAGGAGACCCCCATATATACACTGTACAGGGGGAGGAGACCCCCCCATATATACACTATACAGGGAGAGGAGACCCCCATATATACACTATACAGGGAGAGGAGACCCCCATATATACACTATACAGGGAGAGGAGACCCCCATATATACTATACAGGGGGAGGAGACCCCCCCATATATACTATACAGGGGAAGGAGACCCCCATATATACACTGTACAGGGGGAGGAGACCCCCATATATACACTGTACAGGGGGAGGAGACCCCCCCATATATACTATACAGGGGAAGGAGACCCCCATATATACACTGTACAGGGAGAGGAGACTCCTATATATACACTGTACAGGGGGAGGAGACCCCCATATATACACTGTACAGGGGGAGGAGACCCCCCCCCCCCATATATACTATACAGGGGGAGGAGACCCCCATATATACACCATACAGGGACAGGAGACCCCCATATATACACTGTACAGGGACAGGAGACCCCCATATATACACTATACAGGGGGAGGAGACCCCCATATATACACTATACAGGGAGAGGAGACCCCCATATATACACTATACAGGGGGAGGAGACCCCCATATATACACCATACAGGGAGAGGAGACCCCCCATATATACACTATACAGGGAGAGGAGACCCCCCATATATACACTATACAGGGAGAGGAGACCCCCCATATATACACTATACAGGGAGAGGAGACCCCCATATATACACTGTACAGGGGGAGGAGACCCCCATATATACACTATACAGGGAAAGGAGACCCCTATATATACACTGTACAGGGAGAGGAGACCCCCATATATACACTATACAGAGGGAGGAGACCCCCATATATACACTATACAGGGGGAGGAGACCCCCATATATACACTGTACAGGGAGAGGAGACCCCCATATATACACTGTACAGAGGGAGGAGACCCCCATATATACACTATACAGGGAGAGGAGACCCCCATATATACCCTATACAGGGGGAGGAGACCCCCCCCCCATATATACACTATACAGGGAGAGGAGACCCCCATATATACACTGTACAGGGGGAGGAGACCCCCATATATACACTATACAGGGGGAGGAGACCCCCCATATATACACTATACAGGGAGAGGAGACCCTGCCATATATACACTATACAGGGGAGGAGACCCCCCATATATACACTATACAGGGGGAGGAGACCCCCATATATACACTATACAGGGGAGGAGACCCCCATATATACACTACAGGGGGAGGAGACCCCCCCATATATACACTGTACAGGGGCAGGAGACCCCCATATATACACTGTACAGGGGGAGGAGACCCCCATATATACACTATACAGGGGGAGGAGACCCCCATATATACACTATACAGGGGGAGGAGACCCCCATATATACTATACGCCGGGAGGAGACCCCCATATATACACTGTACAGGGGGAGGAGACCCCCATATATACTATACGCCGGGAGGAGACCCCATGTCTCAGGATGTATTGGCCACTGGTCCCCTGACAGCTCTTCAGTCATGGCGTCCATGTTCAGTAGGTGATGTCTCAGCGGGGTCCAGGTCTGTTTGGTGATTCCAGCCATATTATACCTCATAGAGCATATTCATAGGGACCCCATCCATATACGCTCAGTACATGGGGCGGCCAATGTTCTGATGGGAGCGGCTCCTCGAGTCATCCTCATAGTCCCCAGCATGATGCAGACAACTCCCAGAGACATCACACTCAGCGCCATCATGGCTCCTCCATGGTTATAGAGATAGATGGCATAGTGCGTGAGCCCAGAAGTATCTGCATCCCTCCAGTACTTGCTGCACCCCCATCATCACCCCAACAAACACCTGTGTGATGTCATCATTCACCTCATATGTCATTATCATCTCTTGTCCAGGATCTTCCCTGACGAGGATGGACAAGGATGTGCGCAGGATGAGCGAGAGGATCCTAAACCTCACCCTGGAGATCATCTACCTGCTGACTGGAGAGGTGAGGGATTCTGGGGGATGGGTCACATGACCTCCCTCTTCTCTCTAGTAATAATACAGGACATGAGCGGAGAGGTGAGGGATTCTGGGGGATGGGTCACATGACCTGGAGAGGTGAGGGATTCTGGGGGATGGGTCACATGACCTCCCTCTTCTCTCTAGTAATAATACAGGACATGGGCGGAGAGGTGGGGGCTCTGTATATAGTGATATTTATCAGGGTCTCTCCATCCTCAGGATTACACAGTAGTGAAGAAGACATGTGGAGAGTGTGTGGCCCCCAGCAGCAGCAGGTCAGGAGGATGGAGCAGGGCCCGGGGCCCCATCACGGAGCCTCCACCTCCCTCACTGATACCTGAGAGGAACAATGAGCAGAAGATCCTAGAACTCACCCACAAGATGATGGAGCTGCTGACTGGAGAGGTGAGCAATGCTGCTGGGAATGCTGGGACATCATCCAGGAACACAAGGGATGATGGGTCTGGATGATGACTGGATCATTGTGTGTGTCAGGTTCCTATAAGGTGTCAGGATGTGGCCGTCTATTTCTCCATGGAGGAGTGGGAGTATGTAGAAGGACACAAGGATCTGTACCAGGAGGCCATGATGGAGGACCACCGGCCCCTCACATCACCGGGTAAGAGGAGACTCTCATTGATGGTAAAGGAGAGAGCAGTATTGGGGTCCCCTAGACCCCCCATCACCTGCTCATCACATATACACAATAGGAGACATTAATGAAATGTCCGCCCGAGGCGTACACCAGGGAGAAGATGCTGATTCGCCCCTTCTCCCTGCCAAACGCTTGCTGTACGCCCCGCTTGCCCAAAGGGCGGGCCGGGGGAGCTAGGGAGCGTGGCAAGGCGGGGAGAAGGCGTGGCCGCCTCCTGCGCCTCATTTATCATGACTTACGCCTACTCGCAGGCGTAAATCATGATCCAAATCTACACCTGTTGGGAGCAGGTATAGGTTTAGTACACCAGGTGCAGGTTTGGGCGCCCGGCCGGCCTGCGCCTCTTAGTGAATCCTGCCGGAGAAAAGGGGGCGGGGCCTAATATAAGTCACTGTGTGTGTCTCCTACAGATGGATCCAGTAAGAGGAATCCACCAGAGAGATGTCCTGCTCCTCTGGATCCCCAGGACTGTCCGGGGGGAGATGACACTGTCCTGCAGGAGGAGCAGGGAGATGGATCCAGTAAGAAGAGTCCGCCAGGGAGAAGCCCCAGTCCTCTGTATTCTCAGGATTGCTCAGAGGAGGAGGAGGATTTGGATGATCAGGTAGCTCAGGGTGGGGTATTATATACTTGTACTATCAGCCATATATTCTCTCCCTGTATTGATATGGCTGTTTTTCACATACACAGGATGAGAATCTCGTTCACATTAAAGTTGAGGTTGTTGAGGATGATCCGGAGGAAGAGGAAGAGGAGGATGAGATGTATATGACGTGTGGGGAGATAAAAGAAGAAGAGATTCCTGTTGATATCAGCCCTGGTGAGTTGTGGGGTCCTGGAGGTCTTGTATTGTCTCTTACACCAGGTTCCTGGAATATAGAAAGCAGGCGAGGAATCAGTCTACAACGCACCCAAATCATGGTGTTCTTTTTATCTAGTCAAGTAGTGAAGCTCCTTACATAAGTACAGTGTATAGATTTGTATATATATAACACTAGTGAAGCCCTGTATATATATGTACAGTGTATAGATTTGTGTATACAGTATATATAACACTAGTGAAGCCCTGTATATATGTACTGTGTATAGATTTGCGTATACAGTATATAAGTACAGTGTATAGATTTGTATATATAACACTAGTGAAGTCTTGTATATACACTCACCGGCCACTTTATTAGGTACACCTGTCCAACTGCACGTTACCACTTAATTTCTAATCAGCCAATCACATAGCGGCAACTCAGTGCATTTAGGCATGTAGACATGGTCAAGACAATCTCCTGCAGTTCAAACCGAGCATCAGTATGGGGAAGAAAGGTGATTTGAGGCCTTTGAACGTGGCATGGTTGTTGGTGCCAGAAGGGCTGGTCTGAGTATTTCAGAAACTGCTGATCTACTGGGATTTTCACGCACAACCATCTCTAGGGTTTACAGAGAATGGTCTGAAAAAGAAAAAACATCCAGTGAGCGGCAGTTCTGTGGGCGGAAATGCCTTGTTGATGCCAGAGGTCAGAGGAGAATGGGCAGACTGGTTCCAGCTGATAGAAAGGCAACAGTGACTCAAATAGCCAACCGTTACAGCCAAGGTAGGCAGAAGAGCATCTCTGATCGCACAGTACGGCCAACTTTGAGGCAGATGGGCTACAGCAGCAGAAGACCACACCGGGGGCCACTCCGCTCAGCTAAGAACAGGAAACTGAGGCTACAATTTGCACAAGCTCATCGAAATTGGACAGTAGAAGATTGGAAAAACGTTGCCTGGTCTGATGAGTCTCGATTTCTGCTGCGACATTCGGATGGTAGGGTCAGAATTTGGCGTCAACAACATGAAAGCATGGATCCATCCTGCCTTGTATCAGCGGTTCAGGCTGGTGGTGGTGGTGTCATGGTGTGGGGAATATTTTCTTGGCACTCTTTGGGCCCCTTGGTACCAATTGAGCATGGTTACTACGCCACAGCCTACCTGAGTATTGTTGCTGACCATGTCCATCCCTTTATGACCACAATGGACCCAACATCTGATGGCGACTTTCAGCAGGATAATGCGCCATGTCATAAAGCTAGAATCATCTCAGACTGGTTTCTTGAACATGACAATGAGGTCACTGTACTCCAATGGCCTCCACAGTCACCAGATCTCAATCCAATAGAGCATCTCTGGGATGTGGTGGAACGGGAGATTGGCATCATGGATGTGCAGCCAACAAATCTGCGGCAACTGTGTGATGTCATCATGTCACTATGGACCAAAATCTCTGAGGAAGCTTCCAGCACCTTGTTGTATCTATGCCACCAAGAATTGGGGCAGTTCTGAAGGCAAAAGGGGGTCCAACCCGTTACCTGCATGGTGTACCTAATAAAGTGGCCGGTGAGTGTATATGTACTGTGTATAGATTTGTGTATACAGTATATATAACACTAGTGAAGCCCTGTATATATGTACCGTGTATAGATTTGTGTATATGGTATATAACACTAGTGAGGCCCTGTACATAAGTGCCGTGTATAGATTTGTGTATACAGTATATATAACACTAGTGAAGCCCTGTACATAAGTGCCGTGTATAGATTTGTGTATACAGTATATATAACACTAGTGAGGCCCTGTACATAAGTGCCGTGTATAGATTTGTGTATACAGTATATATAACACTAGTGAAGCCCTGTATATATATGTACTGTGTATAGATTTGTGTATACAGTATATATAACACTAGTGAAGCCCTGTATATATGTACCGTGTATAGATTTGTGTATATGGTATATAACACTAGTGAGGCCCTGTACATAAGTGCCGTGTATAGATTTGTGTATACAGTATATATAACACTAGTGAGGCCCTGTACATAAGTGCCGTGTATAGATTTGTGTATACAGTATATATAACACTAGTGAAGCCCTGTATATATATGTACTGTGTATAGATTTGTGTATATGGTATATAACACTAGTGAGGCCCTGTATATATGTACTGTGTATAGATTTGTATATACAGTATATATAACACTAGTGAGGCCCTGTACATAAGTGCCGTGTATAGATTTGTGTATACAGTATATATAACACTAGTGAAGCCCTGTATATATGTACAGTGTATAGATTTGTATATATATAACACTAGTGAAGCCCTGTATATATATGTACAGTGTATAGATTTGTATATATATAACACTAGTGAAGCCCCGTATATATGTACAGTGTATAGATTTGTGTATACAGTATATATAACAATAGTGAAGCCCTGTATATATATGTACAGTGTATAGATTTGTGTATACAGTATATATAACAATAGTGAAGCCCTGTATATATATGTACAGTGTATAGATTTGTGTATACAGTATATATAACAATAGTGAAGCCCTGTATATATATGTACAGTGTATAGATTTGTGTATACAGTATATATAACACTAGTGAAGCCCTGTATATATATGTACAGTGTATAGATTTGTGTATACAGTATATATAACACTAGTGAAGCCCTGTATATATATGTACAGTGTATAGATTTGTGTATACAGTATATATAACACTAGTGAAGCCCTGTATATATGTACAGTGTATAGATTTGTGTATACAGTATATATATAACACTAGTGAAGCCCTGCATATATGTACAGTGTATAGATTTGTGTATACAGTATATATATAACACTAGTGAAGCCCCGTAGTACAGAAGTATCTTTCGCTCGATAAGATGCACCGGACTAAGATGCTTCTGGTTTAGAAAATTTAAAACTGAAAAATATTTCATGCTAATTATACTTCTGTTGTGGTGTACGGCAGTGAAGGGGTCAAAGTTTATTAAAATGGTCCACTTGGTACATTCTCTATGACAGTACATTATGCCCACCTGAACACACCTATACACACCCAGTCCTGCCGCATCATACACACCCAGCTCTGCAGCATGCACTATACACACCCAGCCCTGCCGCATCATACACACCCAGCCCTGCCGCATCATACACACCCAGTCCTGCCGCATCATACACACCCAGCTCTGCAGCATGCACTATACACACCCAGCCCTGCCGCATCATACACACCCAGTCCTGCCGCAGCATACACACCCAGCTCTGCAGCATGCACTATACACACCCAGCCCTGCCGCATCATACACACCCAGCCCTGCCGCATCATACACACCCAGCTCTGCAGCATGCACTATACACACCCAGTCCTGCTGCATCATACCACACCCAGCTCTGCTGCATCATACCACACCCAGTCCTGCTGCATCATACACACCCAGTCCTGCCGCATCATACACACCCAGCGGTGCAGCATGCACTATACACACCCAGCTCTGCCGCATCATACACACCCAGCTCTGCAGCATGCACTATACACACCCAGTCCTGCCACATCATACACACCCAGCTCTGCAGCATGCACTATACACACCCAGTCCTGCCGCATCATACACACCCAGCTCTGCAGCATGCACTATACACACCCAGTCCTGCCGCATCATACACACCCAGCTCTGCAGCATGCACTATACACACCCAGTCCTGCCGCATCATACACACCCAGCTCTGCAGCATGCACTATACACACCCAGTCCTGCCGCATCATACACACCCAGCTCTGCAGCATGCACTATACACACCCAGTCCTGCCGCATCATACACACCCAGCTCTGCAGCATGCACTATACACACCCAGTCCTGCCACATCATACACACCCAGCTCTGCAGCATGCACTATACACACCCAGTCCTGCCGCATCATACACACCCAGCTCTGCAGCATGCACTATACACACCCAGTCCTGCCGCATCATACACACCCAGCTCTGCAGCATGCACTATACACACCCAGTCCTGCCGCATCATACACACCCAGCTCTGCAGCATGCACTATACACACCCAGCCCTGCCGCATCATACACACCCAGCTCTGCAGCATGCACTATACACACCCAGCTCTGCCGCATCATACACACCCAGCTCTGCAGCATGCACTATACACACCCAGTCCTGCCGCATCATACACACCCAGCTCTGCAGCATGCACTATACACACCCAGTACTGCTGCATCATACACACCCAGCTCTGCAGCATGCACTATACACACCCAGCTCTGCCGCATCATACACACCCAGCTCTGCAGCATGCACTATACACACCCAGTCCTGCCGCATCATACACACCCAGCTCTGCAGCATGCACTATACACACCCAGCTCTGCAGCATGCACTATACACACCCAGTCCTGCCGCATCATACACACCCAGCTCTGCAGCATGCACTATACACACCCAGTCCTGCTACATCATACACACCCAGCTCTGCCGCATCATACACACCCAGCTCTGCAGCATGCACTATACACACCCAGTCCTGCCGCATCATACACACCCAGCTCTGCAGCATGCACTATACACACCCAGTCCTGCCGCATCATACACACCCAGCTCTGCAGCATGCACTATACACACCCAGTCCTGCCGCATCATACACACCCAGCCCTGCCGCATCATACACACCCAGCTCTGCAGCATGCACTATACACACCCAGTCCTGCTACATCATACACACCCAGCTCTGCCGCATCATACACACCCAGCTCTGCAGCATGCACTATACACACCCAGTCCTGCCGCATCATACACACCCAGCTCTGCAGCATGCACTATACACACCCAGTCCTGCCGCATCATACACACCCAGCTCTGCAGCATGCACTATACACACCCAGTCCTGCTACATCATACACACCCAGCTCTGCCGCATCATACACACCCAGCTCTGCAGCATGCACTATACACACCCAGTCCTGCCGCATTATACACACCCAGCTCTGCAGCATGCACTATACACACCCAGCTCTGCCGCATCATACACACCCAGCTCTGCTGCATCATACCACACCCAGCCCTGCGCCATCATACACACCAAGCTCTGCTGCACCATACACACCCAGCTCTGCTGCATCATACACACCCAGCTCTGCTGCATCATACCACAGCCAGCTCTGCTGCATCATACACACCCAGCTCTGCTGCATCATACACACCCAGCTCTGCTGCATCATACCACACCCAGCTCTGCTGCATCATACCACACCCAGCTCTGCTGCATCATACTACACCCAGCCCTGCGCCATCATACACACCAAGCTCTGCTGCACCATACACACCCAGCTCTGCTGCATCATACACACCCAGCTCTGCTGCATCATACCACAGCCAGCTCTGCTGCATCATACCACAGCCAGCTCTGCTGCATCATACCACACCCAGCTCTGCTGCATCATACCACACCCAGCTCTGCTGCATCATACACACCCAGCTCTGCTGCATCATACCACACCCAGCTCTGCTGCATCATACACACCCAGCCCTGCTGCATCATACACAACCAGCTCTGCTGCATCATACCACAGCCAGCTCTGCTGCATCATACCACACCCAGCTCTGCTGCATCATACCACACCCAGCTCTGCTGCATCATACCACACCCAGCTCTGCTGCATCATACCACACCCAGCTCTGCTGCATCATACCACATCCAGCCCTGCCGCATCATACCACACCCAGCTCTGCTGCATCATACCACACCCAGCTCTGCTGCATCATACCACATCCAGCCCTGCCGCATCATACCACACCCAGCTCTGCTGCATCATACCACATCCAGCCCTGCCGCATCATACCACACCCAGCCCTGCTGCATCATACACAACCAGCTCTGCTGCATCATACCACACCCAGCCCTGCTGCATCATACCACAACCAGCTCTGCTGCATCATACACAACCAGCTCTGCTGCATCATACCACACCCAGCCCTGCTGCATCATACACAACCAGCTCTGCTGCATCATACCACAGCCAGCTCTGCTGCATCATACCCCACCCAGCCCTGCTACATCATACCACACCCAGCTCTGCTGCATCATACCACAGCCAGCCCTGCTGCATCATACACAACCAGCTCTGCTGCATCATACCACACCCAGCCCTGCTGCATCATACCACACCCAGCTCTGCTGCATCATACCACACCCAGCCCTGCTGCATCATACCACACCCAGCCCTGTTGCATCATACCACACCCAGCCCTGCTGCATCATACCACAACCAGCTCTGCTGCATCATACACACCCAGCTTTACCGCATCATACCACACCCAGCTCTGCTACATCATACACACCCAGCTCCGCTGCATCATACACAACCAGCTCTGCTACATCGTAACACAGCTCTGCTACATCACCATACAAACATTTTTAATACAGATTGTCCCTACCTACAGTATCTGGGGTGATGTCGCCCCCCCCCCCTTCCCTGTCACCATCCTCAGCAGTAAGGCGACATTACAGACTTCCTCTTCTCATTCCTCTGGTTGTTCCTCTCTTTTAGGCCCAGTCGATCTCCTGACCAGGATGACCTTTCCGAGCGGACATCTTATCCTGTCACCGGATTGTAAGCTAGAAGCCGATGGTTTTGCTCTCAATTCCTCAGGAGAGAATCCCAGCTCCCCCAGTATGTTCCCTGTATTTCCGGTCTCCTCCCACGCCTGGGACCATTCCATGGACTCGCAGAGCGCAGATCTCATAGAGACCAAAGTATATCCCTGTGTGGAGTGTGGAAAATGTTACTCCAAGAAGGGAAGCCTCCTGATCCACCAGCGAATTCACACAGGGGAGAAGCTCTATACCTGTACTGAGTGCGGGAGAGGCTTTGTGTACAAGGCCAATCTGACTGAACATCAGAGACTGCACGCCGTGGAAAAACCCTTCGCTTGTTCAGACTGTGGGAAATGTTTCAAGCAGAAGTCACATTACTTTAAACACCGTAGAAGTCACATGGGGGTAAAGAAGCCGTTTTCATGCTCTGAGTGTGGAAAATGGTTCAAGGACAGGTGGACCCTCGATCGGCACGAGAGAACTCACACGGGGGAGAAGCCATTTTCATGTCCTGAGTGTGGGAAATGTTTCACTCAGAAATACAGCTTTCTTGAACATCAGAAAATTCACACAGGGGAGAAGCCATTTCCATGCTCTCGGTGTGGATTACGGTTTACACGCAAATCAAAACTCGTTCGCCACGAGAGAGTTCACACGGGCGAGAAACCGTTTTCATGTACTGAGTGTGGTAAATGTTTTGCTCTGAAAACCACTCTTGGTAAACACCAGAGAGTTCACACAGGAGAGAAGCCCTTTCCATGTTCTGAGTGTGGGAAATGCTTCACTCAGAAATACGACGTGGTAGAGCATCAGAAGATTCACACCGGCGAGAAGCCATATTCCTGCGCCAAGTGCGGGAAGGGGTTTATACGCAGATCAAAACTCATTCAACATGAGCGAATTCACACCGGAGAGAAACCCTTTTCATGTTCAGAGTGTGGGAAATGTTTTACACAGAAGCCGGGCCTTGTCCAACATCAGAAGACCCATATAAAATAAAGGAACTTTCGGGGGACATCGTGTTCACGGACTCTGACGTCTCTAGGGTGCAACCCCAGTTGTTATATATGGATGTGCATGTGTGTATATATATATTATTTTTTATATATTTTTTTTTTATTCACTGCTGGGCACACACTTGTTTTGGGGCTCAGGCTTCATCAGGGTCTGTCGGATTTCCGTCTGGCGTCTATTTATTATTTTATCGGTCTCTGAGGAAGCTTTTCTATAGATGTATTGCTGTCTTCCTGTTGCGGAGGAGGAGGAGCTCCACCAACATGAAGTCTTGGCCCTTCTTCCCCTTCAGTTGGGACAGACTGGTTGCCGGGGACATGACGCCTGACACCCCCACCCTAGGCTGTCAGGCAGTGTATTCTGAGCAGCCAGGCTGGCAGGAGCCATTGGTTTGGACAGTCCTGAACATTTCATATGGTTTTATTGATGAACTATCTAGAGCTCTGCAGAATATCTCATTGTAACCTTAAAGGGATTGTTCACCAAAAGTTTTTTTTTCTTTCAAATCAACTGGTGTCAAAATGTTCCAGAGATTTGCAATTAATGTCTATTAAAAAAAATCTCCAGTCTTCCAATACTTATCAGCTGCTGTATGTCTTACAGGAAGTTGTGTATTCTTTCCAGTCTGACACAGTGCTCTCTGCTGCCACCTCTGTCCATGTCAGGAACTGTCCAGAGCAGGAGAGGTTTTCTATGGGGATTTGCTGCTGCTCTGGACAGTTCCTGACATGGATAGAGGTGGCAGCAGAGAGCACTGTGTCAGACTGGAGAGAATACATCACTTTATGCAGGACATACAGCAGCTGATAAGTATTGGAAGACTGGAGATTTTTTTAATTGAAGTAAATTACAGAACTATATAATTTTCTGACACCAGCGGATTTGAAAGAAATTTTTTTTTGCCGGAGTGCCCCTTTAATGTTAGTAATGATTGTGATTAGAGATGAGCGAGTTTACAGTAATAATGAAGCGAAGCTCTGCAGTCGGCTCTTCAGCCTGCAGCCTTTGAAGTCCGTGCCTCTCCTCTCCAGGTTCCTGGAAAAGCTGCATCCAGTCCTGGGGATCTTTTCCCAATTTCTCAGGACTGGATCCAGCTTTTCGCTGCACAGAGATCAGCTGATCAATTCACTCATCTCTTGTGACTGATTGCCGTGTAGTGGCGGTCTCCTCCTCCACCATTGTGTGGCCAAACTGATCCCTGGTGATCTGGGGGTGACTGACGTCGCTCGCTTAGCTGCTGCTGTGTACAGGTGACCCGCACTCCCTTGCCCACTTGGTAATAAGTTCTGGATGGGGCTGATGACTGCGATGTATAGTTCACACCCAATATTTGATGCTGGTGAGACGGGATCTGCGGTACTTTTAGTAGGTGTGAACAGAGCCCTAAACTGGCCATAAACCTGCAGTAACTGGCAGCCGAGCGCCCCTGTGTTCTCTATGGAGAGACTTCTGGCTACAGCTTTGCTCTCCCTGAACAAAGGGGTTGGGCAGTGATTTTTCATGATCTGAGAGACCCCATACACCCGAGACTGACGGCCAAATCCTCCGCGGGCGGCGGGTATAGACGGCTAATGTCTAAGATATATGGGGACCCTTAAATCTCAGTATCACACTGCAATTCTGTATACTGTCTCCGTATAGGTGGTATATGGTTCGAGCAGTCAGCGCTGTCACACTGTGGCTCTGTATACTGTTCCCTTATAGGTGGTATACGGCACGAGCAGTCAGCATTGTCACACTGTGGTATACAGCACGAGCAGTCGGGGCTGTCACACTGTGATTCTGTATACTGTCCCCTATGGGTGGTATACGGCACGAGCAATCAGCACTGTCACACTGCAGTGCTATATACTGTTCCTCTATAGGTGGTATACAGCATGAGCAAACGGTTAGCGCTGTCACACTGCGGCTCTGTATACTGTTCCCTTATAGGTGGTATACGGCACGAGCAGTCAGCGCTGTCACACTGTGGCTCTGTATACTGTTCCCTTATAGGTGGTATACGGTTCGAGCAGTCAGTGCTGTCACACTGTGGCTCTGTATACTGTTCCCTTATAGGTGGTATACGGCACGAGCAGTCAGCATTGTCACACTGTGGTATACAGCACGAGCAGTCGGGGCTGTCACACTGCGATTCTGTATACTGTCCCCTATGGGTGGTATACGCCACGAGCAGTCAGCGCTGTCATTACCGCGGGTGAGTAGTAAGAAGCCGCTCCTTTGTTCCTGTGCGGAGTCTGGAATATTGTTGGATTTTTATATAACATCGAGAACAATAAACTTTACACTTAAGGTAACCAGTGTATAAGAATCATGTGACACAGAGCCGTGCTGAGGACGTCTATCTCACATCAGACACCATCATGGCCGCCTCTTCGGGGTCATTCACACGTCCGTACACGGGCGGTGTTCTGCAGACTGGAGCTCTCTGCATCAGCTTAAAGGTTTGTGCTATGTACTGCCTAGATATGAGCGAACCTGCCGGATTTCTGGTTCGTACAAACCAGAAATCTCGGCATCTGACTCCCGCTGTCTGCCGGCACCGTGCAGCAGGTGGATACAACCTATGTCATAGGCGGTATCCCAGTTTTCCAGGCATTCCTTACGCTGTATCCATCCGCTGCACGGAGCCGGCAGACAGCGGGAGTCAGATGCCGAGATTTCTGGTTCGTACGAACCAGAAATCCGGCAGGTTCGCTCATCTCTAGTACTGACACAGCTGCATGGCTCCCAGCATCATAATTAAAGGGGCACTCACACATAACGTCTGATATGTTGTTGCCCATGGTGAGACCAACAATTCCTTCCATACTTGTTATTACCTATTCAGTCTCCTTCTCCCAGTTCTTAACTGCTGCTTTCTGCTGAAGACACAAAAATCTGTGTGTGAGCTTTTCTCTCTGTCTCCCCCTCCTCCCCCCTCCCTTCTGAGACGGCTGATGTAAACAAGTCACTGGCAGGCTGTGTCTGCAACATTGTAGCTTCTTTGTAATGCTGAGAGGGTTAATCACAGGTCATGAGCAGCTTGACCTCTGAATAACCCTCCCAGCATTACAAAGAAGCTACAGTGTTGCAGACACAGGCTGAGAGAAAAAAGCTCACACAGATTTTTGTGTCTTCAGAAAGCAGCAGCTGAGAACTGGGGGAAGGAGACTGAATATATAATAAGAAGTATGGAAGGAATTGTTAGTCTCAACTTGGGCAGCAACATATCAGAAGTTATGTATGAGCGGAATATCCCTTTAATTGTGATGCTGGCAGCTCCCAGGTCAGGCCGTGTGTGGCCGTGTGCCTGACCCCTCCTTGTCTCTGTCTCTTTGTGTATCACATTGTCTCCATAATTGTTGCCTTTTCTTACATTATTTTTGCACCATGAAGCCACTTTCTATATTGTCTCCTATTAAAAACGTCCAGAGATTTCAGCGCTGTAGCGTGTGTACGTCCTTCACCTGGTGGTGGTGCCGCGGAGTCTGACAGATCCATCACTACTGATACCATTCCTGAGGGGCGATGGCAGGGAGGGTGTAACTGGGAGGTCAGAGTGGGGGGGAAGCATCTATGGAGGGTGGCAGGTATACGGAGGGGCAGGATTCAGGCAGTGTATAGGTCAGGGGTAACTCACCGCCCTCCAGCTGACCAGGCGGCATGATGGGAATTGTAGTTTTGTAACATCTGAACGGCTGCTGGTTTGACACCGGTGGATGAGGGATTACCTGGCAAACCTCCCCCTATAACAGTGCTGAGCCCCCCATAACAGTACCGGGCCTCCTATAACAGTGCCAGACCTTCTATAACCGAATCGGGCCTCCTATAACAGTGCCGGGCCTCCTATAACAGTACCGGGCCTCCCATAACAGTGCCGGACCTCCCATAACAGTGCCGGGCACCCTATAACAGTTCCGGACCTCCCATAACAGTGCCGGGCACCCTATAACAGTGCCGGACCTCCCATAACAGTGCCGGGCCTCCTATAACAGTACCGGGCCTGCTATAACAGTGCCGGACCTCACATAACAGTGTCGGACACCCTATAACAGTGCCGGGTCTCCTATAACAGTGCCAGACCTTCTATAACCGAATCGGGCCTCCTATAACAGTGCCGGACCTCCCATAACAGTGCCGGGCACCCTATAACAGTTCCGGGCCTCCCATAACAGTGACAGGCCTCCTATACCAGTTCTGGGCCTCCCATAACAGTGCCGGGCCCCCTATAACCTTGACGGGCCTTCCATAACAGTACCGAGCCTCCCATAACAGTGCCAGACCTCCTATAACAGCACCGGGCCTCCTATTACAGCGCCGGGCCTACTTTAACTTTGTCGGGCTTCCTATAACTGTGCCAGGTCGTCTATATCAGTGCCAGGCCTCCTATAACAGAGCCGGGACTCCTATAACCCTGCCGGGACTCCTATAACAGTGCCAGGCCTCCTATAACAGTGCCAGGCCTCCTATAACCGTGCCAGGCCTCCTATAACAGTGTCGGGCCTCCTATAACAGTGCCAGGCCTCCTATACCAGTGTCGGACCTCCCATAACAGTGCCGGGCCTCCTATAACCTTGCCGGGTCTCCTATAACAGTGCCAAACCTTCCATAACAGTGCCAGACTTCCTATAACAGCGACGGGCCTCCTATAACAGCGCCAGGCTTCATTTAACTGTGCCGGGCTTCCTATAACAGTGCCAGGTCTCCTATACCAGTGCCAGACCTCCCATAACAGTGCCGAACCTTCCATAACAGTGCCAGACCTCCTATAACTGTGCCGGACCTCCTATAACAGTGCCAGACCTTGTATGACAGTGCCAGGCCTCCTATAACAGTGCCGAGCCCCCTATAACTGTGCCAGACCGCCTATAACAGTGCCGGACCTTCTATAACAGAACCGAGCCTCCCATAACAGTGACGGGCCAACTATAACTGCCGTGCCTCCTATAACTGTGCCAGACCTCCCATAACAGTGCCAGACCTCCTATAACAGCACTGGGCCTCCTATAACAGTGCCAGACCTCCCATAACAGTGCCGGACCACCTATAACAGTGCCAGGCCTCCTATACCAGTGCCGGACCTCCCATAACAGTGCTGGGCCTCCTATAACCCTGCGGGGCCTTCTATAAAAGTGCAGAACCTCCCATAACAGTGACGGGCCTCCTATAACTGTGCCGGACGGCCTATAACAGTGCGGACCTCCTATAACAGTGCCAGACCTTGTATGACAGTGCCAGGCCTCCCATAACAGTGCCAGGCCTCCTATAACAGTGTCAGGCCTCCTATAACAGTGACAGGCCTCCTATACCAGTTCTGGGCCTCCTATAACCCTTCCGGGCCTCCCATAACAGCGACGGGACTCCTATAACTGTGCCAGGCCTCCTATACCAGTGCTGGACCTCCCATAACAGTGCCAGACCTCCTATAACAGCGCCGGGCCTACTTTAACTTTGTCGGGCTTCCTATAACTGTGCCAGATCGCCTATAACAGTGCCAGGCCTCCTATAACAGCGTCGGGACTCCTATAACAGTGCCAGGCCTCCTATAACAGTGCCGAGCCCCCTATAACCGTGCCAGGCCTCCTATAACAGTGCCGAGCCCCCTATAACAGTGCCAGGCCTCATATAACCTTGCCAGGCCTCCTATAACAGTGCTGGGCCTCCTATAACAGTGCCGGGCCTCCTATAACCTTGCCGGGTCTCCTATAACTGTGCCGAACCTCCCATAACAGTGCCAGGCCTCCCATAACAGTACCAAGCCTCCCATAACAGTGCCAGACCTCCTATAACAGCGTCGGGCTTCCTTTAACTGTGCCGGGCTTCCTATAACTGTGCCAGATCGTCTATAACAGTGCCAGGTCTCCTATACCAGTGCCAGACCTCCCATAACAGTGCCGGGCCTCCTATAACAGTGCCCAACCTCCCATAACAGTGCCAGACCTCCTATAACTGTGCCGGACGGCCTATAACAGTGCCGGACCTCCTATAACAGTGCCAGACCTTGTAAGACAGTGCCAGGCCTCCCATAACAGTGCCGAGCCCCCTATAACTGTGCCAGACCGCCTATAACAGTGCCGGACCTCCTATAACCCTGCCGGGCCTTTTATAACAGAACCTAGCCTCCCATAACAGTGACGGGCCTCCTATAACAGTGCCGTGCCTCCTATAACTGTGCCAGACCTCCCATAACTGTGCCAGACCTCCCATAACAGTGACGGGCCTCCTATAACAGCATCGGGCCTCCTATAACAGCATCGGGCCTCCTATAACAGTGCCAGACCTCCCATAAGAGTGCCGGACCACCTATAACAGTGCCAGGCCTCCTATACCAGTGCCGGACCTCCCATAACAGTGCCGGGCCTCCTATAACCCTGCCGGGCCTTCTATAACAGTGCTGAACCTCCCATAACAGTGACGGGCCTCCTATAACTGTGCCGGACGGCCTATAACAGTGCCGGACCTCCTATAACAGTGCCAGACCTTGTATGACAGTGCCAGGCCTCCCATAACAGTTCCGGGCCTCCTATAACAGTGCCGGACCTCCTATAACTGTGCCGGACCTTGTATGACAGTGCCAGGCCTCCCATAACAGTGCCGGGCCTCCCGTAAGAGTTCCGGGCCCCCTATAACTGTGCCGGGCCTCCTATAACAGTTCCATGGATTTCTAGATGATTAACCCTTAAAGGGGAATTCCAGTTAAGAAACATTTAACCCTGTTTAATCCTCATCCAAAGTCTAAACTTTATGTCTAATAGGTTTGTATCCCATGAATTGGTCGGTTTGTCTGCAGCACATCCTGATTGACATCTTGAAGCTGCTGAGAGTCCTCACTGCCCAATGCTCTGTCCTCCCCCTTCACTTCTGAGACAGAAGTCACATGATCTGTCTCTTCTCATGACATCACACAGTGATCACCTGGCCAAGGGCGGGGAAACAACAGCCTCTCCTGAGCAGTATAGGGGTAAGGGGACACTGTTGTTTCATCTCTTTCTAATCTTTCTATGTAGATAAACAGATAGTGTGAAACCTTGGATTAGGAGCAGAATTTTCCCATAAGAAATAATTATAACGCAGACAATTAGTTCCACAACACAAAAATAAGGTGGGTAAAGTGTTCTGTATCAATAAAGAACACTATCAGTATCTGTACCAGGTGGCTGTGCACCTGCTGATGCCTTCTGCCTGAAGCAGCTGGACGGAGCCCTAGGGAGATGAAGCACTCACTACTTGGGTTATGTCTGTGCAGGATCTAGGCTGCCTGAACTCCAGAGTAGGAGAACGCTGCAGCCTCACACTCAGTCCTCCGGCAGCAGGGAGAGGAAATAAGGCCCAGCTGCTCGCTTCCACAGGAGGAGCTCCAGTTACACAGGGTCCCTAACACAGATGGGCACCAGAGGAGAGCCGGAAGGCATCCAATCACCGGGAGAGCTGATCAGGTAGCAGTGAGGTAAAATGAGAGGGCTCTCTACCCAGCACAGTATCAGGATGGGGCCTCAGAGTCCTGCTTATTTACCAGGTTACAACTTGTCCTGCAAAACCCTCTCACACCAAGTTACTTGTAATCCAAAGTTTCACTGTAAGGCTGGGTTCACACTACGTATATTTCAGTCAGTATTGTGGTCCTCATATTGCAACCAAAACCAGAAGTGGATTGAAAACACAGAAAGGATCTGTTCACACAATGGTGAAATTGAGTGGATGGCCGCCATATAACAGTAAATAACGGCCATTATTTCAATATAACAGCCGTTGTTTTAAAATAACAGCAAATATTTGCCATTATATGACGGCCACCCACTCAATTACACCATTGTGTGAACAGAGCCTTTCTGTGTTTTCAATCCACTCCTGGTTTTGGTTGCAATGAGGACAACAATACTGACTGAAATATACGTAGTGTGAACCCAGCCCAAAACTGTGTGTACAGTGGAAAAAAGAAGCAGATGGAGCTGGGGCGGCAGATACTACAAGACGGGCGGGTACCGGGCAGTGGACTCTGAGGTGCACTGCATGCTGGGAGATGTAGTGTCCCAGACAGGGGCCATGATAAAAAACTGGGATCATTTGTAAAAGTTTGAATCTGGGACAAGAAGCAGTGTAGACGGAAAGATGTCAGACAACAGGTGGGGGATCAGTGAGTGCACCTATATGCTTTGTGTGTGGAGCTCCCTTACAACGTCCACCATAACCCAGCTCTCCTAGGCCTCTTAAAGGGGTTATCCAGCGCTACAAAAACATGGCCACTTCTCCCCTCTCTTGTCTCCAGTTTGGGTGGGGTTTTGAAACTCAGCTCCATTGAAGTAAATGGAGCTTAATTGCAAACCGCCCCTGAACTGGAGACAAGAGAGGGGGGAAAAGTGGTCATGTTTTTGTAGCGCTGGATAACCCCTTTAACAGTCAGGCCCTCCTGCTTATACCAATGCCTGAGGGGGGTTCCTCCTTATATCGCATTGGACGTGTAGTTTACGTTTCGCTGTCAGTGATTCTTCTCATCTCCTGCAGTTTTCAGATCCACACCCCAGTTTTGGGGAAAGTTCTGGTATTTTATAGTATGTTTATATTGTACTTCGTTCATATACCTTTTATTGACCTTGGAATGACTGGTTTCTGATCTCATATAACTGACAGCTGTGTATATGTATCGGTCACCGCGTGGAGAGGTCTGGGGTCGTATCAATGGGATGGTCACCGCATGGTGAGCCCCGGGGTCGTATGGACATGATAGTCACTGCGTGGAAAGGTTTGGGGGCGCATCGACGTGACAGTCACCGAATGGAGAGGTCCGGGGTTGTATCAATGTGACGGTCACCATGTGCAGAGGTCTGGGGTCGTATGGACGTGATGGTCACCGCGTGGAAAGGGTCGGGATTGTATCGATGTGATGGTCACCGGGTTGAAAGGGTCGGGATTGTATCGATGTGACGGTAACGGTGCGGAGAGGTCCCTGGTCGTATCTCTGAGGCAGAATGAGCTGGACTAAATTATAGTAACACCGCCATATACACATATACTGTCCATAAATAAGAGGCTTATATAATGTTACATACTGGTTAATAAAGCTGCTTAAAGGGGCATTACAGGTGAGAGACAATAACAAACCATCGCTGCGGACATGTGGGCTTGTGATTGGGGTCCGGAGGGCGGGAGTCATGGCTGACGTTACGCCTCATACCGCTCAGTGCAGAGAGGCATGGAGCGGGGCGATAGCTGCAGACATGGCGTATGATAAACTTCCCCTCTAAGAGATTGTTCCCACTGCGGTGACAGGCCAGGGGCTGTGCCATTCTTCACATCACCGCCCTGCATTCTATGATAGGTCAGCAGGGTCCTCAGCACTGTTGCCATGGTTTCCATTGTTTAGGCCAGTGATTTGGTCCACAACAAAATGGCGGCGCCCGTCAGCCCCAGAGGCTCCTGGTACCTGCGGCGGACCCGGCTCTTTCACCTCAGTTCACCCATCGTTATCACCTGACGGGAGCCGAGCAGCACAGAACCCGCCGGCCCGGCCTCACATCCCCGCATCTCAATAACAATCTGCCCGGCTCCTCCACCTGTAATCCTTCACATTACGTCATAGACTACAACTCCCGCCATGCACTGCCACACCATGTGCCAGACGAAAGCGCGGATGCATGCCGGGAGATGTAGTCTAAGTATAAGGACAGAGCGGCACTCAGCGCCTCTCTGAACTACATTTCCCATAATACCAATGAACTTGCGCGTCACAAGTTTGAGCTGAGGGAGAGGCTCGGACGCAAGGCTAATCATCACTAGCCACGCCCTTATGTCCGCCCACTGACTGGTCACATGGGTTCAACGTCATCAACATCCTGTAGACGTTTTTCAGGTTTCCGGGTTGAGTTGTGGGAACCCAGAGAAGAGGGGAGCCGGCCCCGGGGGCAGAGAGGTGGGTGTCCTGTATGTGAGGGGCCCCGGGGGCAGAGAGGTGGGTGTCCTGTATGTGAGGGGCCCCGGGGGCAGAGAGGTGGGTGTCCTGTATGTGAGGGGCCCCGGGGGCAGAGAGGTGGGTGTCCTGTATGTGGGGGGCCCCGGGGGGCAGAGAGGTGGGTGTCCTGTATGTGAGGGCCCCGGGGGGCAGAGAGGTGGGTGTCCTGTATGTGAGGGGCCCCGGGGGGCAGAGAGGTGGGTGTCCTGTATGTGAGGGGCCCCGGGGGCAGAGAGGTGGGTGTCCTGTATGTGAGGGGCCCCGGGGGCAGAGAGGTGGGTGTCCTGTATGTGAGGGGCCCCGGGGGCAGAGAGGTGGGTGTCCTGTATGTGAGGGGGGCAGAGAGGTGGGTGTCCTGTATGTGAGGGGCCCCGGGGGCAGAGAGGTGGGTGTCCTGTATGTGAGGGGCCCCGGGGGCAGAGAGGTGGGTGTCCTGTATGTGAGGGGCCCCGGGGGCAGAGAGGTGGGTGTCCTGTATGTGAGGGGGGCAGAGAGGTGCGTGTCCTGTATGTGAGGGGCCCCGGGGGGCAGAGAGGTGGGTGTCCTGTATGTGAGTGGCCCCGGGGGCAGAGAGGTGGGTGTCCTGTATGTGAGGGGCCCCGGGGGCAGAGAGGTGGGTGTCCTGTATGTGAGGGGCCCCGGGGGCAGAGAGGTGGGTGTCCTGTATGTGAGGGGCCCCAGGGGCAGAGAGGTGGGTGTCCTGTATGTGAGGGGGGGCAGAGAGGTGGGTGTCCTGTATGTGAGGGGGGCAGAGAGGTGGGTGTCCTGTATGTGAGGGGCCCCGGGGGCAGAGAGGTGGGTGTCCTGTATGTGAGGGGCCCCGGGGGGCAGAGAGGTGGGTGTCCTGTGTGTGAGGGGGGCAGAGAGGTGGGTGTCCTGTATGTGAGGGGCCCCGGGGGGCAGAGAGGTGGGTGTCCTGTATGTGAGGGGGGCAGAGAGGTGGGTGTCCTGTATGTGAGGGGCCCCGGGGGGCAGAGAGGTGGGTGTCCTGTATGTGAGGGGCCCCGGGGGCAGAGAGGTGGGTGTCCTGTATGTGAGGGGCAGAGAGGTGGGTGTCCTGTATGTGAGGGGGGCAGAGAGGTGGTGTCCTGTATGTGAGGGGGGCAGAGAGGTGGGTGTCCTGTATGTGAGGGGCCCCGGGGGCAGAGAGGTGGGTGTCCTGTATGTGAGGGGCCACGGGGGGCAGAGAGGTGGGTGTTCTGTATGTGAGGGGCCCCGGGGGCAGAGAGGTGGGTGTCCTGTATGTGAGGGGGGCAGAGAGGTGGGTGTCCTGTATGTGAGGGGCCCCGGGGGCAGAGAGGTGGGTGTCCTGTATGTGAGGGGCCCCGGGGGCAGAGAGGTGGGTGTCCTGTATGTGAGGGGCCCCGGGGGCAGAGAGGTGGGTGTCCTGTATGTGAGGGGCAGAGAGGTGGGTGTCCTGTATGTGAGGGGGGCAGAGAGGTGGGTGTCCTGTATGTGAGGGGCAGAGAGGTGGGTGTCCTGTATGTGAGGGGCCCCGGGGGGCAGAGAGGTGGGTGTCCTGTATGTGAGGGGCCCGGGGGCAGAGAGGTGGGTGTCCTGTATGTGTTGGGCCCCGGGGGCAGAGAGGTGGGTGTCCTGTATGTGAGGGGCCCGGGGGCAGAGAGGTGGGTGTCCTGTATGTGAGGGGCAGAGAGGTGGGTGTCCTGTATGTGAGGGGCCCCGGGGGGCAGAGAGGTGGGTGTCCTGTATGTGAGGGGGGGCAGAGAGGTGGGTGTCCTGTATGTGAGGGGCCCCGGGGGCAGAGAGGTGGGTGTCCTGTATGTGAGGGGCCCGGGGGCAGAGAGGTGGGTGTCCTGTATGTGAGGGGCCCCGGGGGCAGAGAGGTGGGTGTCCTGTATGTGAGGGGCCCCGGGGGGCAGAGAGGTGGGTGTCCTGTATGTGAGGGGCCCCGGGGGGCAGAGAGGTGGGTGTCCTGTATGTGAGGGGCCCCGGGGCAGAGAGGTGGGTGTCCTGTATGTGAGGGGCCCCAGGGGCAGAGAGGTGGGTGTCCTGTATGTGAGGGGCAGAGAGGTGGGTGTCCTGTATGTGAGGGGCCCCGGGGGCAGAGAGGTGGGTGTCCTGTGTGTGAGGGGCCCCGGGGGAAGAGAGGTGGGTGTCCTGTATGTGAGGGGCCCCGGGGGGCAGAGAGGTGGGTGTCCTGTATGTGAGGGGCCCCGGGGGCAGAGAGGTGGGTGTCCTGTATGTGAGGGGCAGAGAGGTGGGTGTCCTGTATGTGAGGGGCCCCGGGGGCAGAGAGGTGGGTGTCCTGTGTGTGAGGGGCCCCGGGGGCAGAGAGGTGGGTGTCCTGTATGTGAGGGGCCCCGGGGGGCAGAGAGGTGGGTGTCCTGTGTGTGAGGGGCCCCGGGGGGCACAGAGGTGGGTGTCCTGTATGTGAGGGGCCCCGGGGGCAGAGAGGTGGGTGTCCTGTATGTGAGGGGCCCCGGGGGCAGAGAGGTGGGTGTCCTGTATGTGAGGGGCCCCGGGGGGCAGAGAGGTGGGTGTCCTGTATGTGAGGGGCCCGGGGGCAGAGAGGTGGGTGTCCTGTATGTGAGGGGCCCCTGGGGGCAGAGAGGTGGGTGTCCTGTGTGTGAGGGGCCCCGGGGGCAGAGAGGTGGGTGTCCTGTATGTGTGGGGGCCCCGGGGGCAGAGAGGTGGGTGTCCTGTATGTGAGGGGCAGAGAGGTGGGTGTCCTGTATGTGAGGGGCCCCGGGGGGCAGAGAGGTGGGTGTCCTGTATGTGAGGGGCCCCGGGGGGCAGAGAGGTGGGTGTCCTGTATGTGAGGGGGGGCAGAGAGGTGGGTGTCCTGTATGTGAGGGGCCCCGGGGGGCAGAGAGGTGGGTGTCCTGTATGTGAGGAGGGCAGAGAGGTGGGTGTCCTGTATGTGAGGGGCCCCGGGGGGCAGAGAGGTGGGTGTCCTGTATGTGAGGGGGGCAGAGAGGTGGGTGTCCTGTATGTGAGGGGGGCAGAGAGGTGGGTGTCCTGTATGTGAGGGGCCCCGGGGGCAGAGAGGTGGGTGTCCTGTATGTGAGGGGCCCCGGGGGCAGAGAGGTGGATGTCCTGTATGTGAGGGGCCCCGGGGGCAGAGAGGTGGGTGTCCTGTATGTGAGGGGGGCAGAGAGGTGGGTGTCCTGTATGTGAGGGGGGCAGAGAGGTGGGTGTCCTGTATGTGAGGGGCCCCGGGGGCAGAGAGGTGGGTGTCCTGTATGTGAGGGGCCCCGGGGGCAGAGAGGTGGGTGTCCTGTATGTGAGGGGCAGAGAGGTGGGTGTCCTGTATGTGAGGGGCCCCGGGGGCAGAGAGGTGGGTGTCCTGTGTGTGAAGGGCCCCGGGGGCAGAGAGGTGGGTGTCCTGTATGTGAGGGGCCCCGGGGGCAGAGAGGTGGGTGTCCTGTATGTGAGGGGCCCCGGGGGCAGAGAGGTGGGTGTCCTGTATGTGAGGGACAGAGAGGTGGGTGTCCTGTATGTGAGGGGCCCCGGGGGCAGAGAGGTGGGTGTCCTGTATGTGAGGAGGGCAGAGAGGTGGGTGTCCTGTATGTGAGGGGCCCCGGGGGGCAGAGAGGTGGGTGTCCTGTATGTGAGGGGCCCCGGGGGGCAGAGAGGTGGGTGTCCTGTATGTGAGGGGGGCAGAGAGGTGGGTGTCCTGTATGTGAGGGGGGCAGAGAGGTGGGTGTCCTGTATGTGAGGGGCCCCGGGGGCAGAGAGGTGGGTGTCCTGTATGTGAGGGGCCCCGGGGGCAGAGAGGTGGGTGTCCTGTATGTGAGGGGCCCCGGGGGCAGAGAGGTGGATGTCCTGTATGTGAGGGGCCCCGGGGGCAGAGAGGTGGGTGTCCTGTATGTGAGGGGGGCAGAGAGGTGGGTGTCCTGTATGTGAGGGGGGCAGAGAGGTGGGTGTCCTGTATGTGAGGGGCCCCGGGGGCAGAGAGGTGGGTGTCCTGTATGTGAGGGGCCCCGGGGGCAGAGAGGTGGGTGTCCTGTATGTGAGGGGCCCCGGGGGCAGAGAGGTGGGTGTCCTGTATGTGAGGGGCACCGGGGGGCAGAGAGGTGGGTGTCCTGTATGTGAGGGGCCCCGGGGGCAGAGAGGTGGGCCTCTAGACACTTTTGTGGGTACAGTATATAAGGGGAGACCTGTCCCGACCACCATAGAGAGCACCAAGTCTATAAAGGAGAGACTGGCCCCGACTGCCATAGAGAGCACCAAGTCTGTAGAGAAGTAGAGAGCGGCCCCGACCACCGAAGAGAGCACCAAATGTACAAAGGAGACAGCAGCCCCGACCAGCATAGAGAGCACCAAGTCTGTAGAGAAGGAGAGAGTGGCCCGACCACCCTCTAGTGCCATATGATAATGCTGTGGAGCTCTGATCTGGTGTTGCTGATCACATGGCAGATATAGTCAGTATAGATGGCAGCACGTAGTCTGGCTCCAGTGTGTGGACACATCATTGGGGTCAGCACTCCCAGTCCGTCCGTTCTTCATACTAGGTGGCGGCTTTATAGGTCATAGGCTTCTCCACTGGAATACCTGCCTATTGTTATCTAAGGGGCCGATCCCTCTTCTGGGGAAGTCACTGTCCGCAGTGTTTCCTGTGATGGCGTCTTACACAGGATTCTTGGAAACTATAGACCTTCTCCTTTGGCTGTTGGAGTGACAGCATCAGCTCTGCTACATCCCGAACCATCTACCCAAACACCCCGGTCACCGGCAATACCCCCTGTGTGCAGGGCGATGTTACTGCCCCCTCCCCTGCTCATGAAGATGCCCGCTCTGGTACCAGCTGTTCTTGGATGTCAGCAGTGGTGGTGGTGGGGGGCATAATCACACTACAGGGCCGGGTGGCTGAGTGTGCCGAGATAATTGTTTTTCGTAATGGTCGCTTGTGGTCACATATTCTGTCCGTGTTCCCTCAGAACAGAACAATGTGAGGACCCGATGACCGCAGACAACTCCACGACTGATGTCTGAGGATGTACCAGGCCGGAACCAAGACCGCCAACTATATCCGTAACCTGATCCTGGAGATCATCTACCTGCTGACCGGAGAGGTGAGGGATTCTGGGGGATGGGTCACATGACCTCCCTCTTCTCTCTAGTAACAATACAGGACATGAGCGGAGAGGTGAGGGATTCTGGGGGATAGGTCACATGACCTCCCTCTTCTCTCTAGTAATAATACAGGACATGAGCGGAGAGGTGATGGATTCTGGGGGATGGGTCACATGACCTCCCTCTTCTCTCTAGTAATAATACAGGACATGAGCGGAGAGGTGAGGGATTCTGGGGGATGGGTCACATGACCTCCCTCTTCTCTCTAGTAATAATACAGGACATGAGCGGAGAGGTGAGGGATTCTGGGGGATGGGTCACATGACCTCCCTCTTCTCTCTAGTAATAATACAGGACATGAGCGGAGAGGTGAGGGATTCTGGGGGATGGGTCACATGACCTCCCTCTTCTCTCTAGTAATAATACAGGACATGAGCGGAGAGGTGAGGGATTCTGGGGGATGGGTCACATGACCTCCCTCTTCTCTCTAGTAATAATACAGGACATGAGCGGAGAGGTGAGGGATTCTGGGGGATGGGTCACATGACCTCCCTCTTCTCTCTAGTAATAATACAGGACATGGGCGGAGAGGTGGGGGCTCTGTATATAGTGATATTTATCAGGGTCTCTCCATCCTCAGGATTACACAGTAGTGAAGAAGACCTGTGGAGAGTGTGTGGCCCCCAGCAGCAGCAGCAGGTCAGGAGGATGGAGCAGGGCCCGGGGCCCCATCACGGAGCCTCCACCTCCCTCACTGATACCTGAGAGGAACAATGAGCAGAAGATCCTAGAACTCACCCACAAGATGATGGAGCTGCTGACTGGAGAGGTGAGCAATGCTGCTGGGAATGCTGGGACATCATCCAGGAACACAAGGGATGATGGGTCTGGATGATGACTGGATCATTGTGTGTGTCAGGTTCCTATAAGGTGTCAGGATGTGGCCGTCTATTTCTCCATGGAGGAGTGGGAGTATGTAGGAGGACACAAGGATCTGTACCAGGAGGCCATGATGGAGGACCACCGGCCCCTCACATCACCGGGTAAGAGGAGACTCTCATTGATGGTAAAGGAGAGAGCAGTATTGGGGTCCCCTAGACCCCCCATCATCTGCTCATCACATATACACAATGTATTCAGTCACTGTGTGTGTCTCCTACAGATGGATCCAGTAAGAGGAATCCACCAGAGAGATGTCCCGCTCCTCTGGATCCCCAGGACTGTCCGGGGGGAGATGACACTGTCCTGCAGGAGGAGCAGGTAGATGGAGGGGGAGATGACACTGTCCTGCAGGAGGAGCAGGGAGATGGAGGGGGAGATGACACTGTCCTGCAGGAGGAGCATGTAGATGGAGGGGGAGATGACACTGTCCTGCAGGAGGAGCAGGTAGATGGAGGGGGAGATGACACTGTCCTGCAGGAGGAGCAGGGAGATGGAGATGACACTGTCCTGCAGGAGGAGCAGGTAGATGGAGGGGGAGATGACACTGTCCTGCAGGAGGAGCAGGTAGATGGAGAGAGATGACACTGTCCTGCAGGAGGAGCAGGTAGGTGGAGGGGGGAAATTACACTGTCCTGCAGGAGGAGCAGGTAGATGGAGGGGGAGATGACACTGTCCTGCAGGAGGAGCAGGTAGGTGGAGGGGGAGATGACACTGTCCTGCAGGAGGAGCAGGTAGATGGAGGAGGGGGAGATGACACTGTCCTGCAGGAGGAGCAGGTAGATGGAGGAGGGGGAGATGACACTGTCCTGCGGGAGGAGCAGGGAGATGGAGGGGGAGATGACACTGTCCTGCAGGAGGAGCAGGGAGATGGAGGGGGAGATGACACTGTCCTGCAGGAGGAGCAGGTAGATGGAGGGGGAGATGACACTGTCCTGCAGGAGGAGCAGGTAGGTGGAGGGGGACGTCTCATTAAACCTTAAGATCAGGTGATGAAACCGAAGTTCTTGTTTTTTGTTTTAGGATGAAGATCAGATTTCAATTAAAGACGATGTTACAGAGGAAGATGAGGCTGACGTGGCGAGTAATGAGTTTTCGGAGGAGGAGGAGATCCAGCTGTATATCTGCCCAGGTGTGTATACAACATGATATGAGAAGATTGGCAGCTTCATCCTCTCTTCCAGTAATGACATCATTAGGTTATTATATCAGTATCAGCTTCTATATGTCTCCTACAGATGGATCCACCAGGACAAGTCCCCCCGAGGACTGTGCGGAGGTAAAAGAGGAGGATGACCCGGAGGATGATCAGGTAGATGGATACATTCATCTGTCAGATATGGCGGGAGCTGCTTTCCCAGGAGCTTGCGCTCAGTCACCGCATCCTTATTCTCTTACTGCTTATGGTGACCTCTGAGGTTTCTCTGGTCATGGTTGCCCTCTTGTCTGGTGCTGTATATGGCTCAGGTGGGGGTCTGTAGTGTGTACAGTGCAGTACAGTACGGTGCAGGCTCCTGACTCCCACACCCTTACAGCCCCTTTCATCCATTAGCATCATGACAGTCAAGGACCAAGTGAAGGCCCCCTGGTCGGCCATCTTTGTGTATTGCTGAGGATTATATGAGCGATCACGTGGTCGGGTCCCCTGGTTGGTGGAAGGAAATAAACGTTATCCTCTAAAAATAATGAAAAAATGATGAAAGAAAACAATTCACAAATGTTTGATGGGGAACTATGAGCAGGTTAGACAAATGTACCGTGCTGATACCACCACATTGTGCACAGGGTGCTGAGGATGAGAATAAGTCTCTGACCCGGCACTGTTCTGGTGTAGCGTGTAGTGTAAGGCCGTCTGATCGTAAGAAGGGGCGGCCGGGACAGATCGGTGCTCTGGGGAAGGGGTAGCTCCGACCCTCAGTGCTTCTGGTAGCCTGGATTACCAGACGCAGGATTACACTACAAAGTCCACAGGAGCGGAGCAGAGGATGAAGGTGAGAAACGTATCCAGTAGGAAGAGGTCGGCAGGTCAGACTCGTCTTTCCCTTTTATAAATATGAAGAAAATTCAGACTGTATCCAATGAAGCAATAATCGTATTCCCTGTAAAAGCCGAGGATGAGTGATGGGAGTAATTGTGGGCACTGTGGTTGGCGCTAGGGATGGCGGAGTAACTGCGACTGTAAGTGATATGTGTATATATAGTAAATATACTGTATATAGTGATGACACAAACTATAACATTATCCTATGGTGAAAACCACACTGAATGCCACAAACCTGTACAGGATAGAAGACCGGCTGCATGTCGCTCCTCCACCTGCCGAGAGTGATCAACCGTCATGTCTGGGTGCAGGATGATGATTTGTCAATCAGTATCTGTCAGCAACCAATATACCCATCCTATAAGTTGCCATCATGCTGTAAAACATTGCTATACTTCTCAGAAATCCAGGTCCTGTCTCCTGAAGGCAGCTATATAACAGCTATACTTACTGTATCCAGGTCCAGTCTCCTGAAGGCAGCTATATAACAGCTATACTTACTGTATCCAGGTCTAGTCTCCTGAAGGCAGCTATATAACAGCTATACTTACTGTATCCCGGTCCAGTCTCCTGAAGGCAGCTATATAACAGCTGTACTTACTGTATCCAGGTCCAGCCTCCTGAAGGCTGCTATATAACAGCTATACTTACTGTATCCAGGTTCAGTCTCCTGAAGGCTGCTATATAACAGCTATACTTACTGTATCCAGGTCCAGCCTCCTGAAGGCTGCTATATAACAGCTATACTTACTGTATCCAGGTCCAGCCTCCTGAAGGCTGCTATATAACAGCTATACTTACTGTATCCAGCTCCAGTCTCCTAAAGGCAGCTATATAACAGCTATACTTACTGTATCCAGGTTCAGTCTCCTGAAGGCAGATTTTTGGACTTGTACTGGTTAAAAAAAACAGACTAAACACAGGAATTTCAGCCAGTACAGAGAGTCACGGCTAGATACGTCTATCAATCACGTGACTGCCTTCTCTCTGTGATCGCTTAGATGACCTGGGAAACACGGGACTTCCAGTTTTCTGTCTTTTTTTCCTTAATGAGTAAAAAAACAGGAAGTGCTGTGTTTTCCATCTTCTATATTATAAAAATGAAAGTCTGTCTGTCTGTCCCGTATAGACTTCCAAACGTCTGAACAGTTTGACCCCAAATTTGGCACACAGATATATTGGGTGCCTGGGCAGGTTAGAGCAAAGGTCCTGTCCTTGCCAGATGTATAGGAGGGGAGGGGGAAGAGCGCCCCATAGAGATGAATGGGAGATTCTCCACACTGCACACACAGGTGATATAATTAGTGCTGCAGCTTCCAGCAGAAACATCAGTTGGAAGCCTCAGCAGCCAATAGGATTACTACTTTCATTTTCACAGGGAGCTGGAATCTGATTGGTTGCTAGGGCAGTTGCCTCACAACAGATCCACTACACACTACAGGTATACAGGACCTCTACAAACTATTTACTACGGGTATACAGGACCTCCACTAACACTGTCAATGTTGTATATAACCAGGCTCAGCATAACACTACTAATGTAGTACATAAGTAGGCTGTATATAACACTGCCAATGTTGTATATAACCAGGCTGTATATAACACTGCCAATGTTGTATATAACCAGGCTCTGTATATAACACTGACAATGTTGTATATAACCAGGCTCTGTATACAGTCTGATCACATGATGACATCTCAGTTTGGCTATTAGGTATTTAAGATGTTTAAAGTTTTTAGTTTATTTCTAATGTGCATAAGCTACAATTTACTTAAACATTGCAGAACTGTCGGAGTATATAGCGTATAAAGGGATATATAGGGCTCCTGGCGACTACCCCTTAAACAAAAAACAAGGGCATAGATTGGCCTCCTGGGCGACCTTGGAACAAATCTTATTAACACACTGACACTTTATACCCGGGCAGCGCTGGGTTCATTTTCTAGTCTATATCCTAAAAATGAAAGTCTCTGTCTGTCTGTCTGTCCGTCTGTCCTCTATAGACTTTCAAACGCCTGAACCGTTTGACCCCAAATTTGGTCCACAGATACATTGGGTGCCCGGGCAGGTTAGAGCGAAGGTCCCGTCCCCGCCAGATGTACAGGAGGGGAGGGGGAAGAGCGCCCCATAGAGATGAATGGGAGAATCTCCACACTGCACTCACAGGTGATATAATTAGCTGCAGCTTCCAGCAGAAACATTAGTTGGAAGCCTCAGCAGCCAATAGGATTACTACTTTCATTTTCACAGGGAGCTGGAACCTGATTGGTTGCTAGGGCGGCTGCCCCTTAACCCCCGCTTTTGGACCGTATAAATCACCTGCTCACCGCTCTGGCTTGCTTCGGGGCTTCTGGTGTCTTCACAACCTGCTTAGCCAAGCAGTGTGCGGGACGTGCCGGGAATCTCCAAAGCAAGCCAGAGTGGGCAGCAGGTCATGTATACGCTCCAGCAGCGGGGGGTTAACAGGGCGGGCTGCTGACAAACTCGCAGCGGCAGTATAGGGACTACCTGCAAGGGAGGGGGGTGTATAGAGTATGGGGACTACCTGCAAGTGGGAGGAGTGTATACAGTATGGGAGCTACCTGCGGGGGTGGAGTGTATACAGTATAGGGACTACCTGTAAGTGGGGGCAGTGTATAGAGTATGGGGGCTACCTGCAAGTGGGGGGGGGGGAGTGTATAGAGTATTCGGGGTGGGGGGTGTATACAGTATGGGGGCTACCTGTGGGGTGGAGTGTATACAGTATGGGGGCAACCCTTAAGAAGGGGAGGGGGGGAGTGTATAGAGCATGGGGGCTACCTGTGGGGGTGGAGTGTATACAGTATAGGGACTACCTGCAAGGGTGAGGGGGTGTATAGAGTATAGGGGCTACCTGCAAGTGGGGGGAGTGTATAAGGTATGGGGGCTACCCGCAGGGGTGGGAGTGTATACAATATGGGGGCTACCTGCAGGGAGGGAGTGTATACAGTATAGGAGTACCTGCAAAGGGGGGCAGGGTACACAGTACGGGTATTACCTGCAGGGGGGGGGGGAGGTATACAGTATTAGAAACTTTGAAACCTCTTCTGTGTTGTCCTTACCAAGGATGAAAGGTAGTGCCTAAGAGGGCCAGATTATGATGATGCAGGATTGTGTATGCACTTATTATTATGAGCTGCAGGTTTTCTGCGCACACACCTTACTTATGGTCTGCAGTCAAATGTACAGTACAGATATACAGGATCCCAGAACTATACACTACAGGTATATAGGACCTCCACCGACTATATACTACAGGTATACAGGACCTCCACTAACACTGTCAATGTTTTATATAACCAGGCTCAGCATAACACTAACAATGTTGTACATAACCAGGCTGTATATAACACTGCCAATGTTGCATATAACCAGGCTGTATATAACACTGCCAATGTTGCATATAACCAGGCTGTATATAACACTGCCAATGTTGCATATAACCAGGCTGTATATAACACTGACAATGTTGCATATAACCAGGCTGTATACAGTCTGATCACATGACATCTCAGTTCACGTCATTTCACGACACCTACACAGATGCTGTGCGGCACACACATAACATTAAAGTGAACGGACGGAGTCCGTCCCGTTCACTTACATTGTGTTTGAGAAGCTGTGTGCTACGCATGTTCACAGACATGCACAGTACACAACTGTGGGAGGGTGGGGGTGCCATTATAGAGAGCTAAGCGATATACCAGCACAATACCGATACCGGTATTTGCGGTATTTCTCCTCCCCTCAGATCCCTTGCATCTCTGCTCCTAACCTGCCAGCTCAGTCCATCACCCCGCTCCCCGCAGGACACATGCTTCTCTCCTGGCCGCCACCTCCCCTTACCCCGTAGAGCCGGTGACCCGCTCCACGTACCTGCACTGAGCACACACGCGGCCCTCCCGGCAGCCATCTCTCCCTACCCCATACAGCAGCCTCTGCCACCATCACCCCCAGCCTCTGCCACCATCACCCCCAGCCTCTGCCACCATCACCCTCATCCTCTGCCACCATCACCCCCATCCTCTGCCACCATCACCCCCATCCTCTGCCACCCCTTCGGCCCCCCCCCCCCCCCCCCCCCCCCCAGCCACTGTAGTGAAGCAGTTTGATGTTTCATGTATGAGTGCGCGTACGAGCTGCCCGTGTGAGGGTTGCGCGTACGAGCTGCCCGTGTGAGGGTTGCGCGTGCGAGCTGCCCGTGTGAGGGTTGCGCGTGCGAGCTGCCCGTGTGAGGGTTGCGCGTGCGAGCTGCCCGTGTGAGGGTTGCGCGTGCGAGCTGCCCGTGTGAGGGTTGCGCGTGCGAGCTGCCCGTGTGAGGGTTGCGCGTGCGAGCTGCCCGTGTGAGGGTTGCGCGTGCGAGCTGCCCGTGTGAGGGTTGCGCGTGCGAGCTGCCCGTGTGAGGGTTGCGCGTGCGAGCTGCCCGTGTGAGGGTTGCGCGTGCGAGCTGCCCGTGTGAGGGTTGCGCGTGCGAGCTGCCCGTGTGAGGGTTGCGCGTGCGAGCTGCCCGTGTGAGGGTTGCGCGTGCGAGCTGCCCGTGTGAGGGTTGCGCGTGCGAGCTGCCCGTGTGAGGGTTGCGCGTGCGAGCTGCCCGTGTGAGGGTTGCGCGTGCGAGCTGCCCGTGTGAGGGTTGCGCGTGCGAGCTGCCCGTGTGAGGGTGCATTAACGATGAGCAAATGTACAGTAGTAGTTAAATGCTTCACTATGCTCGGCCGGCAGGCGGCTGCATTTCAGCTCCGCTCCAGGTGTCTGGAAGATCTGGATACAGACCTGGGAGATTTCCGGACACCTGGAGCATTTAACTACTACTGTACATTTGCTCATCCCAAGTGTGCAGGCATAAGCTGTCTGTATAAGTGCAACAATACTATGTGCATGCGGAGGATGGGCGGTGAGAAGTGCAGGAGGTAAGTGTGGGCAGGTGAGCTGTATGTGGTTCTGCAGCAGGTTGAGGTGTATTAGGAGGTTCTGCAGCAGGTTGAGGTGTATTAGGAGGTTCTGCAGCAGGTTGAGGTGTATTAGGAGGTTCTGCACAAGGTTGAGGTGTATTAGGAGGTTCTGCACAAGGTTGAGGTGTATTAGGAGGTTCTGCAGCAGGTTGAGGTGTATTAGGAGGTTCTGCAGCAGGTTGAGGTGTATTAGGAGGTTCTGCACAAGGTTGAGGTGTATTAGGAGGTTCTGCACAAGGTTGAGGTGTATTAGGAGGTTCTGCACAAGGTTGAGGTGTATTAGGAGGTTCTGCACAAGGTTGAGGTGTATTAGGAGGTTCTGCACAAGGTTGAGGTGTATTAGGAGGTTCTGCACAAGGTTGAGGTGTATTAGGAGGTTCTGCACAAGGTTGAGGTGTATTAGGAGGTTCTGCACAAGGTTGAGATGTATTAGGAGGTTCTGCAGCAGGTTGAGATGTATTAGGAGGTTCTGCACAAGGTTGAGGTGTATTATCGGCTAGGGACATGCTTGTTGTATCTTTACTGCTGTGCAGACAATAACAAAATGGCGCTGCCCAGCAGTACACATAATAGCACCTTTCCCCTCTTTTCCCCTGTGAAAAGAGGAGGGAAGTGATGATGTCACAGCAGTTGATCAGAGACTGCCTCTTTTTTCAGCACAGCGTATATCAAGTTACTTTAACCAGCAGTTTTCCTGCTGGAGCTCCCCCTGGTGGCCATCACTGGGAAGTATGAAAAATTAGATTGTTAATTTTTCATATTTTCTTACATGTAAAAAAAAAAAATGAAAAACACACATAAATTAACAAAAAACAATATCAAATTCAGTTTTAACACTTTCAATTTTTTTTTTTTTTTTTTTAACTTTGCGACACATTCCCTTTAATAAATATTTATGTGGGAAATATCCTGGACGTGACTAGATGACTGCGGCCGCTATAGTCCGGTGACATTGTGACCGGAATTCTTCCAGTTTCTGCCTGTACTGATCTCCTGTTTATGTCTCTATAATAATCAGGGAGAAGTGGCATCAGATGAGAGCTCTGAGGATGAGGCCGATGTTATGTCGGATTGCCAGCGCAAAGAAGCGGAAACGCCGAAGAAGAGCGGCTCAGGTGGGTAATGGCCGTATTCTCCACCATGCTCACCCCACTGCCCCACCACACAGCGTCCTCCTCGCATCCTGGCACCAACAGGCTGAAACCGGTTGATAGAAGAAAGTAACGTCCTCTCTATATGGAGGTTGTTTCCAATGTCATCATACTCTGCTCTTCTCTATTCAGGATCCCATTGGGCACAGTTCTCCCCGCTGGAGTCTCGTCATAGTTTCCTTCCCAGGACGGGGACAGGGAAGAACGGGAACAGACTGTTACATGGGGAGACACTATTACACCTCGCCCTGGAGATCATCAGCCTACTGATCGGAGAGGTGAGGGATTCTGGGGGATGAGTCACATGACCTCCCTCTTCTCTCTAGTAATAATACAGGACATGAGCGGAGAGGTGAGGGATTCTGGGGGATGGGTCACATGACCTCCCTCTTCTCTCTAGTAATAATACAGGACATGGGCGGAGAGGTGGGGGCTCTGTATATAGTGATATTTATCAGGGTCTCTCCATCCTCAGGATTACACAGTAGTGAAGAAGACATGTGGAGAGTGTGTGGCCCCCAGCAGCAGCAGGTCAGGAGGATGGAGCAGGGCCCGGGGCCCCATCACGGAGCCTCCACCTCCCTCACTGATACCTGAGAGGAACAATGAGCAGAAGATCCTAGAACTCACCCACAAGATGATGGAGCTGCTGACTGGAGAGGTGAGCAATGCTGCTGGGAATGCTGGGACATCATCCAGGAACACAAGGGATGATGGGTCTGGATGATGACTGGATCATTGTGTGTGTCAGGTTCCTATAAGGTGTCAGGATGTGGCCGTCTATTTCTCCATGGAGGAGTGGGAGTATGTAGAAGGACACAAGGATCTGTACCAGGAGGCCATGATGGAGGACCACCGGCCCCTCACATCACCGGGTAAGAGGAGACTCTCATTGATGATAAAGGAGAGAGCAGTATTGGGGTCCCCTAGACCCCCCATCATCTGCTCATCACATATACACAATGTATTCAGTCACTGTGTGTGTCTCCTACAGATGGATCCAGTAAGAGGAATCCACCAGAGAGATGTCCCGCTCCTCTGGATCCCCAGGACTGTCCGGGGGGAGATGACACTGTCCTGCAGGAGGAGCAGGGAGATGGAGAGGGAGATGACACTGTCCTGCAGGAGGAGCAGGTAGATGGAGGAGGAGATGACACTGTCCTGCAGGAGGAGCAGGTAGGTGGAGGGGGAGATGACACTGTCCTGCAGGAGGAGCAGGTAGATGGATGGGGAGATGACACTGTCCTGCAGGAGGAGCAGGTGGATGGAGGGGGAGATGACACTGTCCTGCAGGAGGAGAAGGTAGATGGATGGGGAGATGACACTGTCCTGCAGGGAGATGGAGGGGGAGATGACACTGTCCGGCAGGAGGAGCAGGTATATGGAGGGGGAGATGACACTGTCCTGCAGGGAGATGGAGGGGGAGATGACACTGTCCTGCAGGAGGAGCAGGTAGATGGAGGGAGAGATGACACTGTCCTGCAGGAGGAGCAGGTAGATGGAGGGGGAGATGACACTGTCCTGCAGGAGGAGCAGGTAGATGGAGGGGGAGATGACACTGTCCTGCAGGAGGAGCAGGGAGATGGAGGAGGAGATGACACTGTCCTGCAGGAGGAGCAGGTAGATGGAGGGGGAGATGACACTGTCCTGCAGGAGGAGCAGGGAGATGGAGGGGGAGATGACATTGTCCTGCAGGAGGAGCAGGTAGATGGAGGGAGAGATGACACTGTCCTGCAGGAGGAGCAGGTAGATGGAGGGGGAGATGACACTGTCCTGCAGGAGGAGCAGGTGGATGGAGGGGGAGATGACACTGTCCTGCAGGAGGAGCAGGGAGATGGAGGGGAGGTCTCGCCATATATGACATAATTGATCCTGTGATTCGTTACTGACTTTCTTATCTTTTCTGTCTAGAGTGAAGATTTGCTTGATATTAAAGTTGAAGTTATAGATGAAGAGGAGGAGGAGGAGATGTACATGATGGCCGACCAGCTTTGTAAGGGGTGGGGGGGGGGGGGTATACACATCCTGTGATTGAGGGATAACAGATAGTGGATTTGCCTCAACTCTTCTTTTTGTTGCCATTTCCGGTTATTTCCCCAGTGACTGTGTTGTCTCCTACAGATGGATCCAGTAACTCAGCAGAGAGATGTCCAGATCCTGACGATTCCCAGGATGGTTCCGAAGATGATGCCGACGTCTCTGAGGACCCTCAGGTATTTGGGTTGAGGTCAGACACGAGGAGGTGACATTTTCCCTTCCTCTCCTGATTATTTGTTCCGCTCCCTCATTCAGGGCGAAGATCTGATTGATATCAAAGTTGAAGTTGTAGATGAAGATGAGATGTACGGAATGAGCGAACATCAATGTAAAGAGGAGGAAAGTCCTCGCAGCCAAGGTGAGTAACGTCAGCGCGGGACATACTACGTGGTGACATCGCAGGGGTTCTGCTTTACATTCTATAAAGAGATATATATCAGTGGTGCCTTGGATTAGGAGCATAATTCATTCCGGGACGGCGCTTGTATTCCAAATCACTCTTAAACCAAAGCAAATTTTCTCATAAGAAATCATAGAAATGCAGACAATTGGTTCCAAACCCCCAAAATAATGATTTATTATACTGAATAACATGTAAAACAGATTAATGGTGCGTTCACACCTACAGGATCTGCAGCTGATTTTCTGCAGCAGATTTCAGTTAAATAACTGAACACAGCATCAGATTTGATGCTGTGTTCAGTTATTTAACTGAAATCTGCTGCAGAAAATCAGCTGCAGATCCTGTAGGTGTGAACGCACCCTAAACAAACATTCAGAAACAGCAGTATCTGTGATATTTTAAGTTACTGTACAGTAATGAAGAGGATGGGAAACACAAGGGCTGCGAGAGACTGCAGGGAGCAGGAAGGAATGAGCAGGGCAGATGTGGGCACATACATGCAGCACTCTCTGTCCGGGGAGAGAGGGGTTACAGCTATGGACAGATTACCTCCACAGTCCTGTCCTCTTATGTAAGCCCCAGCCTGAAGTGGAGCTGCTATGATTTGCAAGGTGAGGGAGACTTCCTGGGGCAGAGTACAGGGCTGTAGACCCCGCTATGCAGGCCATGCCCCTCCCCCACTCCCCCTCCCACCCAGTACAGGGAGCTCTTACACCAAAGCAATGCTCTTACACCAAGTCACAATTGTGAAAAACTGAGCTCTTAAACAAAGTTACTCTTAAACCAAGGTACCACTATATATATATATATATATATATATATATATACATCACCCATCATCCCCTTCATGTGCTGTTCTCAGAGCGGCAGAGATCACCGGACAGGATCACTTTAAATCTGTGGTTTACAAAAAAAATTCTTTTTAATCAACCGGTGCTGTATGAGGAAAGAAGGATGTCCTGCTCCAGACAGGAGTCCCCCAGGGGGATCAGTGCTGTGTATATAGGAGTCCCCCAGGGGGATCAGTGCTGTGTATATAGGAGTCCCCCAGGGGGATCAGTGCTGTGTATATAGGAGTCCCCCAGGGGGATCAGTGCTGTGTATATAGGAGTCCCCCAGGGGGATCAGTGCTGTGTATATAGGAGTCCCCCAGGGGGATCAGTGCTGTGTATATAGGAGTCCCCCAGGGGGATCAGTGCTGTGTGTATATAGGGGTCCCCCAGGGGGATCAGTGCTGTGTGTATATAGGGGTCCCCCAGGGGGATCAGTGCTGTGTGTATATAGGGGTCCCCCAGGGGGATCAGTGCTGTGTGTATATAGGGGTCCCCCAGGGGGATCAGTGCTGTGTGTATATAGGGGTCCCCCAGGGGGATCAGTGCTGTGTGTATATAGGGGTCCCCCAGGGGGATCAGTGCTGTGTGTATATAGGGGTCCCCCAGGGGGATCAGTGCTGTGTGTATATAGGGGTCCCCCAGGGGGATCAGTGCTGTGTGTATATAGGGGTCCCCCAGGGGGTTCAGTGCTGTGTATATAGGGGTCCCCCAGGGGGGCTTCCAATTACTGTGTCAGTTAAAAAAAAGTGTTTTTATTAATAAAAGCCCCCTCCCCTAATAAGTTTCAATCACCCCCTTTTTTGGTTGCATCAAATCCAGACAAATTGTAATAGAAAATTATCAAAAAGTCGCATATGTGCAATCAAGATACCGATAGACAGAACACATCATGGCGCAAAAAATGACACCTGACACAGCCCCATAGACCAAAGGATAAAAGCGCTATAAGCCTGGGAATAGAGACATTTTAAGTAAGGTTTTATTTTTTAAAAGCCATCAAATAATATAAAAGTTAAGTTGCATATCGTTTTAACCGTACTGACTCGAGGAACCTATATAACATGTCGGTTTTTCCATAGGACGAACGGTGTAAAACGAACCGCCCCCCCCCCCCCCAAAAGAAAAAGAATTGCGTTTTGTTTGTTTTTCAATTTCACAGCGCATATAATTTCTTCCTGGTTTTTGCAGCATATTTTATGCAAAATTAAGTCTGCCATTGCAAAGTACAATTAGTGGCGCAAAATATAAGGGCTCATGTGGGTCTGTCGGTGAAAAAATGCAACTGCTATGGCCTTTTAAGCACAAGGAGGAAAAAAAAAAGAAAACCCTAAATCGAAAATTGGCTCAGACCTTAAGAGGTTAAAATGTTTCTGTTTTTTCAGACCAATATCTAATCTCCCTCTCATTCCCTTCAGGTTGTCACAGTGCGGGAGGCCAGGATCTATCTCCAGATTCTGATATGGAAGATAACGTCATGGAAGACTTTTCAAACGAAGACTCCTCAATGCTGAACACACATCGTAGCCCCAGTCCGTTCTCTGACGCCCTGGATCCTGAGGAACCTTCTGAGAAACCTTCGGAGAAATCCCATCTTTTTACAGAAAATTCGGATCACAGACCGTTTAAATTATTTTCATGTTCTGAATGCGGGAGACATTTTGCAAGGAAAGCAAATCTTTTTAGACATAAGAGAAGCCACACAAGGCCATTTTTCTGCAGTGAGTGTGGAAAATCATTTACATTCAAATTCCGTCTTCTAGAACATCAGAGATTCCACACGGGGGAGAAACCATTTTCTTGTCCTGAATGTGGTAAACGTTTTATGCATAAGGAAAATCTTTTTAAACATCAGAAAACTCACAATGGAGAGAGACCATTTTCTTGTGACGAGTGCGGCAAATCCTTTTCCCAGAAATCTTATCTTGTAGAACATCTGAAATTTCACATGGGGGAGAAGCCATACTCCTGTTCTGAATGTGGGAAACCTTTTAGCAAGAAATCTATTCTGGTTAAACATCTGAGAATCCACGCCGAGGAGAAGCCCCTGTTATGTTTGAAATGTGGGAAATGTTTTACCAAGAAGTCAATGTTGATTAAACATCAGCGATCTCACGACGGGCGTAACCCATATATATGTTCAGAATGTGGCAAGTGTTTTAAAAAGAAGTCTGTTCTTGTTGACCATCAGAGAACTCACACGGGAGAGAGGCCATTTCCATGTCAGGAATGTGGGAAAAGTTTTACTAAGAAATCTGTTCTTGTTTCACATCAGAGAATTCACACCGGGGAAAAGCCATACTCCTGTCCTGAATGTGAAAAATGTTTTACTCAGAAGTCAGGCCTTATTGCACATCAGAAAGTTCATGAAGGAAAGAGAAAAAGGTTTTCTTGTCTGGAGTGTGGGGAGTGTAAATGCATCTGTACCGATTACATCAGCGTGGAGCAGAAGGCCGAAGAAAAGGAAGACAAACCTTTTGTATGTATGCAGTGCGGCAAATGCTTCACCCAGAAGGCAGGCCTCGTAAAGCATGAGAGAATTCACACAGGAGACAGGCCCTTCTCATGCTCTGAGTGCGGAAAATGCTTTACACTTAAGGACCGTCTTGAGAGACATCAGAGAAGTCACTCAGGCGAGAAGCCATTTGTTTGTTTAGAATGTGGGAAATGTTTTACACACAAGTCTAGTCTTGTTGACCACCAAAGAACTCACACAGGGGAGAGGCCCTTTCCCTGTTTAGAATGTGGGAAATGTTTTATACAGAAGTCGGATCTTGTTAGACATCAGAGAATTCATTCGGGGGAAAAACCACATTGCTGCCCAGAGTGCGGGAAATCCTTTATCCACAGATCGGACCTAGTCGTGCACAAGAGAATCCACACAGGAGAGAAGCTGTATTCTTGCTCAGAATGTGGGAGAGGTTTTACACGTAAAAGTCAGTTTGAGATACATCAAAGAAGTCACACAGGGGAGCGTCCGTTCACGTGTCCAGAGTGTGGAAAATGCTTCAACCAGAAATCGAATCTAGTTAGACATCAAGGAACGCACTACATTACCAAGTCTAGCAAAATGGCGCTTCTGGATGGAATTAGCATTGGGGTCCCACACTCTCGGATTATAGTTACCTGAAGATCCACTGGCACAAGTCTCATGGTACGGTTCAGTCAGGAGGCGCCAGGGTCCAGCGATGACTGTTGGGATGATGGGACCTGCTGCTCCCCTCCCCCGCCAAGCTGCTGGGATGGTTCAGATGTTAAGATGGCGGCCGATGGCTTCTAGACTACAGACTCTTATAAATTATAATTTTTAAACACTAAATATGCAGAAAGCTGAGGATTTCCCTGGCTGGTCGGGAGCGTGAGGATTAGAGTATGACATCTTGGCTACATGTACAGGTTAGGCATTGAGGCTGTCTATAGCTTAGGTGTTAAAAAATGGAATGTCCAAACCACCCCCACCCCCCGCGCACCATCTTGGGACTCACGTCTCTTCCCTTTCTGTGTTACAACGTTTCAGCTATTATTGTGATTTTTCTGTTCTCTGAAAATGATCATAATATATTTCCATCGGAGCATGTTGGTTGGTTTCCTTGTATATGATACATTGTGCGTTTCTTTGTGACGGAATATCCACATGACAATCCTGGGCTGGGACCGATAAGAAACTTGCAAGAACAACCGCTTCCATGAAGAACCATCGCTGACCCAATCCTACGTGAGAGAGGTAAGGTGTAAGCAGATGGACTCGCTCCGCATCCTCCTGTAGAGCTATATGAGAAGGAATGGCTCACAGTGTAAGATCTTGTGCGCTCCATGGAAGATACAAGATGGAGGCTTCACATCATAAATATCCCGCTTCCTCCCCAGGAGTGTAACTACCATTTATAAAAACTTCTGCCATTTCACAGCGGCACATCAGAACTAAGGGGTCTGTGTGACCTCACTTTTGCAAATGCCAAGGCCTCTCTAGCAAGATGCCGCCGCCATTATTTCGAGTTTGGCAATAAGCCCAGCAAGACCCTGGCCCGGGCCCTACGGTTGCAGAGAGTCCGCTCTTTTATCCCTCAGGTCTCTTCAGCTGCCGGCTCACGATTGACCCATAGCAGACTCTTTTGTTCCTACTGTGTGAACCTCTGGTCTCTCTCCCACCGCGGACCCTATCGGCCCTGACTCCTTTAACTCTTCCATCTCCTCCTCCCTGCTGGACTCCGGTTTTCCTCCTTTGCCAGAGGAAAGAAGTTCCTTTCTTGAGTCGCTTATCACTGCTATGGAATGGGATTGGGCGATTAAGTCCTCCCCTTCTGGCAAAGCCCCCAGTCCAGATGGCCTTACATTGCCCTATTACAAATACTTTGGTCCCCTTCTTGATCATTTCCTTTCTGCATATAACTATCTCTACGGGCTCCACTCTCCCCCCAGACTCTCTACATGCCCATATCTCTCATTACCAAGGAAAGCAAAGACTCCTCCCAATGTCAAAATTATTGTCCTATATCCCTTCTGGACCTGGACCTTAAAGTGATTCTGTACCCACTTTGTGCCCCCCACAACTACTCATACCTTCCTGTAGCTGATGATAAGTTCTTGCTGGTGGTATGTTTATTATCTCTGGTGTCTCCTTCCAGTGCCCGAAAATCATACTTTACTGTAGCTGGAACCGTAGGCGGCGGTGACCCAAACACGTCATTGCGTCAGCGCCGGGGGGTTACGAGGCGGCGCATGCGCAATCAATGCGATGACTGGGCGCCAGACAGAGGGCGGTCAGCGGGAGGCGGGGGAGACAGAGAAGACCACCACACAGGCGGTGCTGGCCTAGGGCACGATCGCTCTAGGCCACGTCTCTTAGACACGGTACCAGCTACAGGATAGTATAATTTTCGGGCACTGGAAAGCGACACCAGCGATGATAAACATACCACCAGCAAGAACTTATCATCAGCTACAGGAAGGTATGAGTAGTTGTGGGGGGCACAAAGTGGGTACAGAGTCACTTTAAATTCTTTTCCAAAAATTTACCTGCCCGCCTTACCCCTCTTCTACCCATCATACATCCTGACCAGGTGGGTTTCATGCTCATGAAAGAAGCCCATGACAACCCTACCAGGGCCCTTAACATTATCCACCACGCCTGTTCTGCAGACCTTCCAACCATGCTATTATCCACTGATACGGAGAGGGCCTTTGACCAAGTCAGTTGGCCCTTCCTCTTTGCCACGCTCAGACACCTTGGCCTTGGATTGGCTCCTTACACTCCCACCCCTCGGCTCAGGTCTCGGTCAATGGCCTTCTCTCTTCATCATTTCCTATACCTAACTGGATGTAACATGGCTGCCCCCTCTCCCTCCTTTTTTTAGCTTGACCCTTGAGACTTTTCTCCGGCATGTCAGGAACAATGCAAATATTTCTGGGGTGCGAGTGGGTCCTGTAGAACATAAAGTTGCAGCTTATGGAGACAATCTTTTGTTCTTCCTTGCTCGACCTTCAGTCTCCCTCCCTAATCTCTCTGAGCTTTCACGTTACCAAACCCTTTCTAGTTACAAGATCAACTAACAAAAATCTGAAGCGCTCAACCTTTCTCTTCCCTCCTCTGTAGCTACCTCTTTGGAGTCCTCTTTTCCCTTCCGCTGATCACGTACCTCTCTGACATACCTAGGAGTTCAACTCACACCCTTTGTTTCTGACACATTCAGGGTACAAACCCACTTGCCGGATCTGCAGCGAGTCTCCTTGCTGCGTTTTTGCAGCAAGACTCGCTGCAGATCCTGGCCCTATACTTTCAATAGCAGAGAAACTCGCAGCAGGGTTGTTGCGATTTTGTCTGCAACCCGCCCCATTAACCCGCCGGACATTATACATTACCGGGTCCCCGTTCCTGCTTGCTTCGGGGCTCCCGGTGTCTTCACGGCCCGCCCGGCCAATCAGTGCGCTGCGGCAGGGCAGCGCACTGATTGGCCGGGCAGAACGTGCCGGGAGCCGCCGAAGCAAGCAGGAGCGGGGACCTGGTAATGTATATCCTGCCCGCCCCCCTGCAGCCCCGATCGCCCCGCAGCCCCGGCCGCCCCCCCCGCAGCCCCGGCCGCCCGATCGCCCCCCAGCAACCCCGGCCGCCCGATCGCAGCCCCGGCCGCCCGATCGTCCTCCTATAGCCCCGGCCGCCCGATCGACCCCCCCCCCCCCCCCCCCCGCAGCCCCGGCCAACCGCCCCCCCCCCCCCCCCCTGCAGCCCCGGCCGGGGGGACGATCGGGCGGCCGGGGCTGCGGGGGGACGATCGGGCGGCCGGGGCTGCGGGGGGGGGATGGGGGCGGCGGCCGGGGGGGGGGGGGGCGGCCGGGGCTGTGGGCGGCTGGCTGGAGCATATACTTCACCTGGTCCCCGCTCTGGCTTGCTGAAGACATCGGGAACTGCCGGAGCCGGGATCAGGTGAAGTATCAGCTCCGGCGGCCGGGGGGTTAATGGGGAGGGCTGCAGACAAACTCGCAGCAGGGATGTACATCCCTGCTGCGTGTTTGTCTGCCATTAAAAGCATAGGGCCGGGATCTGCAGCGAGTCTCGCTGCAAAAACGCAGCATGAAGACTGGCTGTAGACCCGCCAAGTGGGTTTGTAACCTCAAGGCGAATTTTCCGCCTATGCTTAAACGCATTGAAACAGATTTGCTCCGGTGGCACAAGGCTACCTTCACATGGTTTGGGCGCTGTTCTATCTTTAAGATGAATGTTCTGCCTTGCTTGTATCTTTTTCCAGGCCCTCCAGGTGGCGGTGCCCTTGTCTTACATCCGGCAACTCTTTTTTTTTAAATATATCTTTATTAGCGCCTTGACAATACAGTGAAAAACCGTGTTGGCGTCGCAGCGCCCATTTTATAATTTTATCGTAGCAAATTTACGAATAAGAGATAACAGAACAGATTCAAACTCAAATTTCCAAAGCAGGATCAACGTAAACCTTGGTTGATCCAATAAAAACATCATAAGAAAAAGAAAACAAAAAGGAACAAAAACAAGGGTTCACTAAGTCAAGATGTAACTGGTACACACCAAGTAGCTAGTACTGAACATGGTCTTGTAGATCTGGTACATCTTATAGATGAGGGGCGTCTCCAGACATACCCAGTCGATCATAAACCGGGTGCTAGGTAGTAGCGGTCGCACCCCCATGATACCCACCAAGTCCATTAAAGGAGAAAGAGGACAGAAGTGTAGAAAAAAAGAAAGAGAAGAGGAGGAAAAGAGAGAGAAAGAGAGAAAAAAAAAAAAAAAAAGACAAACAGGCAACACAACCACACAACTCGACAACATACTTCACACACAAGGCAAGAGGGGGGGGGGGGGGGGGGGGGGGAAGGGGGACACAGAAGAGAGGTCGCTGAAGGGGTCTCGTGGGAACGTAATCCTATAGAAGCCGGCCTCCAAGCATAGACTGCATCAACCTCATGGAGGCAGCCTAAGAGGGCCCAGCGCCTCCTTAAGGTCTTCCTTTAGGTACCAAGTAGAATGTCTATATGGGTAAACAAAGGAATGGACCTGTTCTCTCGTGAAATGCTTCAGAAGAAACGTCCTCCATTTAGAGAAAAACTGTTTTGCGTGTTTCTCCGTATTGCGTTCCGCCTCTAGGCGGTCTGCTGCCAAAAACACCTTCAGGTCCTCCACCACCATAGAGATCGTGGGCGGGGATGGGTTAAGCCACTCTCGGAGCAACACTCTTTTAGCAATCAGCAGTATACCATGCACCAAAGGTGGGACCGATTTCAACCCGGAGGAGTCGATGACAGTAGCTTCAATAGATTGGAATATTAGGGGTAGGGGTTCTTCCGGCAGTGTTAGTTTCCAATGTGTGGCTATATATGTCGCGACCTCCTTCCAGAAGGACTGGGATAGTGGGCAGGACCATATACCATGCCAAAAGTCCGAGGCCGGAATCCGACATTTAGGACAGTGGAGGATTCGGTTAGGGTGCAGAGGCGAAGCCGGTAAATTGAAACCAAAATAAGCATTGTGCATTGTCTTAAAAAAGGTTTCCCTCCAGACTTCACATATGACGTGCCGTCTCACACTATCCCAGCCCTCCAGGATCTTGTCTTGGACATCCGGGTCCGCTAGTATGCCTGCCCATCTAGAGAAGATGGCTTTTTTGTCAATGGCCAGGAAATGGTCATTAAGGGCCCTGTAGGTTCCTGAGAGGGTTACCTGCCCCGGGTCAGTGGCCATAAAGTCCTCGAAGGTATTAGAGGATAACTCAGCGTTAAGATTTGCAAGTCTTTTCCTACAAAAGGAAGTTACCTGCTTTATTGCCAAAAAGTGACGCCCATCTAAACTGTATTGTTCCTTGATCTCAGCCTCCGTAAGCCACCGTTTTGCCGACTCATGCATGAGCTGCCTTGCTGACTCTATGCCCTTCTCCCTCCATTCTCTAAATAGAGGGTTGGACCGTCCTTGAGGGAATTCGGGGTGTTGCCAAAGAGGTAACCTCTTGGACATAAGAAATGGAAGGCCAAAGGTCCGTCTGACAGCTCTCCACGCCAGTACCGTATCTCGTATTATCAGCGACTTTTTGAGGAGGGGTGGTAAGGAGGGGACTTTAGTGTGCAGACAGGAGAGTAAGGACCAGGGGGCAGCCAGTTCAGATTCCATGGGTAAGTTGGAGTAGTGGCTGGTGTCATTGATCCAGTCCATAACGTGTCTTAATAAGCACGCCAAATTGTAGCCCCGTATGTTAGGGAAATTTGTTCCCCCATCAAATTTAGTTAACATGAGCTTCTGTAAGGAAATCCTCGGCCTCCTCCCAGACCACACATAATGAACAAACGCAGATTGCAACTTCTGAATATCCTTACGTTTAAGTAGCACCGGGATGGTCTGGAGGGGGTAAAGAAGCCTAGAGAAGCTCATCATCTTGACCAGATGACACCTGCCCATAAAAGAGATTGGTAAATGAAACCACCGTTTTAGCTCAGCGCAAATTTTATCTATAAGTGGGGGGTAGTTCATTTGGTAAAGAGAATGAGGGTCAGCACCAAATTTAATGCCCAAGTAAGTGAGGCATGGCTTCACTGCTCCTGATAAGCCTTGCGCTGCCCAAAATGCTGTAGGTAGTTTACGCCCCAGCTCTAGAATTTCGCTCTTTGCCGCGTTGATTCTATACCCTGAGAATGAGCCGAACTGGGCGATATCCCCCAACACCCCATCTAACTGGGCCCTGGGGTCTGAGAGAAAAAGCAAGGCATCATCAGCGAAGAAAGCTACTTTAGCTATTGCTTTCCCCACCCTGATCCCCTGATATAGATTGTTGTGTCTTAGATGTCTTACAAGAGGTTCCAGGGCCAAATTAAAAAGAAGGGGAGATAGCGGGCAACCTTGCCTCGTCCCCCTACACAAGGGGAAGCTAGGAGAGAGTCTGGATGGCAATGCTATACGAGCCCTTGGTGTAGTGTACAGCCCCCCCAGAAATGTCCTGAAGGCCCCCGTAATACCCATTCTGTCAAGCACCATCCCGAGCCAGTCCCACCGTACATTATCGAAAGCCTTTTCGGCATCGAGGGCAAGTAAAATGGGGGTTTCGCCTGACTCCGGATGGTGCCTCACCCTGTCCAGGACCGCCAGGACCTTCCTGATGTTATAGACTGCGGAATGGCCCTTTACAAAGCCGACCTGCGCCGGACTAATTAGTTCTGGCATTAGCATGCTCAACCTATCTGCGAGAATTTTGGAGGGGATCTTTAGGTCGACGTTTATTAAGGAGATAGGGCGGTAGGACGCTGGGAGCAGAGGATCTTTGTTGGGCTTCAAAAGGAGCTTTATATGAGCGGTATTGGCGTGGAGAGGTACAGTGCCTGCATGGAGAAGGTGGTTGAAGTAAGCCGTCAAAGGAGAGATAATTTCCTCTCGGAGCGTCTTATAGAACTCTCCGTTAAACCCATCTGGGCCTGGGGCTTTACAGTTCGCCAGCCCTTTGATAGCCGACCGAACCTCCTCCGAAAAGTCTGCATTTAAGGCATCACGCTGGTCCGCCGTGATGGAAGGGAGGAGGGTCGAGTCAAGAAAGGCAGCTCCTGAGTTTTCCACCTGGGGAGGTGCGGCATAAAGGTGAGTGTAATAGTCCTCCAAGATTTTTATTATGCTAGTAGGGTCACTATGTTGTTTCCCTGCACCGTCTAGTAGAGATGATATGAATTGGGAAGGGAATTGGCCTTTGGCCAATTTTGCCAAAAGTTTCCCTGACTTGTTGCCAAACCTGAAGTATTCAGCCCTCAAGCGATCGGCTGAGGCCTTCACCTTTCGTTCCGCCCACAAGTCAAAATCTGACTTGGCCAGTTTCCATTCATCGCATTTAGTAGAAGTGGGGGAAGATAGATAAGAGGAGTAGGCAATACGCAATTTATTGCTAGCGGCCTTGTATTCCGCCCAGGTGCGTTTTTTCAGAGCCGCCATATATGCCATTACTCTGCCTCTCAGGACCGCTTTGGCCGTTTCCCAGTACAGTGGTGGGTCGGAGAGGTGACCCGAGTTGTCAGAGAGGAACTCTGCCCACCATCCTTTTAGAATGTTAACGAACTTCTCATCTCGCACCATGTAACCAGGGAATCTCCAAACAAATTCCTGTACCCTCCTGTAGGAGCCAGAAATTTCTATGGATACTGGTGAGTGATCTGAGATCACCAGTTCATGAATTTCTGATCGTTCCACCTTGTCCACCAATGAAGCACTGGTGCACAAGTAGTCGATTCGTGACCATGATTTGTGAGCGTGGGAGAAATGCGTATATTCACGATCTGCGGGGTGTTGCAACCGCCACAGGTCCTGAAGATCCGCAGAAGTCAAAAAGGACGGAAGGACTTTATCCGTGGAGCATGTTAACCTAAGGCTGTCAGTCGGTCCTTTTCTATCCTCCCCCACATTCACTACCGTGTTGAGGTCACCCCCAACAATCCTATTTACTACTCCGTCCGTCAACAGTCTTGCTCCCATCACATCAAAAAATTTCCTGTTTTCGCCATTAGGGCCATAAATATTATGCAGGCTATAGTCAATACCCTCTACATTGAGAGTTACCCGGATCCACCTACCATCTTGATCATGTTCGTGAGAAAGCACCGTGTGGCTAAAATTTTTATTAAGCAAAATAAGCACTCCCGCTTTGCCAGCTACGGCCGGAGAGCCATAAAGATCACCCACCCAGAGCTTTCTCATGCGTACCATGTCATTCTCGGCAAGGTGGGTCTCCTGTAGTAAAGCTACATCCGCATGGAGGCGTTTCAAATGACGCAGTACCTGAATGCGTTTGTTGGGGGACCGCAGCCCCTTCACGTTCCAGGAGACCACCTTCATCGTCTAGAGGAGGATCACCAAGAAGCACCCCTGGAAACAGACAATCAGCAAACAAAGCACAAGACTAGACTCTGAGACAAATAACAGACAAGAAACAAAATAGACAAAACAAAATGGACAGAACAACCACAAAACAAAAGAGAAGAAAAAAAAAAAAAAAAAAAGGGAAAAGGAGAAAGACAGAGAAAGACAAAGGAAGAAGAGGAGAAGAAAATTCCACCTAAGTGCACTCTAAAGGGGACACCTTAGACCCCCTAGGCACAGTGGTTAAGGACTTCCCTTTTTTCTGACATAACTGGCCCCGCCGCCCCCGGCAATCAAGAGATGATCGGAATACCTGGGTACCAACCCACCACCCCAGCTAGGGATCCCCCCTCCCCATACCATCCCCACAATTAGCCTTTCCCCCCCTCCACACTATTCAGCAGGGGAAGTGCAGCCCCAACGAACCACATAAGATTCCTCACAGATGCCCCAAGAAACAGCAGAACCAAGAAAAGAAAATAAAGTCAAATATATGCATCTCCGCCCATATGTACATACATACATACACGTAGATATATACGCATATACATATACATACCATAAAAAAGAGAAGAAGGGTCTCGCTGTCATCCCCCCCCCCCCCCCCCCAAACAGAGAAAAAAAAAAAAAAAAAAAAAAACCGGACATAAAGGCAGGGCAGCCAATATGGCAGGAGATACATTCACTTCCAGTAACCCCCTAGCAATGATACCAATATCCACGCCAGAGTCAATGCTAAAATGAACAGGGACCCAAGCAGTTAGATAACATAGCAGACAGAAAGTCAAGCCTGATCCTTGTTCCAGAGGACGTGCCGGCAAGTCTCTAAGGCAGAGAGAGTGGCCATGGAACACGGGTAAAGCCAGTGTCCCATGTTGGCACCTGTGTTTTCCCTCTCTCCCTGGCGGGCTATATAAATGAACTATGCAGCCTCTGAATCAGGTGGGCCACTCCGGCTATGCACGATAGCGGGCTCAATATTGCTGGGTAGAAGACATAGGTCCCTCCGGGTTCAGGTTACTCAGCGGAGGGTTATGGCGTGCAGCTGGGGGCGATGAAACCGGCACTATGGCATGTAGGGGCCCGTCTTCCGGGGGTGGGAAAGTAGACAGCACAATCCGTTCCGCCTCCTCTGGGGTTTGGAAAGTGGAGAAGGAGCCATCCGCAGACTGCACCCGTAACAGGGCCGGATACTGTAGCTGGAAGCGAATTTTCCGGCGGTATAGCTCAGAGCATAGCTTACTGAAAGCCCTTCTGCGCCTTGCTACCTCTGCTGAGTAGTCCTCAAACAGCAGGATGGTGTGCCCCCGTATCTTAAGGGGGTTGTTGCGCCTCCTGAAGGCTCGCATCAGCTCCTGCTTATCATTATAGTCCAAGAGTTTCATAATGACCTGTCTGGGTCTGGGCGGTTGTTGGGAGTGTGGGGAGAGTGCAGTGGCCGCGGGGTCCGGTCCCACCCTGTGTGCTCGTTCCACACGACAGAAGTGCTGCAATTTCAGGGCCTCAGGGAGCTCTCTTTCACACAAGGCATGGAGATCAGGTGGTCTAATAGACTCAGGGAGGCCTACCATTCGGAGGTTGTTACGCCTAGTGCGATTTTCAATGTCATCTAGTTTCCTCCAAAGGCGTGCGTTTTCCTCCCTCAGATTTTCTATGCCCGCTCCCCTGTCCTCACAGCTATTCTCTACCTGCATCACACGCTGTTCTATAGTGTCCATCCGTGCTGCCGTAGCCGACACCTCTGCTTGTAGCTTGGCAAAGGAGGCTTGAATAGCTGCCTCCACCGTTTGCTGTATACCGGCTGCCAGTCGTCGTGTCACCTCCTCAGCCAGGAGGGAGTAGTCGAGGGGCCGCAGTGGAGGGGAATCAGCTGACGAGAAGTCCGGCTGTGAAAGCTGCTGCTGCCACTGCAGCTGCTGGGTCTCCGGCATGTTACACTGGTCCCGAGGCTGGAGGCAAGATGGCGCCGAGCACATGGGGGAGGACGGACAGGTCTCCGTCCCAGCGTCCTGGCTCTTCTGGCTGCTGCGCAGTACGTACCGGTCCATCTGATTCCCGGTAAGGCCAGGGGTCGCTGCCGTCTCCTAACTGAGGTGGTCCGGTGGTTGCAGCTCTATTTCAGCGAGGTCGGGGACTGGCGGGCGCGGGAGCTCTGCTACACGCGACCAGTCATGTCAGCGCCGGAACCGGAAGTGGCCCATCCGGCAACTCTTAACAATTTTTGCTAAGTTTATTTGGGCGCATAAACAACCCAGGCTAGCAAGCCGTATTGTACCGCCCTAAAACTCAAGGTGGTCTTGGACTTCCTAAACTCTGTCTAGGGTGTTAGACTGGCATTGCCATGCTCACACTAAACTATGAATGGGCCTGGAGATGGCACTCTCCCTGTTGGCGGCTCCGTAGCTGCCGGCCTCCTCTCGCTTTGTTGGTCTCCACCCCACTGTTGCTCCGACACTGAAGGTATGTCTGAAACGCCTTTCCCCTGGATTTTTGGCCCCACACCCTCCCCGATGTTCCCTGTGTTGGGAAATCCTTTGTTCCCAGCCCGCATGGATGACCCGGTTTTCCGTGCTTGGTTTCGGACTGGCGCTTTTTGCGCTACGTTCTTCCTCAAAGGCCCGTCATGGCTATCCCTCTCTGCACTCAAGGATCTCTCGGACCCTGCCCCCTTGGGGTTCTGGAGAGCTCTGCAAGTTCACTATTTTCTCCACCCCCTTCCTAACCCTTCTTGTTTTGCCTGCTCTTCTATGCCATTTGAGTCCCTTTGTGTTCTGGCCCCCTCTGTCACTCTGTCCCTTCTCTATAACATGTTGAGCTCTCCACTGGAACAGCCACATTTCTTACCACCTGGGAAGGAGATTTAAATATTACTTTCTCTGCAGCTCAGGTAGAACGTGTTTTTCCATGTATCATTCCTCTTCTATCTCCTTGTACCTTCAAGAGGCGGAATATAAAGTCCTTTCCCAATGGTACCGGGTCCCTACCTGTCTCCACCGGATTTTCCTGATGTCACCCCGCTCTGCTGTAGAAACTGTGGTGGAGAGGGCGTTTTGGTGCTGCCCTAAATTGGTTCCTTTTTGGAAGGAAGGGTGTTGCATCTCTTCTACCTTTTTACTGATCATCAGCTCCCCCTTTTCTCCATCATTTTTTCTCTTGCACGTGTTAGCTCTCTCTAAAGTTACCATCACTCTGTTCTCTGACATCTGATTAACATTGCGCGTGCATGTATCCCTGCTCTTTGGTGTCGTCCTGATCTCCCTAGTATTTCCATGTGGCTCTGCAAAGTTGAAGACATCAAACACATGGAAGACCTCACTGCACAGCTACATGGTCGTGATTCTAGATTTCCCGATGTGGTTTTACTGAGATCAGTTCACCGAAACGGCTAAATATAAGTCCCTTCTGGCTCAGTGAGGATTGGCCTACCCTTCCCTATTCCCTGTCCCGCTCCTTCCTCCCCCCCCCCTTCCTCTTTCTTTGATCCAGGACTAAGCGTTAGCTCACTCCCAATGCTTTTCCATACACAAGTAATACTGACCCAACCGGGAGATATGTAGTGCTCCAGTTTTGTTACACTGCAGTTGCTCGATGTTCCATTTTTTTATGATTTTAGTGATATGTGCCTTTGCAACCCTTTGGGCGTACACTGTCTTGTTGGTTTTATAAAATTTGAAAAATGAAAAAATAGAAAATTAAAAAAAAACAAAACACTACGGGGTTTCGGTGCTTAGAACCCCGCTAATCACTATAAACAAATGGGCAGGCGCATCCTCTGCCCCTCCATCTCTGATCGCCACAGACTGCTGCTATTAGCACTCCTCCTAGTGATCAGCGGGGTTCTCGGCAGCCGGACCCCGAACAATATGCAAGATGTCGGAAGTTTTTATTTTTTAATTCTCAATTTTATTCGTTTTTCAATTTTATAACAAGACAAACAGTAACCCGTCGCACCCGCAGGGCGCAATGACATGTCATTGTGTCAACAGAACATAAACAGGTGTATGGCAAAGTCAGGCTATAACAGATTCCATGGCAATCCGCAGCTCCCAGTAAGGCGGCTAAACATTCAAAGAAAAAATCAACTAGGGTGTGAGCTCACGCTTAAACAGCAACCAAAGGAAGAAAAGAATAAAGTAGAGAATGAGGAAAGCGAAGAGGGTACAAGGAGAAAGTATGGGGAAAAAGGGGCGGGGTAGGGGAGGCCAGTCCTCACTGAACCAGAAGAGACCAAAATTCAGTTGATTCAGTAAACTGATCCCAGTGGTACCAAGTCCGGAAGAAATGGGAGTTGCGACCATGCAATTGCGCCGTCAGATCCTCCAAGCGTTTAATATCCTCCACTTTGCGAAGCCACAGGGAGATGCCCGGAGGGTCGGGCTGGTGCCACAGGACAGGGATACAAGCACAAGCAGCGTTGATCAGATGTCTGAGTACAGAGCGACGGTAAGTCTTCAGAGGGATCTCCGACAGGTGCAGGAGGAAGAATGATGGAGAGAAAGGGAGCTGGTGATCGGTGAAAGTGGAAGAAATGCGCCATACTTCTCTCCAAAAAGGCACCAGCTTAGGACAGCTCCAGAAGGTGTGGAGAAGGAAACCCTCTCCACCACAATTCCTCCAGCAAAGTGGAGAGACCTCGGGAAAAATCCGGTGAAGTCGGGTAAGCACTCGAGGAGGTAAAGGGTATGACGAAGAGGGCCTGAGCCTAGGCAAAGGGATTCAAATTGAGTGGGTGCAAAGCAGGAAGGGTTTGGCAGGGAAAGAAGGAAGAAATAGAGTTGTAATGTCCGCCAGAACCCCAGGGGTGAAGGGTCCGTGGATAGGCCTCTGCGTTGGTAGATAGAAGCATTGACGGCAGGGCTGAGGACTGGGCATGGTGAATGATGTTGATGGTCTGGGTGGTATTGTCCTGGGCTTCCCTCATGGGCAAGAAACCTACTTGGGCTGGATGTATAATGGACTGGAGGAATGGCGTCTAACGGGCCGCTAATATTTTGGAAAAGAACTTTAGATCTAAATTTAGAAGAGAAATTGTACGATAGTTTTGACAATGGGAGGGGTCCTTACCCTCCTTGGGGATTACTGAGATGTGGGCCCATAGGGAGTCTGGGGGGAGTGAGGAGCCAGTGGAGACCGCATTGTATGCAGACAGGAAATGTTCCTTCAAAAGGGGACCAAAGGCTTTGTAGTAGGGTAGGGTGAACCCGTCGGGGCCAGGGGCTTTACCTGAGGGGGTGGATTTAGTCGCCCACTCCCATTCTGTGTCAGTGATGAGGGATTCAATGAAGGAAGTGCTCTCCTCTGGCAGAGAGGGAAGGCCCGAGTCCTGAAGGTAAGCCGAGATGGTAGAAGGAAGGGAATCGGAACTAGAGGGACTTCCTGGTGGAGCAAGACCATACAAAGTTACATAGTAAGAGCGGAAGGCGTCAGCGATTTGGGAGGTTAGGGAAAGCTTAGAACCAAAGGCCGAAGAGATATGAGGAATAAAGGAGTGAGCTCTTTGCGACCGCAGAGCTCGTGTTAAAGTCTTGCCTGGCTTATTGTCATATTCAAAATAATTACGGCGGCAGCGTGCTAGGGCAGCCTTGGCATTTGAAAAGGTAAGATCTCACAGTGCACCCCTGAGGCCTGCCAACTCTGCCCCAGTGGCCACCACTAGCGTCCCCTTATGCTGTTTATCTAGAGTCGCAATTTTGGAGACATGAGCGAGTATCTTGGCCGAGCGCTCCTTAAGGCATGTGGCTAGCTTAATGAACATTCCACGAATAAAACATTTATGGGCTTCGCAGACTACCAGAGGAGAGGAGTCCACAGTGACATTAGTTGCAAAGTAGTTGGTTAAGTCTGAGCGTACTTTGGCAAGGAGCCCAGGGTCCCTAAGTAGGGTGTCATTGAGACGCCAACGCCATGTTCACGGCTGAGGGGGGGCGAACGGTAAGGAAAGGAAGATCATCGCAATGCGGATTCACGTAGATGAAGGAGCCTCCATACATCCATCAGCTGGTGGGAATGTAAGGTTTGTTTGGTGCGACGAAGAGAAGAAAAAGAGAGAGAGGAACGGCCCGAAGAGGAGTCTAGGACAGGGTCAAGAGCCATGTTGAAGTCGCCTCCGAGAACCACCACCTCCTCCAGGAAGTTGTCAACTTCATCAAAACAGCGCTCGAGGAAGTCCACCTGTCCAGAATTAGGGAGGTATACCGTACCAAAGGTACAAAGAGTACCTGCCATTTTCCCTTTAACAAAGAGAAAACGGCCCTCCGAGTCCGACATCTGAGCAACAAATTCCCACGGTGCAGAGCGGGCAATCAAGATGGACACCCCTTTCGTTTTAGAATCGGGCAAACCGCTATGGAATGCATTAGGGAACTTACGGTCCGACAGGACCTGGACCTGATCTTTTCGGAAATGGGTCTCTTGGATGAATGCCACCGAGGCATGTTTAGCCCAGAAGGGGCGCAATAGGGAGGAGTGTTTTTCCGGTATATTCAAGCCCTGCGCGTTAATAGAGACACATAAAACCGAGGACATGGTCAGTGAGGAGCGGCCTATGGGAGGGGCTGGCAGGAGAATAAGGCAGGGGGAAAGAGGCTATGCAAGGGGGGGGGGAAGAGGAGAAGAAGAAAAACGAGAAAAAACAAAGATGGGTATCAAAGACCCAAACACTAGGTCCGGTCACCAGCCAAGAACCTGTGTAAAAATACCACGTGGCGTAACGCGGAAGAGCAGACCAGGAGGAGCAGCTCGGGCAGAGAGCTCCGGGTAAAGAAGAGAAGAATCCAGTGGGGACTACACAGGGAGAGTAGAGTGTGGAGGGGAACTTAAAGACAAGAATGGCGAAGGAAAAAAAAAGGAAAAACTATGTCTAGAGGCTAGGGAGAGGTAAGAGCGACACGAAGAATACTGGAGCACCTATGGGCGGCTGCAGCTCGGGGTATGTTCCTGACAAAATGCCAGCCCAACCATAGGAGCGGAGAAGTGCCACCCAAGCATGAGAGGGTACCCAAGGGAATTGATAGGTAACATATGGAGGACTGGTAGGTAAGGGGTGAGGCATGGGGGCAGTGTGACGGGGGGGGGAAGGAGGGTGGAGGAAAGGACAATGGGAAGAGGGGAGGGCGGCGGGCCGGAGGGGGGTTGAGGAAAGGGGGGGGGGGAGGAGGAGGAAAGGGAAGGAATGGGAGGGGGCAATGGGAAGGGACTGGGGTAGGAGGGGGCCACGGTAATAACTAGTACAGTGAGTCCCTGAGGCGGGGGGGGGAGAACTGTGCATACAATTACAACAGTCCTCACAGTGTAACAGCAAAAGAGGCACTGACAAAGGACGACAATGCCTCCCTTGAATGTTGTGTGAGCAATGCAGGTAGACGAGTGGTCAGGCCCAAGGCAGAGATCAAGATGGCCTGGATCCGTGGCAGAAGGGGACACAGGGAAGGGGACAGGGTCAGGGGAGGGAGATGTCTAAGGAGAGAATGAGGGGGGGGGGGGGGCGACTCAATGAGAGGGCGGATACATGGCCACCTTGAGCAGATCTGTTGGTCCTGTAAAGACATAATGACTACGATTCCAAGAAAAGATACTCACAAGGTATCAGCCATGTCTGGTAACTAAACAGGTTAACATACATAACAAACGTCACAACCCAGAACTATATGTCCCCTAGAAAAACAACACAACCACCCCTCTCCCCCCCCTCCCCCCAAAAAAAACAGGAGGAGGAGGAGGAGGAGAGGCACATTGTGTCGGGTCAGGTCAGGCTAGCTTGTATGGCAGAGGAGTCGAGGCAGTTTCACACAAGTTGTGACGGGGTCGCAAGGTCCAGCGGAGGTGGTAGGCAGGCATGGCTGGACGATCCCGCTCTCAGCGGGCGTCAGTCGGCTGTCTGGATGGAGAATGCGGGTCCCGTGAGCAGGGGGACGGGGGCCTCGGTGCAGCGGCGATCGAGATCTTTGTGCCTCCGCACGAGGGGAACAACCTCCTGGTGGTGAACCCGAGACGGGAAGCGGGAGGATCGGGAGGGTCCAATCGGGCAAGTGCAGATGGTCATGATCCAGCAGTTGTAGCTCCCCAGGTAGGTCTGCAGGAGTGCGCAGGATGTAGGAGGTGTTTTCCTTCTGGATAATTAGGTGGAAGGGGTGGCACAATCTATAGGAGGCCCCCGAGTCCCGGATGATGTCCAACAGTGGTTTTAACAGCCGACGCATGGCCAGAGTGCATCTGGATAGATCGGGCAGGAGAGTGATCTCGGTGCCTTTAAAGTCCAGTGGACCCAGTTCCCAGGCGCGCTGGAGCAGAGCCTCCTTCTGTTGGAAAAAATGAACGCGACAGAGGACGTTCCTAGGACAATTCCTGTCCTGTGGGCACGGGCCCGTCACTCTGTGCGTTTAGTCCAGTTCAATATAGGTGTCCTCAGGGTTCCCCAGATATTTATGAAAGATGTATCTCACCGTCCTCACCAGGCGATCCGGACCGATCTCCGGGAGGCCGCGTATCTTTACGTTATTCCGACGACCCCGATTCTCAAGGTTGTCTGCATGGAAAATCAGGTCTCGTAGGAGAGCCTCCTGAGCGTCCACGCGGGGGGTCAGATTAGTTACCGCCTGGGCCAGCGTGGCATGGCGGGTCTCCAGTCCCGTTACAGCGGCGGCAACCGCTGTCATGGAGGATTTAAGTTCCGCCATGTCCCCCGCATGTCTCTCCTCCATACGGGCCAGATGTGCCGTGAGGTCTTCTCGGGTTGGGAGAGCATGCAGCAGGGACCGGACTTCTGTCAAGAGCATGGCCGGGGTAAGAGAAGAGTGGGAGTCCCGATCGGAGGCGGCCAGTGAGGCCGGGTCGAGTTCACTGGGAGTCCGCAGGATCTCTGGTAAGGATTGGCTCAGCTCAGGGAAGGCAGGGGCTGTCTTCAGAGCAGTGCTCCTGGTTACAGGCACGGTGGCCATTTTGCTGCGCTGATGGGCTGCGGGAGGGTTTCGCCAATCCGAGTAGGCAAAACAGGCCAAAAATGCTTGGGGTGATGCCTCAGATGTAGAGGGGGTCCTCCGGCATAACGGGGCAAGGATGGTGCAGGATCAAGTCCCGATAATGAGGAGCCGCGCCCGGAGCTCAGAACCAACACGTCCTCACACGGCCATGCTCAAACCACGCCCCCATGTCAGAAGTTTTTATAAATGGTAGTTACACTTTTAATATACAGCAAATCCTTATTTGGTGACTTGGGCCGCATTTACACGTTCCGTACGCAACAGACTTCTCCCCGTCCGGGCAGCATCTGTGATGAGATGCTGGAAGCGGGGGAACAATATGTGTATGTGCCGCGCTGTAATGAATCAGCCGCACAGCTCTGTCATCACAGCGCGGCGCATATGAATACAGTTCTCCCGCTCTTACCACAGATGCTGCCTGGGCGGGGGAGAGTCTGTTACATAAATTGTTACATGAACATGTCTGTATTCTGTGCAGAACACGGAACGTGTAAATGCGCCCTAAAAGCAACAACTCTAGAAGATACTTATGTGCTTGCAGCTCTCAAATGGATGAAGCAGCAAAGTGTTTCCTCACTGGCCCCTCTTTACTGTGGGGCAAATACTCTGAATTGTGTGAAAACACGCTGGTTTTAGGTTTTCTTATTAATCTGGCCGCAGACTATCTGTGAGCTGAGGACAGAGAGGAAAATTTCCCACACTCTGTATGGTGGCCATTACACCAAGTCTGCTGCTTACGGCTCCTAGAATGATTATGGCCAAAATGGACACATCCAAGGGTGGAGATGAAAGTTGCCGGGTAATGGCATAAATGAACAAATAAGCCATACCACAGCCTACAATATACACCCCATATACTGTACCTACCACATACCCCCCATATACTGTACCTACCACATACACCCCTACCTCATACACCCCCATATACTGCACCTACCACATACACCCAATATACTATACCTACCTCATACACCCCCATATACTGCACCTACCACATACCCCCCATATACTGTACCTACCACAAACACCCCCCATATACCGTACCTACCACAAACACCCCCCATATACCGTACCCACCACATACACCCCCCATATACTGTACCCACTACATACACCCCCCATATGTCGTACCTACCACATACACCCCCGATATACCGTACCCACCACATACACACCCCATATACTGTACCTACCACATACCCCCCATATACTGTACCTACCACATACACCCCTACCTCATACACCCCCATATACTGCACCTACCACATACACCCAATATACTATACCTACCTCATACACCCCCATATACTGCACCTACCACATACCCCCCATATACCGTACCTACCACAAACACCCCCCATATACCGTACCCACCACATACACCCCCCATATACTGTACCCACTACATACACCCCCCATATGTCGTACCTACCACATACACCCCCGATATACCGTACCCACCACATACACACCCCATATACTGTACCTACCACATACATCCCCCATATACCGTACCTACCACATATACCCCCCATAAACCGTACCCACCACATACATCCCTTATATACCGTACCCACCACATACATCCCTTATATACCGTACCCGCCACATACATCCCTTATATACCGTACCTACCACATACATTCCCCATATACCGTACCTACCACAAACATCCCTTATACACTCACCAGCCACTTTATTAGGTACACCATGCTAGTAACGGGTTGGACCCCCTTTTGCCTTCAGAACTGCCTCAATTCTTCGTGGCATAAATACAACAAGGTGCTGGAAGCTTCCTCAGAGATTTTGGTCCATATTGACATAATGGCATCACACAGTTGCCGCAGATTTGTCGGCTGCACATCCATGATGCCAATCTCCCGTTCCACCACATCCCAAAGATGCTCTATTGGATTGAGATCTGGTGACTGTGGAGGCCATTGGAGTACAGTGACCTCATTGTCATGTTCAAGAAACCAGTCTGAGATGATTCTAGCTTTATGACATGGCGCATTATCCTGCTGAAAGTAGCCATCAGATGTTGGGTCCATTGTGGTCATAAAGGGATAGACATGGTCAGCAACAATACTCAGGTAGGCTGTGGCGTTGCAACCATGCTCAATTGGTACCAAGGGGCCCAAAGAGTGCCAAGAAAATATTCCCCACACCATGACACCACCACCACCAGCCTGAACCGTTGATACAAGGCAGGATGGATCCATGCTTTCATGTTGTTGACGCCAAATTCTGACCCTACCATCCGAATGTCGCAGCAGAAATCGAGACTCATCAGACCAGGCAACGTTTTTCCAATCTTCTACTGTCCAATTTCGATGAGCTTGTGCAAATTGTAGCCTCAGTTTCCTGTTCTTAGCTGAGCGGAGTGGCACCCGGTGTGGTCTTCTGCTGCTGTAGCCCATCTGCCTCAAAGTTGGAGGTACTGTGCGTTCAGAGATGCTCTTCTGCCTACCTTGGCTGTAACGGTTGGCTATTTGAGTCACTGTTGCCTTTCTATCAGCTCGAACCAGTCTTCCCATTCTCCTCTGACCTCTGGCATCAACAAGGCATTTCCGCCCACAGAACGGCCGCTCACTGGATGTTTTTTCTTTTTCGGACCATTCTCTGTAAACCCTAGAGATGGTTGTGCGTGAAAATCCCAGTAGATCAGCAGTTTCTGAAATACTCAGACCAGCCCTTCTGGCACCAACAACCATGCCACGTTCAAAGGCCTCAAATCACCTTTCTTCCCCATACTGATGCTCGGTTTGAACTGCAGGAGATTGTCTTGACCATGTCTACATGCCTAAATGCACTGAGTTGCCGCCATGTGATTGGCTGATTAGAAATTAAGTGGTAACGTGCAGTTGGACAGGTGTACCTAATAAAGTGGCCGGTGAGTGTATACTGTACCTACCACATACATCCTTTATATACCGTACCTACCACATACATCCTTTATATACCGTACCTACCACATACATCCCCCATATACCGTACCTACCACATACATCCCTTATATACCGTACCTACCACATACATCCCCCATATACCGTACCTACCACATACATCCCCTATATACCGTACCTACCACATACATCCCCCATATACCGTACCTACCACATACATCACTTATATACCGTACCTACCACATACATCCCTAATATACTGTACCTACCACATACACCCCCCTATATAATGTACCTACCATATACTGCACCTACGGAGTACATCCCCCCATATACTGTACTTACCACATACTGAGTACTTTAGCAGTGGGATTGGGGGAGGTGAGAGTATGGCTCGCTTTTTGTAGGTACAACCTTTTTTTTGTCTTGTTTACGTTTCATTTATGTTTACATAGATCCATCCATTTCATATAATGTGCAACCCAGCATAAACAGCAGTGACGTCCACCTCACAGGGGCACATTGTATTCTCTTTATTAACCCCTTCGTGCTGCAGCTAGTTTGGGCCTTAATGACCAGGCTAATTTTTCAAAATCTGACCTGTCTCACTTTATGCTCTTATAGCTCAGTGATGCTTTAACGTATGCTAGCGATTCTGAGATTGTTTTTTCGTGACATATGGCACTTTATGTTAGTGGCAAAATTTGGTCACTACTTTGTGTGTTTTTTGTGAAAAACATCAAAATATCATGAAAAATTAAAAAAATTTGCATTTTATGAACTTTGAAATTCTCTGCTTCTAAAAAAAGAAAGTCGTAGCACATAAATTAGTTACTAAGTCACATTACCAATATGTCTTCTTTATTCTGGCATAATTTGGTAAACATATTTTACTTTTTTAGGGTGTTATGGGGCTTAGAAATTTATCAGCAAATTATCACATTTTCGTGAAACTGATTTTTTTAGGGACCAGTTCTTTTTTTAAATGGATTTAGAAGTCTGGTATCCTGAAAACCCCCATAAGTGACCCCATTTTGGAAACTACACACCTTAAAGAATTAATCTAGGGGTATAATGAGCATTTTAACCCTACAGGGGCTGGAGGAAAGTATTCACAATTAGGCAGGAAAAAAATTGAAAATTTTAATTTTCCAATAATATATACGTTTAGATTAAAGTTTCTCATTTTCAAAAGGAATATGAGACAAAAAGCACCCCAAAATTTGTAATGCAGGTTCTCTTGAGTACAACGGTACCCCATATGTGGGCGTAAACCACTGTATGGGCACACAGCAGGGCTCAGAAGGAAGGGAGCGCCAATTAGCTTTTCCAATGCAGATTTTGCTGAAGAAGTTTCTGAGCGCCAGGTGCGTTTGCAGAGCCCCTGTAGTGTCAGCAGAGAGAAAACCCCCCATAAGTCACCCCATTTTGGAAAGTACACCCCTCAAAGAATTCATCTTGGTGTGTGGTGACCATTTTGACCCCACAGGTATTACAGGAAAGTATTCAAAAGAAGACAGTAAAAATGAAAAACTCGAATTCTTCCAATAATATGTTCGTTTAGTTTGAAATTTCTCAATTTCACGAGGAACAAGAGGAAAAAAGTACCCCAAAATTTGTAACGCAGGTTCTCCTGAGTACAATGGTACCCCATATGTGGGCATAAACCACTGCATGGGCACACAGGAGGGCTCAGAAGGGAAGGAGCGCCAATTAGCTTTTTCAATGCAGATTTTGCTGCAGAAGTTTTCGAGCGCCAGGTGCGTTTGCAGTGCCCCTGTAGTGCCAGCGGAGTAAAATCTCGCCATAAGTCACTCCATTTTGGAAAGTGCACCCCTCAAAGTATTCATCTTGGTGTGTGGTGACCATTTTGACCCCACAGGTATTAGAGGAAAGTATTCAAAAGTAGACAGTAAAAATGAAAAACTCAAATTTTTCCAATATTATGTTCTTTTAGTTTGAAATTTCTCAATTTCACGAGGAACAAGAGGAAAAAAGTACCACAAAATTTGTAACGCAGGTTCTCCTGAGTACAATGGTACCCCATATGTGGGCGTAAACCACTGTATGGGCACACAGGAGGGCTCAAAAGGGAAGGAGCGCCAATTAGCTTTTTCAATGCAGATTTTGCTGAAGAAGTTTCCGAGTGCCAGGTGCGTTTGCAGAGCCCCTGTAGTGTCCACAGAGTAAAATCTCCCAATAAGTCACTCCATTTTGGAAAGTGCACCCCTCAAAGAATTTATTTTGGGGTGTGGTGAGCATTTTGACCCCACAGGTGTTTGAGGAAAATATTCAAAAGTAGACAGTAAAAATGAAAAACTCGAATTTTTCCAATAATATGTTCCTTTAGTTTGAAATTTCTCAATTTCACGAGGAATAGGAGAGAAATGTCACCCCAATATATGTAAAGCAGGTTCTCCTGAGTAGAACGGTACCCCATATGTGGGCATAAACCACTGCATGGGCACACAGCCGGGCTCAGAAGGGAAGGAGCGCCAATTAGCATTTTCAGTGCAGATTTTTCTGAAGATGTTTCTGAGTGCCAGGTGCGTTTGCTGAGCCCCTGTAGTGTCAGCAGAATAGATTCCCCCCAAAAGTCACCACATTTTGGAAAGAGCACCCCTCAAAGAATTCATCTTGGTGTGTGGTGACCATTTTTACCCCACAGGTATTAGAGGAAAGTATTCAAAATTGGCCAGTAAAAATGAAAAACTCGAATTTTTCCAATAATATGTTGGTTTAGTTTGAAATTTCTCAATTTGACGAGGAACAGGAGAGAAAATTCACCCCAAAATCTGTAACGCAGGTTCTCCTGAGTAAAACGGTACCTCATATGTGGGCATAAACCACTGTATGGGCACACAGCAGGGCTCAGAAGGGAAGGAGCGCCAATTTACAGGAGCAAAACCGCAGCTATTAATGGTTATTAGAATAGCGCAGTTACTAAAATAAAATAAAAAAAATGAAATTACAGGTAATCTGGGGTGGTTACGGACAACATGGGGTGGTCACGGGCAACCTGCTGTGGTTACAGGCAACGTGGGGTGGTTACAGGCAACGCGGGGTGGTTACGGGCAACGTGTGGTGGTTATGGGCAACGTGTGGTGGTCACGGGCAACGTGTGGTGGTCACGGGCAACCTGCTGTGGTTACGGCAACGTGGGGTGGTTACAGGCAACGTGGGCTGGTTACAGACAACGTGGGCTGGTTACAGGCAACGTGGGCTGGTTACAGGCAACGTGGGCTGGTAACGGGCAACGTGGGCTGGTTACGGGCAACCTGCTGTGCTTACAGACAATCTGGGGTGGATACGGGCAACGTGGGGTGGTTACGGGCAACCTGCTGTGCTTACAGACAATCTGGGGTGGATACGGGCAACGTGGGGTGGTTACGGGCAACCTGCAATGCTTACAGACAATCTGGGGTGGTTACGGGCAACGTGGGGTGGTTACGGGCAATGTGGGGTGGTTATGGATAAACTGAAGTTCTTATAGGCAATCTGGGGTGGGTACCTGTAATCTGACATGGGCACCGCAATCTGGAGGGGGTCATTGGCAATTTGGGGTGGTCAGAGGCGACGTGTGGTGGTCAGAGGCGACGTGCGGTGGTCAGAGGCATCGTGGCGTGGTCAGAGGCATCGTGGCGTGGTCAGAGGCATCGTGGCGTGGTCAGAGGCAACGCGCGGTGGTTACGTGCAATCTGGGGGGGGTTACATGTAATCTGGCATGATTACGGGGAACCTGGGGGGGTTATGTGCAACCTGGAAGGGTTACAGACAATCTGGGATTGTTACTGATAAACTGAAGTGCTTATAGGTAATCTGGGGTGGGTACATGTAATTTGGGGTGGTTACGGGCAATCTGGAGGGGGTCACTGGCAATTTGCGGTGGTTACGGGCAACGTGCGGTGGTTACGGGCAACGTGCGGTGGTTACGGGCAACGTGCGGTTGTTACGGGCAACGTGCGGTGGTTACGGGCAACGTGCGGTGGTTATGGGCAACGTGCGGTGGTTACGGGCAACGTGCGGTGGTTACGGGTAACGTGCGGTGGTTACGGGTAATCTGGGGAGGGGTTAGGGGTAATTTGGGAGTAAACTGCAATTATTACTATAATAAAAAGTGTGTGTTTTATTTTTTGTATGTTTGTCACTTTTTGTACTTTATACATTCATTTTCACTGTATTACTATGATTACTGTGATATTTTCTATCTCAGTAATCATAGTTCAGTGACAGAGACCAAATTGGTCTCTGTCACTTTAAATTTTCAGAGCTTGGCTGGTTGTGAAGCGCATGCGCACTTCATAACCAGCCAGGACGTCGAGGAGGAAGGAGCTCCGTGGATCCGGTGAGTATATGGGGAAGGGAGGGTGACTCGGGGACGGGGGTGACAGGGGGGGTGGGGGGCGACTTGGGGGGTGGGGGGACATCACTTTTTATCCCATGTCACCAATCATTCATGGTGACAGGGGATAAAAAGTGCCGGGAGCACATGGTACAAGCGATCAGCGGTATATAGTATATACCGCTGATCGCTTGTACCGGGACCCCACAGGGGGGTCCCCGATGACTGCCCCATGCTCTCCGCTACCTCCGGTGGCGGAGAGCATGGGGCTTTCATTCATTTTAACTTTTTAATCGCTGTGAACCGACGTTAGTCGGTTCACAGCGATTGCGGCGGCCATCTTGGAAATGATGGCCGCCGGGGGAGGGGGGTTAGTTATCGGGGCACTAGGGGGGTCTGATCTGGGGTCTGATATACACTTATTTCATCTCCCCCCGCCGTAGATTCACGGCGGGGGGAGATGAAAGGTGGCGGCGGCACCGGTAATCCTCTTTACCGACGGTCGCCGCTATAACGTTAATAGCGGCGATCGTCGGTAAGGGGGGGGGGCCGGGACGGACCTCACACACTGCCCCAACCCCTCAGCTACCTCCGGTAGCCGGGGGGATGGGGTGGGAGCCGTCCCGGCCCCGCAGCCTTATTCTCTGCCATCGCCGTAAAAAGCTGATGGCAGCAGAATAAGGACCATTAGTGACCGCCGTAGAAAGCCGTATCGGCGGTCACTAAGGGGTTAAACTCTTCTTGTGTGGTCTGAGGAAGAAGTCGCAGCAGTCACTCCTGAGAGATTCTGCTACACTGTGAGGCTTTTCCATCTGTTATAGTACTGTAAGCTGTCATCTATACCACATATCATTATTATGGACGCCCTCCTGACCCACAATTCTGTACATATATATACACCCCATATAACACCTAGATTCACTTGCTGCTCTTTGGTCCATTTCTTCTATAGAGAAGTCAGTCTGGTCTTCGGGGTCCCATACACAGCAATGGTTACATCACAGCTCTAACCCCAGTAGGCCCGTCCTGATACGTCCCTTATAGACTCTGACATTGTTCAATACAGTACACAAGGAGCTGGAGCGTAATACCCAGGAGGCCTCCTGCTCTATAGGAAACCGCACAACTAGGGGCTATGGATACAGCAGTGATATAGCTGACGTGTAGTAGACATTACAGACATAGGACCTCCTAACCCCAACAACAGCATCAGAACATCAGCTAATTTGTGGGAGCAGTTTCGGGTATGCCTAATGGTTGTACGAACGGTTCCCAGCAACAGCGTGGAGAGTGACAGCAGGAGATGGGCGGCAGGGTAGGGGTAGTAGTGACAGCAGAAGATGAGTGGCAGGGTAGGGGTAGTAGTGACAGCAGGAGATGGGCGGCAGGGTAGTAGTGACAGCAGGAGATGGGCGGCAGGGTAGGGGTAGTAGCACATTACCTGCACCAACAAGTGAGAGAAGGTACATTGTGTAACGTCATCGGGTCCACATGACCACTGTTACATGGACCAGTAAGCACGGTCAGGGACATTGTCCATAACTGCCCTCTGGGTGAATGTAGTGGCGACTAGGCCTGATGCAGGAACAGTCATGCCGCATGTCTTGCCACCACCATTGCTGGATGCCAATCCTTGCCCGTTTACTGCTCCTCCTCCTCTTTTTACCCCTCGTCAGGTCATCATGAGGGGGAGCGACAGCAAGCTATAATGACACTGATCCGTCTGGGGGACAAACCACACACCATGGAGGGGCGGTGGGCGGCGAGGGGGCAGCAGACAGACCAGTAGTTGCTGCCGCTGAACCTAAAGCCCAGTAAGGTGGTGTGTGGCCTAGCTGATTTGGTGCCCGTCTAGTGCATGTGCCCAGCTTGGTGGTGCAGAGCTTCTTGGCACATTACCCAGAAATTGCATTCTGTATGTTTGCACTTTACACATTCTCACCGTGCTATGGCTCCCCTGTCCGCGCTGCGGCAGAAGTGCCTATCCACCGCCTTACATGCTGGAACTACAACCTGCATATGCTGCAAAGAGTGCGAGCAACAGCCGTCCATCCTTGAGTTTCAGCTGCAGAACAACACCTTACACTGTCATCAGCACTACCCTCCTCACCCCATGCAAGCTGGAAAAAAACACTTTGGGCTACGATGAAACATGTCATGGTGGCAGAGGAAGAAGCAGAGCAGGGGGAAGAAAGTCCATGCTCTAAGATGTCTGTCCACCCATCCGCACCACGGTCCAGCCAAGGGAGGAGGACGAGGAGGTGTGCTTACAGCAGGGTGACACCCACAGGGACTCACAGACAGTAGTGGAAGCAGCTGGGAGGATGCAGAGAAGCCAAAGGAGACACCACCCACTGCATCATTTCACTGCCATGCAGCCATTACCGCAATACTCCTCCGTGTGTGACCATACCCTCAGGATTGTACTTTGTAACACTGATCAGTACGAAATGGTGCGATATATAAACGACTTAGTTCCTGTAGTTAAAGCGTACTTATCATTTATTTCCAAACCGACAGGATGAGACATTATGAGCTCTGTAAGATAACGGGTTACACGGACGCCTCTCTGCCCTGGTGCCTGTAACCATTCACAATCTCTGCACTTAATGAATGGAAGACAAATATGACACATGAAAGTGCAGAGACCCCCCGCCCCGGTCAGTGACCATCATCTCCTCACGGCCTGATGGGTGTTGTAGTTCTGGAATGATCGCTGATGTATAATGTGTGAGGGGGAGGCCGTTCTCTCCTCCATGAGGCTTGCACATGGTGGCTTCTGATCGCAGTCCTCTTCTTATTCCGTGGAAGCGGACACAGAATAGTGAACCGAGTGGACAAGGAGCCATGAAGGTAAGATGGAGCCCTAAGGCCGGCTTCACACTGACAAATCTTGGAAAAACACCACTAAAAATGTTAGCTTGAAGTCAATGGAAGTTTATGATCTGCCTTATGTACATGGGGGGGGACATTTATCAAGGGCACCGTTTTTTAGGTGAATAATTGGATTTTTTGCCCATTTTTTGTCTAAGTTCTATTTATGAACAAGTATTCGATAGGTGAATATTTTTAAATGCAACTTTTTATTTTATTTTGGCTGCTTTGAGCATTCAGCCAAAAATTTGCATAATTCGGAATTTGCATCAAACTGGTGCAAGCCTACGTCTGGTCAGTGCCGGGGCGGGCCTCCGCCTGGTCAGTGCCGGGGCGGGCCTCCGCCTGGTCAGTGCCGGGGCGGGCCTACGTCTGGTCAGTGCCGGGGCGGGCCTCCGCCTGGTCAGTGCCGGGGCGGGCCTCCGCCTGGTCAGTGCCGGGGCGGGCCTCCGCCTGGTCAGTGCCGGGGCGGGCCTACGTCTGGTCAGTGCCGGGGCGGGCCTCCGCCTGGTCAGTGTCGGGGCGGGCCTCCGCCTGGTCAGTGCCGGGGCGGGCCTCCACCTGGTCAGTGCCGGGGCGGGCCTATGTCTGGTCAGTGCCGGGGCGGGCCTCAGTCTGGTCAGTGCCGGGGCGGGCCTCAGTCTGGTCAGTGCCGGGGCGGGCCTCCGCCTGGTCAGTGCCGGGGCGGGCCTACGTCTGGTCAGTGCTGGGGCGGGCCTCCGCCTGGTCAGTGCCGGGGCGGGCCTACGTCTGGTCAGTGCCGGGGCGGGCCTACGTCTGGTCAGTGCCGGGGCGGGCCTCCGTCTGGTCAGTGCCGGGGCGGGCCTCCGCCTGGTCAGTGCCGGGGCGGGCCTACGACTGTTCAGTGCCGGGGCGGGCCTACGTCTAGTCAGTGCCCGGGCGGGCCTACGTCTGGTCAGTGCCAGGTGAATTTATTTGTGCAATTTTTTACGAATATTCTATTCACAAATTTATGAACAGTTTGTTAATTTGTCCTATATGGCTGGGTAAAATACTCTGTAGAAAAATCATTTTTGAGGCTTTTTGGCAATGTGGCTTTTTTTTTTGCAAACTGTGCATTTTTTCTCCCATAGACTTCAATGGGAATGTTCTGGTCATCTCAAAAATGCCATTGCTGTGTGTGTGGTGTTTATGTACCCATTTGGTCTAGTCACGTGATGGCAGAGGAAAAGAAAGCTCAGCAATCTTGGTCCACACAAAAAAAACAAAACAAAAAAAGATTATTCACACAAAAGGCCAGAAAAAATGCAAACACAAAAAAAACGGCATGTGCCGCAATAACCAGAAAAATGCCACAAAAACAGTGAGAGGGCACCGTAATAGGGGAAAAATGGTAAAAATGCATCCTCCAGCCCACACAGAGGTCAGAAGTATCTCTTCAGTACAAGCACAATGGCTCATTCTGAGGATTGACCTGGAAACTGAAGAACAAGAGGCAGCAGCACTCTTATCTAGAAAGCCTAAGGCTGCAGTCACACGTTCCGTGTTCCGTCCGTAAAACAAGGATGACACGGACGGTAAATGCCTGTCCTGGACTGTTTCCACGCTCAAACTGTTTCACCGCTCCCGGCATGATGTTGGTGCATCATACTGTGAAGGGAAACCGTCCAGGGCAGGGATTCACCGTCCGCGTCATGGACAGAACATGGACGGAGGTGGCTACAGAGAGCAATGTGTCAGACTGGAAAGAATACACCAGTTCCTGCAGCACATACAGCAGACGTTGTACCTTCCAAGGAGGAGGAGGCTGGTGCATGTCACCTGTCTAATAGCTGCGATGTTGTGGTCAGTGCTGGGGAGTAGAACAGCTCAGACGTCACTGCTCCCAATACACAGAGAGGGAGCGGGAAGTGAATAAATACAGACAATCTTTTACGCTTAGTGCAGTTCCATGACAATTCTTTGTCGATTTAATGTCCTGAACCATTTCCTGCCATGATCAGAGGCTTCTCCTCCAGCAGTGAGGCGTGTCAGGCTACAGCCATCACCCATAGCTCCCATGGGGGCTTTGAGGCAGTACCAGGTGTCAGGCTACAGCCATCACCCATAGCTTCCATGGGGGCTCTGAGGCAGTGCCAGGTGTCAGGCTACAGCCATCACCCATAGCTCCCATGGGGGCTCTAAGGCAGTGAGACGTGTCAGGCCTGCTACAGCCATCACCCATAGCTCCCATGGGGACTCTGAGGCAGTGCCAGGTGTCAGGCCTGCTACAGCCATCACCCATAGCTTACATAGGGGCGGTCAGGCCTGCTACAGCCATCACCCATAGCTTCCATGGGGGCTCTGAGGCAGTGAGACGTGTCAGGCCTGCTACAGCCATCACCCATAGCTTACATAGGGGCGGTCAGGCCTGCTACAGCCATCACCCATAGCTCCCATTGGGGCTCTGAGGCAGTGAGACGTGTCAGGCCTGCTACAGCCATCACCCATAGCTCCCATGGGGGCTCTGAGGCAGTGCCAGGTGTCAGGCCTGCTACAGCCATCACCCATAGCTCCCATGGGGTCTCTGAGGCAGTGCCAGGTGTCAGGCCTGCTACAGCCATCACCCATAGCTTACATAGGGGCTGTCAGGCCTGCTACAGCCATCACCCATAGCTTACATAGGGGCTGTCAGGCCTGTTACAGCCATCACCCATATCTCCCATGGGGTCTCTGAGGCAGTGATCACCACACGCAGGAAGCTACGACGGCTTCTCACACACTCTCTGATGTTCGATGAGGTTAGCCTTCCTCGTGTAACACTTCCCACACTGAGAACAGGAGAACGGTTTCTCCCCCGTGTGAATTCTCTGATGCGTGACAAGGTTCGATTTTGACGTGAAGCATTTCCCACAACTTGCACAGGAAAATGGTTTCTCCCCAGCGTGAATTTTCTGATGTTCGTCGAGGTTACACTTCTTGGTAAAACATTTCCCACACTCAGCACAAGGAAACGGCTTCTCCCCAGTGTGAACACGCTGATGTTTCACAAGGTTGTACTTCCATGTAAAGCATTTCCCACATTCAGAACATGAATACCACTTCTGAGCGGTGTGGAGGCTCTGGTGCTGCATTAGATCCAGTTTCTGAGTGAAGCGTTTCCCGCACACCGAGCACGAGAACAGCCTCTTGCCAGTGTGGTGACTCCTCTCATGTCTAAAAAGTTCAGACTTTCTTGCAAAACACTTTTCACACTCGAAGCATGAGAAGGGCTTCTCACCCGTGTGAATTCTCTGATGCTCGACAAGATTGGATTTTTTGGTAAATGATTTCCCGCAATCAGAACATGAAAAGGGCTTCTCCCCCGTGTGAATTCTCTGGTGCTGAACAAAGTCACATTTCTGAGTAAAACATTTCCCACACTCAGAACATGGAAACGGCTTCTCCCCTGTGTGAATTCTTTGATGTCGAATAAGATTTGCCTTCTTTTTAAAGTACTTCCCACATTCAGAACATGGATATAAGTTGACAGGAATGTGATCTGCACTTGTATCGAGGGAGTGCTCCTCATCATTGGAGGGTGGATCTCTACTGTGAGGCGTCTGGGGCGTGTCTGTGCTGATAGCCACCGGAACCTCTTCCTCCTTAATGTCACTCGCTATGTGCATCTCCTCCTCCTCCTCTTCGTCAACAACCTTAACATTAAGTAAATCTTCATCCTGAGCAGACAAAAAAACAAGTCATTCACCAGAGTTTTAAAGGGGCATTACGGTAAAAAATCTTTTTCTTTCAAACCAACTGGTGTCAGAAAGTGGTGTATTCTCTCCAGTCTTGCAGTACTTATCAGCTGCTGTCTGTCCTGCAGGAAGTGGTGTATTCTCTTCAGTCTGACACAGTGCTCTCTGCTGCCACCTCTGTCCATGTCAGGAACTGTCCAGAGCAGCAGGAAATCCCCATAGAAAACCTCTTCTGCTCTGGACAGTTAATGACATGGACAGTGGTGGCAGCAGAGAGCACTGTGTCAGACTGAAGAGAATACGAGAATACACCACTTCCTGCAGAACATACAGCAGCTGATAAGTACTTGAATACTGGAGATTTTTATGTAGAAGTAAAATTACAAATCTATGGAACTTTCTGACACCAGTTGATTCAGGGGAGAGGAATTTGCTGGAGTACCCCTTTAATAACATGACTAATTTGGATTATATTAAGAGTCCGGTGATCGGTACCTGATGATCTTGTGAGATGTCGATATCTTCCTCATCCTCCAGATCATCTGCAGAGTACAGAGGACTGGGACAGATGTCTTCAGGCTCTTGCGTTCTCTTGTTGGATCCATCTGTAGGAAACACAGTGACAGGATACGCTGATTATCATGTAATTTCTGAGTTATATATGGGATTAGGAGACCCTCATAGTGGAATGATGTCAGCTGCTATACAACATGACGGCATCAGCAGCGACATATGTCACAGAATAAACGCTATAAAACATAGGTACGCCAAAGCATAAAAACTACGAGAACATCTAAACAATGAAAATCCTCAGAACACTCCGGGGTCAAGAGGTTTCTCCAACGTTGGCGATCCTTCTTGGAAACCCATTACAGTACTCAGGACATACATAACATAATGTATCCTTTTAGATATACTGAATGGTACTGTCGGCAAGACGTGGCGGGCACTCTGGGACGCTTACGAGTCCCATCGTCGACCGCAGTAGCTCTCGACCGGGGAGTGATACCTTGAAAACCTCACGGCCCATTTAATTATTGTTGTACTATGCGGTTTAGCTTACACTGTTATTCCTGCCTCAGGTTGTAAGCCTGTATTTTGAGAGATATTGTTATCCCCATTGCTTCCTTTGTTCTTTCTGTATGTTTTTTTTTGTGTATGTTTAAGTTTATTCTTCCTTTTTAGGGAAGTTTGTGTGTAAAATCTGAATAAAAATATATTTAAAAAAAAAAAAAAAAAGAAAATCCTCAGAAAGAAAACAAATAACCCACAACCCAATGTATGAGGAGGGAGACGCCCGCGGCCGAGGAGGGAGACGGCTGCGGCCGAGGAGGGAGATGCAAGGGAGACGCCTGTGGCCGAGGAGGAAGATGGTTGCCTGCGAGGAGGGAGACGCGAAGGAGACGCCTGCGGCCGAGGAGGGAGATGCGAGGCAGATGCCTGCGGCCGAGGAGGGAGACACCTGCGCCTGAGGAGGGAGATACCGGCGGCCGAGGAGGGAGACTTCCGCCACCGAGGAGGGAGACGCCAGCCACCAAGGAGGGAGACGGCCGAGGAGGGAGATGCAAGGGAGACGCCTGCGGCCGAGGAGGAAGATGGCTGCCTGCGAGGAGGGAGACGCGAGGTAGACGCCTGCGGCCGGGGAGGGAGACGTGAGGCAGATGCCTGCGTCTGAGGAGGGAGACACCTGCGTCTGAGGAGGGAGACACCGGCGGCCGAGGAGGGAGATACCGGCGGCCGAGGAGGGAGACGCCCGCCACCGAGGAGGGAGACGCCCGCCGCCGAGGAGGGAGATGCAAGGGAGACGCCTGCGGCCGAGGAGGAAGATGGCTGCCTGCGAGGAGGGAGACGCGAAGGAGACGCCTGCGGCCGAGGAGGCAGACGTGAGGTAGACGCCTGCGGCCGGGGAGGGAGACGTGAGGCAGATGCCTGCGGCCGAGGAGGGAGACACCTGCGTCTGAGGTAGAGTAACAGAGGAGGCTGCGAAGTAACAGAGGAGGCTGCGGGGTAACAGAAGATAGGTGACTCCTCTGCATACAGAAGTTATTACTCACCTGGGCTGATCTCTAGTAGACTGTCACCTTCCTTAGAGGGCTGGTCTCCCATCATATACATCTCCTCCTCCTCTTCTTCCTCCTCCTCTTCCTCGATAACTTCTACTTTAATATCAATCAGATCTTCATCCTATGGAAACAGTCAGAGGACATAACTCTTCCCTAAGGCCGGATGTTCTCATCAGAGTCACCATTATCCACCTGAGGATCCTGCTCCACCTCTTCCTCTGGACACTCCGGAGAGTACGGGGGGCCGGGAACTCTCCCCGGTGGATTCCTTCTCACTGACCGACCTGGAAGGAATATACATGACAGTCCACATCTACCGGTCATGTGACCACCAGAGCCGAGCGATTGTAAGTGACTGTCAGAAGGATGGCTGCTCTTACCCGGTGATGTGAGGGGCCGGTGGTCCTCCATCATGGCCTCTCAGGACAAATCCTCCTGTCCTTCTCTGGACTCCTTATTGTGTATGGAGAAATCCTGACACCTTATAGGAACCTGACACACACAATGATCCAGTCATCATCCAGACCCATCATCCCTTGTGTTCCTGGATGATGTCCCAGCATTCCCAGCAGCATTGCTCACCTCTCCAGTCAGCAGCTCCATCATCTTGTGGGTGAGTTCTAGGATCTTCTGCTCATTGTTCCTCTCAGGTATCAGTGAGGGAAGTGGAGGCTCCGTGATGGGGCCCCGGGCCCTGCTCCATCCTCCTGACCTGCTGCTGCTGCTGGGGGCCACACACTCTCCACTACTGAAATCCTACGTATGGAGGAAGTTCAGACATAATGTAATGGTCATTAGTAATTTGGCATCCACATATCAACCCCTGACCCACAATGCATCACTCCCGGGGCCACACTACAATGCATCACTCCCGGGGCCACACTACAAAGCATCACTCCCGGGGCCACACTACAATGCATCACTCCCGGGGGCCACACTACAATGCATCACTCCAGGGGCCACACTACAATGCATCACTCCCGGGGCCACACTACAATGCATCACTCCTGGGGCCACATTACAATGCATCACTCCTGGGGCCACATTACAATGCATCACTCCAGGGGCCACACTACAATGCATCACTCCCGGGGCCACACTACAATGCATCACTCCAGGGGCCACACTACAATGCATCACTCCAGGGGCCACACTACGATGCATCACTCCCGGGGCCACACTACAATGCATCACTCCAGGGGCCACACTACGATGCATCACTCCCGGGGCCACACTACAATGCATCACTCCCGGGGCCACACTACAGTCTTCTTGTCTCGGCTCGTCCATGCTGCACCGGTATAAGCCGATCCTCCTGACTCTGACATCATGTGACACTACCGCCCCCTCCTGGTTTATAATCTCTACTACATAATACATCCATCACTGTCTCCTCCTCTCGTATCTCATCAGGATCAGTAGCAGAAAATCATCTCTGCACAAGTGGTGCTCGTAACTACTGGGGTACTCCTCCTCTACTATAGTGTATATGGGGGTCTCCTCCTCTACTATAGTGTATATAGGGGGTCTCCTCCTCTACTATAGTGTATATGGGGGTCTCCTCCTCTACTATAGTGTATATGGGGGTCTCCTCCTCTACTATAGTGTATATGGGGGTCTCCTCCTCTACTATAGTGTATATAGGGGGTCTCCTCCTCTACTATAGTGTATATAGGGGGTCTCCTCCTCTACTATAGTGTATATAGGGGGTCTCCTCCTCTACTATAGTCTATATGGGGGTCTCCTCCTCTACTATAGTGTATATAGGGGGTCTCCTCCTCTACTATAGTGTATATAGGGGGTCTCCTCCTCTACTATAGTGTATATAGGGGGTCTCCTCCTCTACTATAGTGTATATAGGGGTCTCCTCCTCTACTATAGTGTATATAGGGGGTCTCCTCCTCTACTATAGTGTATATAGGGGGTCTCCTCCTCTACTATAGTGTATATGGGGGTCTCCTCCTCTACTATAGTGTATATGGGGGTCTCCTCCTCTACTATAGTGTATATAGGGGGTCTCCTCCTCTACATTAGTGTATATAGGGGGTCTCCTCCTCTAGTATAGTGTATATAGGGGGTCTCCTCCTCTACTATAGTGTATATAGGGGGTCTCCTCCTCTACTATAGTGTATATAGGGGGTCTCCTCCTCTACTATAGTGTATATGGGGGTCTCCTCCTCTACTATAGTGTATATAGGGGGTCTCCTCCTCTACTATAGTGTATATGGGGGTCTCCTCCTCTACTATAGTGTATATGGGGGTCTCCTCCTCTACTATAGTGTATATAGGGGGTCTCCTCCTCTACTATAGTGTATATAGGGGGTCTCCTCCTCTACTATAGTGTATATAGGGGGTCTCCTCCTCTACTATAGTGTATATGGGGGTCTCCTCCTCTACTATATAGTGTATATAGGGGGTCTCCTCCTCTACTATAGTGTATATGGGGGTCTCCTCCTCTACTATAGTGTATATGGGGGTCTCCTTCTCTACTATAGTGTATATAGGGGGTCTCCTCCTCTACTATAGTGTATATAGGGGGTCTCCTCCTCTACTATAGTGTATATAGGGGGTCTCCTCCTCTACTATAGTGTATATAGGGGGTCTCCTCCCCCTGTACAGTGTATATATGGGAGGTCTCCTCCCCCTGTACAGTGTATATATGGGGGTCTCCTCCCCCTGCATAGTATATATAGGGGTCTCCTCCCCCTGTACAGTGTATATATGGGGGTCTCCTCCCCCGGTACAGTGTATATATGGGGGTCTCCTCCCCCTGTACAGTGTATATATAGGGGTCTCCTCCCCCTGTATAGTGTATATATGGGGGTCTCCTCCCCCTGTATAGTATATATGGGGGTCTCCTGTCCCTGTACGGTGTATATATGGGGGTCTCCTCTCCCTGTATAGTGTATATATGGGGGGTCTCCTCTCCCTGTATAGTGTATATATGGGGGTCTCCTGTCCCTGTACGGTGTATATATGGGGGTCTCCTGTCCCTGTACGGTGTATATATGGGGGTCTCCTCTACCTGTATAGTGTATATATGGGGGGTCTCCTCTCCCTGTATAGTATATATGGGGGTCTACTTTCCCTGTATAGTGTATATATGGGGTCTCCTCCCCCTGTATAGTGTATATATATGGGGTCTCCTCCCCCTGTATAGTATATATGGGGGTCTACTTTCCCTGTATAGTGTATATATAAGTCTCCTCCCCTGTATAGTGTATATATGGGGGTCTCCTCTCCCTGTGTAGTATATATTGGCGTCTCCTCCCCCTGTATAGTGTATATATAGGGGTCTCCTCTCCCTGTATAGTATATATGGGGGTCTCCTCCCCCTGTATAGTGTATATATGGGGTCTCCTCCCCCTGTATAGTGTATATATGGGGTCTCCTCCCCCTGTATAGTGAATATATGGGGGTCTCCTCTCCCTGTATAGTGTATATATGGGGTCTCCTCCCCCTGTATAGTGAATATATGGGGGTCTCCTCTCCCTGTATAGTGTATATATGGGGTCTCCTCCCCCTGTACAGTGTATATATAGGGGTCTCCTCTCCCTGTATAGTATATATGGGGGTCTCCTCCCCCTGTACAGTGTATATATGGGGGTCTCCTCCCCCTGTATAGTGTATATATGGGGTCTCCTCCCCCTGTATAGTGAATATATGGGGGTCTCCTCTCCCTGTGTAGTATATATTGGCGTCTCCTCCCCCTGTACAGTGTATATATAGGGGTCTCCTCTCCCTGTATAGTGTATATATGGGGGTCTCCTCTCCCTGTGTAGTATATATTGGCGTCTCCTCCCCCTGTACAGTGTATATATGGGGGTCTCCTCTCCCTGTGTAGTATATATTGGCGTCTCCTCCCCCTGTATAGTGTATATATAGGGGTCTCCTCTCCCTGTATAGTATATATGGGGGTCTCCTCCCCCTGTATAGTGTATATATGGGGTCTCCTCCCCCTGTATAGTGTATATATGGGGTCTCCTCCCCCTGTATAGTGAATATATGGGGGTCTCCTCTCCCTGTGTAGTATATATTGGCGTCTCCTCCCCCTGTACAGTGTATATATAGGGGTCTCCTCTCCCTGTATAGTGTATATATGGGGGTCTCCTCTCCCTGTGTAGTATATATTGGCGTCTCCTCCCCCTGTACAGTGTATATATGGGGGTCTCCTCTCCCTGTGTAGTATATATTGGCGTCTCCTCCCCCTGTATAGTGTATATATAGGGGTCTCCTCTCCCTGTATAGTATATATGGGGGTCTCCTCCCCCTGTATAGTGTATATATGGGGTCTCCTCCCCCTGTATAGTGTATATATGGGGTCTCCTCCCCCTGTATAGTGAATATATGGGGGTCTCCTCTCCCTGTGTAGTATATATTGGCGTCTCCTCCCCCTGTACAGTGTATATATAGGGGTCTCCTCTCCCTGTATAGTGTATATATGGGGGTCTCCTCTCCCTGTGTAGTATATATTGGCGTCTCCTCCCCCTGTATAGTGTATATATAGGGGTCTCCTCTCCCTGTATAGTATATATGGGGGTCTCCTCCCCCTGTATAGTGTATATATGGGGTCTCCTCCCCCTGTATAGTGTATATATGGGGTCTCCTCCCCCTGTATAGTGAATATATGGGGGTCTCCTCTCCCTGTGTAGTATATATTGGCGTCTCCTCCCCCTGTACAGTGTATATATAGGGGTCTCCTCCCCCTGTACAGTGTATATATAGGGGTCTCCTCTCCCTGTATAGTGTATATATGGGGGTCTCCTCTCCCTGTATAGTGTATATATGGGGGTCTCCTCTCCCTGTATAGTGTATATATGGGGGTCTCCTCCCCCTGTATAGTGTATATATGGGGGTCTCCTCCCCCTGTATAGTGTATATATGGGGGTCTCCTCTCCCTGTACAGTGTATATATAGGGGTCTCCTTTCCCTGTATAGTGTATATATGGGGGGTCTCCTCTCCCTGTATGGTGTATATATGGGGGTCTCCTCCCCCTGTATAGTGTATATATGGGGGTCTCCTCTCCCTGTATAGTGTATATATGGGGGTCTCCTCCCCCTGTACAGTGTATATATAGGGGTCTCCTCCCCCTGTATAGTGTATATATGGGGGTCTCCTCCCCCTGTACAGTGTATATATAGGGGTCTCCTCCCCCTGTACAGTGTATATATGGGGGTCTCCTCCCCCTGTATAGTGTATATATGGGGGTCTCCTCCCCCTGTACAGTGTATATATGGAGTCTCCTCCCCCTGTATAGTGTATATATGGGGGTCTCCTCCCCCTGTATGGTGTATATATGGGGGGTCTCCTCCCCCTGTATAGTGAATATATGGGGGTCTCCTCTCCCTGTATAGTGTATATATGGGGGTCTCCTCTCCCTGTATAGTGAATATATGGGGGGTCTCCTCTCCCTGTATAGTGTATGTGAGGCCCCTGCTGTGCACTCAGGGGCCCCTTCCCTCACATTCGGGCTCCTCACCTCCAGCTGCAGACACCCGGCTCTGACGAGGACCTGAAAGCAACAACGAGACAGCAAGAGCGACAGTCACATGACCAGGAGAGAGCAACAAAGAGCCACGACAAAATGGCCGCCGCTCCTGTTCCCTGTGTTATTTACAGTATAGGAAGGTGTTTGAGGTCCACGGTGACCCCGGTGTCATCCGCCCCTCTCTGTCTACTCACCCACCAGAAAGTGGCGGCGGCGACCACGGGCATCCAGCAAAAGAGCGACCCCTGCAGGCCACGACAAGATGGCCGCCGCGTTCCTCTTTTATAGCTAGTGCAGCTGCCGGGACATAGAGCCTGGTATGTCTTCAGGACCACAACAACATGGCTGCCGCCCTACTCTAAAGTGCTGACAGATTGATGACTATAGCTGCAACCAATCCGATTGTATTTGTTGTAGGGTCGATGTCTGAGTGGTGTGAATGTGTGTTGTGTTGGGGGTGTTAGGGTGACTGACAGGGGGATCAAGGTTCAGGTGTTGAATATATATGACAGCGGTGATGGATGCTCCAGGTATATAGGGCTGCTGGTGGAGCATGTACATCTATCAGTGGTAAGCACAGTAAGGGGCTCCAAGGTGACTATTGGTTCTGTGTCAGGTTTTGTGGTGCAACAATCATTCTTGTCTCAGAGCTTACACCCACCATCAGGACCAGAGCGCTGAGCACCTCACCCACCGCCTGTAGAAGAGCCACGAGCGCCTCACCCACCGCCAGAACAAGAGCCACGAGCACCTCACCCACCGCCAGAACAAGAGCCACGAGCACCTCACCCACCGCCTGTAGAAGAGAGCCAAGCACTTCGCCCACCGCCAGAAGAAGAGCCACGAGCACCTCACCCACCGCCAGAACAAGAGCCACGAGCACCTCACCCACCGCCTGTAGAAGAGAGCCAAGCACTTCGCCCACCGCCAGAAGAAGAGCCACGAGCACCTCACCCACCGCCTGTAGAAGAGCCATGAGCACCTCACCCACCGCCTGTAGAAGAGCCATGAGCACCTCACCCACCGCCTGTAGAAGAGCGCCAAGCACTTCGCCCACTGCCAGTACAAGAGCCATGAGCACCTCACCCACCGCCTGTAGGAAGAGCCATGAGCACCTCACCCACCATCGGGACAAGAGTGCAGAGCACCTCGCCCACCGCCGGTATAAGAGCACCAAGGACCTTGCCCACTGCTGAGACAAGAGCAACAAGCACCTCACCCACTGCCAGTACAAGAGCCATGAGCACCTCACCCACCACCGGGACAAGAGAGCTGAGCACCTCACCCACCGTCTGTAGAAGAGCCACAAGCACCTCACCCACCACCGGGACAAGAGAGCCGAGCATCTCGCCCACCGCCAGTACAAGAGCCATGAGCATCTCATCCACCACCAGTACAAGAGTGCCAAGCACTTCGCCCACCGACAGTACAAAAGCCATGAGCACCTCACCCACCGCCTGTAGAAGAGCCATGAGCATCTCACCCACCACGGGGACAAGAGAGACGAGCATCTCGCCCACCGCCAATACAAGAGTACCGAGCACCTCCCTCACCGATGGGACAAGAGCGACGAGCACCTCACCCGCCGCCAGTTCAAGAGCGCCCAGCACCTCGCCCACCTCTGGTACAAGAGCACCGAGGACCTCGCCCACCGCCGAGACAAGAGCAACAACCACCTCACCCACCGCTGGGACAAGAGTGACGAGCACCTCGCCCACCGCCGAGACAAGAGTGTTGAGAAATCCCGCCGACCATCGGGACAAGATAGACTAGCACCTCGCCCACCGCTGGGACAAACGTGCTGAGCACCTCGCCCACCACCAGGACAAGACCGACGAGCACCTTGCCCACCACCGAGATAAGAGTGTTGAAAAAAATGCTCCAACCATTGGGACAAAAGAGACGAGCAGCTCGCCCACCTCCGGTACAGGATCATCGAGCACCTCGCCCACCACTGGTACAGGATTGTCGAGCACCTCGCCCACCGCCGGTACAAGAGCGACGAGCACCTCGCCCACCGTCAGTACAAGAGCTACGAGCACCTCGCCCACCGCTGAGACAAGAGCAACAAGCACCTCGCCCACCGCCGGGACAAGAGCGAGGAGCACCTGACCCACCACCGAGACAAGAGCAACAAGCACCTCGTCCACCACAGTGACAAGAGAGCTGAGCACCTCGCCCACCGCCAAAACAAGAGTGCTGAGAACCTCGCCCACCACCGAGTCAAGAGTGTTTAGAAATCCCGCCGACTATCGGGACAATAGAGACAAGCACCTCGCCCACTGCTGGTAAAAGAGCGCCGAGCACCTCGCCCACTGCTGGTAAAAGAGCGCCGAGCACCTCACCCACCACAGAGACAAGAGCAACAAGCACCTCGCCCACCACCGGGACAAGAGCGAGGAGCACCTGGCCCACCGCCGAGACAAGAGCAACAAGCACCTGGTCCACCACAGGGACAAGAGAGCCGAGCACCTCGCCCACCGCTGAGACAAGAGTGCTGAGCACCTCGCTCACCACAGAGACAAATGCTTTTATTTTAATGCTTTTATTTGTAAAGCACACACAGATTCCGCAGCACTTCACATAGTTTTGCTAATTAGACAAGAGTGTTTAGAAATCCCGCCAACTATAAGGACAAGAGAGACTAGCACCTCGCCCACCACTGTGACAAGTGTTCCGAGCACCTCACCCACCACCAGGACAAGAGTGACGAGAAACCCCGCTAAACATTGGGACAAGACCGACGAGCACCTCGCCCACCACTGAGACAAGAGTGTTTAAAAAAAGTACCGATCATTGGGACAAAAGAGACGAGCACCTTGCTCACCACCGGGACAAGATCGACACGGCATCTCACCCACCACCACCATCATCTGCGGGATCCCAGGAAACCCGGAGTCTCTCTGTAATAATGTCTCTCATGCTCATGGTACCTGTTCTCTCTGTCTCGTTCTAAGTGTACCTGGTTCTCTGTCTCTGTATTGTGTTGCTTTCTGTCTGGCATGCTCATTTTGAGTCTTTCAGTTTCACTTACCTGCTTTCTATTTTGCTTTCTGTCTCTGTCACTCATTGTGTCTCATGCTGTTCTTCTTGGTTTTGCTGCCTTCCATTCTTACTTTTGCTTTTCCTGTCTCTTGTTGTTGCTTTTTTTGCTGTGTTATGCTCCTTCTCGCTTGCTCTATATGCCTCATGCTCTCTGTTTCTCACTTTCTTTGTTGCTCACTGTGCCCCTCTCTCTCTGTTGCTAGCTCACTCCTGCTGTGTTGCTCACTCTCTGTGCCTCTCGTGCTTTGTCTCTTGCTGTTGCTCTTTTTCCTCCCTTATGCTCCCTCTTTATTGCTTGCTCTTTGTGCATATCTTGATCTTTGTTGCTTGCTTTTTATTCCTTGCGCTCTCTATTGCTCTCTCTCTGCCTCTCGTTCTGTTTCTCACTGTCGCTCTCTCTCTGTACCTCTCACTGTCGCTGTTACCTGCTTTTTCTCTGTGCTTTTCAGGCTCTGTTGCTCTCTCTCTCTGTCCCTCTTGCACTCTTGTTCACTCTCTGTGCCTCTCGCTCTCTATTGCTCGCTTTATGCCTCTCTTGCTTTCTACTTACAAAATAAAACATTGTCAACTTTGTGTTTTTATGTTACTGTGTTGTGAGCGTCCGACTTTTGCGCTGTTCTCACTCGTTTTTTTCCCCCCTTGGCTGTGGTGGGGATCCAGGTATGAGTTCATAGTGATGGATCTGGTATCTGGATTGCTCAGATGTGGTGGTGGTGGTCATTGGCTGGCCCTCTGTGCAGATTATACAGTGCTACTGGTTCCGATGTGACTCCATTTTCTCCTTTGTTCCTTCCCGTTCTCCTGGTGTCGGCTGTCCTACAGCTTTGTCTGGTTTGTTTCTCTGACAGCTTCCAGCATTTTTCAGGGTCTTTTTCCAGTTTCATTTCCATATTTTAGTGGGTCAGCTCACTTAGTGTACCTGTCAGTTTAGCTTAGGGTCAGTACGAGGAACGAGGTTAGGTCCCTTTGACCTTCCGGTGTCGTCTTTGTCATCTTCTGCCCCATTTGTGGCGGTTGTTTATCGTTAGTCATGATTCATAGCATCATCTCTTCTTCCAGTCATCTAATGGTAAGTTGTTTTTGTGCATTGGGATATTGATCTGTGCATATATGGTTTTCCTTGTTACTGCTGACTGGTCATCCTAGTCTACCCCACTGTAATAGGACATATACACGTTTTGTGCTCAATCTGTAAATACAGACCATGTACTACAGAACAGGGTTCCCAGCATCATAATAAAGAAGTCCTATTTACCCACCCCTGTGGCCCCCATAGTGCGGATTCACAGCTCATGGTCCCCTGCCGAGCTCCCAGTCCTGTGATGTCGCAGCCCCACTAAGGAATACCCACTCACCCAATCAGTGAATTAGTGAATAGTAAAAAACTGAAAGATGTCAGCAGAAAAGACCACCTGCTCCATCTAGTCTAGTTGTGAGTAGTTCAGGACATGGAGGTTGCACACACAGGAGAGGCCGCTTTATATCTTTCCTTATTCCCTCAGAAGTCGCCCCAGGATTATGTAGGACATTACACTGAGACTGCTAAGCCAGATCACCTGTACACCAGTGTGATAACTCCCGGGGGTCTGACCGGCCATTTATGAAGGAGTTGGAGTCGGTCCCTGATAACTTTCAGGAGTTGGAGTGGGAGCTGCGGCTTACCGACTCCACAGCCCTGATCGCCACCATCTTCATAGTCAGTAGTGTATGGAAGAAAACGTGGCCCTCGTTCTTAAAGGGGTAGTGCGGCGTTTAAAAAATATTCACTAAATAACACATTACAAAGTTATACAACTTTGTAATGTGTGTTATCTAAGTGAATGGCCCCCTTCCCCGTGTCCTCCCACCCCCAGAAATGTGGTGCAGTATACTCACCAGATTACTGTCGACCCCGGCCGTCATCTTGGGTTGAACAACGTAATCTTCGGGAGGCCAGCCGGACCGCTCGAGCTGTCCCTCATGCCAGCCCCCCTCCAGCGCGTCATCAGCTGCTCAGCCGCGATTGGCGGCTGAGCAGTTGTATAACTGGGTTGTATAACTTTGTAATGTGTGTTATTAAGTGAATAATTTGTAAACACCGCACTACCCCTTTAAAAATGGATGAAGTCTTCACACCATATATTTCTAATACCTGAGCTGGGTGTGATGTCCGGGTGGCTGCTAACCAGGCAGTAAGCACCAGTATTGGCCATACACAAGCAACAACAAAGAGTGTTCATGTCTCCTAAATGGAAAGGGAAGGGGTAAGATGCTGCCAGACTCCTCTGCTACCACTGACATTGCTGGGTTTGGTTGACTCTTTTTCTAATGGAGGCCTTTATGGTCGCTATTACTTTCTGAGGGGGTCACAGATGTCGGACCATAGACATTGGTGACAGCAGTATCAGTGTACTTGTTGAGATGAGCCCTTTAAGATGGGACTTCATAGGACAAGTGGGGAGTAAGGGCCCTATTCCACCGGACGATTATCGTTCAGATTATCGTTAAATCGTTCGAATCTAAACGATAATGGTTCGGTTGAAATGCAGTAACGATTAACGACCGAACGAGAAATCGTTGATCGCTTTATAAGACCTGGACCTATTTTTATCGTTGCTCGTTCGCAAAACGTTCGCAAATCGTTCGCATTGAATAAGACATCGTTCGGTCGTTCGCAATAGATACGAACGCAATAGCGAAGAAATACGGAAGAAGAAACAATCGCAATTACGATCATAAGTAACGATTATCGTTCCATGGAAATGAGTGAACGTTTTCAGGTCTTTCGCAATAGCGGTCGTTTGAGATCGTTAATCGTTAACGATTATGCTAACGATAATCGTCCGGTGGAATAGGGCCCTAACTGGGAGAAGCGCTCCACATCCTGAATCTTCTACCAATCTCGTAGTTTACCCATACACACAAGTCATAATTACTATTAGATTTATTGGAAGGATATTTTTCGTTACAGATAGAAGAAACGTTCTGTCCCGACCCTAAGCACTTTCTTCCCATAAAACAAAATACACGCTATGGCTTAATATGTACATGATGAATGGTCTTGGTTGGCGTGTAAAAAACATCAAGGTGGCACATTCTTTCACCTAAACTCGGGGGCCTCTTATATCTATATAGCTAAAAGTCCAGACAGATGCAAAGTTGATATCCTGCAGTCTCCAAGACAAGGATTCGTATATATAGGACGTACTGAGGGGCTCAGTGACTTCTAGTGTGGCACTGTCAGAGGGTGACAACTGACTGACTGCTATACGCTTATATTTTCATCTGAGCATGGTCAAAATCCAACATGTCTGATCACTTTTTGGATAGGAATCAGTTTAATGTCAGCTGTCATTCCTTTAGGCTAGGCTTCTTATATCTTTCTGTTGTCAGTATGCCCTTGTGCAGAAAGCTAACGCTACATAATTTGAGGATTTTGAGATGAGCAAATTCACAGTACAAACAAAGCGAATCGTTTTCTTAGCTCGGCAATCTTCTTATCAGCCTGCTTCTCCCAGGCCTGGATTCAGCTTTTCCAGGCACCTGGGGCGGAGCAGCACAGACTTCAAAGGGCAGCCAACTGCTGAGCTAACAAAGCAATTCACTTTGTTTGTACTGTAAATTCGTTCATCAAAAGTGCGGAGGAACTTCAGTGACCTGATGATGCCCAACCTCAGCCTTATCCTTTACCACCAAGATGAACCACAGTGTCAACCGGGAACCAGACCTTACAGCAACAGCAGTGCCAAATCAGGTCATTTACCATATCACGTTCCTTCATAAAGCAGGTAATTTACCGTATCACGCTCCATTGTAAATCCAATCATTTACCATATCGCGCTCCACCATAAATCTGATCATTTACCATATCGCGCTCTACCATAAATCTGATCATTTACCATATCACGCTTCACCATGAATCACATCATTTACCATATCACTCTCCATTGTAAATCCGATCATTTAGCATATTGCGCTCCATCGTAAATCTGATAATTTACCATATCGCGTCCCATCGTAAATCTGATTATTTACCATATCATGCTTCATCGTGAATCAGGTCATTTACCAAATCGCGCTCCACCATAAATCTGATTATTTACCACATCACGCTCCACCATAAATCAGAGCATTCAAGATAATATATCTGGATGAAAAACCTGTTTAACACTCTCCCTGCTCCTTGTGGCAGATGCTGGCAGTGACACTCTCCCTGCTCCGTGGTGGCAGTGACACTCTCCCTGCTCCGTGGTGGCAGATGCTGGCAGTGACACTCTCCCTGCTCCATGCTGGCAGATGCTGGCAGTGACACTCTCCCTGCTCCGTGGTGGCAGATGCTGGCAGTGACACTCTCCCTGCTCCGTGGAGGCAGATGCTAGCGGTAGCACTGTTGTCTCCCATACCTTCCTTCGAGTCCTGTTTTGAAGATACAGAACATGGTTTTCTTATGCTTGACTCTTATACTATAAGGAAGAAATTATTCATGTGCCCCCCCATCCCTTTTACCTCACAGAACGTGAGGACAGATAGTAGAGCTGCTGGGCTGTAACCACCACTAAATGATTACAGCAGTTTTGAGGGTAATAGAGCAGCACTTACTCAAGTACAGGCCCCAAGGGATCCAGAGACTCATGAGAAGAGCCACACTGGATTGCTGGTGATCTCCAGTGAAAGTCATCCTTTTAAACCCGTCAGCAGTCCAGGAACACAACCAGCCCCACTGTCTGGTGTGTGAACAGTGTCCAGCAAGTTCCCGTACCCGTGTGAGATTAAGATTTAATGAGTGGGGGGGCATTGAGAGTTTTTAGGTTCCGAGTAGAGTTTAATCATCTCCCAGATAAAGAAGAGAATGACTTTTCACAAGTGCCGACCCTCTGATGTTCAATAAGGTTAGCCTTCTGCGTATAACACTTCCCACATTTAGAACATGAATATGGCTTCTCCCCTGTGTGAATTCTCTGATGGGTAACAAGATTAGACTTCTGAGTGAACGATTTGCCACACTGATTACATGAAAATGGCTTCTCCCCCGAGTGAATTCTCTGATGTTCTACAAGGTTAGACTTTTTCATGAAGCCCTTCCCACATACAGAACATGAGAACGGCTTCTCCCCCGTGTGCACCAGCTGATGTTTCACAAGATTGGACTTCCTGGTAAAACTCTTCCCACACTCAGGACACGAGAACCAGTTCTCTGCCGCGTGAACAGTCTGATGCTGGATAAATTCCACTTTCTGGGTGAAATTTTTCCTACACACAGTACATGTAAACAATCGCTTGTTTGAGTGATGGGTTTTCTGATGTCTGAAAAGTTTGGATTTCCTGGTAAAACATTTATCACACTCTAAGCATGCGAATGGCTTCTCCCCTGTGTGAATTCTGTAATGTTCAACAAGGTTAGATTTCCGCCTAAAGCATTTCCCACACTCAGAACAGGAGAACGGCTTTTCTCCTGTGTGGACTCTCTGATGCTGAATAAAATCACATTTCTGAGTAAAACATCTTCCACACTCAGAACATGAAAATGGCCTCTCACCCGTGTGGATTCTCTGATGTCGAATGAGACTTGTTTTTGACTTGATAAATCTCCCGCAAACATTACACGGATATAACTTTCCGGCTTTGTGATTTGTGCCTTTCTTCTCAACATACGTAGGATCAAGAGGATGTTTCTTGTCACTTGCGGGATCAGATAGGAGAACCTGATGGTGAAGGACCGGGAACACATTCGGAGGGACGTGGTTCTGTCCTGGAATAACTGCTGTGAAATGACCAACTTCTGCAGGTGTAAGAAGACGTCCATTGTGGATATTCCTGCCGTTCACCGGTCCTCCTGAAAAAACAATCAAACTTAAAGAACTATAAAGCTAAAGAAGAGAACAGCACAAACACCCCATGAGAAATAGTCACCCCCCTATGGCAGCTATGGAATACTTACATGGCAGCTGAACTCATATAAATATACCTGTAGGGCCTCAGGATAAAATATATTACACACACACACACACTATAGCTATATACACACCATCCAGACCACTGCTTTTAGAGCAGAGTGGCGGTCGGTAGCCTAGACAACGAGCTGTCAACAATGAGTAGCCTATCAGGAGGAGACAAGTTTGCAATATAATTGTATTTGCAAAAATATTCCACTTGAGGACTCCTATTGGTGAATATAGTCCCTACCCATACATCTTATATAGATTCTGGCTATACTATGCCCGCAAAACTATTCTACTTATTGGAAACCCCCTAAATACCCCACATTGTCCCAATGAATAAAGTTAGTAGATGATCTGGAAATGTATAATGTTACCTACTAGAGGGGGCCCGGAGAGGTTCCATTGCATTTGGGAATCTCGCATGTCAGCCAAAGCGGCACAGCGCCCGAGCAATGTGTGAATGAAGGGAGTGACTACGACCTGATATTTCTCCCTTGTATCTGTGATTGCTGTTTTCACTGTTATTGTGATACTGTTGGATCTCCTTACACCTTGTCGCCTCTGCGATGTCTTGTGTTATTCGCCTCCTTGCTATGTGTGCTGGGCTTGACTAGAGATACTTCCCTAAGTGTGGTGTCTCCTTATGGAAGCAATAACATGATTTTGCATTGAACTCTCCATCCTGACGCCCTACAAGTATAACTATAGTAGTTGAGATGGGAACATCCCTTTAAAGCAACTCTGTACCCAACAACCCACCTCACCAAACCACTAGTACTAATCTCTTTAGAATAAATCCTTACTGGTCGTAGCCTTTAAAATGCGCCTGGTGCTTGGTTAGAACAAAAAATGATCTTTTAAACTTGCAGGACTGTGTGATACTGGCGTGGCCTAGAGTGGCTGTGCTCCAGGTCTGGGACGCTTCTCCTTTTTTCCTCCCCGCCCTCCTCATTGTTAGGAACACCTCCGGCAGGATTTCTATATATCACCTGTGTCGCTATAGCCAATGTGCACTGAATGAATGATGAATGGAAATCCTGCTGGGGGGCTTTGCTAATGATGACGGTGGGGAGGAAGAAAGGAGAGGCGTCAGAGACCTGGAGCACAGACAATCTAAGCCATGCCAGTATGACACAGCGCTGCAGGGTTAAAAGATTATTTTTTGCTCTAACCAGGCGCATTGTAAAAGACACAACACTCTCATCAAACAGATGGTACTAGCAGTTTGGTGGATACAGAGAGTCTCTTTAAATTCCCCCTGATATATGATCTTTTTGGTTGAATCAGTCTGTTTTCATAATTCTTAGAGACATATTACACAGGCTAATGGGTAAGTGAACACCGATCTGCTAGATCAGCGCTTGCTTAAGAACCTATTACACGGCTCAATTATCGTGCAGCAAGCTTGCTTTGGTGTAAAATAATAAAGATATACTTACCTGCCCACGTTCCCCAGGGTCCTCCAGCTTTGTCTATGTTACTGCAGCTTACTGAACTTTCCCCAGTTACTGCAGCTCTCGCTTTAGGTTCTATCTCTGAAGTGACAGGCCGCTCAGACAATCACTGGCTGAGATGGGACAGCGCTATGGCCAGTGATCGGCTGAGTGGCCTGTCTCTTCAAGGACAGGTTTGTAAGTCCCTGAGGCGCCTATGGTGAGCGGAATCACAGAAACAAGACAGCAGGATACCAGAGGAAGGTGGACAGGTAAGTAACTCTATGTACACTATCATCTGACGTTGGCCATGCTACCTATTACATGTACCGCTGTGTGGGCAGCAGCCAATGATTTTTAAACTTGCCAAAAGGCGATGATCGGCTCTTTGGCTAGTCATCTTAATTACACGGAGGGATATCGCCCTGATTCGGATGATTATCACTCCATGTAATAGGGCGCTATGTGCTGGAGTCTTTATTGTCTACTAACATTGAACGTGGAGCATACGAGACTCTTTTGTAGTTTGGCCATCACTCACCTGGACAGATCTTTACAGGAACCTCCTCCTCCTTAAATTGCCCATCATCCCTTATACACATCTCCTCCTCTTCTTCCTCTATAACAACAACTTTAATATTGAGCAAATCTTCACCCTAAACAAAGAAGGAAACATTTATAACAACCAGTACTGTGAAGGGAGAAGAGGAAACCCCAGCACCATCTACCTGGGGATCCTGCTGGACATTGTGATTTTCCTCTGGACTCTCCTGGGGATCCAGAGGAGCGGGACATCTCTCTGGTGGATTCCTCTTACTGGATCCATCTGAAGAAGACACACACAGTGTATGAATACATTGTATATATGATGGGCATGTGATGGGGGGGTCTAGGTTGATCTTTAAAACTGATATAAAAATGAGTTACTCCTCCTTACACTTCTGTTCAGCTCTTATGTACATCTCTTCTTCATCTATAACTTCAACTTTAATGTCAAACAAACTGTTGACCTAAATGATAAAAACATATCAGCAGTGATCTCTGATCTAATGTGAGGACTGCATTCGTATAACATAGAGAGACCTGTGATCCATCTACCTTATCCTGTGTACAACCCTGGGGATCCAGAGGAGCGGGACATCTCTTACTGGATCCATCTGTAGGAGACACACACAGTGACTGAATACATTGTGTATATGTGATGAGCAGATGATGGGGGGTCTAGGGGACCCCAATACTGCTCTCTCCTTTACCATCAATGAGAGTCTCCTCTTACCCGGTGATGTGAGGGGCCGGTGATCCTCCATCATGGCCTCCTGGTACAGATCCTTGTGTCCTTCTACATACTCCCACTCCTCCATGGAGAAATAGACGGCCACATCCTGACCCCTTATAGGAACCTGACACACACAATGATCCAGTCATCATCCAGACCCATCATCCCTTGTGTTCCTGGATGATGTCCCAGCATTCCCAGCAGCATTGCTCACCTCTCCAGTCAGCAGCTCCATCATCTTGTGGGTGAGTTCTAGGATCTTCTGCTCATTGTTCCTCTCAGGTATCAGTGAGGGAGGTGGAGGCTCCGTGATGGGGCCCCGGGCCCTGCTCCATCCTCCTGACCTGCTGCTGGGGGCCACACACTCTCCACATGTCTTCTTCACTACTGTGTAATCCTGAGGATGGAGAGACCCTGATAAATATCACTATATACAGAGCCCCCACCTCTCCGCTCATGTCCTGTATTATTACTAGAGAGAAGAGGGAGGTCATGTGACCCATCCCCCAGAATCCCTCACCTCTCCGCTCATGTCCTGTATTATTACTAGAGAGATAAGGGAGGTCATGTGACCCATCCCCCAGAATCCCTCACCTCTCCGCTCATGTCCTGTATTATTACTAGAGATAGGAGGGAGGTCATGTGACCCATCCCCCAGAATCCCTCACCTCTCCGCTCATGTCCTGTATTATTACTAGAGAGAAGAGGGAGGTCATGAGACCCATCCCCCAGAATCCCTCACCTCTCCGCTCATGTCCTGTATGATTACTAGAGAGAAGAGGAAGGTCATGTGACCCATCCCCCAGAATCCCTCACCTCTCCAGGTCATGTCCTGTATTATTACTAGAGAGAAGAGGGAGGTCATGTGACCCATCCCCCAGAATCCCTCACCTCTCCAGGTCATGTCCTGTATTATTACTAGAGAGAAGAGGGAGGTCATGTGACCCATCCCCCAGAATCCCTCACCTCTCCGCTCATGTCCTGTATTATTACTAGAGAGAAGAGGGAGGTCATGTGACCCATCCCCCAGAATCCCTCACCTCTCCGCTCATGTCCTGTATTATTACTAGAGATAAGAGGGTGGTCATGTGACATATTACCCAGAATCCCTCACCTCTCCTGTGAGTAGATAGATGATCTCCAGGGTGAGACTCAGGATCTTCTCGGTCATGTGACTTTTTTCCATCTTCAGCCATGTGATGTATCACCACTGTATAATGTCACATGATCTCATGCACCAATCTAATAATAAATGGGATATGGCTGTTATATAGAGACAGATACAGACACAATCTATAGTAAGGGCCCTATTACACCAAAAGATGTCTGACAGATTATCTGACAGATTTTTTTTTTTTAGCCAAACTCAGGAATGGACTATAAACAGAACAGGTCGTAAAGATAAGACTGAGATTCTGTTCAGCCAAAGATTCCGTTCCTGGCTTTGGCTGAAAAAAATGTGTCAGATAATCTGTCAGACATCTTTTGGTGTAATAGGACCTTAAGTAATGTAGAGAAAGTAATCGGCACTACTGCATCTGGTTCATGTAGCAGATATTTAAATCCGGCAAAGCATTGAATTATAAGAAGTGGTGGTGCTCACTCATTGGATAGGTGCATAAATTACCTTCATAAATAGAACAGTAGAGGGCACTCACCATTTAAAATTCTTATCTTTATTGTAGAAACATCTTTAAAAGTCCATAAACGACAAGGCAGGTAGCGAGGACGCCAGTAGCTCTTCAGCATCGTGACTGATTACTAGAGATGAGCGAACCGGGTTCGGGTTCGAGTCGATCCGAACCCGAACGTTCGGTATTTGATTAGCGGGGGCTGCTGAAGTTGGATAAAGCTCTAAGGTTGTCTGGAAAACATAGATACAGCCAATGACTATATCCATGTTTTCAACATAGCATTAGGGCTTTATCCAAGTTCAGCAGCCACCGCTAATCAAATGCCGAAAGTTCAGGTTCGGATCAACTCGAGCATGCTCCAGGTTCGCTCATCTCTGCTCATCACCAGACACATCACCATTAGTTACGCGAAACAGCTGTCATGCTGCTGAAGAGCTACTGGCATCCTCGCTACCTGCCTTGTCGTTTATGGACTTTTAAAGATGTTTCTACAATAAAGATAAGAATTTTAAATGGTAAGTCCCCTTATACTATCTCTACTGTTCTATTTATGAAGACAATCTATAGTAAATTTCACTCAGTTGCCTCAGGTAATAAACACCAATGTTGTAAATGACCGTGGCCACAAGTTTTGAGACTGACACAAATGTAAGGCCTTATTGTAACGCCTGGAGTCGTGGATCCACTGGACTGTCACTAGCGATGATGGTAACCACACCAGGGAGCGGAGTCTAAGGGGCCGCTGGTTTTCACCAGAGCCCGCCGCAAGGCGGGATGGACTTGCTGTGGCAGGCGACCCCCAGGTCGCTACCCCTGGCTTGGTTGCTAGTGACAGCAGGCGAGGCGTGGCAGGAGCAGTAGGCAGATGGTAATGCAGGCAGAGGTCTGTAGGCGTAACCGCAGGTGGCAGGCAGAGCTCAGGAACAATGGTAAAGCAGGGACCAGGGATTGGGACAGTGGACAGGGACTAGGTACAAGGACTGAGGTCAGGAACAACAGGGAGCTGGGCCAAACGCTATGGGAAGCATGTAGAGGCTCCAACACCTGTGGTGGGGCATGCTGGGATTATATAGGGAGTGACCAGCGTAACTACCAATTAAGGGCGGACTGGCCCTTTAAATCTGAGGCAGCCGGAGCGCGCGCGCCCTAGCAGGCGGGGACAGACAGAGACAGGAGCGGGGCGAGGTAAGACGCCCCCCGGGGTCGAAATAGTGGCAGCGCCGGGTCCCTGCACATGGATCCCGGCGGCTGCATGAGGCAGGGGAAAGTTGCGGCGGCGGCCCAGAGCTGTGACAGTACCCCCCCCCCCTTAGGCCTCCCCCTCTTTCTAGCCTGCAGGAACCTCTTGATGACATCTTGATCCAGGATATTAGCCTCGGGTTCATAGGACCTCTCCTCAGGACCAAATCCTCTCCAGTCCACTAGAAAGAACCGTCTTCCTCTGACAGTTTTCATGGCCAGAATGTCCTTAACAATATAGACGTCGTCAGAGACGGCTTGAGGAGCAGTGAACAAAGACTTATTGGAGAATTGGTTGAGGACCCCTGGCTTTAAGAGGGAAACATGGAAGGCGTTCGGAATCCGCATAGTAGGGGGTAGGCGGAGTTTGTAGATGACAGGGTTGATGCGTTTTAGCACAGAGAAAGGACCGAGGAATCGAGGACCCAACTTGTAGCTGGGAATCTTGAGCCGGACATATTTGTCCGAGAGCCAGACTTTGTCACCTGGGAGAAAATCTGAGGCAGGTCTTCTTCTCTTATCCGCCTGGTCCTTCATGTGGTCAGATGCCTTGAGCAAAGATTGTCGAGTCTGTTCCCAGATCGACTGCAGGTCAGACAACAATTCCGCCACGGCTGGGACCTCGGAGGATAGAGAGAGAGGCAGAGGAGGACGAGGGTGACGCCCATAGACCACATAGAAGGGTGACTTGCCTGTGGAACTCGAGTCCTGATGGTTGTAGGAGAACTCTGCCCATGGAAGCAGACTGGACCGGTTTTCCTGGCGAGCGGAGACGAAGTGTTGTAGATAATTGCCAAGGACCTGATTGACCCTTTCCACTTGCCCGTTGGTCTGGGGATGATAGGCCGATGAGAAGTCCAGCTTCACTTGGAGTTGGGAACAGAGAGCACGCCAGAATCTGGAGACGAATTGTGAGCCTCTGTCAGACACTAAATGAAGAGGAAGACCATGTAGGCGAAAGATATGCTGAAAGAACAGCTGGGCCAGGCGAGGAGCGGATGGTAGTCCAGGAAGAGCCACGAAGTGGGACATTTTGGAGAAGCGGTCAGTAACAACCCAAATGACAGTGTTACCCGCAGATGGAGGCAAGTCTGTGACAAAGTCCATGCCTATATGGCACCAGGGGCGGTCTGGAACTGGCAAGGGCTGAAGTAGGCCGGCAGGTTTTTGACGAGAGGACTTGTTCCTGGCACAGATGGTACAGGAAGCTACAAAGTCCTTGACATCTTGGGGTAGGCTGGGCCACCAGTAGTGACGGGAGATCAGTTGCCCGGTCTTTTGAACTCCCGGATGCCCGGCCACCATAGAGGAATGACCCCACCTCAAGATCCGTCTTCAAAGAGCAGGGCGCACATAGGTCTTTCCGGGAGGCAATCTTTGAAGAGTGGATGTGGCCTGCCGGGGATTGAGACGTTGGGCCGATTGGAGGTAGAGAAGATTCTTGTGGTCCGTGTAGATATTTACCAGATGCCGAGCCCCCTCTAGGAGATGACGCCACTCCTCCAGTGCCAACTTAATCGGCAAGAGTTCTCGGTCGCCAATGGTATAGTTCCTCTCGGCAGGGGAGAAAGTCTTTGAGAAGAACCCACAGGTTCGGGTCTTGCCTGATGCGTCCCTTTGTGAGAGGACGGCTCCAGCGCCCACTGAAGATGCGTCGACCTCAAGTGAAAACGGCTTGGTGGCATCCGGGCGGACTAGAGCAGGAGCAGAAGCAAAGGCTGTCTTTAGGCTAGTGAAGGCTTGCTCGGCCTAAAGTGGCCAATGCCTGGGATCCGCCTTCTTCTTAGTGAGAGCCACGATGGGTGCGACCAGGGTAGAGAAGTGTGGCATGAACTGCCAATAGTAGTTGGCAAATCCTAGGAAGTGTTGTATAGCTCTGAGTCCCACAGGACGTGGCCACTGGAGAACAGCTGCAAGCTTGGCCAGATCCATTGAACTGTCACTAGCGATGATGGTAACCGCACCAGGGAGCGGAGTCTAAGGGGCCGCTGGTTTTCACCAGAGCCCGCCGCAAGGCAGGATGGACTTGCTGTGGCAGGCGACCCCCAGGTCGCTACCTCTGGCTTGGTTGCTAGTGACAGCAGGCGAGGCGTAGCAGGAGCAGTAGGCAGATGGTAATGCAGGCAGAGGTCTGTAGGCGTAACCGCAGGTGGCAGGCAGAGCTCAGGAACAATGGTAAAGCAGCGGGCAGGGACCAGGGATTGGGACAGTGGACAGGGACTAGGTACAAGGCCTGAGGTCAGGAACAACAGGGAGCTGGGCCAAACGCTATAGGAATCATGTAGAGGCTCCAACACCTGTGGTGGGGCATGCTGGGATTATATAGAGAGTGACCAGCGCAACTACCAATTAAGGGCGGACTGGCCCTTTAAATCTGAGGCAGCCGACGCGCGCGCCCTAGGAGGCGGGGACGCACGCGCCAGCCGGGACTGACAGAGACAGGAGCGGGGCGAGGTAAGGCGCCCCCCGGGGCCGAACTAGTGGCAGTGCCGGGTCTCTGCACATGGACCCCGGCGGCTGCATGAGGCAAGGGAAAGTTGCGGCGGCGGCCCGGAGCACGGGACGCCGCCGCAGCTGTGACACTTATACACACGTTCCGTGTTTCATGGATGTGCCGACGTACCGATTGGTTCCCTTTAATGACTTTTCATAGAGATTTATCACTCTAAGTAAACACCTATAGTTTAAAAGAGAAAATTATCGCCTGTCGTTCGCTAAATAAGCGTTTAGGTGATTTATCTGTAGGTGTAAAAGAAGATGATGTAACCTTCTCTGGTGCTAAGAAAGATATTGAAGATATTGTTCCTGTAGATGAGTTGGATGACAACAGTCATTGGCAGCCCTGGTATTGGTGGTGGTAGTAGGAGCGGTGATAGTGGTAGTGGCAGTAAGGGGCAGTGGTAGCCCTGGTATTGGTGGTGGTAGTAGGAGCGGTGATAGTAGTGGTGGCAGTAAGGGGCAGTGGTAGCCCTGGTATTGGTGGTGGTAGTAGGAGCTGTGATATAAGTGGTGGCAGTAAGGGGCAGTGATAGCGGTATTAGGAGCGGTGATAGTAGTGGTGGCAGTAAGGGGCAGTGGTAGCCCTGGTATTGGTGGTGGTAGTAGGAGCAGTGATAGTAGTGGTGGCAGTAAGGGGCAGTGGTAGCCCTGGTATTGGTGGTGGTATTAGGAGCGGTGATAGTAGTGGTGGCAGTAAGGGGCAGTGGTAGCCCTGGTATTGGTGGTGGTAGTAGGAGCGGTGATAGTAGTGGTGGCAGTAAGGGGCAGTGGTAGCCCTGGTATTGGTGGTGGTATTAGGAGCGGTGATAGTAGTGGTGGCAGTAAAGGGCAGTGGTAGCCCTGGTATTGGTATTGGTGGTGGTAGTAGGAGCGGTGATAGTAGTGGTGGCAGTAAGGGGCAGTGGTAGCCCTGGTATTGGTGGTGGTAGTAGGAGCGGTGATAGTAGTGGTGGCAGTAAGGGGCAGTGGTAGCCATGGTGGTGGCGGTGTAGACACTGGTAGCTATGGTGATATCAGGAGGGAATTGATAGCCTTTGTGGTGGTAAAATGATTCGTGGCTATAGTGGTAGTGGTTGCCAGGCCAGGTGACGAGGATGACATCAGAGGAAGAAGGTGGCGTTAAAGAGCGGAGCAGACATACGGAAAAGAGATCAAAGGTCTTCAGGAAAGATCGGCTGTTGTCAATTCAGCAGCAGATGACACAGCCACTACTCAAAGGCGGTCAGACCTAGGGCAAACTCAGGTGGTAATGGTGGCACAAATATTGCTGATGGGGGATTATGACAAAAACCATTGCACTGTGCAACCTTTGTGTGTTGTCCCAGCACCGGGTGCTGTGTATAGCAACTTTGTAAGTCACTCCCTTAGGTTCACACAGGTGGGGATGGTGTGCTGTTGTCTTCTCCCCACTAGGTGTCACTTCTGTCTTGTATTATACCAACATACAGATAGGTGGATTTAGATTGAGAGCCCTAATAGGGACAGGGAGCAATAATTGGCAAAACTATCTAAAGTGCTGCGGAATCTGTGTGCGCTATACAAATAAAAGCGTTGTTATTATTATTATTATTATTATTATTATTATTATACTATGCATGGTTAAAGGAGCAGAAGGGTTAAATTGTTTTGTGTCGCATGATTAAGTTAACCAGTCACAGGTGCGAGTTCTTCTCTGTCCTATCCTATCTTCTCTCTCTCACACAGACTAACCCCACCACTCACAGGAGGGTTTACACAGCCCCTGAAGGAGGAGTTAGTTTTTGGTGGGAGGAAGTTGTCAGTCTAGATATAGTTCTCAGTGTGAGAGGAAGCAAACTAAGGAGTCTCTGCTGGAGTTAAACCAGGGCCAAGCATTAGTTAGGTCCCCTGTCAGTGAATAAGAGTTAAAGTTAGTGTCTGGAGGTCTGGATGTGTGAGAAGCAGCTAAGTTTTTTACAAAATTTTCCTACTAAACCCTAAGATAACTATGCAGTGCTAAGCTCTAAAAAGGGGAGAGAAGCCAAACAGGGAACACCTTGCCCATGACAGGAACCTTTCTTAATGTGCAGGGCAGTTGCCTGAAGCAAAAGGAACTAACCCCACTGGGACAAAGATACAGTGAAAAAGGTCTATGTATCCTACTGCACAGTGTAGGACAACTGGACAATCCTAGGAGTCTGCTACACCCAGATAATCCACGACTGTGGCTTGTATTATCCACCTAGGATGGGTAGACCGCAACTAGGGGGCATAAGGCGGGCTAGAGACAGCAAGTCATTCGTGAGTACAATATTCTTTTTCACCTCTTCTGGAAGAGCACACTTACTACATTGGGCAGGGCTCCTCTGGCAACTCCTCTGTCTACTACAAAGCACCTTTCTACTAAAAGCACCAGTGTCCTACCTCAGCTATTAGTAGCTAAGTCTTCTGCAAGATCTGTGCTGCTGTATTGCACTGTTACTCGTGTATTGTTCTTTGCACTGTGTTGATTTAAAGTAAAGTATTCTATTTTTACCAAAACGCACAGGACTCTCGTCTACTCTTTAATTTCAGCACCTACACACCTCTGTACACTTGGGCTATTCTCTCTTTCTGTGTGTGGCGGTACAAACAGTCCGGGGTGGGTCTAATACCACCCCAGGCTACCGTGACAAGTGCTCAAGTGACCCTAAACACCCCTAAGACTCAGGCTACCAGCCCCACCACAATTGCAGGGAGAAAACAAGCCATGGTTGTGCAGGCACAATTGTTGGAACTACAACTCTCCATCTGCACATAAACTCAAAGCATCTTCACCTTACGTAGAAATGGCTACCAATGTGAGGAAGAACACCCTCCTACTCTTTGTCATCACGTCAGTTGGCAGGACACATCCACAAGTAGTATGTGGCTGTTATCATCATGAGCATCACCATCATCATCATCAACTACTTCACAGGCTTAAAGAACAAGAAAATGGTTGCACATCGCACCCATGGTTGATACTAAAGCTTTTAGCTCCATTAAAAACCAACGTGAAAATTTAGTATATAACTTGATTCAACCATATTGCCTCATGTACCACGTGCAGGTCTCTGATACACAGTCCATACTCTAACTGCACGTGGTACATGAGGCAATATGGTTGGATCAAATTATATACTAACTTCTGATGTTGGTTTTTAATGTAACTAAAAGCTTTAGTATCAAACATGGGTGAGAGGTGCAGCCATTTTCTTGCTCTCTTCCTCCTGTATTATATACACTGCAGTCCTCTCCTCCTCCTGTATTATATACACAGCAGTCCTCCCCTCCTCCTGTATTATATACACTGCAGTCCTCTCCTCATGTATTATATACACCACAGTCCTCTCCTCCTCCTGTATTATATACACCACAGTCCTCTCCTCCTGTATTATATACACTGCAGTCCTCTCCTCCTCCTGTATTATATACACCACAGTCCTCTCCTCCTCTTGTATTATATACACCACAGTCCTCTCCTCCTCCTGTATTATATACACCACAGTCCTCTCCTCCTCCTGTATTATATACACAGCAGTCCTCCCCTCCTCCTGTATTATATACACTGCAGTCCTCTCCTCCTATATTATATACACCACAGTCCTCTCCTCCTCCTGTATTATATACACCGCAGTCCTCTCCTCCTCCTCCTGTATTATATACACCGCAGTCCTCCCCTCCTCCTGTATTATATACACTGCAGTCCTCTCCTCCTCCTCCTGTATTATATACACCGCAGTCCTCTCCTCCTCCCCCTGTATTATATACACCGCAGTCCTCTCCTCCTCCCCCTGTATTATATACACCGCAGTCCTCTCCTCCTCCCCCTGTATTATATACACCGCAGTCCTCTCCTCCTCCTCCTGTATTATATACACCGCAGTCCTCTCCTCCTCCTGTATTATATACACCACAGTCCTCTCCTCCTCCTCCTGTATTATATACACCGCAGTCCTCTCCTCCTCCTGTATTATATACACCGCAGTCCTCTCCTCCTCCCCCTGTATTATATACACCGCAGTCCTCTCCTCCTCCCCCTGTATTATATACACCGCAGTCCTCTCCTCCTCCTGTATTATATACACCACAGTCCTCTCCTCCTCCTGTATTATATACACCACAGTCCTCTCCTCCTCCTGTATTATATACACCACAGTCCTCTCCTCCTCCTCCTGTATTATATACACCGCAGTCCTCTCCTCCTCCCCCTGTATTATACACCGCAATCCTCTCCTCCTCCTGTATTATATACACCACAGTCCTCTCCTCCTCCTGTATTATATACACCACAGTCCTCTCCTCCTCCTGTATTATATACACCGCAGTCCTCTCCTCCTCCTCCTGTATTATATACACCGCAGTCCTCTCCTCCTCCTCCTGTATTATATACACCGCAGTCCTCTCCTCCTCCTGTATTATATACACCACAGTCCTCTCCTCCTCCTGTATTATATACACCGCAGTCCTCTCCTCCTCCTCCTGTATTATATACACCGCAGTCCTCTCCTCCTCCTCCTGTATTATATACACCGCAGTCCTCTCCTCCTCCTCCTGTATTATATACACCGCAGTCCTCTCCTCCTCCTGTATTATATACACCACAGTCCTCTCCTCCTCCTGTATTATATACACCACAGTCCTCTCCTCCTCCTGTATTATATACACCACAGTCCTCTCCTCCTCCTGTATTATATACACCGCAGTCCTCTCCTCCTCCTGTATTATATACACCACAGTCCTCTCCTCCTCCTCCTGTATTATATACACCGCAGTCCTCTCCTCCTCCTGTATTATATACACCGCAGTCCTCTCCTCCTCCTCCTGTATTATATACACCACAGTCCTCTCCTCCTCCTCCTGTATTATATACACCGCAGTCCTCTCCTCCTCCTGTATTATATACACCACAGTCCTCTCCTCCTCCTGTATTATATACACCACAGTCCTCTCCTCCTCCTCCTGTATTATATACACCGCAGTCCTCTCCTCCTCCTGTATTATATACACCACAGTCCTCTCCTCCTCCTGTATTATATACACCACAGTCCTCTCCTCCTCCTGTATTATATACATATATTATATATATAGTAGATCACCGTACCCTCTTACCTGGGCTACGTCATGTGACCTCCGGTTTGCGTGTTTCTCTACTGACTACAGTTGGGAAAGGACCTTAGGTGACATCCTGGTGAGCGATAGGACCTGTGGTGATGTCATGAGCATGTGATTAGTGACATATGTGGGAGGAGCCAGGCCGTGTTTAGAGGTTTGGTCGTGGTCGGCATGTGACGGGTCATGTGATCAGTGATTGGAGGTGCAGGGTGATATTGTCCTCCGTAGCACCGTATCTACCCTAGGATATAGATAATACAAGGGCGACTAGACAGACCTGGTGCTCCTCCTCTCCTTTTGCTTGGTATTAACCAAACATGGTGTGTGTATATCTATATATATATAGTGGGTACGGAAAGTATTCAGACCCCTTTAAATTTTTCACTCTTTGTTTCATTGCAGCCATTTGGTAAGTTCAAAAAAGTTCATTTTTGCTCATTACTGGACACTCTGCACCCCTCCCCCCATTACTGGACACTCTGCACCCCTCCCCCCCATTACTGGACACTCTGCACCCCTCCCCCCCCATTACTGGACACTCTGCACCCCTCCCCCCCCCCATTACTGGACACTCTGCACCCCTCCCCTCCCCCATTACTGGACACTCTGCACCCTTCCCCCCCCATTACTGGACACTCTGCACCCCCCCATTACTGGACACTCTGCACCCCTCACCCCCCCATTACTGGACACTCTGCACCCCCCCATTACTGGACACTCTGTACCCCCCCATTACTGGACACTCTGCACCCCTCCCCCCCCCCATTACTGGACACTCTGCACCCCCCCCCCCCCCCATTCCTGGACACTCTGCACCCCTCCCCCCCCATTACTGGACACTCTGCACCCCCCCATTACTGGACACTCTGCACCCCTCCCCCCCCCCCATTACTGGACACTCTGCACCCCTCCCCCCCCCCATTACTGGACACTCTGCACCCCCCATTACTGGACACTCTGCACCCCGCCCCCCCCCCAATTACTGGACACTCTGCACCCCTCCCCCCCCCCCCCCATTACTGGACACTCTGCACCCCTCCCCCCATTACTGGACACTCTGCACCCCTCCCCCCCATTACTGGACACTCTGCACCCCTCCCCCCCATTACTGGACACTCTGCACCCCTCCCCCCCATAACTGGACACTCTGCACCCCTCCCCCCCCCATTACTGGACACTCTGCACCCCTCCCCCCCCATTACTGGACACTCTGCACCCCTCCCCCCCCCCATTACTGGACACTCTGCACCCCTCCCCCCCATTACTGGACACTCTGCACCCCTCCCCCCCATTACTGGACACTCTGCACCCCTCCCCCCCCATTACTGGACACTCTGCACCCCTCCCTCCCATTACTGGACACTCTGCACCCCCCATTACTGGACACTCTGCACCCCCCCCCCCCCCCCCCCATTACTGGACACTCTGCACCCCTCCCCCCCCCCATTACTGGACACTCTGCACCCCTCCCCCCCATTACTGGACACTCTGCACCCCTCCCCCCCATTACTGGACACTCTGCACCCCTCCCCCCCCATTACTGGACACTCTGCACCCCTCCCCCCCATTACTGGACACTCTGCACCCCTCCCCCCCATTACTGGACACTCTGCACCCCCCCCATTACTGGACAATCTGCACCCCCCCCCCCCCCATTACTGGACACTCTGCACCCCCCCTCATTATTGGACACTGCACCCCATCCCCATTACTGGAGACTCTGCCCCCCCCATTACTGGACACTCTGCCCCCCATTACTGGACACTCTGCCCCCCCATTACTGGACACTCTGCCCCATTACTGTACTCTGCCCCCCCATTACTGTACACGCTGCACTCCCCCCATTACTGTACACTCTGCACCCCGATTATTGTACAGTCTGCACCCCCATTATGTAGTCTGTACCCCCATTACTGTACAGTCTGCACCCCCCCATTACTGTACAGTCTGCACCCCCCATTACTGTACACTCTGCCCCCCCCCCCACACACACACACACACACACACACACACACACACACACACACACATTTCTACAGAGAAAATACAAACATATCTTTGCTATATTTTTAAACAAGAAAAACTGAAATCCCCCATGGTGATCAGTATTCAAACCTGTGCTCAGTAGTGAGTAGAATAGAGGAGAAATCAGGCGATACCTTTTCGAGGGTGACTGAGTATATTTGATGTAAGCTTTCGGGAGTCTAGGCCTCTTCATCAGACATAAAGTAACATCAGGTGCTGTGGGCTGAGGGTCATTGTCTTGTTGGAAGATGAAGCTTCGGCCCAGTCTGAGCTCCAGAGCTCTGGAAGCATTTTTCATCCAGGACTTCTCTGTACATTATTATAATGCTTGAAAAAGCACAACAGTGGTTTGCAATAAATTAGAATATCAACAAAAAGTTGTTTTTTTTCCAGTAATTCAATTCAAAAAGTGACCTGATATATTCTATAGAGACATTACATACAGAGTAAACTTTTTTCTAGCGTTTATTTCTGTTCAAGTTGATGATTATGGATTACAGCCAAGAAAAACCTAAAAGTCAGTATTTCAGAAAATTTTAATAATTAACCCAAAACCCCTGCAGTGGCTTCCTAAGTGTTATAAAACAGGGGTCGCAAACTCGCGGCCCGCGGGCCAACTGCGGCCCGCGGGACACTAGTTTGCGGCCCCCACCTCACCCAGTGTGCCGCATTATATGTGGCCCGAGGCGAGACAGCGATCGCCCCCAGAAGATCCCCCCCGCTCCGGCACTCACTGTGTCAGCACGGCCCTCTCTCCCCTGAGGCCGGATCCCAGCACGTACAGCACGCTGAGGACGCTGAGTGACGTCATCCAGCCCCTCATTCATTGGATGGATGGCCGCGGCGGCTCCACGCTCCTGCGGCGCCTCTCTTCTGCCTCTTGTTTACACCGGACGTCACCCGGCAGCTGTTCCCCTGCGATCGGATGCAAGCTGGTGAGTATTCTATTGGCGGCCAGGGGGTGGGAAGGCTTGGGGGTTGGCAGTGTGTGTGAGGATGGTGGCCTGGGGGGGGGGGGGGGGTCAGGGGGTCAGGGGGGGGGGGTCAGGTGGGATAGTGGGGGCACTAAATGGGGGCATTGGATACTATGTGGGCATATATGGGGGCATTGGATGCTATGTGGGCATATATGGGGGCATTGGATACTATGTGGGCACTAAATGGGGGCATTGGATACTATGTGGGCACTAAATGGGGGCATTGGATACTATGTGGGCATATATGGGGGCATTGGATACTATGTGGGCATACATGGGGGCATTGGATACTATGTGGGCATATATGGGGGCATTGGATACTATGTGGGCATATATGGGGGCATTGGATACTATGTGAGCATACATGGGGGCATTGGATACTATGTGGGCATATATGGGGGCATTGGATGCTATGTGAGCATATATGGGGGCATTGGATACTATGTGGGCACTAAATGGGGGTATTGGATACTATGTGGGCATATATGGGGGCATTGGATACTATGTGAGCATATATGGGGGCATTGGATACTATGTGAGCACTATATGGGGGCATTGGATGCTATGTGAGCATATATGGGGGCATTGGATACTATGTGGGCATTGGATACTATGTGGGCATATATGGGGGCATTGGATGCTATGTGAGCATATATGGGGGCATTGGATACTATGTGGGCATTGGATACTATGTGGGCATATATGGGGGCATTGGATGCTATGTGAGCATATATGGGGGCATTGGATACTATGTGGGCACTATATGGGGGCATTGGATACTATGTGGGCATATATGGGGGCATTGGATGCTATGTGAGCATATATGGGGGCATTGGGTACTATGTGGGCACTAAATGGGGGCATTGGATACTATGTGGGCATATATGGGGGCATTGGATACTATGTGGGCACTAAATGGGGGCATTGGATACTATGTGGGCATATATGGGGGCATTGGATGCTATGTGAGCATATATGGGGGCATTGGATACTATGTGGGCACCATATGGGGGCATTGGATGCTATGTGAGCATATATGGGGGCATTGGATACTATGTGGGCACTATATGGGGGCATTGGATGCTATGTGAGCATATATGGGGGCATTGGATACTATGTGGGCATACATGGGGGCATTGGATACTATGTGGGCATATATGGGGGCATTGGATGCTATGTGAGCATATATGGGGACATTGGATACTATGTGGGCATATATGGGGGCATTGGATGCTATGTGAGCATATATGGGGGCATTGGATACTATGTGGGCATATATGGGGGCATTGGATGCTATGTGAGCATATATGGGGGCATTGGATACTATGTGGGCACTATATGGGGGCATTGGATACTATGTGGGCATATATGGGGGCATTGGATGCTATGTGGGCATATATGGGGGCATTGGATACTATGTGGGCACTATATGGGGGCATTGGATACTATGTGGGCATATATGGGGGCATTGGATACTATGTGAGCATATATGGGGGCATTGGATACTATGTGGGCATATATGGGGGCATTGGATGCTATGTGAGCATATATGGGGGCATTGGATACTATGTGGGCACTATATGGGGGCATTGGATACTATGTGGGCATATATGGGGGCATTGGATACTATGTGGGCAGTATATGGGGGCATTGGATACTATGTGGGCACTATATGGGGGCATTGGCTACTATGTGGGCACTATATGGGGGCATTGGATACTATGTGGGCACTATATGGGGGCATTGGCTACTATGTGGGCACTATATGGGGGCAATGGATACTATGTGAGCACTATATGGGGGCATTGGCTACTATGTGGGGCACTATATGGGGGATTGTCTACTATGTGGGCACTATATGGGGGCATTTTCTACTATGTGGGGCACTATATGGGGGGATTGGCTACTATGTGGGGCACTATATGGGGGGATTGGCTACTATGTGGGGCACTATATGGGGGCATTGTCTACTATGTGGGGCACTATATGGGGGCATTGTCTACTATGTGGGGCACTATATGGGGGCATTGTCTACTATGTGGGGCACTATATGGGGGATTGGCTACTATGTGAGGCACTATATGGGGGCATTGTCTACTATGTGGGGCACTATATGGGGGATTGGCTACTAAGTGGGCACTATATGGGGGCATTGTCTACTATGTGGGGCACTATATGGGGGGATTGGATACTATACAGGGCACTATAATTGGGATTGGATACTGTATAGGGCACTATTCAGTAAGCAGCATGTGGTGACTGTAGTGGAGTGGCTATGGGGGCGTGGCTAGGGAGGGTCGCTTTTCTTGCATCGTTTTAAGGTGGATCACTTTTCTCTTTTCTATTACAATGATTGCACAACAACATTCAAATTATCAGATTAAAACAGGAATTAGGTAAACGTATTGTTTATTTTTTTCCTCTTAAAATTTTTGGACCCCCCAGAAAAAAAATTGCTGCTCAGCTCAGAGGCTAAACACAGTGAAACCAAGTGAATATATATTACACAACCCCAAACATGTCTTCTTCTAAGCCTGCAGTGAAGAGAAAGGTTGGTGATGAGCACAGACAATTTCAGGAAAAGTGGGAAGTGCAATATTTCTTTGTTGAGCATAGGAGCATCCCGACGTGTCTTATTTGCACAGAGAAAGTTGCAGTGCACAAAGAATACAATTTGAAACGTCATTACATAACTAGACATGCTGAAGAGTATGAAAAATACCAGGGAGATGAGAGAGCAAAAAGGGTTGCTAATCTTAAAACAAATCTATTGAGGCAACAAAATTTATTTAAGAAAGCAACCAAAGAGAATGATGCAGCAGTCGAAGCTAGCTACGTGGTTAGTGAAATGATCGCTAAAGCAGGAAAGCCATTCAAAGAAGGTGAATTTGTAAAAAATTGCATATTACAGGCTGCAAGTATTGTCTGTCCAGAAAAGAAAGGTCAGTTTAGCAACATCAGCCTTTCTGCCAACACCGTAGCAGAGCGCATATCTGACCTGTCAAGTGACATTTATGATCAACTGTGTGAGAAAGCAAAATGTTTCAGTGTATACTCAGTCGCTCTTGATGAGACCACAGACATTACCGACACTGCCCAGCTTGCAATCTTTGTTCGTGGTGTTGATGACAATTTTGAAGTCATAGAGGAGTTGCTCACAGTGATTGCAATGCATGGCCAGACCACCGCTCAGGAGATATTTCATCAGCTGTGCGATGCCATTGAGAATGCTGGTTTGCCTTGGAGGAGGTTTGTTGGAATAACAACTGATGGAGCGCCATCAATGACAGGGAGGAAAAATGGACTGGTGGCACTTGTTCAGAAAAAACTGGAAGAGGAAGGTGTGGAGGAGGCCATTGCTCTGCACTGCATTATCCATCAGCAGGCCCTTTGCAGCAAATGCCTGAAGTTTGACAATGTGATGTCTTTCGTTGTGAAATGCATCAACCAAATCAGATCTAGGGGCTTAAAGCATAGAAGGTTTCGTGCTTTTTTAGAGGAAATGGAGTCAGAATATGGGGATGTGCTCTACTTCACCGAGGTGCGTTGGCTCAGCAGGGGAAACATGTTGAAGAGATTTTTTGAGTTGAGAGCAGATGTGAAAGCCTTCATGGAGAAAGATGGGGTTGCTGTTCCCTTGCTAAGTGATCCAAAATGGCTCATGGACTTAGCATTTTTGGTTGATATCACACATGAGCTTAATGTACTGAATAAGAAGTTACAAGGCCAGGGGCAACTTGTCAGTGCTGCCTATGACAACGTCAGAGCATTCTCTACAAAACTTATGCTATGGAAAGCCCAGCTTTCTCAGACAAACCTTTGCCATTTCCCAGCATGCAAGGAACTCATGGATGCAGGCACACCATTCAGTGGTGAGGAGTATGTGGATGTCATTTTGAAGCTACAGGAGGAATTTGATCACAGATTTGCAGACTTCAAGACGCACAGAGCGACATTTCAAATTTTTGCGGACCCCTTCTCCTTTGATGTGCAAGATGCCCCTCCTGTGTATCAAATGGAGCTCATTGACCTGCAGTGCAACTCTGAACTCAAAGCCAAGTTTAGGGAGGTGAGTGGAAAAGCAGACAAGCTCGGGCAATTTTTGAGGGAATTGCCCCCCAGCTTCCCTGAGCTTTCACAAATGTTCAAGCGAACCATGTGTCTTTTTGGGAGCACATATTTGTGCGAAAAGCTCTTCTCTACCTTGAACTTTAATAAGTCCAAGTACAGGTCCAGACTTACTGATGAGCATCTTCAAGCCCTACTGAGGGTCTCAACTGCTTCCTCCCTTAAGCCAAATGTGGCTCGGCTATGCCAGAGTAAGCGCTGCCAGATCTCTGGCAGCAAGAAGTAGGCAGAAGAAGCCATGTTCAATGTTTCATTCAGAAGTTTATGTTCAAAGTTCCATTCATGTTCAGAAATTTAAATGTTAAGGAACTGTCATTTGAATCTGAATAATAATAATTACATTTCTCTAGTCAGCAACTATATGTGGTTTTAACAGATGAAAAAATAAAAACATTTGATGACATTGGAATGTTTTTGTAAGAGCTTTTCTTGTGGAAACCCTGATGCGGCCCAGCCTCACCCAGACTCTACCTCCAGCGGCCCCCGGGTAAATTGAGTTTGAGACCCCTGTTATAAAAGGTCCCTTAGTCTGGATCAGTATGCAACACAATCATGGGGAAGACTGCTGACAGATGTCCAGAAGGCCATCATTCACACACTGCACAAGGAGGGGAAGCCACAAAAGTTCATTGCTAAAGAAACTGGCTGTTCTCAGAGTGCTGGATCAAAGCAGAATAATGGAAAGTTGAGTGTAAGGAAAAAGTGTGGTAGAAAAAGACGCACAAGCAATCGGGAGAACCGCAGTCTTACAGGATTGTAACCAAAATGCCATGGGAGAGATTCACAGAGTGGCCTGCTGCTGGAGTCAGTGCTTCAAGAGCCATAAGCACATCCAGACGTCTGCAGGACAAGGGCTACAAGTGTTACATCCCATGTGTCACTCCTGACCAATAAACAACACCAGAAGCATCTTATCTGGGCCAAGGAGAAGAAGAACTGGACTGCTGGTCAGTGCTCCAAGCTGCTGGAGGAAGAGTGGAGAGGCTGCACACAATCCAAGCTGCTGGAGGTCTAGTGTGAAGTTTCCACAATCAGTGATGGTTTGGGGAGCCATGTCATCTGCTGGTGGAGCTTCACTGGGTTTCATCAACACCAAAGTCACTGCTGCCGTCTACCAGGACATCTTAGGGCCCTATTCCACCGGACAATTATCGTTCAGATTATCGTTAAATCGTTCGAATCTAAACGATAATCGTTCGGTTATAAAAGCAGTTAACGATTAACGACCGAACGAGAAATCGTTAATCGCTTTATAAGACCTGGACCTATTTTTATCGTTGCTCGTTCGCAAAATGTTCACAAATCGTTCGCATTGAATAAGACATCGTTCGGTCATTCGCAATAGATACGAACGCAATGGCGAATAAATAGCGAAGAGAAAACGATCGCAATTACGATCATAAGTAACGATTATCGTTCCATGGAAATGAGTGAACGTTTTCAGGTCTTTTGCAATAGCGGTCGTTTGAGATCGTTAACGATTATGCAAACAATAATCGTCCGGTGGAATAGGGCCCTTAGAGCTCTTCATGCTTCCCGATGCTGGAAAGATTCTCGGATTTGGCACCTGTCCACATGGCCAAAAGTCCCAATCCCTGGTTTACTAACCACAGCATCACTGGGCTTGATTGGCCAGCAAACTCGCCAGACCTTAACCCCATGGGATTGTCAGGAGGAAGATGGAAGACACCAGAGCCAACAATGCAGACGAGCTGAAGGCCGCTATCAAAGCAACCTGGGCTTCACTAACCCCTGTGCAGTGCCATCAGCTGATCCCCTCCATGCCACATTGCCGCATTGATGCCGTCATTCATGCCGAAGGTGCCCGACTTTACTGTACAGACTTTTCATTTGGTCGACATTTCTGTGTTAAAAACATTTTTTTTCAGTTGGTTTTATATAATATTGTAATTTTCTGAAATGCTGACTTTTGGGTTTTTCTTGGCTGTAATCCATAATCATTAACTTTACCAGAAATAAACACTTGAAAAAGTTTACTCTGTATGTAATGTCTCTACAGAATATATGAGGTCACGTTTTGAATTGAATTACTGGAAAAAAAAAAAACTTTTTGTTGATATTCTAATTTATTGCAAACCACTGTATATTGTAATCCATATTTTTATAGTGCTTGAAAATCCCCATATTGTAATCCGTATTCCCTTACGTCCCATTGGCATCACAACATATGGGGTAAATTCGCCCCTGCGAGCCCCTGGGACGAAGGAATATTTAATGAAAAAATAACAATTAAATTTTAATCCCCTCCTCCATGAGGTATAAATAGGCTCCACCTCCCCCTAGACCTCAGTCTTTTTGTACTTCATCGCTGTTAGCCCTAGGGGACTTTGTCCCTCCTCCGTTTTTATGCTTTGTTAACCTGTTGCATTCAGGTTTTCTCTCCAGGTAATGATTGCTGGGATGCCGCTGGAGCCGGTGTCCAGGTAGTATCCTGATATTTGCTTCTGCAGGTCTTAGCTTTTAAGTTTTTCTTACCTAGTGCGTCTTGGAACGCACTCTGCGTGTCACCCGAGCCGCTGGTTTTTCTTCCAGTCGCGTTCGACTGTGGAACGCATCGGCGCTGCGTGCGTCTCAGCACTGGGGCATCAGCGTCATGTCACTTCCGGGGGCCGGCAGCGGCGCGCGCTCTCTGCATGCCGGATTAGCTGTGTGTTCAAGGCAGAGGGTAAGCTGTTGCTACCTCTAGGTCTGGCTGTCTTCCTCTGGAAGGATTTTCTGTGGCTCATTTGGATCTAATAGAAAACATCTGAGTGCAAAGTGCTGTGATCTCTCTTCTATATACTTAAAAGTAAGTGTTGCTGCCACCTAGTGTCTCTTTCCGATATCACTCTAGCCAGGCTAGTGGTTTATATGTATTGTAATACATTGATTATTTGCAGATGTCTGAAATGGAGACCAGTCCTGCTGCTGGCAAAAGACCTTCTAAGGAAGCACTTCATGTGCCGAGTGTGAGACTCCTCTACCTGACGGCTATGGATACCGTAGGAGGATCATTTTTTCCAGATAAGATTCATCCTTTCTTTCATAAAAATATTTATGAATGCCTAAAAATATTTATAATGCCTAAGTACGCTGTCCTTCATGCAGACCTAAACCTATGAGGAGCCTGATGTTCAGGATGTAGTTGTATGGGTCAAGGACTATGTACAAAAGACTTTAGCGGCTAATGAGAATCGCCGCCCGTGTCCTAAGTTAAAGACCAAATGGAGTATTTCTCTCTCTACTCCCAGCCTTTGAGTATATTACTTTATGGCTGTAGGATTATGGTAATTTTCAGTTTTACTGTGATTGATGAAGTTAACTCATCATCTTCTTCTAAACCTCTTCTACTTCTGAAGATGAGAGAATTATTCAGGGGGTATTTCACAGCTGATAGAATTCACAAGCTCTGCTAAGCTGTGCAAGCTGAAATACACCCTGAGGAAATAGAAGAGGATAAGGACTCGTCCTCCTCAAAAAAGCCTAGGGCTTTTTCTGTGGGTAAGACTTCATTGTCTATGTTACAGGCGGAATGGAAGGAACCGGAAAAGGCTCCGGGTTTGAGCAAGAGGTTTAAGACCTTATATGTTCTCAAGGAAGAACAAGGTAAGGACTGGAATGAGCCTCCAAAGGTGGACCCGGCCATAGCCAAACTGTCAAAATGTACTGTGCTGCCTGAGGAGGACGGATCCAATCTTAAGGATCCGATGGATAGAAGGGTGGAGGTAGCCCTCAAGAGATCATATACGGCAGCGGCAGCCCAAGGGGCAGTCTCCATTTCTTCTTTTGAGGTTTCTAGAAGCCTAAGAAGATGGCTGACCAAGGTCCAGGAAAATTTGGAAGGTAGAGCTAGCAGGGACAAGGTCCTTTGCTCCTTAAAAAAGGTCATTATGGCCATTGACTTCCTCTGCGATGATGCATCTCAGGGAACCAGGTTAGCGTAAAAAAACGAGTACGCTCTCAACCGCTGCCGAAGGGCGCTATGGTTAAAACCCTGGGTTGGAGATGCTAACTCCAAAATTCAGCTCTGTAATATGGAGTTCCAGCCAGGTAGGCTGTTTGGCTCTGAGCTGGATAAATTAATGGAGGAATTGTCTGACAAGGAGGGGAAGTCCCTACCATTGTCCTATAAGAGCGGTGATTCCTTTCGCAGAGCAAAATCTCCTCAGCGAGGCAAAGGGAGATACCAGTACAGAGGTCGAGGAAGAAACTATTCCAGAAGAGGTTCTGGGAAGCAGCAGAATAAGGACACCAACAAGAAACCAGACTTCTGATGCCAGAAGCTGTCCAGTGGGAACACGTCTGAGTTTGTTTCTCCCTGCCTGGGAAGAATTAAGAAAAGATCACTGGGTGTTAAATATTATTCAAAATGGTTATGTCCTTCATTTATCATCTCTTCCTCCTCCAAGATTTCTTCTGTCAAGAAATCTTAAGCCAGAAAGACACTTAGTCCTAGAGACAGAAATTCTTTACCTCCTTTCCATTGAGGCTCTAGAGGATGTTCCTCTATCAGAGATCGGTCAGGGAGTTTACTCCCCAGTGTTACTAGTGCTGAAGCCATCCGGAAATTGGAGGCTTATTATAGATTTGCGATATCTCAACAGGTGCATCGTAAAGAAGACGTTCCACATGGAGAACATAAGATCGGTAAAATCTATCCTCCAGGAGGGAGATTTTATGGTCACCATAGATCTACCGGATGCATATCTTCATGTACCGATTCTGAAGGCTCACAGGAGAGCCTTCGCCATCCAAATCCAGGGGAAGGTAAGACACTTACAATTCAAAGTCCTTCCATCCGGAATACCTCAGCACCCTTTGTTTTCACAAAGGTAGTGTCACCATGATGGTTCGCTTCCGTTTACAGGGGATAAAGTTATCCCTTACCTGGACGATTGGTTGATTATGACTCAGACTCAGGATCTTCTGAGAGTTCAGTTGAACTATGTCCAGGACATACACAATTAGGTTGGCTTATCAACATAGAGAAATCAGACTTAATTCCTAATTCCTCCTCGTCAGGTATCCATAAGAACATAAATGCGCTTTCTAGGGCTCCTTGCCTCAGCTGCGGACGCGGTGCCATGGGCGTTATGGCACATGAGATTTCTTCAGAGAGAAGCACTAACAGTATGGAACCGAGGACTGAAGGACTTGGATGCGATGCAGGTTCTATCGACTCAAACAAGACATTCTCTAATGTGGTGGAGACAAGTCAAACATGGAGTTTTATTTTCAGAACCACACTGGATAACCATCACGACAGATGCTTCAGGAACAGGTTGGGGAGCTCATCTGACAGTCATCACGACTGCAGGATCTTGGAGTAAACAGGAATCCGCTCTGCCCTCCAACGTGAGGGAGCTCAGAGCGATTTACCTAGCTCTTCTTCATTTTTCTCCTCCTATTTTACAGAGAGCAGTCAGAATCCGGATGAACACATGACCTGTGTGGCGTACCTAAACAGGGAGGTACCAGATCCCCTTCTCTCCTCAGGGAAGTAGAGAAGATTTTTCTGTTGGGCAGAAACCAGAATAACCAGACTCTCTGCGATTCATATCAGGGGTGTCGACAATATATTGGCGGATTGACTGAGTTGAGGCCTGACATTACCGGGGGAATGGTCTCTCTCAAGGAGAGTGTTCATTCAGTTAACCCAGAGGTGGGGGCTTCCTCAGAGAGACCTCATGGCATCAGCAAGCAATGCCAAACTGAGGAATTTCTGTTCCCTTTACAGGGCAGACAATGCCACGGTAGTGGACTCAATGACAATACCATGGACATACCTGCTGGCGTATATCTTTCCTCCCATAGCCATGATTCCCACAGTTTGACAAAGATCAGTCTAGATCAGTCGTCAGTAATAATAATAACTCCCCTCTGGCCGAAGGGGTCATAGTTCACCCTGCCCATGAATATGAGCAGAGGGGAATTTTGGAGATTACCTCCGCATCCGGATCTAATATTCCAGGGTCAACATCTGTGCAGGAATCTTTCCAGCCTCAGCTTGACAGCTTGGAGACTGAGAGGACCGTATTAGACTTTAGTTTTTCTGAGAAGGTATAGTATACCCTTTCTCACGCTCGTAGTAGCACTACAAATAAATCTTATGCACGGATTTGGAAGATTTTCAAGATTGGTGTGCAAGCAGGAGTATTGATGGACTTAAACCTTCTACTCCACAGTCATTGGAGTTTTTACAGGAAGGCTTCTATAAAGGATTAAAACCTAGTTCCATCAAGGTGCAGATAGCAGCCCTCTCTGCACACCCAAACTCACGTTTCTTTCAGATCTTGGAGGTAAAGAATTTTGTCAAGGCTAGACTAGGCCTAACCTGGTAAAGCAGGTAGACCCATGGGACTTATCCTTTGTGTTGAGACGCCTGTGTCTTCCTCCCTTTAAGCCTTGGGAGGAAGTAGACTTCAAGTTAACATTGAAAGTTTCTCTTTTACTAGCCATTACCTCTGCTAAGAGAGTTGGAGAACTTCAAGCCCTTGGCTCCGCACCTCCATATGTGATTTTTTTCCCAAGACAAAGTTATCCTTAGGTTCCTTCCAGGATTCCTGCCTATGGTGGCTTCATTTGCCAACATCAACCAGCCAATAGTATTGCCTGTATTTTCTCCTACTGGATCATCTAAAGAAGACTTGGATCTTTCTTTATTGGACGTATCCAGAGCTATCAAGATCTATCTACATAGAGTAGGTGATTTTCGTAAAGACGAGAATTTCTTTATCCCTTTCGCAGGAAAGAACAAGGGGAGAAAGGCTTCAAAACCTTCAATATCCAGATGGATCTGTGACTCCATTGCCTTATGTTACTCCTCTGCTGATCTGGATCCACCAGAATTTACCAGGGCTCACTCTACTAGAGCTGTGGCCTCCACTTGGGCAGAGCGTGCCGCTGTGCCACCTGAGGACATATGCCAGGCAGCTACCTGGTCGTCTTTGACTACCTTTGTGAGATATTTCAGGCTGGATACTTCTTTCTTGTCAAGAACAACCTTTGCAAGATCTGTTCTTAATGCGGACGTAATAATAAATAACCCGCCCATTGGGGATAATGCTTGCTAATTCCCCATATGTTGTGATGCCAATGGGACGTAAGGGAAGCTAAAATTATTATGTTAATTTGTTTTCCCTAAGACCCATTGGCATCACAAGACTCCCTCCCTGTGTTTTATGTTTCTTTATAATTAGACTGAGGTCTAGGGGGAGGTGGAGCCTATTTATACCTCATGGAGGAGGGGATTAAAATTTAATTGTTATTTTTTCATTAAATATTCCTTCGTCCCAGGGGCTCGCAGGGGCGAATTTACCCCATATGTTGTGATGCCAATGGGTCTTAGGGAAAACAAATTAACATAATAATTTTAGCGTCTTTACAGGACCAACAGATCTGCTCAAGGTGGCCATGTATGGTGGCCTGCGTTTCGAAGCCCTCGGCGGTGTGTGGTGTGCTATCTATTTTTCATTTCGTTCGGATTTGTTGTTTTTAAGAAATTTACGTTAAACGACCCCAAATTTCCCATAGAAAATAATGGCCCATTGCAAATAATGGCCACACTCTAACCGCTAACAGCCAATCACAGCACATATGCAAATAGCTGAAAAATAGCAGCCAATAGGAACTCTAAGGTTTTGTCAGGCAATGTATCACACCATCCACAGTCACATGTCCACTATTGAAGTCGCCCTTAAAGGAACGCAAGTCGCCCTTAAAGGGACCCAAGTCGCCCTTAAAGGGACCCAAGTCGCCCTTAAAGGGACCCAAGTCGCCCTTAAAGGGACCCAAGTCGCCCTTAAAGGGACCCAAGTCGCCCTTAAAGGGACCCAAGTCGCTCTTAAAGGGACCCAAGTCGCTCTTAAAGGGACCCAAGTCGCTCTTAAAGGGACCCAAGTCGCTCTTAAAGGGACGGGACCCATGTCGCTCTTAAAGGGACCCAAGTCGTTCTTAAAGGGACCCAAGTCGTTCTTAAAGGGACCCAAGTCGTTCTTAAAGGGACCCAAGTCGCTCTTAAAAGGACCCAAGTCGCTCTTAAAAGGACCCAAGTCGCTCTTAAAAGGACCCAAGTCGCTCTTAAAGTGACGGGACCCAAGTTGCTCTTAAAGGGACGGGACGCATGTTGCTCTTAAAGGGACCCAAGTCATTCCAAAAGGTATGAGGGTCCCTTTAAGAGCGTCCTGGGTCCCTTTAAGAGTGAAATTGGTCCGTTTAAGAGCGTCCTGGGTCCCTTTAAGAGCGAAATATGTCCCTTTAAGAGCAAAATGGGTCCCTTTAAGAGCGACCTGGGTCCCTTTAAGAGCAAAATATATTCCTTTAAGCGTGAAATTGGTCCCTTTAAGAGCGACCTGGGTCCCTTTAAGAGCAAAATGGGTCCCTTTAAGAGCAACCTGGGTCCCTTTAAGCGTGAAATTGGTCCCTTTAAGAGTGAAATTGGTCCTTTTAAGAGCAACCTGGGTCCCTTTAAGAGCGACCTGGGTCCCTTTAAGAGCGACCTGGGTCCCTTTAAGAGCGACCTGGGTCCCTTTAAGAACAAAATATGTCCCTTTAAGAGCAAAATGGGTTCCTTTAAGAGCGACCTGGGTCCCTTTAAGCGTGAAATTGGTCCCTTTAAGAGCGACCTGGGTCCCTTTAAGAGAAACCTGGATCCCCATAGAAAATAATGGCCACACTGTGAATGCTAACAGGCAATCACAGCACATATGCAAAAAGCTGAAATATAGCAGCCAATAGAAATTCTAAGTACTTGTCAGTCAATGTATCGCAACATCCACCCAGTCAAAGGTCCACTATTGGCCAATAGAAGATGTAGAAGATGGAAGGTCCTTAACGATTTTGTCTCACTGACATGAGTAAGATTGTCATGGTAACCGAGCAATGATCTCTACTATTATAAGTAGCAGAGTTCAGTCAGTAAAGTAGCAAAGCATAGGGGACAGTACCCACGTCGCTCTTTAAGGGGCATTGCATAAGTCGCTCTTAAAGGGACGGTACCTAAGTCGCTCTTAAAGGGACAGTATCCAAGACGCTCTTAACTCCTAGACGACCCTGGGCATACCTGTACATCCAGCAAACACTAGGGAAGTTCAGAGCGGGGCCGCACGCTGGCCCCGCTCTGAACCGCAGCGATCCCCAGTGCCGCTTGTAGCCCGGGACCGCGGGTCCGATCGCAGTGCCCGCTAATTAAGTATTCAGATGCATCGAATTTCTGCTTACGGCACCGGCCGGGGTTTGCGCCGCAATGGCGCTAATCCCGGCTCAGTACTCGATTGCTTTAGTCTGCAGCCGAAAGCAATAGAGTGCCTATCTCATTGATCTATGCTGTATAACTATACTATATCTATATAACTATACTGCATAGATCTCAAGGAGAGATCAATGTGGCTATACTAGAAGTCCCTCAGGGGGAATAACCCTAACCCCAGGGGGAATAACCCTAACCCCAGGGGGGCTTCTAGTATGTGTGTAAAAAAAAAAGCCCCTTCCCCTAATAAACGTTTGAATCACCTCCCTTTTCCCATGTTATAAATAAAAATAAACAAACATGTTTGCTATCGCCGCGTGTGTAATCGCCCAAAATATTAATCACATTCCTGATCTCACACGGTAAACGGCGTAAGCGCAAAACAATTCCAAAGTGCAAAATTACGCATTTTTGGTTGAATCAAATCCAGAAAAATTGTATTAAAAAGTGTTTAAAAAGTCGCATATGCGCAATCAAGGTACCGATAGAAAAAAGACATCATGGCGCAAAAAAATGACACCTGACACAGCCCCATAGACCAAAGGATAAAAGCGCTATAAGCCTGGGAATGGAGCGACTTTAATGAACGCATATTTGTTAACAATGGTTTGAATTTTTTACAGGCCATCAGATAAAATAAAAGTTATACATGTTACATATCGTTGTAATCGTAACGACTTGAGGAACATATATAACAAGTCAGTTTTACCCCAGGGCAAACGGCGCAAAAACAAACCAACCCCCACCCCCCCAATAAGAGCAAAATGGGTCCCTTTAAAAGCGACCTGGGTCCCTTTAAGAGCGACCTGGGTCCCTTTAAGAGCTACCTGGGTCCCTTTAAGAAGAAAATGGGTCCCTTTAAGAGCGACCTGGGTCCCTTTAAGAGCGATCTGGGTCCCTTTAAGAGCAAACTGGGTCCATTTAAGTGCGATCTGGGTCCCTTTAAGTGTTGACACCAAACTCGCTCCTTAAGGGACTGTACCAAAGTTGCTCGTAAAGTGAGGGTATCAAGGGTTAAAGTTTCTGTTAAAGGGGTGCTCTTTCCAAGCACTATGTATTTCCCTGGAAATTCAAATCTAGTTAGTTCTTATCATTTATTTTTAAAGGGGTACTTTCTGCTCAATCCCCACCCATAATCTAAGCTTTTTTATAATATGTTTCTATTACATGAATTGGGACATTTGTTTGCAGCAAATCCAGATTCACACCCTGAAGCTGCAGAAAATCCTCCCCGCCTGGTCCACATGGACCTGGCTCCTCTGTCCTCCCCCTCCCTTCTGAGACCAAAGTCACATGAACTTGGTCTCTTCTGTTGCCAGACAAGCTGTAATGCCTCATCTCTAACCCCGCCCACTACTGACATCACACCAATCAGTGAGCACCAACCCAACGGCAGGGAAACAGAAAAGTTACAGCCTCCAGAGCAGTATAGGGGAAATGAAACCTTCATCTCTCTTTCTAATCTATCTATGTAGATTCATATGTGGCCCAGGATAAGCAGAAGCAGATTGAGCCAGCGATGGGCAGGTACTTGGCAGTTGGCTCTGAGCTGCAATGCATGTTGGGATAAGTAGTTTCCTGGCCGTCTCCATCTTGGATATAGACTGGCTTGTAGAAGAGCTTGTAGCTCGGGAACAGCTGCAGCTAAAAAGATGGAACATGTCTCAAATTACTCAGGGGGACTTGGTGGGTAACACCAGCTAGGTTTGGGAGCATTTCCTTTTTTTAGCTCTTTACTGAAATACCCATTTAAAGTACTCTTGATTCCAGAGCGCTACACAAGTGATAAGGGTGACAGACAGAACATTACAAAGCCAAAAACACATTACATGAATGAATTAGTTTGCAAACTTGGACATAGGCATGAAGGAGAGCTGAAGGTTGTAAAGGAGTGGATCAGCTCACCTGGAAATGGCAGACAACAGGCTCCCTGGATGTTGGAGGGGGATGGGTGGGTGCACGGATCCTGCACGCGGCCGAGCGTGGGTTCACAGAAGGAATTGAGGAAAGGAGAAGGTGTACGGTCCAGCACTCCAAAATGTTCGGGGAAAAAATATGCTAATAAAACATAACTTTTAATCTATGCTGTCTCTGGTTGGCTGGTTATGGAGCGCATGCGCACTTCATAACCAGCCTGGACGTCAAGGAGAAAGGAGCTCCAGGAGCAGGTAATGTATAAGGGGAAGGGGGGGGTGACTGGGGGACGAGGGTGACAGGGGGGGTGGGGGGCGACTTGGTGGGGGGGGGGGGCACGGTGACACTTTTTATCCCCTGTCACCAATCATTTATGGTTACAGGGGATAAAAAGTGCTGATCAGCACTGGGAACAGGCGATCAGCGGTATATAGTACATACCGCTGATCGCCTGTTTCGGGACCACACGGGGGGGTCCCCGATCACTGCCCCATGCTCTCCGCTACCTCCGGTGGCGGAGAGCATGGGTGTTTCATTCATTTTTATTTTCTGATCACTGTGAACAGACATTAGTCTGTTCACAGTGATTGCGGTGGCCATCTTGGATCTGATGGCCGCCGCGGGGAGGGAGAGGGTTAGTGACCAGCCCACTAGGGGGGGCTGATCTGGGGTCTGATTGACTTATTTCATCTCCCCCCGCCGTGTATTCACGGTGGGGGGGAGATGAAATGCAGTACAGCGCCGGCCCATTAGTGACCGCCGTATCGGCGGTCACTAAGGGGTTAACTGCCGGGATCCGGGCACGGCCCGGATCTCGGCAGTTGCGGCGGGTGCCTGGCTATCACTGACAGCCGGGCCCCGCCGGGGATGACAGGAGTGCAGCTCCTGCGCCCCTGTCATCCCGTGGACGTACCGCCACGTCCATCTGCAGGAACTGTATGCAGATTTGGACGTGCCGGTACGTCCATATGCGGGAAGGGGTTAAAGCTACTGTCCCTCATGCAACCTCCAATAACTCCCGTTTGCTCTCCCCTTGTTCGTACCTCACACAACTGCTTCCCAGATCTTGCCTGAGCCTCCCCTATACTCTGAAATTCTTTACCCCAACAAATTCAGCTCTCCTTCATAGAAGGAATTGAGGAAAGGAGAAGGTGTACGGTCCAGCACTCCAAAATGTTCGGGGAAAAAATATGCTAATAAAACATAACTTTTAATCTATGCTGTTAAAATAACGTGTTTAAAACCAACGCGTTTCGCGCCATGGCGCTTAATCATGGTTGTAAAAACAAATGGACTATCATGTCTTATAAAGGTTGCAACAACCTGGCATGAGATTAAAAGTTTGGTCTCTGTCACTGAACTATGATTAGTGTGATAGAAAATATCACAGTAATCATAGTAATACAGTGAAAATGAATGTATAAAGTACAAAAAGTGACAAACATACAAAAAAATAAAACACACACTTTTTATTATAGTAATAATTGCAGTTTACTCCCAAATTACCCTTAACCCCCCCCAGATTACCCGTAACCGCCCCTGGTTGTCCGTAATCACGCCAGATTGCACGTAACCCCCCAGATTACACGTAACCACCGCACGTTGCCTGTAACCACCTAACGTTGCCCGTAACTATCGCATGTTGCCAGTGACCCCCTCCAGATTGTCCATAATCACCCCAAATTACATGTACCCACCCCATATTACCTATAAGCACTTCAGTTTATCCGTAACAATGCCAGATTGTCTGTAACCCCCCCCCCCCCCAGGTTTCCCGTGACCACCCCATGTTGCCGTAATCATGCCAGATTACATGTAACCCCCCCAGATTGCACGCAACCACAGCAGGTTGCCTCTGAACAACGCAAGATGCCTCTGACCACCGCACGTTGCCTCTGACCACCGCACGTTGCCACTGACCACCGCACGTTGCCACTGACCACTTCACCTTGCCTCTAACCACCCCAAATTGCCAATGACCGCCTCCAGATTGCCCGTAACCACGCCAGATTACAGGTACCCACCTCAGATTACCTATGAGCACTTCAGTTTATCCGTAACCACCCCAGATTGCCCGTAACCACCCCACGTTGCCCGTAACCACAGCAGGTTGCCTGTAACCACCCTAGATTACCCGTAACCACCCCAGGTTGTCTGTAACCACAGCAGGTTGTCCGTATCCATGTCACGTTGCCCGTAACCACCCCAGGTTGCCTGTAACCACCCCAGGTTGCCTGTAACCACAGCAGGTTGTCCGTATCCATGTCACGTTGCCCGTAACCACCCCAGGTTGCCCGTAACCACCCCAGGTTGCCGCGACCACCCCATGTTGACCGTATCCACCTCATGTTGACCGTATCCACCCCAGATTACCCGTTACCACCCCAGGTTGTCTGTAACCACAGCAGGTTGTCCGTATCCACCCCAGGTTGCCCGTGACCACCCCATGTTGACCGTATCCACCCCAGATTACCCATAACCACCCCAGGTTGTCTGTAACCACAGCAGGTTGTCCGTATCCACCCCACGTTGCCTGTAATCACCCCAGGTTGCCTGTGACCACCCCATGTTCACCGTATCCACCCCAGATTACCCGTAACCACCCCAGGTTGTCCGTATCCACCCCAGACTACCAGTAACCACCCCAGGTTGTCCGTATCCACCCCAGATTACCCATAAGCACCCCAGGTTGCCCGTAACCACCTCCAGATTACCTGGAACCACCCCAGTCTGTCCGTAACCACCCCACGTTACCTGTAATCATTTTTTTATTGTATTTTAGTAACTGCGCTATTCTAATAACCGATACTAGCTGCGGTTTTGCTCCAGCAAATTGGCGCTCCTTCCCTTCTGAGCCCTGCTGTGTGCCCATACAGTGGTTTGTGCCCACATATGGGGTATCGTTGTACTCAGGAGAACCTGCTTTACAGATTTTGTGGTACATTTTTTCTCCTGTTCCTTGTGAAATTTAGAAATTTTAAACTAAATGAACATATTATTGGAAAAATTCGAGTTTTTCATTTTTACTAGCCAATTTTGAATACATTCCTCCAATACCTGTTGGGTCAAAATGCTCACCACACCCCAAGATGAATTCTTTAAGGGGTGCACTTTCCAAAATGGGGTGACTTATGGGGTGGGTTCACTCCACTGGCACTACAGGGGCTCTGCAAACGCACCTGGTGCTCAGAAACTTCTTCAGAAAAATCTGCACTGAAAATGCTAATTGGCGCTCCTTCCGTTCTGAGCCCGGCTGTGTGCCCATACAGTAGTTTATGCCCACATATGGGGTACCGTTCTACTCAGGAGAACCTGCGTTACAGATTTTGCGGTGAATTTTCTCTCCTGTTCCTCAACAAATTGAGAGATTTCAAACTAAAGGAACATATTATTGGAAAAATTCGCGTTTTTCATTTTTACTGTCTACTTTTGAATACTTTCCTCTAATACCTGTGGGGTCAAATTGGTCACCACACCCCAAGATGAATTCTCTAAGGGGTGCACTTTCTAAAATGGGGTGACTTATGGGGAGATTTTACTTCGCTGGCACTACAGGGGAACTGCAAATGCACCTGGCGCTCAGAAAATTCTTCAGCAAAATCTGCATTGAAAATGCTAATTGGCGCTCCCTTTCTTCTGAGCCCCGCTGTGTGCCCATGCAGTGGTTTACGCCCACATATGGGGTACCGTTGTACTCATGAGAACCTGTGTTACAAATTTTGGGGTGCTTTTTCTCTCATGTTCCTTTCGAAAATTAGAAACTTTACTCTAAACGTATAAATTATTGGAAAATTTTAATTTTCCATTTTTTTACGGCCTAATAGTGAATACTTTCCTCCAGCCCCTGTAGAGTTAAGATGCTCATCATACCCCAAGATTAATTCTTTAAGGTGTGTAGTTTCCAAAATGGGGTCACTTATGGGGATTTACAGTATACAACCCTCCTAAATCAACTTAAGAAAAGAACTGGTCCCTAAAAAAATCAGTTTTGGAAACTTTCATGAAAATGTGGTAATTTGCTGATAAATTTCTAAGTCCTGTAACACCCTAAAAAATTAAAATATGTTTATGAAATGAGGCCAGAATAAAGAGGACATGTCGGTAATGTGACTTAGTAACTAATTTATGTGCTACGACTTTCTTTTTTTAGAAGCAGAGAATTTTAAAGTTCATAAAATGCAATTTTTTTTAATTTTTCATGAGATTTTGATGTTTTTCACAAAAAACACACAAAGTAGTGACCAAATGTTGCCACTAATATAAAGTGCCATATGTGACGAAAAAACAATCTCAGAATCGCTAGCATATGTTAAAGCATCACTGAGCTATAAGCGCATAAAGTGAGACAGGTCAGATTTTGAAAAATGAGCCTGGTCATTAAGGCCCAAATAGGCTTAGTCTTGAAGGGGTTAAAGGGGTATTCCCCCCAAAATTATTTTTGCAGTAATATGTTGCCCACCCGTAGCTTTCCATCTTTCCAATATCAATTTATTATGGATTCTGCACAGTTTTGCTGTTATCTAGATGCATCTTAGTCCACTCCGACACGCTCCATGCTCCTGGCCCGCACCTTCTGAGACGGCATCACGTGTCCTCAGTCTCTTTCATGGGCCACGTTAGCTATTATGGCCCTGCCCACTGAAGAGAAGGATAGCTATAGCCTCCCTTCGCTTTCTCTAGTGCTGTTGTGACCCCCTCTCACACAGCACACCGTGCCGGCTCCTGGTGCTGTGACTCACACATCTAACAATGCCCGCTCCTGCGCTGGGACATCTCCCCGACACACCCCCCCCCTCGCATCCAACCATGCCCGCTCCCTGTCATCCCATGGCCGCTCTTGTGCTGAGACATCCCCCTCCACCATGCCCGCTCCCTGTCATCCCTAGGCCCACTCCTGTGCTGACACTTTCTTCTCCACACGCACAGCCGACGTTCCTCCCTCTCGCTTCCGTGCCAGCCTGATCCTGCGCTGTGCCCCTGCTGCACAATGTCAGCTTGAGCATCACAGCACAGAGCAGGCTGGGCGGCTGACAGGAGCGGTCACCGTCGGCTGTGCGTGTGGAGAAGGAAGTGTCACAGCACAGGAGCACTCGCTCACCAACACCCCCCCCCAGCGCTCACCTATGGCACACACCCCCGGCACTCACCCCTCCCCCCCTTGGCGCTCACCCAGCACTGACCCTCCGGCGCCAACCCCCCGCACTGTACCGCACACACAACCCGCGTCCCCTCTCCCCCCCCCCAGCACTCACCAGCGGCCCCCATGGCACTCACCCTCATCACACACATCCCTGTGCTAAAACACCCCCCCCCCCACCTCGGCACTCACCCCCGCGCACTGTGCCCCCCCCAATAACCCCCTGCCTCAACTCTTCTACCTCTCTAATAACTCTTAGTGAGGTAGCAGAGTTGAGGCAGTGAAATAGAGTTGAGTTCACTACCTTAACAGCTCTACTATTCACTGGGTCAGCTGCTATTCACTACGTCAGCTCTGCTATATTTCACTATGTACGCTATGCTATTCACTAACTCAGCTCTGCTATATTTCACTATGTCAGCTCTGCTATTCACTCAACTTTGCTACCCATCTACCTCACCTCTGCAACTCTGCTTTATCTTATGGATATCAGTTCTGCTACATCATGGACCAATCAGGCATAAGCATTGCATGATGGGAGATGTAGTTTTCATGCTGGCGCCATGTTGGATATAAATTGGCTTTTAGAAAAACTTGTAACTATGGAATGGCAGCAGCTAAAAAGACGGGAGATGGCTCAAAATACTCAGGGGGACTTGGTGAGTAATACCAGCTAGTTTTGGGAGCATTTTATATTTTTAGTTCTTGGGGGGGGAATACCCCTTTAAGTAGATAGACTGGCGGGGAATGAGGATGTTACAGTAGTCCAAGCAGGAGATAATGAGAGCACGGACCAGCAGTTCTGTGAAGTCCAGGGTGAGAAAAGAGCGGATTCTGGAAATGTTTTTGATGTGTAGGTGGCAGGAGGTGGTCGGGAGTCTGAATGTGCGGTGTGAATGACAGAGTAGAATGAAAGGTGACCCCAAGGCAGTGAACTTTGGGGACAGGGGATAAAGAGCAGCTGTTGATCCCGATAGAGAGATTAGATGGAGGTGGGGGAAAGATGTTGTTTGTTATCTCCGCAATCCACTTATCAGCTTCTTCCTTTTAACTGACTGCCGCTCCTTCCCGGGTGCTGGGAAAAGCTGGATCCAGTCCTGGGAAACTTCTCTCATTTTTCTAGGACTGGCTTTTCCCAGTATCGGGGGAGGAGCGGCAGTCAGTTAAACAGCAGCAGCTGATGGGCAGATTACAATTCACTCTATTACTGTAAATTCGCACATCGCTAGAAAGATTTATCACAGAGCCGGACGGCCCGGTCTGGGGGAGGGGAACCGGATATCAGCGCTATGAGGTGCAGGGAGCTGATGTCACTACAGTGACGACACTAATACCGTGCACTGACCAATACCGTACACTGACCTATACCTTACACTGACCAATACCGTACACTGACCAATACCGTACACTGACCAATACCGTACACTGACCAATACCGTACACTGACCAATACCGTACACTGACCAATACCGTACACTGACCAATACCTTACACTGACCAATACCGTACACTGACCAATACCGTACACTGAGTAATACCTTGCACTAACCAATACCGTACACACAGTAATACCGTACACACAGTAATACCGTACACACAGTAATACCGTACACACAGTAATACCGTACACACAGTAATACCGTACACACAGTAATACCGTACACACAGTAATACCGTACACACAGTAATACCGTACACACAGTAATACCGTACACACACCAATACCGTACACACACCAATACCGTACACACACCAATACCGTACACACACCAATACCGTACACACACCAATACCGTACACACACCAATACCGTACACACACCAATACCGTACACACACCAATACCGTACACACACCAATACCGTACACACACCAATACCGTACACACACCAATACCGTACACACACCAATACCGTACACACACCAATACCGTACACTGACCAATACCGTACACTGACCAATACCGTACACTGACCAATAACGTACACTGAGTAATACCGTACACTGACCAATACCTTGCAGTGACCAATACCGTACACTGACCAATAACGTACACTGAGTAATACCGTACACTGACCAATACCTTGCAGTGACTAATACCGTACACTGGGTAATACCGTACACTGACTAATACCGTACATTGAAATATTGTACAATAAAGTGGCCGGCCCCATTAAAATTTGCTGCAGAAACCTTTGTTTGCAGTTACAGAGGTCGGACGTTTCCTGGGGGTCCTGACTGGATTTGCAGACCCTGCAGCAGGGAAATGATGAATAATTCTTTATAAATCCTACAATGTTCTATAGATTCTGTCTGTCACAGGTGAAGTTACCAACCAGAAATATTCCCCCTCTCCATTCTAAGTAGGCAGGCAAAATCTGAAGTGTACCCAAAACTATTGCTGCATTAGGCCCTTTTATGACTACAACAGCTTGTACCCTTCTGGGAAGACGTTCTACAAGACTCTGGGGTCTGCACACCCTGAATCTAAGGATAAAACTCAAACACACCACCCTAGGGTGATGGGTTATCAGTTTCATGGAGTAAAGCTGTTTGGAGCTGCTAGTATGTAACGGTCTCATTGCCTGATCCAGAGTAACAGATCAGGCAATCTTCATTGATTAGATCTGGATGGTTTGCACAGAGTTTCATTAGTCATTGCGCACACACATCTGCTGCTTCTAGTTGCTATCATTATCATCATCCATTCCGTCAGCTCCGGTCATCTAACGGTAAGCTGGTGAAATAACCAGACCTGTGGACTCGGAAAAAAATGTTCCAACTTAAAAAAATTATTTCAAAATGTTATTATTGATTTGTCATACAAATTTTATAATTGTTCCTCATCAATAAAGTTTATGTTCCATCAATCTAATTTAAGGAGCTTATTTATAACAACCAGAAAAAACTCTCTCACATACATTTTGTTTCCTCCATATATCAGCAATAAAGCACTGGCCCTATTACATAAGGGTGGTCGGGGAATATATCAGTAATAGGACACTGACCCTATTAGATAAGGGTGGTCGGGGAATATATCAGTAATAGCACACTGGCCCTATTAGATAAGGGTGGTCGGGGAATATATCAGTAAAAGGACACTGACCCTATTAGATAAGAGTGGTCGGGGAATATATCAGTAATAAGGGACTGGCCCTATTAGATAAGGGTGGTCGGGGAGAAGTTGGTCACTATTTGGCAGTTTGTTTCTGAGCTGGAAGAGTCCATTGTGTGGGGGGAGATCTGTGCTGGTCTCTTCCTGGATGCTGGATGACTGTATATGAGCAGCAGTGTAATATGGAGATATCCTGTGTAATATAGAGGAGGAGGAGAAGACATAAGTAGTGCAGCAGTAACCTCTGTCCTTAGTGTGGGGTTCTCTCTCTAGGAGAAGATTGTGTGTTTTTCTTCAGTGTGATATGTGTGTATGTGTGTGTGTGCTATGGCTGCGGCAGGCTGTGTGTGTGTGTGTGTGTGTGTGTGTGTGTGTGTGTGCGCGCGCTATGGCTGTAGCAGGCTATGTGTGTGTGTGGTTGGAATCATAATAGTCCTATTTACCTGCCCCCGTGCCTCCTCTATATCACTAGCTGGAGTGTGATAACTCCCCAGGGTGTGTCCGGCCAGTTATGGAGGAGCCGGAGTGTGATAATAACTCCCCGGAGTGTGACCGGCCAGTTATGGTGGAACTGGAGTCGGGGATGGAGCTGAGGCCTCCCGACTCCACAGCGCTGATAATAACCATAACCAGCAGGGGTGCACATACTTTTGATCACATAGTTTATATATTAAAATACTGAGAGTGAAAATAAGAAACAGACAACAGGATATAATTTAGGACAAATAACAAAACAAGAATTAAAAAAATAAATTAGGACACGTCCGGAATAGCGCAATGACATCTACTGAGGGTCCGATCACAGAAAATGTGCTAAAGCCGGACTAACCACCCTTCTGGCCTCATGTATCAGTATGATGCCGGGAGAACAACACGTGTTTGAATCCTCACGTTCCTGTACTGACCTCTGTGCGGCGGGATCAGTACAGAACTGTCTAGATCTAAACACTTGCGGCGCTCCTGGCATCAGCCCGCGAGGTTCATAAGTCCAGGCTGCTGCACGTCCGGCTGCGGCTTCAGTCTCGGATATCCCTCCACCCTGCAATGTGACCTCCATGACAGTCACGAACATTAGTTACATCTAGAAACGCTGCCGTCTAGTGGTTCATCACGAAGGTCTCCCAAGTTCTTTGATATATTTGTTTGGGTGGAAATCGTTGGAGACGGCTTCTTACATGGACACAGTTGGATTCTCAGACCTGGTCCTGCAGACTTTCTGATGATCCACGAGGTAAGCTTTCCGCGTATAACACTTTCTACACCGCGAACATGAAAATGGCTTCTCCCCCATGTGAGAGCGCTCGTGCTGAACCAGGACCGATTTGTGTGAAAAACGCTTTCCACACATGGAGCACGAGAACGGTTTCTCCCCTGTGTGAATACTCCGGTGTTCAAGAAGGCTAGCTTTGCGTGTAAAACATTTCCCGCATTCAGAACAAGAAAATGGCTTTTCTCCCACGTGACTTCTCTCGTGCTGGACAACGGCTGTTTTGTGTGAAAAACGTTTTCCACACACGGAACAGGAAAATCTTTTGACCCCCATATGGATCCTCTGATGCTCCACAAGGTTAGCCTTCCGCGAAAAACATTTCCCACACTCAGGACAGGGAAATGGCTTCTCCCCAGTGTGAATCTTTTGATGCGTAACCAGGTTAAACTTCAACATGAAGCATTTTCCACATTCAGAACAGGAGAATGGTTTCTCCCCTGCGTGAATTTTAAGGTGTTTATCAAGTTTACACTTTTTTGCAAAGCTTTTCCCACACTCAGAACACAAAAAGGGCTTCTCCCCTGTGTGAATTCGCTGATGTTTCACAAGGTTAGACCTTCTTGTAAAACATTTCTCACACTCAGAACATGAAAAACACTTCTCTCCAGTGTGAATAATCTGATGTTCAATCAGTTCTGTTTTCTTTGTAAAACTTTCCCCACACTTAGCGCACAGAAACAGCTTGTTTCCCAGGTGATATGTTCTCTCATGTCTAAAAAGTTCAGATTTCCTGGCAAACCATTTATCACACTCTAAACACGAGAACGGCTTCTCTCCGGTGTGAATTTTCTGATGTTGAGCAAGAGTCGACTTCAGCCGAAAACGTTTCCCGCATTCAGAACAGGAAAACGGTTTCTCCCCTGTGTGAATTCTTGTATGTTGAATATAACCACTTTTCTGGGTAAAACATTTCCCACACTCAGAACATGGAAATGGCTTCTCCCCTGTGTGAATTCTTATATGTCGTAGAAGATTTGCTCTATTTTTGAAGCACTTCCCACACTGAGAACAAGGGTAACATTTCCCTTGTTGGTGATCTGCACTGGTAACAACGAATGAACTGTCCATAGAATGTTCCTCATCATACGAGGGGTTAAACAGCAGATCGCTACTGGGAAGGATTGTGGATATATCCGCAGGGAAAAAATGTTGTTCGTGAAAATCTTGTGTAAATTCACTAAGTGCAGTTTTAGAGTCTGGAGATAAAACTGGGTGTCTGGGCGAGGTATCGGTGGTGATCAGTAAACCTGATGGATCAATACCAAGAGAAAAGGTAAATTGTCACAAAGTACAACGGTCTGTCTCCAACAAGTCGCTGACCCCCCCCCCCCCCCAGTCTACGGGGCCTCAAGATCAATCAGGACAAAACCAGGAATAAAATGTTCTTCACGCACCTGGGTCAGCATCGACATCGCTATCCTCCTCCTTAAATTCATCACCTTCCTCGTCCTCCTCAGTAACTTCTACTTTAATGTGAATCAGATCATCATCCTGATCAGGGGAATATCAATAAATATATAATAATTTCCATTACATGTGAGAAAGGGAATCACTGCTATGGAAACTGATAATGACAGAGCTAAATATGAGACCTCCCCTCCATCTCCCTGCTCCTCCTGCAGGACAGTGTCATCTCCCCCTCCATCTCCCTGCTCCTCCTGCAGGACAGCACCATCTCCCCCTCCATCTCCCTGCTCCTCCTGCAGGACAGTGTCATCTCCCCCTCCATCTCCCTGCTCCTCCTGCAGGACAGTGTCATCTCCCCCTCCATCTCCCTGCTCCTCCTGCAGGACAGTGTCATCTCCCCCTCCATCTCCCTGCTCCTCCTGCAGGACAGTGTCATCTCCCCCTCCATCTCCCTGCTCCTCCTGCAGGACAGTGTCATCTCCCCCTCCATCTCCCTGCTCCTCCTGCAGGACAGTGTCATCTCCCCCTCCATCTCCCTGCTCCTCCTGCAGGACAGTGTCATCTCCCCCTCCATCTCCCTGCTCCTCCTGCAGGACAGTGTCATCTCCCCCTCCATCTCCCTGCTCCTCCTGCAGGACAGTGTCATCTCCCCCTCCATCTCCCTGCTCCTCCTGCAGGACAGTGTCATCTCCCCCTCCATCTCCCTGCTCCTCCTGCAGGACAGTGTCATCTCCCCCTCCATCTCCCTGCTCCTCCTGCAGGACAGTGTCATCTCCCCCTCCATCTCCCTGCTCCTCCTGCAGGACAGTGTCATCTCCCCCTCCATCTCCCTGCTCCTCCTGCAGGACAGTGTCATCTCCCCCTCCATCTCCCTGCTCCTCCTGCAGGACAGTGTCGTCTCCCCCTCCATCTACCTGCTCCTCCTACAGGACAGTGTCATCTCCCCCTCCATCTACCTGCTCCTCCTGCAGGACAGTGTCATGTCCCCCCGGACAGTCCTGGGGATCCAGAGGAGCGGGACATCTCTCTGGTGGATTCCTCTTACTGGATCCATCTGTAGGAGACACACACAGTGACTGAATACATTGTGTATATGTGATGAGCAGATGATGGGGTGTCTAGGGGACCCCAATACTGCTCTCTCCTTTACCATCAATGAGAGTCTCCTCTTACCCGGTGATGTGAGGGGCCGGTGGTCCTCCATCATGGCCTCCTGGTACAGATCCTTGTGTCCTTCTACATACTCCCACTCCTCCATGGAGAAATAGACGGCCACATCCTGACACCTTATAGGAACCTGACACACACAATGATCCAGTCATCATCCAGACCCATCATCCCTTGTGTTCCTGGATGATGTCCCAGCATTCCCAGCAGCATTGCTCACCTCTCCAGTCAGCAGCTCCATCATCTTGTGGGTGAGTTCTAGGATCTTCTGCTCATTGTTCCTCTCAGGTATCAGTGAGGGAGGTGGAGGCTCCGTGATGGGGCCCCGGGCCCTGCTCCATCCTCCTGACCTGCTGCTGCTGGGGGCCACACACTCTCCACATGTCTTCTTCACTACTGTGTAATCCTGAGGATGGAGAGACCCTGATAAATATCACTATATACAGAGCCCCCACCTCTCCGCTCATGTCCTGTATTATTACTAGAGAGAAGAGGGAGGTCATGTGACCCATCCCCCAGAATCCCTCACCTCTCCGCTCATGTCCTGTATTATTACTAGAGAGAAGAGGGAGGTCATGTGACCCATCCCCCAGAATCCCTCACCTCTCCGCCCATGTCCTGTATTATTACTAGAGAGAAGAGGGAGGTCATGTGACCCATCCCCCAGAATCCCTCACCTCTCCGCTCATGTCCTGTATTATTACTAGAGAGAAGAGGGAGGTCATGTGACCCATCCCCCAGAATCCCTCACCTCTCCACTCATGTCCTGTATTATTACTAGAGAGAAGAGGGAGGTCATGTGACCCATCCCCCAGAATCCCTCACCTCTCCGCTCATGTCCTGTATTGTTACTAGAGAGAAGAGGGAGGTCATGTGACCCATCCCCCAGAATCCCTCACCTTTCCGCTCATGTCCTGTATTATTACTAGAGAGAAGAGGGAGGTCATGTGACCCATCCCCCAGAATCCCTCACCTCTCCGGTCATGTCCTGTATTATTACTAGAGAGAAGAGGGAGGTCATGTGACCCATCCCCCAGAATCCCTCACCTCTCCAGGTCATGTGACCCATCCCCCAGAATCCCTCACCTCTCCGCTCATGTCCTGTATTATTACTAGAGAGAAGAGGGAGGTCATGTGACCCATCCCCCAGAATCCCTCACCTCTCCGGTCAGCAGGTAGATGATCTCCAGGGTGAGGCTCAGGATCCTCTCGGTCATGGGGTTTCTCTCCATTCTCAGTCATTGGATCTCAGGCTAGATATACATTACAGTGAAGATTAGTGACATCTATAAAAGGACAAATAATGATAAAGCTTATGAAGAAACAATTGACTCCATTATATTTATATACAGGACACCGCAGTCTCCTTCCCTCCATCCCATCTAGCTGGCTGGACCTGTCATTTGTGACTTTTGGCACGTCATAGAGACAAGTCAAAACTGTTGATGGTTCGGGGTCTGAGTGTTCAGATTTATACCGACCAAGAGAACGAGATGGGGGATAAGACTGTGCTAAGCGCGGCTCTGTGTCATGTAAAGAGTCAGACTCATAGTATAAGTCTATGGAGCCCGATTAGTATAAGTCTATGGGGCCCGATTAGTATAAGTCTATGGGGCCCGATTAGTATAAGTCTATGGAGCCCGATTAGTATAAGTCTACGGAGCCCGATTAGTATAAGTCTGTGGAGCCCGATTAGTACAAGTCTGTGGAGCCCGATTAGTATAAGTCTATGGAGCCCAATTAGTATAAGTCTGTGGAGCCTGATTAGTATAAGTCTATGGAGCCCGATTAGTATAAGTCTATGGAGCCCGATTAGTATAAGTCTATGGGGCCCGATTAGTATAAGTCTATGGAGCCCGATAAGTACAAGTCTATGGAGCCCGATTAGTATAAGTCTGTGGAGCCCGATTAGTATAAGTCTGTGGAGCCCGATTAGTATAAGTCTATGGAGCCCGATTAGTATAAGTCTATGGAGCCCGATTAGTATAAGTCTATGGAGCCCGATTAGTATAAGTCTATGGGGCCCGATTAGTATAAGTCTATGGAGCCCGATTAGTACAAGTCTGTGGAGCCCGATTAGTATAAGTCTATGGAGCCCAATTAGTATAAGTCTGTGGAGCCTGATTAGTATAAGTCTATGGAGCCCGATTAGTATAAGTCTATGGAGCCCGATTAGTATAAGTCTATGGAGCCCGATAAGTACAAGTCTATGGAGCCCGATTAGTATAAGTCTACGGAGCCCGATTAGTATAAGTCTGTGGAGCCCGATTAGTATAAGTCTATGGAGCCCGATTAGTATAAGTCTATGGAGCCCGATTAGTATAAGTCTATGGAGCCCAATTAGTATAAGTCTATGGAGCCCAATTAGTATAAGTCTATGGAGCCCGATTAGTATAAGTCTATGGAGCCCGATTAGTATAAGTCTACGGAGACCGATTAGTATAAGTCTACGGAGACCGATGAGTATAAGTCTATGGAGCCCAATTAGTATAAGTCTATGGAGCCCGATTAGTATAAGTCTACGGAGACCGATTAGTATAAGTCTATGGAGCCCGATTAGTATAAGTCTACGGAGACCGATGAGTATAAGTCTATGGAGCCCAATTAGTATAAGTCTATGGAGCCCGATTAGTATAAGTCTACGGAGACCGATTAGTATAAGTCTATGGAGCCCGATTAGTATAAGTCTACGGAGACCGATGAGTATAAGTCTGTCTTTGGTACATGGTACAAACATACGGCTGAACCTTTCCCAACCCCCTGGTGTCCTGGGCGGACGTTTCAGGACACTAACACGCCCCCTTCATCATGCGTGTGGGCGGACGTTTCAGGACACTAACACGCCCCCTTCATCATGCGTGTGGGCGGACGTTTCAGGACACTAACACGTCCCCTTCATCATGCGTGTGGGCGGATGTTTCAGGACACTAACACGTCCCCTTCATCATGCGTGTGGGCGGACGTTTCAGGACACTAACACGCCCCCTTCATCATGCGTGTGGGCGGACGTTTCAGGACACTAACACGCCCCCTTCATCATGCGTGTGGGCGGACGTTTCAGGACACTAACACGTCCCCTTCATCATGCGTGTGGGCGGACGTTTCAGGACACTAACACGCCCCCTTCATCATGCGTGTGGGCGGACGTTTCAGGACACTAACACGCCCCCTTCATCATGCGTGTGGGCGGACGTTTCAGGACACTAACACGCCCCCTTCATCATGCGTGTGGGCGGACGTTTCAGGACACTAACACGTCCCCTTCATCATGCGTGTGGGCGGACGTTTCAGGACACTAACACGTGCCCTTCATCATGCGTGTGGGCGGACGTTTCAGGACACTAACACGCCCCCTTCATCATGCGTGTGGGCGGACGTTTCAGGACACTAACACGCCCCCTTCATCATGCGTGTGGGCGGACGTTTCAGGACACTAACACGCCCCCTTCATCATGCGTGTGGGCGGACGTTTCAGGACACTAACACGCCCCCTTTATCATGCGTGTGGGCGGACGTTTCAGGACACTAACACACAGCCTTAACTCTCCCCTCATCTAACCGCTAGCCGAGTTCCCCTCTGAAGCTCATACAGCTCCATCCTATCACAGCTGGGGTTTTATATGGAGATTATTTGCATAGTCCCGCCCACTTTCTTCAGCCGCTAATCGTATGGTGTAAAAAGTGACAGTGATCAGCAGAAGAGAAAATGCCTGATCCTCGGCTGATCGGGTCTTTTGTACTGCAGCTAAATCCCTTTCTGTGTAACCAGGGGATGTGCGGACAATAGTAATACATTTATATGGCCGCATAAACGATACAAGGATTGTTCATGCAGCCCGGCCGCTAAATTCATTATGTCTTCTCCACGGCCACATATGGAGCCATGTGACAGAACTCAAACTAGCAGTACACCCAGTCCTCTCCTCCTCCTGTATTCTATACACCGCAGTCCTCTCCTCCTCCTGTATTCTATACACCGCAGTCCTCTCCTCCTCCTGTATTCTATACACCGCAGTCCTCTCCTCCTCCTGTATTCTATACACCGCAGTCCTCTCCTCCTCCTGTATTCTATACACCGCAGTCCTCTCCTCCTCCTGTATTCTATACACCGCAGTCCTCTCCTCCTCCTGTATTCTATACACCGCAGTCCTCTCCTCCTCCTGTATTCTATACACCGCAGTCCTCTCCTCCTCCTGTATTCTATACACCGCAGTCCTCTCCTCCTCCTGTATTCTATACACCGCAGTCCTCTCCTCCTCCTGTATTCTATACACCGCAGTCCTCTCCTCCTCCTGTATTCTATACACCGCAGTCCTCTCCTCCTCCTGTATTCTATACACCGCAGTCCTCTCCTCCTCCTGTATTCTATACACCGCAGTCCTCTCCTCCTCCTGTATTCTATACACCGCAGTCCTCTCCTCCTCCTGTATTCTATACACCGCAGTCCTCTCCTCCTCCTGTATTCTATACACCGCAGTCCTCTCCTCCTCCTGTATTCTATACACCGCAGTCCTCTCCTCCTCCTGTATTCTATACACCGCAGTCCTCTCCTCCTCCTGTATTCTATACACCGCAGTCCTCTCCTCCTCCTGTATTCTATACACCGCAGTCCTCTCCTCCTCCTGTATTCTATACACCGCAGTCCTCTCCTCCTCCTGTATTCTATACACCGCAGTCCTCTCCTCCTCCTGTATTCTATACACCGCAGTCCTCTCCTCCTCCTGTATTCTATACACCGCAGTCCTCTCCTCCTCCTGTATTCTATACACCGCAGTCCTCTCCTCCTCCTGTATTCTATACACCGCAGTCCTCTCCTCCTCCTGTATTCTATACACCGCAGTCCTCTCCTCCTCCTGTATTCTATACACCGCAGTCCTCTCCTCCTCCTGTATTCTATACACCGCAGTCCTCTCCTCCTCCTGTATTCTATACACCGCAGTCCTCTCCTCCTCCTGTATTCTATACACCGCAGTCCTCTCCTCCTCCTGTATTCTATACACCGCAGTCCTCTCCTCCTCCTGTATTCTATACACCGCAGTCCTCTCCTCCTCCTGTATTCTATACACCGCAGTCCTCTCCTCCTCCTGTATTCTATACACCGCAGTCCTCTCCTCCTCCTGTATTCTATACACCGCAGTCCTCTCCTCCTCCTGTATTCTATACACCGCAGTCCTCTCCTCCTCCTGTATTCTATACACCGCAGTCAGCTCTCCCTGTAGTATATACAGCGCAGTCAGCTCTCCCTGTAGTATATACAGCGCAGTCAGCTCTCCCTGTAGTATATACAGCGCAGTCAGCTCTCCCTGTAGTATATACAGCGCAGTCAGCTCTCCCTGTAGTATATACAGCGCAGTCAGCTCTCCCTGTAGTATATACAGCGCAGTCAGCTCTCCCTGTAGTATATACAGCGCAGTCAGCTCTCCCTGTAGTATATACAGCGCAGTCAGCTCTCCCTGTAGTATATACAGCGCAGTCAGCTCTCCCTGTAGTATATACAGCGCAGTCAGCTCTCCCTGTAGTATATACAGCGCAGTCAGCTCTCCCTGTAGTATATACAGCGCAGTCAGCTCTCCCTGTAGTATATACAGCGCAGTCAGCTCTCCCTGTAGTATATACAGCGCAGTCAGCTCTCCCTGTAGTATATACAGCGCAGTCAGCTCTCCCTGTAGTATATACAGCGCAGTCAGCTCTCCCTGTAGTATATACAGCGCAGTCAGCTCTCCCTGTAGTATATACAGCGCAGTCAGCTCTCCCTGTAGTATATACAGCGCAGTCAGCTCTCCCTGTAGTATATACAGCGCAGTCAGCTCTCCCTGTAGTATATACAGCGCAGTCAGCTCTCCCTGTAGTATATACAGCGCAGTCAGCTCTCCCTGTAGTATATACAGCGCAGTCAGCTCTCCCTGTAGTATATACAGCGCAGTCAGCTCTCCCTGTAGTATATACAGCGCAGTCAGCTCTCCCTGTAGTATATACAGCGCAGTCAGCTCTCCCTGTAGTATATACAGCGCAGTCAGCTCTCCCTGTAGTATATACAGCGCAGTCAGCTCTCCCTGTAGTATATACAGCGCAGTCAGCTCTCCCTGTAGTATATACACCGCAGTCAGCTCCCCCTGTAGTATATACACCGCAGTCAGCTCCCCCTGTAGTATATACACCGCAGTCAGCTCTCCCTGTAGTATATACAGCGCAGTCAGCTCTCCCTGTAGTATATACACCGCTGTCAGCTCTCCCTGTAGTATATACACCGCAGTCAGCTCTCCCTGTATTATATACACCGCAGTCAGCTCTCCCTGTAGTATATACACCGCAGTCAGCTCTCCCTGTATTATATACACCGCAGTCAGCTCTCCCTGTAGTATATACACCGCAGTCAGCTCCCCCTGTAGTATATACACCGCAGTCAGCTCTCCCTGTAGTATATACACCGCAGTCAGCTCTCCCTGTAGTATATACACCGCAGTCAGCTCTCCCTGTAGTATATACACCGCAGTCAGCTCTCCCTGTAGTATATACACCGCAGTCAGCTCTCCCTGTAGTATATACACCGCAGTCAGCTCTCCCTGTAGTATATACACCGCAGTCAGCTCTCCCTGTAGTATATACACCGCAGTCAGCTCTCCCTGTAGTATATACACCGCAGTCAGCTCTCCCTGTAGTATATACACCGCAGTCAGCTCTCCCTGTAGTATATACACCGCAGTCAGCTCTCCCTGTAGTATATACACCGCAGTCAGCTCTCCCTGTAGTATATACACCGCAGTCAGCTCTCCCTGTAGTATATACACCGCAGTCAGCTCTCCCTGTAGTATATACACCGCAGTCAGCTCTCCCTGTAGTATATACAGCGCAGTCAGCTCTCCCTGTAGTATATACACCGCAGTCAGCTCTCCCTGTAGTATATACACCGCAGTCAGCTCTCCCTGTAGTATATACACCGCAGTCAGCTCTCCCTGTAGTATATACACCGCAGTCAGCTCTCCCTGTAGTATATACACCGCAGTCAGCTCTCCCTGTAGTATATACACCGCAGTCAGCTCTCCCTGTAGTATATACACCGCAGTCAGCTCTCCCTGTCTCTCACCTCTCACACTTCCTGTCCGTGCGGTTCTAGCCTCGTTCTGGTTGCTCGGTGAGCCGTCATGTTCCTCCCCGTGTAGATGACCTGTTTTCTCGTCACTTGTACGTTCCTCCTGTTGTCGGGAGTTGTAGTCTTCTGTTCCTTTCGTCTCACTATGTTGTTTGTGTTTTTACTACAACTTCCAGCATGCATTGCGGTGAGGCATTCTTCAGTATTGGCCGGCCGCTTATACTTGCACGGTGTATGTCTCCCTCCTGTGGTCAATGTGAGAGTTACAGCCCTTGTTCACTATAGTTTATGGGACATACATGGGGCGTGGCTTGCCTTATGAATATTAATTAGCAGCCATAATCTCGTGGTCTTTAGTTACCGCGTTCTTATTTGTTTTGGGGGGAATGACCCTCTGGGGCACCCGTGACGTCAGCGGCCGCCATGTTCTTGTAGTCCATAACAGAACGAGCAGATGCTGCAGCGATCAGTGATGTAGTGCGGAGCCGGCTGCCTGCCCCTCGGAGGTGACCCGCGCCCTGCAGCCATCACTGCCATCTTGTGGTTAAATATAGAGACTACAACTCCCATCATCACCTGGTAAGGCTTGTGCTCCAGAGCTGTCATTCCCTGGTTATATGTGTGATATTATGTACAGCCTCTTCTTGCAGCAGGTGCGTCCCCTGCGGATTGTACAGGAGCGTTTGTGTGGACGCCATCTTCTTGTGGCCTACATGTAACCAGTTAGTCGGTCACGCTTGCAGGTGCGAGGCGTCATGGTAACAGACTGGTCAGTGCTCCTCGGGGGCGGGGCTTATAGCTTTGTATGTAAATCCTTCATCCTGAGCATCCCTGTGAGCTGTGGCCCCTCATACTGACAGCCTCCCCCTGTGAGCTGTGGCCCCTAATACTGACAGCCTCCCCCTGTGAGCTGTGGCCCCTCATACTGACAGCCTCCCCCTGTGAGCTGTGGCCCCTAATACTGACAGCCTCCCCCTGTGAGCTGTGGCCCCTAATACTGACAGCCTCCCCCTGTGAGCTGTGGCCCCTTATACTGACAGCCTCCCCCTGTGAGCTGTGGCCCCTAATACTGACAGCCTCCCCCTGTGAGCTGTGGCCCCTAATACTGACAGCCTCCCCCTGTGAGCTGTGGTTCCTAATACTGACAGCCTCCCCCTGTAAGCTGTGGCCCCCCATACTGACAGCCGTCCCCTGTGCGCTGTGGCCCCTAATACTGACAGCCTCCCCCTGTGAGCTGTGGCCCCTAATACTGACAGCCTCCCCCTGTGAGCTGTGGCCCCTAATACTGACAGCCTCCCCCTGTAAGCTGTGGCCCCTAATACTGACAGCCCCCCCTGTGATCTGTGGCCCCTAATACTGACAGCCCCCCCCCTGTGATCTGTGGCCCCTAATACTGACAGCCCCCCCCCCCTGTGATCTGTGGCCCCTAATACTGACAGCTGCCGGCAATCTTCTATGTTTCTACATCTTATATGAAGAACGTAACACATCCATCCCGAGTCCCATCATGGACGCCGAGAAATGAGCCAAATAGAATCAGACAAACTATGTTACTGTGTGTGACCGATAAATGTAGATGCTTAAGTATCCAGTGTAAGATGTACAGCGAGGAAGAGATCTCTGACCAATCTATATCTGTCTCCTCTACAGAACCCCGCACCACCAGGGACCCCGAGCATGGAGCCGCACAGGGAGAAGAGGATCCTGAGCCTCACCCTGAAGATCATCTACCTGCTGACCGGAGAGGTGAGGGATTCTGGGGGATGGGTCACATGACCTCCCTCTTCTCTCTAGTAGTAATACAGGACATGGGCGGAGAGGGATTCTGGGGGATGGGTCACATGACCTCCCTCTTCTCTCTAGTAATAATACAGGACATGAGCGGAGAGGTGAGGGATTCTGGGGGATTGGTCACATGACCTCCCTCTTCTCTCTAGTAATAATACAGGACATGGGCGGAGAGGTGAGGGATTCTGGGGGATGGGTCACATGACCTCCCTCTTATCTCTAGTAATAATACAGGACATGGGCGGAGAGGTGAGGGATTCTGGGGGATGGGTCACATGACCTCCCTCTTCTCTCTAGTAATAATACAGGACATGGGTGGAGAGGTGAGGGATTCTGGGGGATGGGTCACATGACCTCCCTCTTCTCTCTAGTAATAATACAGGACATGGGCGGAGAGGTGGGGGATTCTGGGGGATGGGTCACATGACCTCCCTCTTCTCTCTAGTAATAATACAGCACATGGGCGGAGAGGTGGGGGCTCTGTATATAGTGATATTTATCAGGGTCTCTCCATCCTCAGGATTACACAGTAGTGAAGAAGACATGTGGAGAGTGTGTGGCCCCCAGCAGCAGCAGGTCAGGAGGATGGAGCAGGGCCCGGGGCCCCATCACGGAGCCTCCACCTTCCTCACTGATACCTGAGAGGAACAATGAGCAGAAGATCCTAGAACTCACCCACAAGATGATGGAGCTGCTGACTGGAGAGGTGAGCAATGCTGCTGGGAATGCTGGGACATCATCCAGGAACACAAGGGATGATGGGTCTGGATGATGACTGGATCATTGTGTGTGTCAGGTTCCTATAAGGTGTCAGGATGTGGCCGTCTATTTCTCCATGGAGGAGTGGGAGTATGTAGGAGGACACAAGGATCTGTACCAGGAGGCCATGATGGAGGACCACCGGCCCCTCACATCACCGGGTAAGAGGAGACTCTCATTGATGGTAAAGGAGAGAGCAGTATTGGGGTCCCCTAGACCCCCCATTATCTACTCATCACATATACACAATGTATTCAGTCACTGTGTGTGTCTCCTACAGATGGATCCAGTAAGAGGAATCCACCAGAGAGATGTCCTGCTCCTCTGGATCCCCAGGACTGTCCGGGGGGAGATGACACTGTCCTGCAGGAGGAGCAGGTAGATGGAGGGGGAGATGACACTGTCCTGCAGGAGGAGCAGGTAGATGGAGGGGGAAATGACATTGTCCTGCAGGAGGAGCAGGTAGATGGAGGGGAGATGACACTGTCCTGCAGGAGGAGCAGGTAGATGGAGGGGGAGATGACACTGTCCTGCAGGAGGAGCAGGTAGATGGAGGAGGGGGAGATGACACTGTCCTGCAGGAGGAGCAGGGAGATGGAGGGGGAGATGACACTGTCCTGCAGGAGGAGCAGGTAGATGGAGGGGGAGATGACACTGTCCTGCAGGAGGAGCAGGGAGGAGGGGGAGATGACACTGTCCTGCAGGAGGAGCAGGTAGATGGAGGTGGAGATGACACTGTCCTGCAGGAGGAGCAGGGAGATGGAGGGGGAGATGACACTGTCCTGCAGGAGGAGCAGGGAGATGGAGGGGGGGGAGATGACGCTGTCCTGCAGGAGGAGCAGGTAGATGGAGGGGGAGATGACACTGTCCTGCAGGAGGAGCAGGGAGATGGAGGAGGAGATGACACTGTCCTGCAGGAGGAGCAGGGAGATGGAGGGGGGGGAGATGACGCTGTCCTGCAGGAGGAGCAGGTAGATGGAGGGGGAGATGACACTGTCCTGCAGGAGGAGCAGGTAGATGGAGGGGGAGATGACACTGTCCTGCAGGAGGAGCAGGGAGATGGAGGAGGAGATGACACTGTCCTGCAGGAGGAGCAGGGAGATGGAGGGGGGGAGATGACGCTGTCCTGCAGGAGGAGCAGGTAGATGGAGGGGGAGATGACACTGTCCTGCAGGAGGAGCAGGGAGATGGAGGGGGAGATGACACTGTCATGCAGGAGGAGCAGGGAGATGGAGGGGGGGATGACACTGTCCTGCAGGAGGAGCAGGGAGATGGAGGGGGAGATGACACTGTCCTGCAGGAGGAGCAGGGAGATGGGGAGATGACACTGTCCTGCAGGAGGAGCAGTTAGATGGAGGGGGAGATGACACTGTCCTGCAGGAGGAGCAGGTAGATGGGGGGGGGGGGGAGATGACACTGTCCTGCAGGAGGAGCAGGTAGATGGAGGGGGAGATGACACTGTCCTGCAGGAGGAGCAGGGAGATGGAGGGGGAGGAGATGACACTGTCCTGCAGGAGGAGCAGGGAGATGGAGGGGGAGGAGATGACACTGTCCTGCAGGAGGAGCAGGGAGATGGAGGCGGAGATGACACTGTCCTGCAGGAGGAGCAGGTAGATGGAGGGGGAGATGACACTATCCTGCAGGTAGATGGAGGGGGAGATGACACTGTCCTGCAGGAGGAGCAGGTAGATGGAGGGGGAGATGACACTGTCCTGCTGGAGGAGCAGGGAGATGGGGGGGGGAGATGACACTGTCCTGCAGGAGGAGCAGGGAGATGGAGGGGGAGATGACACTGTCCTGCAGGAGGAGCAGGTAGATGGAGGAGGAGGAGATGACACTGTCCTGCAGGAGGAGCAGGTAGATGGAGGGGGAGATGACACTGTCCTGCAGGAGGAGCAGGTGGATGGAGGGGGGGGAGATGACACTGTCCTGCAGGAGGAGCAGGTAGATGGAGGGGGAGATGACACTGTCCTGCAGGAGGAGCAGGTAGATGGAGGGGGAGATGACACTGTCCTGCAGGAGGAGCAGGTAGATGGAGGGGGAGATGACACTGTCCTGCAGGAGGAGCAGGTAGATGGAGGGGGAGATGACACTGTCCTGCAGGAGGAGCAGGTAGATGGAGGGGGAGATGACACTGTCCTGCAGGAGGAGCAGGGAGATGGAGGGGGAGATGACCATGTACATTATATCAGTCTGAGCTGCAGGATGATGAGATAGATGGAGCTGACATCTTGCCATATACAGGTTATCATCTATCGCTTCTTTCTCTGTGTAGTGTGATGATCTGACGTCTGGAGAAGATGGAGTCCCAGTAGACGACACAGAATTGATCAGTGAAGAACAATGGAGGACAGAAGATGAATATGAGACGACGCAGATCGGTAAGTGACAGTCAGTTCACTGTGAGGGGTCTGCAGCCTGGGATCACATGGGGGGCGGGGGGGGGCTTCTCACAACTTATAGATGGGGGTACACAGCAGGAGCAGAAGAGGCGTCCGTGACAACAACCAATAAGATCTCTGATGTGATTGGTTACCTGCTGATTCCTCCCCTTTACATTCACGATCTGCCGGCCCAACATGTCCGCTCCTTACTGACATGTATTTGCCTTGCTGACATGTTGTTTGGATTCTTCCCAGGCCGCCCTGCTCCTCCCTATGATCTCCATGCCTCTCCGGATCCTCAGGTAGGTGGAGCGATGGAGAGATCTCTTGTTCCTTATAGCTGAGGTGTGCCTCACGTGTTTTCTGTATGTGCAGGAGGACGATCTGATTCATATTAAAGTAGAAGTTACAGATGAGGACGAGGAGACGGAGAGGAATGGAAAGATGGAGGAGACGAGCTCGGAGATCGGTGGGTAATAACGCTGCAGTCCAGTCATTACCATAGTACCTGTAATAATCCGCACCATCATGGGAGTAATTATACTACAGTGTAACACACCAAGTCATTACCATAGTACCTGTTATAATCCGCACCATCATGGGAGTAATTACACTACAGTATAACACATCAAGTCATTAGCATAGTACCTGTAATAATCCGCACCATCATGGGAGTAATTACACTACAGTATAACACATCAAGTCATTAGCATAGTACCTGTAATAATCCGCACCATCCTGTCTTCTTGTGATAGATCAGTGACACAGATCTTCTGTCCCATAACTCACATTTTGATAAGTTTCTTTCTTTATAGGGAACCAATCACATTAAAAATGGCTATTAAGCTCATGAAGTTTCACTCAGACTCCGCCCTCTTCATAAGTGGCTCTTTATACTTACAGTGTAATTGCCGCATCTGGCATCTCATCATCCATGAATGTGAATATTCAGCAAAACTCAGCATCACTCATCCTGCAATAATAAATCAGCAAGAAAATACGATGCGGCACTCGCTTCCAAACCACTCCTGAGGGCTGTGAGGAAGCATGACTAATGGTGCGTTTACACAGGCAGATTTATCTGACAGATTTTTGAAGCCAAAGAGAGGAACAGACTATAAACAGGGAATGGGTCATAAAGGAAAGACTGAGATCTCTTCTCTTTTTAAATCCATTCCTGGCTTTGGCTTCCAAAATCTGTCAGATAAATCTGTCTGTGTAAACGCACCATTAGTCACACTTCCTCACAGCCCTCAGGAGTGGTTTGGAAGCGAGTGCCGCATCGTATTTTCTTGCTGATTTATTACTGCAGGATGAGTGATGCTGAGTTTTGCAGAATATCCACATTCATGGGTGATAAGATGCCAGATGCGGCAATTACACTGTATCTGTAATTATTAGGTATATACATGAGTTACTTATGAAAAGGGCGGAGTCTGAGCTGGAGTCAGAAGTTTGGCTCCTCCTCCTTGCTCTTTGTCTGGGGTTTAGGTCTTGTAAGCTGTTTCGGGGAATTTCAGCTGCACAACATTTTTTTTTTTGTATTTGTCTCGGACCGCAGTAAGAATAGAAGTAGATGTCATACTCGCCTGCCCTGATCCCCTGCTGTTCTGATGTCCCTGATGCTTCCTCTGATGTCCTGTTTGTCCAGGAAGTTGGTGCTCGGCCAATCACTGGCCACAGCAATTACCCACCTGAGCCATGATTGGCTGAGTGGGCAGTTTCTTTAGGGACATAGGAAGCAGTGGTGACCGGGAGCCATCAGAAGAGCAGCAGTGGGGGATCAGGGCAGGTGAGTACGGCTTCTGTTGAATCTAAAACATTTGTGCATCTGGAGTACCCCACTTAGGACTCAGATCCACCATCACCTGGCAGCTGCTTCTATTAAAGGAGTAATTCAGAATTAGAAACACATGGCAGCTTTCTTCCAGAAACAGCATGACTCTTGCCCCTAGTTTGGGTGTGGCTTTGCAACTCTGTTCCATTGAAGTGAATGAAGCTTAATTGCAAAACTCCAACCAAACTGGAGACGAGTGTCGTGCTGTTTCTGGATAAAAGCGGACATGTTTTTCTAATGCTTGATAACCCCTTTAGGTCAGGAGAGTTCCGGATCTTACTACTGACTCAATGATCAGGACGTGGGTGGAGTCAGCAGGTGGGAGGAACATCACACCGGTGGCCTATAAAGTGTTTGATCCTCCTCAGTCACCTGATCAGACAGACGCCATTATGTTCCCGACCACAAACTTCAGGGAGAAATAATAACTTTTTTGCTTTATTTTCCAGTCGGTGTGCTGGAGCCCCAGAACCCGTCCTGCAGACGCCTCCATTCATCTCCAGCAGCTCGAAGCTTCCCGCGGTGTCATCCAGACCACCAGGATCCTGTCACTATCCACTTACCGCCCTCCCCTTACAGTAAAGACCTCTTTCCCGATTCCTCCAATCACGAGAAGCCTTCCGTGGAGGCATCGTATCTCACAGGTGACATTGGGGATCGGTTGTATCCCTACTTTGATTTGGTGGGGGGTGGTCTGCGCCAGCATCGGATGCTTCACACCGAGAAGTCACTTTTATGTTCTGAGTTTAGGAAAATGTTCTCACCACTCGATATCAACAGCGGCAAGAGGCCATTTCAGTGTCCGGACTGTGGAAAAGGATGTACAAGTAAATCCGGGCTGATGAAGCATCAGCGAGTCCACACCAGAGAGAAGCCCTTTCCATGTTCTGAATGTGGGAAGTGTTTTACCCAAATGTGCAGTCTTGTTGTACATAAGAGAATCCACACTGGGGAGAAACCATTTTTATGTTCAGAGTGTGGGAAATGTTTTATAACTAACACTAACCTCAGGGATCATCAGCGGATTCACACAGGGGAGAAACCATTCACATGTCCTCAGTGTGGGAAATGTTTTACCCAGATGTCTTCTCTGGCTGTACATCAACGATTTCACTTGGATGAGAAGCTGTGTTCATGTTCAGAGTGTGGGAAATGCTTCAAAAGTAAATCAAACCTAAGAGCTCATCAGAGAATTCACACAGGGGAGAAACCATTCTCCTGCTCTGAGTGTGGGAAATGCTTCACCCAGCTTTCTAATCTTGCTGTTCATCAGAAAATTCATAGAAAGGAGAAACCATATTCATGTTCAGTATGTGGAAAATGTTTCATAGTTAAATCAAATCTCAGAGGTCACCAGAGAACTCACACAGGAGAGAAGCCATATTCCTGCTCTGACTGTGGGAAATGTTTTATAACAAAATCCGAACTCAGGGATCACCACAGGATTCACACCGGGGAGAGGCCGTTCTTATGTTCTCAGTGTGGGAAGTGTTTCAAGACGAATTCACATCTCAGAGGTCACCAGAGAACTCACACCGGTGAGAAGCCTTTCCCATGTTCAGAATGTGGGAAATGTTTTACAACCAAAGCAAACCTGAAAACTCACCAGAAACTTCACACTGGTGCGATGCTTTTCTAATCGATCCTTACCCAACCTCAGGACGCTTACAGGGACCAGAACTAGGATTTGTTGGACTGCAAGATGCGGTTGTGATGTTCTGGGTGGTGAAAAGTTTTCCCACAGATTATTACTGTAGTATTGTGTGTAAGGTTACAGCGTAAAGAAACTTCTCTCTGGTACGGGTGCGGTAAGAGGAGTCTCCTAAGAAAAAGGAGGCTTATATGCCAGGTGGAGCTGGCTGGGACGCCACTCTGGTCCTCTCCCCTCAGAACCGCCGCCAGGGGAACGTCTCCCCTCAGAACCGCCGCCAGGGGGACGTCTCCCCTCAGAACCGCCGCCAGGGGGACGTCTCCCCTCAGAATCGCCGCCAGGGGGACGTCTCCCCTCAGAACCGCCGCCAGGGGGACGTCTCCCCTCAGAACCGCCGCCAGGGGGACGTCTCCCCTCAGAATCGCCGCCAGGGGGACGTCTCCCCTCAGAACCGCCGCCAGGAGGACGTCTCCCCTCAGAACCTCCGCCAGGGGGACGTCTCCCCTCAGAAGCGCCGCCAGGGGGACGTCTCCCCTCAGAACCGCCGCCAGGGGGACGTCTCCCCTCAGAACCGCCGCCAGGGGGACGTCTCCCCTCAGAATCGCCGCCAGGGGGACGTCTCCCCTCAGAACCGCCGCCAGGAGGACGTCTCCCCTCAGAACCGCCGCCAGGGGGACGTCTCCCCTCAGAACCGCCGCCAGGGGGACGTCTCGCCTTGGAATTAAATATCTGTTTGTGTATTGTTTGCCTGTATTTCCTGCCTGAATCCGAGGACGTTGTTCATTGTGAATTTTTCATATGTTTTAGTCAAAAACCACAAATTGTTCATGGATCAGATTATTGGGATAGTCACAGATGAGAGGGGGGGGTTAGTCACATGATACACAGAGGAGAGTGAGGGGGATAGTCACATGACACACTGAGGAGGGTGGGGGGATAGTCACATGACACACAGAGGAGGGGGATAGTCACATGACACACAGAGGAGGGTGGGGGATAGTCACATGACACACGATAGGGAATAGTCACATGACACAGAGGAGGGTGGGGGGATAGTCACATGGCACACAGAGGAGGGGGGATAGTCACATGACATACAGACGATGGGGAATAATAGACAAACAGAGAGTGGGAGCTCACACTTAGTTAAAGAAGTCAGGTGAAACTTTTTATTAAAGTATTGTACAAAAGTTATACAAATCCCCAATATACACTTATTATGGGAAATGCTTATAAAGAGCTTTTTTTCCCTGCACTTATTGCTGCATCAAGGTGATGTCACTTCCTGGATAACACGTTGATGTCACTTCCTGGATAACACGGTGATGTCACTTCCTGGATAACACGGTGATGTCACTTCCTGGAGCTCCCTAGAGCTGTGCGGGCTGTGGCTGCTGGTGAGGATGATGGCAGGGGGACACTGAGGGACACAGGGCACTGGAGGGACACTGAGCATCCTCTCCAGCAACCACAGCCCGCACAGCTCTGGGAGTCGATTCGTGACATTACCATGTTATCCAGGAAGTGACATCACCATGTTATCCAGGAAGTGACATCACCATGTTATCCAGGAAGTGACATCACCATGTTATCCAGGAAGTGACATCCCCATGTTATCCAGGAAGTGAAGCCTTGATGCAGTAGTAAGTGCAGGGAAAAAAAGCACTTTATAAGCATTTCCCGTAATAAGTGTATATTGGTGATTTGTATAACTTTTGGGGGGCAATACAATGCAATACTTTGATAAAAATTTCTGCCGGACTTCTCCTTTAACTGTACGGGCTGCAGTAAATATGGTCATAATACATAATATCATACAAAGAATGGCCCCCGGAATGGCGCCCACCCAGATAGAGTAACAGGCGGGTTATTTCTCATCTATTTCTGCAGACACTAAATACATCGATAAAACATTCAAAAGCAATAAATCTCCAATCTGCACATTGAAGTAAGTGAGACAGCATTCAGGCTCCAGCAGTGTAAGGAGTGAAGCTCTGAAGGCTCCATCGCCTACAGGTGATTAGAAAAAAATCAAGGCAGTAAGTAAGTATGATTATTCCCCGTACTGTCCAGTTGTCTGTCCCGTACGAGAGGTGCGGCGTAATGGAGCAGATGCCGGGCCTGATACATCTAAATCCAGGGATCCCCGGCAGAACTGGGGACATGTCAAAGGAACAAAGCCAGAGGAGCTGCAAACACATAAGATGCACACCCATTTGTATCTACATGTGGTATTTTGAAGGGGAACTCTGCAGGAAAAAAGTTTTCAGAGATTTGCAACTTACTTTTATTTAAAAATCTCCAGTCTTCCAGTACTTATCAGCTGCTGTATGTCCTGCAGGAAGTAGTGTATTCTCTCCAGTCTTCCAGTACTTATCAGCTGCTGTATGTCTTGCAGGAAGTGGTGTATTCTCTCCAGTCTTCCAGTACTTATCAGCTGCTATATGTCCTACAGGAAGGGGTGTATTCTCTCCAGTACTTATCAGCCCTGATCAGATGAACTGTCGGGGTCTCAGGAACTCCGGGACAGTCCAGGACAGATGAGAGTGACACATGGTACAGAAAGAATCAGGCATAGTCTGAGAAACGAGCATGGGTAAAGGAAGAAACAGGTGGCCCTTTAAATTCTTGATGATTGGCCCCACAAACACCCTAGTGGACAGCAGTGGCATTGCAGTGGTCGCCAGAGAGCTGGAGGAGAGGATGTAGGTGGACACAGAGCGGCAGGACTGAGCGCAGGCAGACACGGCAGATGGCGACAGGCCACAGTTTGCCGGGATTGTCCCTATTTTTTAGGACAGATCTCTGCTCGGGGCACCGTCCCAGCAGTGTTGTTATTTAATCAGCCATTGAGCGATCCCATCCTCAGCTCCGGGCATGTTATGTGTGATGGCGCACAGAGCTCCTGGGTGCCACATCCAGCAGGAACAGCCCAGGCCCTGCTTTAGCCTGTGGCCCTAACACAGCACTGGCTCTGCCCTCCTCCTGCTCCACTCAGGGTATCGGCCATTACAATGTAGCTAAGGACATGTTCACATTTCATCCAATGCCTCCATCAAAGCTTCCCCTGCTGGATCCATTGATGTCAATCCATTCTAATAGTGTCCCCTCCATTTCCCATAGAGAAGCCGTATACCCAGAGGGAGCGGGCGTCCTCACCTAGTGGCTGGGCACACACCACACTCTGAATGGGGGGCGTCAAAGTTTTACCTGTTTTTACCATCCAGCCGAGATATTTTTGTTTCTGCTTTATAGGTGCGCCACACAGAATGACAGTGGTAACCCCCTCCAGGCTGATCAAACTCTGCTGTAATGTCCTTATATATACATTATATAGGTAATGTGTGTGGCCTCCACCTGCCTGTATGGCCTCCCTACAAGGCCCGGGCATGCTCCTGATGAGGTGTATGACCTCCCTACAAGGCCCGGGCATGCTCCTGATGAGGTGTATGACCTCCCTACAAGGCCCGGGCATGCTCCTGATGAGGTGTATGACCTCCCTACAAGGCCCGGGCATGCTCCTGATGAGGTGTATGACCTCCCTACAAGGCCCGGGCATGCTCCTGATGAGGTGTATGACCTCCCTACAAGCCCCGGGCATGCTCCTGATGAGGTGTCTGTATGACCTCCCTACAAGCCCCGGGCATGCTCCTGATGAGGTGGCCAATGTTCTCCTGAGGGATCTCCTCCCAGACCTGGACTAAAGCAGCCGCCAACTCCTGGACAGTCTGTGCTGCAACGTGATGTAGGTGGATGGAGGAGACATGATGTCCCCAATGTGCTCAATGGGATTCAGGTCTGGGGAGCGGACGGCCAGTTCATAGCGTCACTGCCTCCATCTTGTAGGAACTGCTGACACACTCCAGCCACATGAGGTCTAGCATTGTCCTGCAGGAGGAACCCCAACCGCACCAGCATAAGGGCTCTGAGGGTCTCGCTACCTAATGGCAGTCAGGCTACCTCTGGCAGCACATGGAGGGCTGTGGGCTGTGAACCTGCTCTCATCTGTGAGGAGCACAGGGGGCGCCAGTGGTAAATCTGTTCTCTGGCAAATCCCAAGCGTCCTGCACAATGTTGGACTGTGAGCACAACCTCCATCTGTGGACGTCGGGCCCCCATACCATCCTCATGGAGTCAGTTTCTAACAGTTTGTGCAGACACATGCAGATTTGTGGCTGCTGGAGGACATTGTGCAGGGCTCTGGCAGTGCTCCTCCTGGACCTCCTTGCACAAAGGCGGAGGTAGCAGTCCTGCCGCTGGGATGTTGCCTCCTACGGCCTCCTCCATGTCTCCTGGTAGCACCTCTGGACACTTCGCTGACAGACACAGCAAACTTTCTTGCCACAGCTCGCATTGATGCGCCATCCTGGATGAGCTGCACTACCTGAGCCACTTGTGTGGGTTGTAGAGTCCGTATCATGCTACAATGAGTGTGAAAGCACCAGCAACATTCAGAAGTGACCAAAACATCAGCCAGAAAGCCTAGGTAGTGAGAAGTGGTCTGTGGTGACAGTGTGTGTCAGTCAGTGCTGCAGGCAGGGCCGTATTTACCACTAGGCACCCGTGGCAGCATCTTGCAGGGGGGCAGCACCAGGGAGCAGGGGGACAGAAAAAACTAATTTTTTTTGTTTTTATTTTTTTCGTTTCCCTCCTCCCGTTCAGACTTGCCAGTAAATGTGGTGTCTTTTCCAGGGGGGTGGGGGGTATGGTGGTATTGGTCAGGTCTGCTATCGCCAATAGGAGTGTGAAGATGGGGCGTCTTCAGGTTTAGTGCCTAGGGCAGCAGCAGCTGTTAATACAGCCCTGGCTGCGGGTGACAGTCAGTGCTGCTTCCTGAGTGGACAGCCTGATGTCACAGAAGTCTCATTTACTTGGAGTTATATTGTGTTTAGGGATGGTCCGAACCTGCCGAGGTTCGGGTTCGTATGAACCCGAACGCTCAGCAGCAGACTCCCGCTGTCTGCCCGCTCCGTGGAGCGGGCGGATACAGCAGGAGGAACGCCTGGAAAACTGGGATACAGCCTATGGTTATGGCTGTATCCCAGTTTTCCAGGCGGTCCTCACGCTGGATTCATCAGCTCTACGGAGCAGGCAGACAGCGGGAATCATTACAGAGGGTTCGTACCATCCCTAATTGTGTTTAATTGTTCCCTTTATTATTTTGGGCAGTGTATTACACTGAAGGTATATATGGCACCATCTGCCTCCAGCTTCATAGTATACACTATATATTACACTGCAGGTATATATGACACCATCGGCTTCCAGCCTCATAGTATGCACTATATATTACACTGCAGGTATAGCTGACACCATCTGCCTCCAGCCTCATAGTATACACTATTTCCTGGACGTCCTACAGCAGTACAATGGGTTAAAGAGGAACTCCACATAAGGAAAACTTGTTTTCTATTAAAAGTGCATTAAAAGGTATATAGATGTGACTATATAATGTATTACTGTATCTGTGTGGTTCTGTTGCACTGGTAGCTGATTGACATCTAGTGAAGAAAAATGGCCTTTGTGCCAATCCACATTGTCTCCTGCTCCCCCACCTTAGGAGACAAAGATTACATCCGTCTGTCTCACATTGTGTGTGTTTGCTGAGCACAGGCTAATGATGCAGACAGGGGCAGGGCCTGATGTCACAGGAGGCGGGGCTGGATCTCCTAATCCCCTGAGTGATTCACCATCTCTGACCGCCAGAAGCAGCTGCTGCAACTTCACTGATTGTGCAAAACTCTGCAGTGAAATTAGAGCTGTGTTCACACCTGTTGGAGTGTCATTGCAGTACTGCAGCGTATTCACAAAAATGATGCAGCAACACAATTTAATAATAATAAATGGCACAGAGTATCAGAGCCGGCACTGCCAATTCTCTTCAGATGACTCTTCCATAAGGATGACTTAAATTGATTAAGGGTGCATTCACACGTACATGATCTTCAGCAGATTTGATGGCACAGATTTGCTGTGTTAAGTTATCTGCGATGCGGTACGTGTGAAGCTACCCTAAGGCCGTAAAAGCTTCAGTGGAATCAGAAAGCGCTGCACAAATGAGGGCTAATAAAGAAGCTTTATACTATTTTCCGATCATGGAAGATAAAGTCTTTCCAAGTCATCCTTTGTTGAAGTCTATGTTCGAGCTTGACGGGAAGAAACCTGACAAAAGGGTGGACCCTAGTTCTATGAAATAGACTCTAAAGACTGTGAATCCTAAAAGCATTTCTGCCTAAAGCCAAGCTTTGTAAGATCGCTGCGTACCCCTGAGATGACTCTACCTTAGGGTCCTATTCCACGGGCCAATGGGGGCCCGATCAATAATGTAAACGAGTGCCGATCTGCACAAGACAAGTTATTTGTAAACACCTCAGCTGACCCTCACCTCACCCTCAGCCCTGGTTCAGGAGTTTGTGCAGAAAGGTGCTTTGAAAGAAGGAGTATATTCCAGACTGTTCACAGTGCCAAAGCCAAACGGAAAATTCCATCTGGTAATAGACTTGACCTATCTAAACAGACATTTGGGGTCAAAACACTTCAAAATGGAGAACATAAAGTCGGTGATTAGTATAGCACACAAAGAGGTTGATGGCGGCACTACAAGTCACATCAGGAATCTAGGCTTAATAGCAAGAAAAAAGCGGAAGGTCCAGGAGGTTGCATCGAAAGAGTAGATCGCAGCCTCTTGTTGTAACCTATGATGTTATTTGCAGCGGATCAATGGTTTTAATCATGTATATATAAATTTGTGATTTATTCATGTCATTCACTAATTATGTTTCACAGGTGTATTAACGTCATCACCGATGTGTGTATTTAAATAAAGTGATGACGTAGAAGGAGGGTGATCTGTAGAAGCGCCGTAAGGGGCGTGAAACAGCCTTTCACCAGTACCTTTGTGGCGTCTGCACCCGTGTCTGTATGCACCATGTCTGTATACTGTTTTTTATAATGAAGAAATAAAGATAAAGAATTTTATTCAGTGAGTACAACTCTATTTCCTTCTTCAAATACAGATAAAGTCGGTGATTACTTGTCTTCAACAAAACAACTTCCTAGCATTGATAGATCTAACAGATGCCTATCTGCATGTGCCATTTTCAAGTCTTCTCTTCCTCCTTCTATATGGACATAGAGAGAAAGGAGCTCACACCTATGGCTGACACTAACGCCTCTCGGCTACATTTAAACACCAACGCCAGGATGTTGGCATATAAGTTAATCAAACCATATTGCCTCATGTACCATCGTGCAGGTCTCCTGGCGAACAGGAGTCCCTACACTAACTCCATACTGTGTCGGTCAATGACTGCCAACCACGCAAAGCGAGCGGCAAGCAGGGAAGGGAGGCCACGGAATGGCCCTACAAAACCACTGTCACAGGACCAAACCCCAAGGGCCCCCCCCCTAAATCCTGCAGGCGCGGCTGGAGGAGAAAGCAGCCAACAAGCAACACAAGTATGAACAAGGTGTTACTACTCACCACTATTGGCACATGAGGCAATATGGTTTGATCAAATTGTATAACAACATCCTGGCGATTGAGGCGAGAGGCATTAGTGTCAGCCATGGGTGTGAGGTGCAGCTGCTCCTTTCTCTCCATGCCCGTATTTTACTTTTCTCCTTTTTCTGCGTTCTAGCATTTCCCTTGTAAGACCCATGTGACCCCAATTAGCAGGAAGCACCTGTGCACACATGGTAAGTACCTCCCATTCTACCTCCGGTGCAGTGGCAAGTGGTAAGACCTTGTTCATACTTGTGTTGATTGGTGACAGCTTTCTCTGCCGGCGACGCCTGCTGGGTTTGAAGGGGGGGGGGGGGGCCCTTTGGGGTTTGGTCCTGTGACACAGGGGTCGCAGGGGCATTCCGTGGCCTCCCTTCCCTGCTTGTGCTCTTTGCAGGGTTAGCGGTCGCTGACCGACAGTGTGGAGTGTAGGGACTCATGTGAACCAGGAGACCTGCACGAGGTACAATATGGTTTGATCAAATTACATACCAACATCCTGGCGTTGTTTTTTAAATATAGCCAAGAGGCATTAGTGTCAGCCATAGGTGTGAGGTGCAGCGCTCCTTTCTGTCCATGTCCGTATCTTCCTCCTTTTACTTCCTTGGTTACTATCTCGGCAGTTCTCCACTTTCTTCAAGAATGCTTAAAGAAATACCTGAAGCTAAACACTCTGAAGCTCCAGTTCACTGACATTAACTGTCATCCCAATGGTAAATTCTCCAACAACCAGATGGTCAGAACCTTTTTCAAGAACATAGCCCCTCCTTTGCTGCACCTTTTGCCTTCATGGGACGTTCTCCTGGTTCTGAAGTATCTTGTTATTCCTCCGTTTGAACCTTTGCAGGAAGCAGATATATAATACGTCTCTTAAGAAACCTAGTTCCTAGTGGCCATGGCATCAGCTAGAAGAGTCAGTGAGCTCCAGGCCTTGTCATCTAGAGAGCTTTATTTCTTGGTAATTATCTGGCAATGCGCACACTTCCGCGGTTCCATCCCAAAATCGCTTCTTTATTTAATCTCAACCAGGAGATCTTGCCATCCCTCTCTGAGGATCCTGCTGTGTCCCTTCTGGACTTAAGAAAATCAGAGCACATTTTTCTTCTGCTCTCCTGTGCCACTGAACGTTCAAAAGGATCCAAGCCTACATTGGGCAGGTGGATTCGTGACACCATTGCTTTCTGTTACCATCAAGAAGTTCCACCGCATCTCCGAGCACATTCTACTCGTTCCACGGCAACATTCTGGGCAGACTCAAGATGTGTCCCTCTGGAGGAAATATGCAGAGCCGCAACGTGGTCAAGCCCTTTCATCTTTGTTCAACATTACCACCTTGACCTGAGTATTAAGCCTTCAGCAGATGAGTGCTCCAGTGTGCAGCAGAAAAATTTCAATGGAGGACTCAATCAACAGTCTCCATCACTGATACATTGCTCCCTCAGTCACAAGTCTCAAAACATGGGAACAGCCCGATATCCCTCCTGGGAAGGAAACCCGATGCTAGGGGGGGGTGTCCCCAAACCACCAGGATACGTAGCCCCTTAAGTCCCACTCGGTTGTGAGGACCCTCAGCATTGGGTTTCCTCCCCAGTAGGGATATCTGGCTGTTCCCGTGTAAGATGGGACTATAAAGGCTGTACGTATCCTCCTCTTCCTTATGGATCCTCTCCCGGAATTGGTGTGTCTTCAATGCTGTACAGCTCTAGAGAAGCCGCCATATCTACACCCCGCGGCTATTAAGGAATCTTTCACTTCCGGGTTTTCAAAGTTTTATTTTTTTTTTATTAAGTGGAAGAAGAATTTTATTATAAAGATTATGGAAATACGTCAGGCCGAAGATTACAGGAACAGGAATGGGGGTCAGTCTGTCAAACCTAGTGCAGGTGAGGAGCCAAAACGATACACTGATCAGCCACAACATTAATACCCCCACCGCATAGTGTGCAGCCCCCCTGGTGCTGACCACCGGACCCCATAAACTCGTGAGGTTCCCCCCAGGGCTTGGACCCCATAACCCTGTGATGAGACCTCCCAGGGCCTGAACCCCATAAACCTGGATTGAAACCTCCCAGTGCCCAGGCCCCATGAGGTGTCCCCTCAGGGCCCGGACCCAAAAGCCCTATCCCGTGCCGCCAGGACCCCATAGTCCTATACCGTGATCCCCCAGACCCCAAATCCTTGTGCTGACACCTGTTGATCTGTCATATCCTGCTGATCGCTGCCAATGTGGGGTCCCCCTGCCATGAAAGGGGGGAGGGGGTGTACTTTGTGTACAATGGTTAGGTAGGGTCTACATGGCACAGTAACTTCCACATGATGCCAAGACCCAAGGTCTCCAGCAGAACGTTGCCCATCACACCGCCCCCGACATCTGGTCTTCTTCCCATAGTGCATCCTGGTGCCATCTCCTCCCAGGTAAGTGATGCACACGCACCCAGACGTCCACATGATGGGAGAACGTGACCCATCAGACCAGACTACTTCTTCCATTGCTCTGTGCTCCCATCTTAATGCCCATCATAGACATTATTGAGGGTGGATAGGGATCACATAGGCTCTATGACCGCTGTGTGAATCCTCCTGACTCCTATCACAGTCAGCACTTTGTACTACGCTACAGCACATGATACAGACAGCCTCTATATCGGGGACAGTCACCTGGACACGATGTAAAACAATGCTGCACAACCTACCCCCTGACCTGCCCCTCATGTGGACAAGATTATTATATTAATGGATGATTATTCTCAAACTACTCCCGCGATTATTCCATCCCTGACGTTACTCATGATTAATCTATGTAAAGAGGCCTCAAACCTCCTCACAACATGGGACAGATGCCTCATTCTACCACCTGATCGAGCTTCGGAGCGCATCCTCCCTGTCATTGATCTCCTCTACCTGAAAAGAGCCTTAACCGTCTCTCTGCTCTGGACCAGGATACATCACCATCCTGAACAATGAATCATCATCAAACCTGTGTATCGACAGAAGTCCCTGCCCTGTATCCCCCCTCCCCCATCAGAGGCTTCCACCCTGTATCCCCCGTCCCCTGCGCAGAGGCTCCCACCCTGTATGCCCCCGTCCCCTGCGCAGAGGCTCCCACCCTGTATGCCCCCGTCCCCTGGGCAGAGGTCCCCGCCATGAACCCCCACTTCCCCTGTCAGAGGTCCCCGTCCTGGAACCCTCCCACCCAAAGCGTAAGATCCCCAGATCATGCATACTTTTCACATTTTAATGTTATGGCAGATCAGTGTACGCCGCATAGTAAGACTAAAAACCATATGGAATGGGCAATAGTTAAAAGTTTCCTAACAGTAAGGAGAATGGGGTAGTAGAGAGTGAAGGAGGAAAGACGCTCGAGTCTCTGGCCTTCAAGCTTGTCCCAAATTGCATCCACGCTTGAGATCATAACGATAAAACATTACTCAACTTTGAAGCCGACGCGTTTCTCCCCGTAGTGAGTTCTGTGATGTTTGGCCACGTTGGACTGGTTGGAGAAGCGCTTCCCGCACTCGGGGCAGGGGTACGGCTTCTCCCCGGTGTGGACCACCTGATGCTTGATGAGATTGGACTTGATGGCGAAGCCCTTACCGCACTCCGAGCACAGGAAGGGCCTCTCGCCGGTGTGGATTCGCTGGTGTTTAACAAGGTTGGATTTGCTAGTGAAGCCTTTCCCGCAGTCGGAACAGCAGAACGGTTTCTCGCCAGTGTGGATTATCTGGTGTTTGACAAGGTCCGAACTGCTCGTAAAACTTTTCCCGCACTCAATGCAGGTGTAGGGCCTCTCCCCTGTGTGGATTCTCTGGTGTGCCACCAGGTTGGTGTTGGTGGAAAAACATTTTCCGCAGGAGGGGCAAGGAAAGGGCTTCTCCCCGGTATGTGTCCTCTGGTGAGCCACCAGCTCAGAGTTACAGGTGAACTCCTTCCCGCAGTCCGGGCAGCAAACCACCCTCCCAGCGTGCATCCGCTGGTGCTTCACAATCCCAGATTTGCTGGTGAAGGTTTTCCCGCACAAAGCGCAGTCATACAGCTTCCGATTACTCTCCAGAGAGATAGACGCCTGACTGGCCAAGAAGACGGAATCATAATCGACGCGGAGAAAGTCGGAGTCAGGATTTTTAGGCTCATCCTCGGGCTCTTCCTTAGTAGGAACGGGGGTGGGAATGAAGTCGGTCTGAGTGTGCTCCGAGCGCATGTAAACCTTTGTATCCTCTTTCTTCACATTCACAGACGTGTATTCCTCTTGTGCCTGATCGGTGGCACCGTATAAGTTGTGAACATTGTCGTCTTCACAGGAGACAGAACTATTGGCCACGTATCTAACTGGCTGACCTTTCCTCTTGCGGGACTTGCAGATGCTCGGAAAGAGTCTCTTTGGATTGATGCTGACCATGTTTTTGGCTTCAGAGACCATCTCGTTCATGTCTGTAGGAAACACGAAAAACCGATCAAATGACGTAGTAAGAGTTACGGGAAATCCCGCCAACATTTATCACAATATATAAGGGACATAAGTGATATTGGTCATGTGGGCAGCACCGATCCATTCTGTCTGTAGGATTGACAGACAAAGCCCAGCCCTGTATCTTGCTATATACATTGGTTTCATGGCCCGAGCTCAGCCCTGTATCCTGCTATATACTGTACATTAGTATCATGGGCCGAGCTCAACCCTGTATCCTGCTATATACATTGGTATCATGGCCCAAGCTCAGACCTGTATCCTGCTATATACTGTACATTGGTATCATGGACAGAGCTCAGCACTGTATCCTGCTATATACATTGGTATCATGGGCCGAGCTCAACCCTGTATCCTGCTATATACCTTGGTATCATGGGCCGAGCTCAGCCCTGTATCCTGCTATATACCTTGGTATCATGGGACGAGGCTCAGCCCTGTATCCTGCTATATACATTGGTACCATGGACCAATCTCAGCCCTGTATACGTCTATATACATTGGTATCATGGCCCGAGCTCAGCCCTGTATACGTCTATATACATTGGTATCATGGCCCGAGCGCAGCCCTGTATACATCTATCCCACTATATCCCATGATCAGCCAGACCCCTGCATTCACCATCTATCCCTCCTTATTTTGCCATTATTTGGACTAGTTACCGATATATGCCGCCGTATTTGAAGAGAACCAGACATCAGTTTCCCTGACTAGACTACACCAGGGGTCCACCCTATTACCCCCCACCCCCACAATTCCTGCCATTCTGGATATCTGTCTCTATGATGTAATAACCTATAATCTTACTCAGTGAGCCCAGGGTCTGGTGGTTCTCCATCATCATCGGATCCATATTACCGTCTGGGTCGCGGCCTAAACGTTCCCAATCCTCCACCATGAAGTTCAGACTCACGTCCTCGTCTCCTCTGGGAACCTGGAAACACAAGGATGAATTATCTAGATGTCTCCTCCCTGCAGAGTCACCTATAGCAGGCCTCAGGAGCAGCACTCACCTCTCCGGTCAGCAGCTCGATGATCTTGTTGGTCAGCTCCAGGATCTTCTGCTCGCTGTTCCTCTCGATCAGGGAGTGGGGAGGATCAATGGCGATGCAGCTCTGGATTCTGCCGCTGAAGTCACTGGAGGCCACACCGCAGTCCCCGGCCTGGTCGGACGACTTCTTCACAACAATGTAATCCTAACACGAGAGAGGACGACAAACACAACAAGATCAACTTGCGGCTGAGAGACCAGGCATCTCCATACACAATGTGAGGACGATCCCGTGACTCCTCTATCGCTGGTCGGGAGGGTCGGACGAATCAATGAGTGAGATAGGACATCAGTGCAAGTGCCGAAGAGACAGGAGAAATGTAATGCCGCCTCCAACCTCTCTGTGCTTCGGTGTGGCTCTGAATCACTTACACCTACGGATCACCTACCGGGGGGTTAGCGATTTCCTACGGAGGGATAGATCAATGACTGCTGGATGGACATCTACACATCCTACAGTCACATAGCCCATCTATAGAGTGCTGCATCTTGGGTTCCCAGAGGTCAGATTCCACCCAGAGACCCTCCTGCTCCCTCACGTCGGTGTCACCAGTCACCCCCATCCTCTATTCTCCATCTTCTCTAGCGGCTGATCCTTCACCATCATGGCATCCTCACCTCTCCGGTCAGCAGGTAGATGATCTCCAGGGTGAGGTTTAGGATCCTCTCAGGGATCTGACCTCTATCCATCTTCTATAGGGTGACGAGATCACTGGATATAAGTATGACGTCTGGATATTTCCCACCTGTAGTGATAGAAGATGTGTAAGGGTTCTGTATATAGGAGACAACGCCGCATACAATCTTTCCTCCGTTTCACTGGTGACCACAGAGTCAGATTCAGAGTCTCTGAAGACATGGCGTCTGTATATGACATGGGGGGGGGGGGGGGAGACCCTATTATATCGGGCAATTATCTGCCCATTCAGGTAGAGTTTGGCAGATCTGATCTGTGTAATAGAGACAACGATCTCTCCATGTTCCCTGGTGCCCTTCGGGCTTCTTCTGTCCACCACTGAAGCTTTTAAAGCAGTCTCTGCAGTCCACTCAGCCTATTGGTGGCTGACGATCTGTGCCATCTCAGTCAGTGATTGGCTGAGCAGCTAGGAGACGGGGTGTGGCGGCAAATTGTCAGCCATGAGAGAGGATGGCGGAGGGTCATCCGGGGGGGTGGGTTGAACTTCATGGACATGCATCTTTCTTCACCCTTGTAATACATTTTCTCTCTATGTATATGGTAAGCAGCAGATATATGGTACATATATATGCACAGTAGGTATATAGGGGTACACACCTCAGATAGGGTGAGGGGGTTACACATATCGGGTAACTTTGTCCCTATATACACATCCTCCATGTGTCCCTGTCCCTACATACCTTCTATATACACATCCCCCGTGTCTCCCCGTCCCTATATACACATCCTCCATGTCTCCCCGTCCCTATATACACATCCTCCATGTCTCCCCGTCCCTATAAACACATCCTCCATGTCTCCCCGTCCCTATATACACATCCTCCATGTCTCCCCGTCCCTATATACCTTCTATATACACATCCTCTGTGTGTCCATCATTATATACCTTCAATATACACATCCTTCATGTGTCCCTGTCCCTATATACCTTCTAAATACACATCCTCCATGTGTCCCCATCCCTATATACACACATCCTCCATGTGTCCCCGTCCCTATATACCTTCTATATACAAATCCTCTGTGTGTCCCTTTTCCTATATACACATCCTCCATGTGTCCCTGTACCTATATACCTTCTAAATAGACATCCTCTGTGTGTCCCTGTCCTTATATACCTTCTATATACACATCCTCAATGTTTCCCCGTCCCTATAGACACATCCTCCATGTGTCTCCGTCCCTATATACTCATCCTCTGTGTGTCCCTATGTCAGCACTACGCTGATCCTATATTATAAGGATTTAGGCTGCGTTCACACATAACATATCCGCTGCGGATCCCTTCACTGTCACTTTCAATGAGATTACACACTGTAAGCGGCAGCCCCCTTACACCCCCCCCCTGGCCTGATGCATACATTACCGGTCTGCTTTGGGGGCTCCCAGTATCTGGACGTCCCGCTCAGCCAACCATTGGGGCTGCCGCCTAGGCCTAGTTTACATATATTAGTTGCATCCGTTTCCGTTTTTTCTGTAGATATTGACCACAACTGATGTCACAACTGATACCAAAGAGGCATCAGTTGTCGTCAGGTTTTCTATCCGTTTTCCAGAAAAGAAAACTATCATTTCCTATCAGTTATATCAGCGTCCATACGTTTATTTCATCAGTTGTCTTTAGTTTTTTCCTATAGGGCATTACAGGGGGCGATCTATATAGGGGACAGCAGCAGACCGGAGCCCTCTACCTTGGGCAGCAGGACATGTGGACATCTCCTAGAGCAGGGCTAGGGAACCTTGCCTCTCCAGCTGTTGCAGACTAACAACTCCCATCATGCCTGGATATCCCAGACATGATGAGAGTTCTAGTTTTGCAACAGCTGGAGAAGCAAGGTTTCCTTCCCCTGTCCTGTAGTGCTGCACCTGTACAGAGGAGCTGGAGTGCAAGGGACCACTGTGTTGCAGACCCAGGGTCACAAGGGGGACAGGGACTTCTCTATGGAGCATTCACTTTAATTGATGCGGTGTCGGATAGCTGAGCTAGGCCTAACACCGTATGTAATCTCATTGAAAGAGACAGCGAAGGGATCCGCAGCCAATACGTTATGTGTGACCCCAGCCTAAAGGGGTTTCCAGGCCAACTGAACCCGTCCTGTACTGCCTGTCTGTGCTATGGTGAGCAGCCAAGACCTCTATACACCTATATATCTAACATGTGTATATACTATTCAGCCATATCCCTCAATCAGATAGATGTATACAGCAGGTATATAAGGTGAGGACTATTATACATACACAGGAGGTGTAAGAGGATGGGGGATAAGCGAGAGAAAATATATATGTATACACACATACATACAGGGCGGTATACAGGGACAGGATGAGGCGTATACACATACAGGGCGGCATACAGGGACAGGATGAGGTGTATACACATACAGGGCGGTATATATGAGGTGTATACACATACAGGGCGGTATATATGAGGTGTATACACATACAGGGCGGTATATATGAGGTGTATACACATACAGGGCGGTATATATGAGGTGTATACACATACAGGGCGGTATATATGAGGTGTATACACATACAGGGCGGTATATATGAGGTGTATACACATACAGGGCGGTATATATGAGGTGTATACACATACAGGGCGGTATATATGAGGTGTATACACATACAGGGCGGTATATATGAGGTGTATACACATACAGGGCGGTATATATGAGGTGTATACACATACAGGGCGGTATATATGAGGTGTATACACATACAGGGCGGTATATATGAGGTGTATACACATACAGGGCGGTATATATGAGGTGTATACACATACAGGGCGGTATATATGAGGTGTATACACATACAGGGCGGTATATATGAGGTGTATACACATACAGGGCGGTATATATGAGGTGTATACACATACAGGGCGGTATATATGAGGTGTATACACATACAGGGCGGTATATATGAGGTGTATACACATACAGGGCGGTATATATGAGGTGTATACACATACAGGGCGGTATATATGAGGTGTATACACATACAGGGCGGTATATATGAGGTGTATACACATACAGGGCGGTATATATGAGGTGTATACACATACAGGGCGGTATATATGAGGTGTATACACATACAGGGCGGTATATATGAGGTGTATACACATACAGGGCGGTATATATGAGGTGTATACACATACAGGGCGGTATATATGAGGTGTATACACATACAGGGCGGTATATATGAGGTGTATACACATACAGGGCGGTATATATGAGGTGTATACACATACAGGGCGGTATATATGAGGTGTATACACATACAGGGCGGTATATATGAGGTGTATACACATACAGGGCGGTATATATGAGGTGTATACACATACAGGGCGGTATATATGAGGTGTATACACATACAGGGCGGTATATATGAGGTGTATACACATACAGGGCGGTATATATGAGGTGTATACACATACAGGGCGGTATATATGAGGTGTATACACATACAGGGCGGTATATATGAGGTGTATACACATACAGGGCGGTATATATGAGGTGTATACACATACAGGGCGGTATATATGAGGTGTATACACATACAGGGCGGTATATATGAGGTGTATACACATACAGGGCGGTATATATGAGGTGTATACATATGGGTGGGGTACATATGAGGTGTATACAGTATACAGATGCAGGGTGAGGTGTATACACATACAGGGCGGTACATATGAGGTGTATACACATACAAAGCGGTACATATGAGGTGTATACACATACAGGGCGGTACATATGAGGTGAATACACATACAGGGCGGTACATATGAGGTGTATACACATACAGGGCGGTACATATGAGGTGTATACACATACAGGGCGGTACATATGAGGTGTATACACATACAGGGCGGTATATATGAGGTGTATACACATACAGGGCGGTATATATGAGGTGTATACACATACAGGGCGGTATATATGAGGTGTATACACATACAGGGCGGTATATATGAGGTGTATACACATACAGGGCGGTATATATGAGGTGTATACACATACAGGGCGGTATATATGAGGTGTATACACATACAGGGCGGTATATATGAGGTGTATACATATGGGTGGGGTACATATGAGGTGTATACAGTATACAGATGCAGGGTGAGGTGTATACACATACAGGGCGGTACATATGAGGTGTATACACATACAAAGCGGTACATATGAGGTGTATACACATACAGGGCGGTACATATGAGGTGAATACACATACAGGGCGGTACATATGAGGTGTATACACATACAGGGCGGTACATATGAGGTGTATACACATACAGGGCGGTACATATGAGGTGTATACACATACAGGGCGGTACATATGAGGTGTATACACATACAGGGCGGTACATATGAGGTGTATACATATGGGTGGGGTATATATGAGGTGTATACAGAGGCAGGGTGAGGTGTATACACATACAGGGCGGTATATATGAGGTGTATACACATACAGGGCGGTATGAGGTGTATACACATACAGGGCGGTACATATGAGGTGTATACAGTATACAGATGCAGGGTGAGGTGTATACACATACAGGGCGGTATATATGAGGTGTATACATATGGGTGGGGTATATATGAGGGGTATACACATACAGGGCGGTACATATGAGGTGTATACATATGGGTGGGCTACATATGAGGTGTATACAGTATACAGATGCAGGGTGAGGTGTATACACACAGCGCGGTATATATGAGGTGTATACACATACAGGACGGTATATATGAGGTGTATACACATACAGGGCGGTATATATGAGGTGTATACACATACAGGGCGGTATATATGAGGTGTATACACATACAGGGCGGTATATATGAGGTGTATACACATACAGGACGGTATATATGAGGTGTATACACATACAGGGCGGTATATATGAGGTGTATACTGATGCAGGGTGAGGTGTATACACATACAGGGCGGTATATATGAGGTGTATACATATGGGTGGGGTATATATCAGGTGTATACAGATGGGTGGGGTATATATGAGGTGTATACATATGGGTGGGGTATATATGAGGTGTATACAGATGCAGGGTGAGGTGTATACACATACAGGGCGGTATATATGAGGTGTATACAGATGGGTGGGGTATATATGAGGTGTATACAGATGGGTGGGGTATATATGAGGTGTATACAGATGGGTGGGGTATATATGAGGTGTATACATATGGGTGGGGTATATATGAGGTGTATACAGATGCAGGGTGAGGTGTATACACATACAGGGCGGTATATATGAGGTGTATACACATACAGGGCGGTATATATGAGGTGTATACAGATGGGTGGGGTATATATGAGGTGTATACAGATGGGTGGGGTATATATGAGGTGTATACATATGGGTGGGGTATATATGAGGTGTATACATATGGGTGGGGTATATATGAGGTGTATACAGATGCAGGGTGAGGTGTATACACATACAGGGCGGTATATATGAGGTGTATACACATACAGGGCGGTATATATACACACAGATCGCACACCCCGCGCTCCCCGGTCACTCACCTGCTCTCCCTGTTCTCCGTAGACCTGGAGCGGAAGGCTGACCCGGAAGCAGTCGGTGAAGCCCCGCCCAGTGACCCGCCTCACACCAGACTACAGGAGGATAGCGGTGGGGGTTCCGCTGATCTCGTCTCCTCTGACACTGCCGCTCGGTTTCTCGGCCACTCCCGGTTCTCCGGTATAAATAGGCTTCACTGAAAGCTTTGTCTTTTTTTTTTCCTTCTGGAAGCGGCACCATCTTACTTCCGGTGTGTGGAACGCATGGTGTGAAACGCATCAGCCGGAAGTGCTCTTTTGACTACGACAGTGACGCGCGGCTGGGCCGGATATGGAAGGATTCGGTTGTGGGTGACGCTGCAGGAGGTGAGAGCCGAGGGTGAGGCCGGGAGCCCGTGTACCGCCGGGTGTGACTAGTATTACAGGAACCTCCCCAGACGCACGCCCCGCCCCCAACCTGGAGGCCACGCCCCCAAACAACCGCACCCTAACATACCGCAGGCACTGGCTGATGTGAATCCACACTGATTCCTAGTCACAGTGTTCCGTTTTGCACATTTACACAGGGTTTTTTCTCTATATTTTTATTAACCTACATGAAACTTTTTTCTAAATTCATATTTGAAGCCATTGGGGTAGTTCACCACATGTGGGCGCTATCACTGGTATAATACACAGCACTGACCACATGGGGCGCTATCACTGGTACAATACACTGGACTGACCACATGGGGCGCTATCACTGGTATAATACACTGCACTGACCACATGTGGGCGCTATCACTGGTATAATACACAGCACTGACCACATGGGGGCGCTATCACTGGTATAATACACTGCACTGACCACATGGGGCGCTATCACTGGTATAATACACTGCACTGACCACATGGGGGCGCTATCACTGGTATAATACACTGCACTGACCACATGTGGGCGCTATCACTGGTACAATACACTGGACTGACCACATGGGGCGCTATCACTGGTATAATACACAGCACTGACCACATGGGGCGCTATCACTGGTATAATACACAGCACTGACCACATGGGGGCGCTATCACTGGTATAATACACTGCACTGACCACATGTGGGCGCTATCACTGGTATAATACACTGCACTGACCACATGTGGGCGCTATCACTGGTATAATACACAGCACTGACCACATGGGGGCGCTATCACTGGTATAATACACAGCACTGACCACATGGGGCGCTATCACTGGTATAATACACTGCACTGACCACATGGGGCGCTATCACTGGTACAATACACTGCACTGACCACATGGGGGCGCTATCACTGGTATAATACACTGCACTGACCACATGGGGGCGCTATCACTGGTATAATACACTGCACTGACCACATGTGGGCGCTATCACTGGTATAATACACAGCACTGACCACATGGGGGCGCTATCACTGGTACAATACACTGGACTGACCACATGGGGCGCTATCACTGGTATAATACACTGCACTGACCACATGTGGGCGCTATCACTGGTATAATACACAGCACTGACCACATGGGGCGCTATCACTGGTATAATACACAGCACTGACCACATGGGGGCGCTATCACTGGTATAATACACTGCACTGACCACATGTGGGCGCTATCACTGGTATAATACACTGCACTGACCACATGTGGGCGCTATCACTGGTATAATACACTGCACTGACCACATGTGGGCGCTATCACTGGTATAATACACAGCACTGACCACATGGGGCGCTATCACTGGTACAATACACTGGACTGACCACATGGGGCGCTATCACTGGTATAATACACTGCACTGACCACATGTGGGCGCTATCACTGGTATAATACACAGCACTGACCACATGGGGCGCTATCACTGGTATAATACACAGCACTGACCACATGGGGGCGCTATCACTGGTATAATACACTGCACTGACCACATGTGGGCGCTATCACTGGTATAATACACTGCACTGACCACATGTGGGCGCTATCACTGGTATAATACACAGCACTGACCACATGGGGGCGCTATCACTGGTATAATACACAGCACTGACCACATGGGGCGCTATCACTGGTATAATACACTGCACTGACCACATGGGGCGCTATCACTGGTACAATACACTGCACTGACCACATGGGGGCGCTATCACTGGTATAATACACTGCACTGACCACATGGGGGCGCTATCACTGGTATAATACACTGCACTGACCACATGTGGGCGCTATCACTGGTATAATACACAGCACTGACCACATGGGGGCGCTATCACTGGTACAATACACAGCACTGACCACATGGGGGCGCTATCACTGGTATAATACACAGCACTGACCACATGGGGCGCTATCACTGGTATAATACACTGCACTGACCACATGGGGCACTATCACTGGTATAATACACTGCACTGACCACATGGGGGCGCTATCACTGGTATAATACACAGCACTGACCACATGGGGCGCTATCACTGGTACAATACACTGCACTGACCACATGGGGCGCTATCACTGGTATAATACACAGCACTGACCACATGGGGCGCTATCACTGGTATAATACACAGCACTGACCACATGGGGCGCTATCACTGGTATAATACACAGCACTGACCACATGGGGCGCTATCACTGGTACAATACACTGCACTGACCACATGGGGCGCTATCACTGGTATAATACACTGGACTGACCACATGGGGCGCTATCACTGGTACAATACACTGCACTGACCACATGGGGCGCTATCACTGGTATAATACACAGCACTGACCACATGGGGGCGCTATCACTGGTACAATACACTGCACTGACCACATGGGGCGCTATCACTGGTACAATACACTGCACTGACCACATGGGGGCGCTATCACTGGTATAATACACAGCACTGACCACATGGGGGCGCTATCACTGGTATAATACACAGCACTGACCACATGGGGGCGCTATCACTGGTATAATACACTGCACTGACCACATGGGGCGCTATCACTGGTACAATACACTGCACTGACCACATGGGGGCGCTATCACTGGTATAATACACTGCACTGACCACATGGGGCGCTATCACTGGTATAATACACAGCACTGACCACATGAGGCGCTATCACTGGTATAATACACAGCACTGACCACATGGGGGCGCTATCACTGGTATAATACACTGCACTGACCACATGGGGCGCTATCACTGGTATAATACACAGCACTGACCACATGGGGCGCTATCACTGGTATAATACACAGCACTGACCACATGGGGCGCTATCACTGGTATAATACACTGCACTGACCACATGGGGCGCTATCACTGGTATAATACACAGCACTGACCACATGGGGCGCTATCACTGGTATAATACACAGCACTGACCACATGGGGGCGCTATCACTGGTACAATACACTGCACTGACCACATGGGGCGCTATCACTGGTACAATACACTGCACTGACCACATGGGGGCGCTATCACTGGTATAATACACAGCACTGACCACATGGGGGCGCTATCACTGGTATAATACACAGCACTGACCACATGGGGCGCCATCACTGGTATAATACACAGCACTGACCACATGGGGGGCGCTATCACTGGTATAATACACTGCACTGACCACATGGGGGCGCTATCACTGGTATAATACACTGCACTGACCACATGGGGCGCTATCACTGGTATAATACACTGCACTGACCACATGGGGCGCCATCACTGGTATAATACACAGCACTGACCACATGGGGGGCGCTATCACTGGTATAATACACTGCACTGACCACATGGGGGCGCTATCACTGGTATAATACACTGCACTGACCACATGGGGCGCTATCACTGGTATAATACACTGCACTGACCACATGGGGCGCTATCACTGGTATAATACACAGCACTGACCACATGGGGCGCTATCACTGGTATAATACACAGCACTGACCACATGGGGGCGCTATCACTGGTACAATACACTGCACTGACCACATGGGGCGCTATCACTGGTATAATACACAGCACTGACCACATGGGGGCGCTATCACTGGTACAATACACAGCACTGACCACATGAGGCGCTATCACTGGTATAATACACAGCACTGACCACATGGGGCGCTATCACTGGTATAATACACAGCAATGACCACATGGGGGCGCTATCACTGGTATAATACACAGCACTGACCACATGGGGCGCTATCACTGGTATAATACACTGCACTGACCACATGGGGCGCTATCACTGGTACAATACACTGCACTGACCACATGGGGCGCTATCACTGGTATAATACACAGCACTGACCACATGGGGGCGCTATCACTGGTATAATACACAGCACTGACCACATGGGGCGCTATCACTGGTATAATACACAGCACTGACCACATGTGGGCGCTATCACTGGTATAATACACAGCACTGACCACATGGGGGCGCTATCACTGGTACAATACACTGCACTGACCACATGGGGGCGCTATCACTGGTATAATACACAGCACTGACCACATGGGGCGCTATCACTGGTACAATACACTGCACTGACCACATGGGGGCGCTATCACTAGTATAATACACAGCACTGACCACATGGGGCGCTATCACTGGTATAATACACAGCACTGACCACATGGGGGCGCTATCACTGGTATAATACACAGCACTGACCACATGGGGCGCTATCACTGGTATAATACACAGCACTGACCACATGGGGCGCTATCACTGGTACAATACACAGCACTGACCACATGGGGACGCTATCACTGGTATAATACACTGGACTGACCACATGGGGGCGCTATCACTGGTATAATACACTGGACTGACCACATGGGGGCGCTATCACTGGTACAATACACAGCACTGACCACATGGGGGCGCTATCACTGGTATAATACACTGGACTGACCACATGGGGGCGCTATCACTGGTACAATACACAGCACTGACCACATGGGGCGCTATCACTGGTATAATACACAGCACTGACCACATGGGGCGCTATCACTGGTACAATACACAGCACTGACCACATGGGGCGCTATCACTGGTATAATACACAGCACTGACCACATGGGGCGCTATCACTGGTACAATACACAGCACTGACCACATGGGGCGCTATCACTGGTATAATACACAGCACTGACCACATGGGGCGCTATCACTGGTACAATACACAGCACCGACCACATGGGGCACTATCACTGGTACAATACACTGCACTGACCACATGGGGCGCTATCACTGGTATAATACACAGCACTGACCACATGGGGGCGCTATCACTGGTACAATACACAGCACTGACCACATGGGGGCGCTATCACTGGTATAATACACTGCACTGACCACATGGGGCGCTATCACTGGTATAATACACTGCACTGACCAGATGGGGCGCTATCACTGGTATAATACACAGCACTGACCACATGGGGCGCTATCACTGGTATAATACACTGCACTGACCACATGGGGCGCTATCACTGGTATAATACACTGCACTGACCACATGGGGCGCAATCACTGGTACAATACACAGCACTGACCACATGGGGGCACTATCACTGGTATAATACACAGCACTGACCACATGGGGCGCTATCACTGGTATAATACACTGGACTGACCACATGGGGCGCTATCACTGGTACAATACACTGCACTGACCACATGGGGCACAATCACTGGTATAATACACAGCACTGACCACATGGGGCGCTATCACTGGTATAATACACAGCACTGACCACATGGGGGCGCTATCACTGGTATAATACACTGCACTGACCACATGGGGCGCTATCACTGGTATAATACACAGCACTGACCACATGGGGCGCTATCACTGGTATAATACACTGCACTGACCACATGGGGCGCTATCACTGGTATAATACACTGCACTGACCACATGGGGCGCTATCACTGGTACAATACACAGCACTGACCACATGGGGGCACTATCACTGGTATAATACACAGCACTGACCACATGGGGGCGCTATCACTGGTATAATACACAGCACCGACCACATGGGGCGCTATCACTGGTACAATACACTGCACTGACCACATGGGGCGCTATCACTGGTACAATACACTGCACTGACCACATGGGGCACAATCACTGGTACAATACACAGCACTGACCACATGGGGCGCTATCACTGGTACAATACACTGCACTGACCACATGGGGCGCTATCACTGGTACAATACACAGCACTGACCACATGGGGCGCTATCTCTGGTACAATACACTGCACTGACCACATGGGGCGCTATCACTGGTACAATACACAGCACTGACCACATGGGGGCGCTATCACTGGTACAATACACAGCACTGACCACATGGGGGCGCTATCACTGGTACAATACACAGCAGTGACCACATGGGGTGCTATCACTGGTATAATACACTGCACTGACCACATGGGGCGCTATCACTGGTACAATACACTGCATTGGGTGTCGTCATGTGTAGATCGGCGCCTTGTAATGTAGAGATGATGTCATCAGTAAAGGTTTGGGGCTCCCACTGTCCCCCGACTGTCACCCCTGACCCAGGTGATCACTATGCTATGGAAATTGCATCAATCAGAAGCGGGCACCCAATCGCAAACAGAACATAGGACCAATGGTATTCAATGGCCCCGTTCACACGTCCTTACACGTATGTGTGTCTGGGGCTGCGATCCATGCCGCCAAAAAAAGGACCTGCTGTAAGGACCTGCCGTAAGGACCTGCTGTTAGGACCTGCCGTAAGGCCCTGCGGTAAGGACCTGCCGTAAGGACCTGCCGTTAGGACCTGCCGTGAGGACCTGCCGTAAGGACCTGCCGTGAGGACCTGCCGTGAGGACCTGCCGTGAGGACCTGCCGTGAGGACCTGCCGCAAGGACCTGCTGTTAGGACCTGATGTAAGGCCCTGCTGTAAGGCCCTGCTGTTAGGACCTGCCGTAAGGCCCTGCCGTTAGGACCTGCCGTAAGGCCCTGCCGTTAGGACCTGCCGTAAGGCCCTGCTGTTAGGACCTGCCGTAAGGACCTGCTGTATGGACCTGCTGTAAGGCCCTGCCGTAAGGCCCTGCTGTAAGGCCCTGCCGTTAGGACCTGCTGTAAGGACCTGCCGTTAGGACCTGCTGTAAGGACCTGCCGTTAGGACCTGCTGTAAGGACCTGCTGTAAGGCCCTGCTGTAAGGACCTGCTACAGTCTTATTGCCCTTTGGTAACAATTTGCTCGCCTGCTGATTTTGAGCGCGTGGCACTTCATTCTCCCGCCAGGAAAGCGGTGCTGTCACTATTGTTCTCCATGGTAACATCGCCACCTGGAGGCCAAAAACTCCCCTACATGGTCCTATGGGAATCCGATCTCCATATTACATTGTCCCCACTGCAGAATGAGTAGTGAGGTTCTCAGCAAAGGCAGCTGGCAGGTCTAACAGACTGAAACAGCACTAAAGGTTCCACACCGTGCACACTGTGTTCCATCCCGGTTACCCGCCATCTGTCCTGAAGTCTCTACGCTATGTTTCAGGGGCTGTCCAGCCACCGGCTCCATGCACCACATTTGGTGGTCTTGCCCAATTGTCCAGGCTTTTTGGACTTTGGTGGTCCACTTGATCACAAACATTATTGTCCGACCATACCCTACCCCCCTCAGGCTTGCTTCTTTGGGATTAAACCTTCCAGACTTCCCTTTCTGGCCGATATATCCTACTGGCCCGATATATCCTACTGGCCCGATATATCCTACTGGCCCGATATATCCTACTGGCCTGATATATCCTACTGGCAGCTAGAATACATATTGCTTCGTGCTGGGAACGGCCTCTGTTACAATTAGATAAGGTCGTTGGCCGTATTAATCGTATATTATTGTCTGAAACAATTTCTGCTATAAGTGGCGACACAGTGAGTGTATTTGAGAAGCTCTGGGCACCTTGGTTACACATCTGTATATTACACTTTATGTTGGGCACTTTGTTATATTCACACTGCGCTCTGATCATTTCTATTCTCTCTCTTCCGGCCGCCTTCAGGCCACTTTGCTGTATTTTGCATTCCGTTGCATTTCAATAAAATTGATCTGTATGACACTAAAAAATACACTTTTTTACTACACATTTTAAAAATAAAGTTATAGTACAAAGAAATAAAACTTTAATAAAGCAATCTATTAGCAAATAAAAATTCTTTCCAGAGCACGCCTTTACAGAGAACCAATCATGGCCGAAAATCACTTTTTTATTTCCTAATTAGATGTTAATTATTATTTTATTAACATTTGTAAATATAATTATTTTTACGGGCATTTTTTTTATTAGTTACTTTTTACTTTTCCGTCTCGCGGTGGCTCTTTTCAAAAGAGTCGGTGAGAGCCCGGAACTTCCCGGCATGTAGAGCGGCGGGATAGGATCCCATGATCCTTTTCTGGCCGATCTGGTAATAGACTATGATCTGGCGCTATCCAGCATGAGATCGCTGTGTATTACTGTGTCCCTAATGTGTCTCTATAATGTGACCCTTAATCACACTATAAAGATACAGATACTTTGCCTGATCCTCTGTTCCCTGGCTGGATCGGCGGGCACCACCATCTTGGTGACGTCACTGCATTCCTGTGGTACGTTCCAGTGGTGGAAGCAGTGATGCCAGCAAGATGGCGGCGCCCACCAATACAGCCAGGGAACAGGATCAGGCAAAGTATTAGATACAGAGTGCAAAGGCAGTCTGTATCTTTATAGTTAGATTTAGGGACTCTTATAGAGACACATTAGGGACAGTAGATAGATAGGTGATAGATAGGTGATAGGTTCTCTTTAAGGTTTTCCCTCCCATTAGACAACACTGTCCTGTTTCTCTATTTCGTCTGTTACCTTCAGACTCTTCTGTCTCTTCCTCCTCTAGACTTTCCTGTCCCTTCCTCCTCCAGACCCTTCTGTCTCCTCCTCCTCCAGACTCCAGTCTCCTCCTCCGGACCTGTCTGTCTCCTCCTCCCCTCCTCTGCGGTTGACTGTTTATGGCTGAACATTTGACATAATAATGCTTCTACATACTGATCTCCACACACACAGCCAAATAGTCATCCCTCCTACACAGACAGCTAAGATAGATGGATAGATTGCACCAAATATGACAAAATAACAAGTATCAGGTTACAGTACCTCATTGCCCTGACCCTGAGAACCCATTCTATCTGGTGGTTGATGTCTCTGCAGTTGGTCTGTTCCAGAAAGACGACCAGAGCAAATCTATTACTTTTGGATTTTTCTCAAAAGGCCCTATTCCACGGAATGATTATCGGCCGATATCGGCCATTACAGCCGATAATCGTCCTGTGGAATAGAATGAACATTCTTCATGTCGGCTGATCGTTGTGTCGTTTGTCTTTCAAACATGTTGAAAGACAAACAACTGGGATAGCAGCAATATGTTGCTGTCACTCCGGGGAATAAGAGCAACGGCAGCAGACCACTGATATCCCTATAGGCTGTCCGGACGATCTAGCGATCACCCGGGCAGCTCCCCGCGGCCGCCCCCGGACTAACCCGCTCGCTGCTGCAGCATGGAATAGCAAAAGCTGACAGCGCTCGTTTGCTCCTCTCATCGGCCCGTGGAATAGGGGCTTAAGACCTTCTATACTGCCGAGAGGAATTACTGTATAGGAGATAGAGCGCTATTAGCCATCAAGCTGGCCTTGGAATATTGGAGACGTCTTCTGGAAAGGGCACTTCATTCAGTGACAATCTATACAGGTCAAAAAAATCTTGTATTTCTGCAGACCACTCAGTGTCTGAACCCCTCTTATGCCTGCTGGTCACTCTTCTCTTGTTTTAACTTTAGTCTCCATTTCCAACCAGCAGCCAAGAATATCAAGGCGGACGCACTGTAGAGCATCGGACATCACAGACTCTGTCCCTGATCCTCAGCACATTATTCCCTCAGAGCGCCTCATCACAGCAGCATCCCTCCTGGCAAGATGTGTACGACCATGCTTAATCTTGACTTGGGATCATGTTTCCTGTGTCATTGGACATTTAGGCGTATGCAGGTCCCTTTGTGTCATTATTAGTGACCAACCCTTGTTCAAGATAGTAAAGACTTTGTGGCAATTTTCCCAGACTGCCTGCAATAAGAGCTCTCGCCAAAAACCTGCAGGTTTCCTGTTGCCACTACCTGTGCCTGAGTCCATGGTGTGATATTGCCGTGGACTTTGTCACCAATCTAACTCTCTTCCAGCTGCTCTGTAATCTGGGTTGTGGTGGACCGATTTTCCAAGATGGCACATTTCACTCCTCTATCGGACCTCGGACCTCTAACGTCCCTATATATTCAACACATCTTCCGTCTACCTGTTATGCCAACTTATATAGTCTCCGACAGGTGAGTTCCGTTCACCTCCAAGTTCCGGCGTGCTCTCTGTTCTTAGTTCCAAATCAAGTTTGACCGTGTCTTCGGCCTATCATCCCCAATCCAATCTAACCCTAACCCCAATCCAATGTTGCAATGCGAAGCTTTTTTAGCGGCACGGATCGCTAGGGTAATGAAGTGTGAATGTAGTGCTCCGTGAAGCATGGGCCGTAAAGCGGGCCGCGGTCGCGGGCTGCACTATAGGTGTGTGAATATAGCCTTTGTCTTAACCTGTCAAGATGATTGGGTTCTTCTGCTGCCATGGACCGAGTTCGCTTATAATAACCCGTTTAGTGGATCTTTCGAGGGGCACTCTCTTACACATAGTCTACGGCCAGCATCCTTGACTTCTTTTGCGGCTTCCTACAACTTTTAAAGTTCTGGCCATTGAGAGCCAAGTTTGTGATTTCAACCAGATTTGGCATCAAGCTCGCCAAAGCCTTTTCCGAGCCTCTGACAACATCAAAAGAGAAGCCGACAAAAAATACAGACCTTCAGCCAAATTTCAACCAGGGGACAAAGATTGGCAGTCATCTAAGAATATTGGTCTACGGGTCCCTAGTTGGAAGTTGGCACCTTGTTACCCGGGCCCTTTCACCATTCTAAAACAAATTAATCTTCTGACAAGCTCTGTTTGCCTCTATCCTTGCATTCCCAACTCGTTTCACGTGTCTCTTCTCAAGCCTCTCATCCTTAACCGCTACTCTTGTAAAATAACTTTTCCTACCCCGATGTGAAGCACTGAAGACATCTACGAGGTTAAGGAAATCTTGGATTTGAAACGTTTGAGAGGATGGATTTACTATCTGGTGAACTGGAAATCTGTGGACCAGAGGAGAGATCCTGGGGTCCTTGAGAGAACATAAATGGGGTATTTATTTCCATCACCTCCAGACTTCTGGGCTCAGTTGTTGGTGTTACACCAGTCAGCAACCACATCTGTGCTTCCTGGCTTTCTGCCATTTCCCTCGCTTCCTATAAACATTCTACCCGTTTGGATCTTGTTCCATCCCTGGTTCTCTGCTCAGATTTGGTCTGGTGGACGTCATCTTATAGAACATTGACCTTTGATGGCAGATGTAGTTAATCTAGTCCTCTAGTACGCCTTCGTTGTTTTCAGTCGGCGGTCACTGGGGACCTTCTCTGAGGGTAGCGACCTGGGAGTTTCCTGCAGCGATGCCAATCCTGCCTTGCAGCGGGCTCAGGTGAAAATTAGGGAGTCCTTACACTCCGCTCATTGGGGAGGGTACGTCAGCACTCCTTGGTGATCCAGAGGATCCACCTCCTTGTGCCAGGACCTTCAGTTACAGTCTCTTCCTTCAGACCCCTCTGTCTCCTCCTCCCTCAGATCCCTTTCTCTCCTCCTCCGGACCCTTCTGTCCCCTCCTGCTCCAGATTCTTCTGTCTCTCCCCTCTCCAGACCCTTTTGTCTCCTCCACCTCCTCCAGACTCCTCTGTCCTCTCCTCCCCTTTAGCCGCCTTCAGGGAGGACCTTAAGATTTAATCTGAACCTATTTGTATTGTGTTATTCATCTGTTGATGTTGTCAGAATGGATGAGCTGTATATATCTGTACAATGTTATATATAGATGTATAATGCTGTATATAGCTGTACTGCATGTTCTGATATATTTCTCTATGTAGGAGAGATCACATGTGACGCCTCTCATGCCTCGTGATTGGAGAGGACTGAGCAGAAGCTGGACTCCACCCGGGGATGCTCACCTGAGAGAAGCCATGTCCAGCAGATCCCAGATTTCACACACAAGATGATGGAGCTGCTGACTGGAGAGGTGAGCAATGCTGCTGGGAATGCTGGGACATCATCCAGGAACACAAGGGATGATGGGTGAGCGAACCTCATCTCTGCCGAACTTTCGGCATTTGATTAGCGGTGGCTGCTGAAGTTGGATAAAGCCCTAAGGCTATGTGGAAAACATGGATATAGTCATTGGCTGTATCCATGTTTTCCAGACAACCTTAGAGCTTTATCCAACTTCAGCAGCCACCGCTTATCAAATGCCGAAAGTACGGGTTTGGATGGATTTGAACCCGAACCCTGTTCGCTCATCTCTAGTCTGGATCTTATATTTTATCCTTCTTCTTACAGGACTGAGTGGGTCGGGGAGGACATCATGATGGAAGAACACCAGCCCTTCAGATCTCTGTGTAAGATACTCTGCTTTCTATCACTCTTCATGACACATCACACACCGCCATCATACATCACACACCGCCATCATACGTCACACATCTCCATCGTACATCACACACCGCCATCATACGTCACACACTGCCATCATACGTCATACATCTCCATCGCACATCACACACCGCCATCGTACATCACACACCGCCATCATATATCACACATCTCCATCGTACATCACACACCGCCATCATACGTCACACATCTCCATCATACGTCACACACCACCATCATACGTCACACATCTCCATCGTACATCACGCACCGCCATCACTCTCCACTTCTTTTGGAATAAGGTCAGAATAGACGATGACCAATTCATTATATCCAGGCTTATATAGATATCTGTAGAGGTTTGTTTATCTGTAGACGCTTTGTGTGAACTGTCAGGTCCCCAAAGTCCTATAATCCCCCCCAGGACCATATAGATCAGGGGTGGACAACCTACGGCCCTCCAGCTGGTGCAAAGCTACAATTCCCATTATGCCTGGGCAGCCTTTTGCCTTGGCCATCAAGGCATGATGGTAATTGTAGTTTTGCTGCAGCTGTTGGGGGGCAGGATGTGCACCATTGGTGTAGATGTAGGACACGGGGTTTAGATACTTTAATATTTCAGAATATCATCATCACATTTTCCTTGTTCTTTCCCCTGTAGGCAGACTGAAGGACTCCGTCATTGAATATCAAGTCACGTTTATTAAAGAGGAGCCGGCGTCCTGCTGTGGGGGTCATCACGGTGATGCAGACATGTTGTATCATACACAGCATTATCCGTCAGCTCATATTAAGCAGGAACCATTCCCCTATGAAGGCGAACGTGTCATGTACCCACATAGGTATACACCCACAGGCCCTACACAGATGTATACATCTCCCTATATAAAGGAAGAGCCAGACTTGTATGACAGACAACATGTCGGCCATATACAATGTATAAAGGAGGAAGCAGACTCTTGTGATGGAGGAGACCTATATATACAGTCAGGTCACACACTACAATATCCAGCTGCTCATGTTAAGATGGAACCAGACTCTGGTGATAGAAGGAATATCACGTATCATGACCATAATAAACCCACAGAACAGCGTCCACGTATAAAGGAGGATCCGCCTGATGGCCAAAACCTTCCAGACCCCATCATTTATACCCAGTACCCCCCTGTTCATACATACGCCCCTGCAGATCATACATCACCGTATCCATCTCCTCATGTTAAGGAGGAGCCAATGTTACGGGATGAAGGAAGCGCCATAGACCTGACCCTATATACACCTGCAGATCATACACAAAATATAAAGGAGGAGTCAGCATCTTCTAATGAAAGAAACGTCCACGACCCCAACACTTATACCCTGATGGCTCATACACTACACATCGTGAAGGAGGATCCATTCTCCTGTCATATAATGCAGCAGTCAAAGGTCACTGAACACTATCCATCCGCTCATATTAAGGAAGATCCAGAACCCCTTGTGGGAGGACTTCTCCAGGACACAGAAATTCATACACAGAAAATCACTTCTGGTTTCGATGATGAGGAGACGGACTCATGCGATGAAGGGGATGTCTCGGATGTTCACACGACTCCCGTGAACCGAGGCATCGCCTTACCAAAAAATAACACGGATCATAGTCAAAATGGTGACAACACCACTCAGCCTACGGACGTCACCTCTAAGTGCCTCGAGTGTGAGATGTGTTTTACCAGTAAGTCAGACTTTGAGGAACATCTGGCACTTCACAGGGGGAAGAAGACCCACGTGTGTTCTCATTGCGGCAAGTGTTTTTCTTACCAGTCTCAGCGTCTAATCCATGAAAGGACTCACACGGGAGAGAAACCCTTCATGTGTTCCGAGTGCGGCAAATGCTTCAACCAGTATGTGCACCTGGCTATCCACCTGATGAGCCACACAGGGGAGAAGCCATACGTGTGTTCAGAGTGTGGCAAAAGCTTTAACAGGAAGACGACTCTTACCATCCACCAGAGAATCCACACCGGCGAGAAGCCGTTCCACTGTTCTCAGTGCGGGAAGTATTTCAGCACCAGCTCCAATCTGATCAAACATCAACGAGTCCACACCGGAGAGAAGCCGTACTCCTGTTCCCAGTGCGGAGAGCTGTTCGTTCACTACACCCAGCTCATCCGACACCAAGCCAACCATTCATCGGAGAAGCCCTTCTCTTGTCTCCAGTGCGGGAAGTCCTTCTCACAGAAGGCACAGTTTCTCCGACATGAAAGGTTTCACAAAGCAGATAATACCTATTCCTGTTCTGAGTGCAACCAATGCTTCAAGCAGTACAAAGATCTCCTGGTTCACCAGTCGGCCCACGCAGGACAGAGCCCCTTCAAGTGTCGGGAGTGTGGGAAGCACTTTGATAAGAAGTGGACTCTGGTCTCACATCAGAGATTGCACTCTGGGGAGAAGCCATATTCCTGTTCAGATTGCGGGAAATCGTTCTGCTTAAGCTCCAACCTCGATAAACATCAACAAGTTCACGTCCAGGAGAAGTTGTGTCCGGAAGGTGGAGAGCAGATCGGTCACCAGGCTCAGACAGAAGGATATCAGGAAACGCAGCCGTTTCCTGTGTGCGGGGAACAATTCAGAGAAGACGCCGCTCTGGCCGAGCACATGAGGATGCACAGATAACGTTGCCGCAGTATTCCTTCCCTTAGAGAGAATGCCTGTGGAAACGTGGCTGCCGAACGTCATCAGTCATTCACCATAACGCTATCTGTAATATGATGGGATCTATCTGTGTAAGACACCTACGACTGTTTCGTGTAATTTTTTTTTTATACAATTTTGTGGCTGTTTGTTTTACATCTTGTTGTGATGACATAAAAATCCAGTTGGTAATATTAATATTGGGCAATAGTCATCAGCAGGAGGAGGGGGGGGAGGGGGGTTGGGATCAGCTGATTTTATACTTGCTAGTATGAGGGAGACTTATCAAAGGGTGTAATATATAGACTGGTGTAAACCGCCCCCAGCAACCAATCACAGCTCAGCTCTCAGCTATGGTAAAATGAAAGCTGAGCTGTGATTGGCTGCTGTTGCCAGTTTTAACCAGTGGATATTTTACACCCTTCGGTAAGTCTGGGCCATGTTGATTTAAAACATGACCTAAGATAACAATGGCGACAGTCAGCTGGCCGTCGCTCCGTGTAATAACAGCATCTGCGGCAGACCGCTATCTCCTATGGACTACCCAGATAATCTGAAGATTGTCCAGGCTACACCGCTCCCACAGCTCCCCACGGCCCACACTCTTACCTGATCGCTGCCAGTGTGTGTAGTAGCTCCAACAGCCAGCGGGGAATGAGGAGCAAGTGTGAGTTGACCATTATTATATTACGTACGTTTTCAGAATATTGCGGGTTGGAGACCGGGAGGTTGCAGCACAATGTGGCATAGTTGCTGCATTTAGTGTTATATAGGCACAGTAGATCTACATCAGATCACCCAACAGATCCCGGAGAGATCCCTAGAGAGAAGGTCTTGTCCTTTCGGTTTCATCCATCCCATGTGCGTCCCTCATAAACTCAGCCAGTAGGGAGTAAGTGGCCAGTAAGGCTGGAGGCAGTCTCATCTCCACCATGCATGGACACATACTGTATACAGCATCGGATAGTGTTTTACCATGTAAACTTTCAAAGTGCATAGACGTCTTCTTCAGGGATGTTTAGAAATGAATGTTGGTGGTGTTTTATATACTCTCAGTCTGGGAGCATCCATGCTGGGGACGAAAACTTTGGGGGAAATTCATCAAGGGTTTGCGCCTATTTTTAGATGAATAATTGGATTTTTCACCCATTTTTGCCCTAAGTTCTATTTATAAACCAGTATTCAACTTGGTGAATATTTTTTATCACCCAAAATTTTGCGTAATCTGGAATTAGAGACTAATTTATCATTTGCAATTTTTTCAAAAGTCGCACAAACTGGTGCCGGCCTACATCTAGTCAATACTGGTGTGGGCCTATGTCTGGTCAATATTGGTGTAGGCCTACATGTGGTAAGTACCGGTGCGGGATTACATCTGGTCAGTACTGGTGTGGGCCTACGTCTGGTCAGTACCGGTGCAGGATTACATCTGGTCAGTACTGGTGCGGGCCTACCTCTGGTCAGTACTGGTGCGTGCCTACGTCTGGTCAGTACTTGTACAGGGCCTACGTCTGGTCAGTACTGGTGCGGGCCTACGTCTGGTCAGTACTTGTGCAGGGCCTACGTCTGGTCAGTACTGGTGCGGGCCTACCTCTGGTCAGTACTGGTGCGTGCCTACGTCTGGTCAGTACTTGTACAGGGCCTACGTCTGGTCAGTACTGGTGCGGGCCTACGTCTGGTCAGTACTTGTGCAGGGCCTACGTCTGGTCAGTACTGGTGTAGGCCTAGGTCTGGTCAGTACAGACGACCAGACAGGTGACGGGTAAAGCCTAAACATTTCTGTCTAATACGCCATATATTTATAGGATGTACAGATGCTGTGTGTGAACTCCGCCCAAGGCTTGACATCCGCAGCTGTAATGCCGCCCCGGTCTGGTGCTTATTATTAGAGATGAGCGAATCTACAGTATAAACAAAGCGAAGCGTTTTGTTAGCTCGGCCTTCGGCTCATCAGTCGGTTGCCGCTCCTTCACGATGCCGGGAAAAACTGGATCCTGGAGAAGTTTCCCAGGACTGGATCCAGCTTTTTCCAGCACCTGGAGCAGCACGGAGTTTAGAGGCAGCCGCCTGATGAGCCAATGGCCGCGCTAACCAATCACTTTGCTTTATTTATACTGTAGATTCGCTCATCTCTAGTCATTATGACTGAATGAGACCTAAAGTGATGAAACGAAAAAAAATAACTGTGACCATATAAAAGTAACAGTACAGCCTCCATACATTACCCTAACCGAGTCTAATCCCCTGCCCCCCATCCCTGAGTGTCCATACAGCAGAGCGTACACGTATCCTGTATGAGGAGACTACAGGCACCTGAGGACAGCCATGGGGAATCTCCTGCCCCCCATCCCTGAGTGTCCATACAGCAGAGCGTACACGTATCCTGTATGAGGAGACTACAGGCACCTGAGGACAGCCATGGGGAATCTGCCCCCCATCCCTGAGTGTCCATACAGCAGAGCATACACGTATCCTGTATGAGGAGACTACAGGCACCTGAGGACAGCCATGGGGAATCTCCGGCCCTCCATCCCTGAGTGTCCGTACAGCAGAGCGTACACGTATCCTGTATGAGGAGACTACAGGCACCTGAGGACAGCCATGGGGAATCTCCGGCCCTCATCCCTGAGTGTCCATACAGCAGCCATGGGGAATCTCCGGCCATCATCCCTGAGTGTCCATACAGCAGCCATGGGGAATCTCCGGCCCTCCATCCCTGAGTGTCCGTACAGCAGAGCGTACACGTATCCTGTATGAGGAGACTACAGGCACCTGAGGACAGCCATGGGGAATCTCCGGCCATCACCCCTGAGTGTCCATACAGCAGAGCGTACACGTATCCTGTATGAGGAGACTACAGGCACCTGAGGACAGCCATGGGGAATCTCCGGCCATCACCCCTGAGTGTCCGTACAGCAGCCATGGGGAATCTCCGGCCATCATCCCTGAGTGTCCATACAGCAGCCATGGGGAATCTCCGGCCCTCATCCCTGAGTGTCCATACAGCAGCCATGGGGAATCTCCGGCCCTCCAGCTGGTAGAAAACTAAAATTCCTATCAAATTCCTATCAGGCCCGGACAAGGCTTTACCTGCAGCTGTCCAGACATGATGGGGGTCGTCACTGGCATTAGAGATCAGCTGTAGACACCGCTCACTCGCTGTTTTTTTTCCCCGTTATTTGCAGCCGTTTTTGTAAAAAGCCATTTTATACAAATCAGGATAAAAAAACTAAAATAAAAAACGGAACATTATATTAATATAACCAAACAACAAAACGTAATATTGTAAGAATTTCAACAAATTTATAACTAAAAGGGTTAATAAGTGAAGGCGGCCATAGGCTGCATGCACGGCGGACTATGCTGCAGACACAGCTCCACACAAACCTGCAGAGCATCTCCCCTGCCCATCCCCTAATCTACTGCTCAGAAATCCATCCGTCCTGTATATAATAACAGCCACAAGCAGCGCTGCCATAGACTGCGGGACGTGCAGTGAAAATCTGCAACAAAATCAATAACAAACTGCCCCTATAATGCGGAGGCGTCATTCATTTATAGGCGGCTTTACTGTGTAACTGCTGTCTTGGATTTAAAGGGGTGCTCCAGAGAGAAAAAAAAATGATTTCACATTAACTGGTGCCACAAAGTTATATAGATTTGTAATTTACTTCTCCTTAAAAAATCACCTGTCTCCCAGTACTTATCAGCTGCTGTACGTCCTGCAGGAAGGGGTGTATTCTCTCCAGTCTGACACAGTGCTCTCTGCTGCCACCTCTGTCCATGTCAGGAACTGTCCAGAGCAGGAGAGGTTTTCTATGGGGATTTGCTGCTGCTCTGGACACTTCCTGACATGGACAGAGGTGGCAGCAGAGAGCACTGTGTCAGACTGGAGAGAACACACCACTTCCTGCAGAACATACAGCAGCTTATAAGTACTGGAAGACTGGAGAGAATACACCACTTCCTGCAGGACATACAGCAGCTGATAAGTACTGGAAGACTGGAGAGAATACACCACTTCCTGCAGGACATACAGCAGCTGATAAGTACTGGGAGACTGGAGAGAATATACCATTTCCTGTAGGCCTGGCCACAATGGTAACATGGTGACGTCACTCCGATGATGTCACAACTATTCCAAACCTGCTGGATTACAGCGGGACCCCAATCACCGCCATTAAATGTGACTCCAGCGGCCTAACACTCATATAATGTCACTCAGCTTCACCAACTGCTGCAAAACTACATCCCCCAGCATGCCCTGAGACTCCACAGCTCTAAAGACACGCTGGGAGTTGTAGTTTTCTAACAGCTCATTACTGCAACGTCCCTTGTGTCCCCTGAGGAGTACAATAAAGCTTGTTTAGAGAGGATCACGTCGCCTGGAAGGCGGAAGCTGTGTGACCCGCAGGTGGAACGCACGAAGCGGAAGTGGATGAGAAGCAGGAGAGCGCTTCCGGTTTGCGGCTTCCCTTTCATGTGTGGCAGGTTGGTGAGTGTCTGTCCTCCCAGGCCCCGCCCACTGCTCGCTGTGTATATATATATATACTCTGCCCCTAGTGACACCTGACCCCGGGGGATGGGCAGCTGCTGCACAACTACAACTCCGGGCAACACACGACTGACAGGAGCCGGCAGGGAATGCTGGGAGTTGTAGTTCCGCAGCAGCTGAAGAGCTCGGGCATGCTGGGAGTTGTAGTTTCGCGGCGGATACTGAGCCGGAGCATGCTGGGAATTATACAGACAAAATTGGTTAATTCTGCATTACAATCTATTATTACCTGTATCAATGAGGGGAGATTATACAGCATGAGGCAGGGGGTGCTATCTACTCCTCCCCCCTCACACTGCCCGCTGCCCCCCCTCACACTGCCCGCTGTCCCCCTCACACTGCCCGCTGCCCCCTCACACTGCCCGCTGCCCCCCTCACACTGCCCGCTGCCCCCCTCACACTGCCCGCTGCCCCCTCACACTGCCCGCTGCCCCCTCACACTGCCCGCTGCCCCCCTCACACTGCCCACTGCCCCCCCCTCACACTGCCCGCTGCCCCCCCTCACACTGCCCGCTGTCCCCCTCACACTGCCCACTGCCCCCCCCTCACACTGCCCGCTGCCCCCCTCACACTGCCCGCTGCCCCCCCTCACACTGCCCGCTGTCCCCCCTCACACTGCACGCTGCCCCCCCTCACACTGCCCGCTGCCCCCCTCACACTGCCCGCTGTCCCCCCTCACACTGCACGCTGCCCCCCCTCACACTGCCCGCTGTCCCCCCTCACACTGCACGCTGCCCCCCCTCACACTGCCCGCTGCCCCCTCTCACTGCCCGCTGCCCCCTCACACACTGCCCGCTGTCCCCCTCACACTGCCCGCTGCCCCCTCTCACTGCCCGCTGCCCCCTCACACACTGCCCACTGCCCCCCGCACACTGCCCGCTGCCCCCCCTCACACTGCCCGCTGCCCCCCCTCACACTGCCCGCTGCCCCCCCTCACACTGCCCGCTGCCCCCCCTCACACTGCACGCTGCCCCCCTCACACTGCCCGCTGCCCCCCTCACACTGCCCCCTGCCCCCCTCACACTGCCACTACCCGCTGCCCCCTCACACTTCCCACTGCCCCCCCTCACACTGCCCGCTGCCCCTTTCACACTGCCCGCTGCCCCCCTCACACTGCCCGCTGCCCCCCCTCACACTGCCCGCTGCCCCCCCTCACACTGCCCGCTGCCCTCTCTCACATGGCCCGCTGCCCCCTCTCACTGCCCGCTGCTCCCCCTCACACTGCCTGCTGCCCCCCGCACACTGCCTGCTGCCCCCCGCACACTGCCCGCTGCCCCCCCTCACACTGCCCGCTGCCCCCTCACACACTGCCCGCTGCCCCCTCACACTGCCCGCTTCCCCCCTCACACTGCACGCTGCCCCCCCTCACACTGCCCGCTGCCCCCCTTCACACTGCCTGCTGCCCCCCTCACACTGCCCGCTGCCCCCCTCACACTGCCACTGCCCCCTGCCCCCCTCACACTGCCACTGCCCCCTGCCCCCCTCACACTGCCACTACCCGCTGCCCCCTCACACTTCCCACTGCCCCCCCTCACACTGCCCGCTGCCCCCCTCACACTGCCCGCTGCCCCCGCTCACACTGCCCACTGCCCCCCCCTCACACTGCCCGCTGCCTTCCTCACACTGCCCCCCGCACACTGCCCGCTGCCCCCCCTCACACTGCCCGCTGCCCCCTCACACTGCCCGCTTCCCCCCTCACACTGCACGCTGCCCCCCCTCACACTGCCCGCTGCCCCCCTCACACTGCCCCCTGCCCCCCTCACACTGCCACTACCCGCTGCCCCCTCACACTTCCCACTGCCCCTTTCACACTGCCCGCTGCCCCCCTCACACTGCCCGCTGCCCCCCCTCACACTGCCCGCTGCCCTCTCTCACATGGCCCGCTGCCCCCTCTCACTGCCCGCTGCTCCCCCTCACACTGCCCGCTGCCCCCCGCCTCACACTGCCCGCTGCCTCCCCTCACACTGCCCACTGCCCTCCCTCACACTGCCCGCTGCCCCCCCTCACACTGCCTGCTGCCCCCCCTCACACTGCCCGCTGCCCCCCGCCTCACACTGCCCGCTGCCCTCTCACACGGCCCGCTGCCCTCTCTCACACGGCCCGCTGCCCCCTCTCACTGCCCGCTGCCCCCCTCACACTGCCCGCTGCCCCCCTCACACTGCCCGCTGCCCCCCTTCACACTGCCTGCTGCCCCCCTCACACTGCCCGCTGCCCCCCTCACACTTCCCACTGCCCCCCCACACACTGCCCGCTGCCCCCTCACACTGCCTGCTGCCCCCCTCACACTGCCCGCTGCCCCCCTCACACTGCCCACTGCCCCCCCTCACACTGCCCACTGCCCCCCCTCACACTGCCCGCTGCCCCCCCTCACACTGCCCGCTGCCCCCCCCACACTTCCCACTGCCCCCTTCACACTGCCCGCTGCTCCCTCACACTGCCCGCTGCCCCCCTTCACACTGCCCGCTGCCCCCTCACACTGCCCGCTGCCTCCTCTCACTAACCCCTCCTTTCCCCCCCCACACTGCCCGCTGCCCCCCCTTACACTGCCCGCTGCCCTCCCTCACACTGCCCGCTGCTTCCTCACACTGCCCGCTGCTTCCTCACACTGCCCCCTGCTTCCCCCCCCCACACTGCCCGCTGCCCCCCTCACACACTGCCCGCTGCTGCCCCCTCACACACTGCCCCCTGCTTCCCCTCACACACTGCCCGCTGCCCTCTTCCCCCCCCCCCCCACACACTGCCCGCTGTCCCCCTCACACACTGCCCGCTGTCCCCCTCACACACTGCCCTCTTCTTCCCCCCCCACACACTGCCCGCTGTCCCCCTCACACACTGCCCGCTGTCCCCCTCACACACTGCCCCCTGCTTCCCCCCCACACACTGCCCGCTGCCCCCCTCACACACTGCCCCCTGCTTCCCCCCCACACACTGCCCGCTGCCCCCTGCTTCCCTCACACACTGCCCGCTGCCCTCTGCTTCCCCCCCCCACACACTGCCCGCTGCCCCCTGCTTCCCCCCCACACACTGCCCGCTGCCCCCTCACACACTGCCCGCTGCCCCCCCCTTACACTGCCCGCTGCCCCCCTTACACTGCCCGCTGCCCCCTCACACACTGCCCGCTGCCGCCTCACACACTGCCCGCTGCCGCCTCACACACTGCCCGCTGTCCCCCTCACACACTGCCCGCTGTCCCCCTCACACACTGCTCGCTGCCCCCTGCTTTCCCCCCACACAGTGCCCGCTGCCCCCTCACACACTGCCCGCTGCCCCCCCCCTTACACTGCCCGCTGCCCCCCTTACACTGCCCGCTGCCCCCTCACACACTGCCCGCTGCCGCCTCACACACTGCCCGCTGTCCCCCTCACACACTGCCCGCTGTCCCCCTCACACACTGCCCGCTGTCCCCCTCACACACTGCTCGCTGCCCCCTGCTTTCCCCCCACACAGTGCCCGCTGCCCCCTCACACACTGCCCGCTGCCCCCCTCATACTGCCCCCTGCTCCCCCCCCACACACTGCCCGCTGCCCTCTGCTTCCCCCTCACACACTGCCTGCTGTCCTCCTCACACACTGCCCGCTGCCCCCTGCTTCCCCCCCACACACTGCCCGCTGCCCCCTCACACACTGCCCGCTGCCCCCCTCACACTGCCCCCTGATTCCCCCACACACACTGCCTGCTGCCCCCTCACACACTGCCTGCTGCCCTCTGCTTCCGCCCCACACACTGCCCGCTGCCCCCCTCACACACTGCCCGCTGTCCCCCACACACACTGCCCGCTGCCCCCCTCACACACTGCCCCCTGCCCCCCCACACACACTGCCCGCTGCCCTCTGTTCCCCCCCCCCCACTGCCCGCTGCCCCCTGCTTCCCCCCCACACACTGCCCGCTCACACACTGCCCGCTGCCCCCCCCCTCACACTGCCTGCTGCCCCCCCTCACACTCCCACCTGTGAGGACCCCCTTATATCTGTAAGGTCCTGGCCCTGTAGGTGGGGAGCGGGGTCCTTCCATCTGCCTGTGAGGACCCCCTTATATCTGGGAGGTGCCGGCCCTGGAGGTGGGGAGCGGGGTCCTTCCATCAGCCTGTGAGGACCCCCTTATATCTGGGAGGTGCTGGTCCTGGAGGTGGGGAGCAGGGTCCTTCCATCTGCCTGTGAGGACCCCCTTATATCTGGGAGGTGCTGGTCCTGGAGGTGGGGAGCGGGGTCCTTTCATCTACCCTATGAGGACCCCCTTATATCTGGGAGGTGCCGGCCCTGGAGGTGGGGAGCGGGGTCCTTCCATCTGCCTGTGAGGACCCCCTTATATCTGGGAGGTGCTGGTCCTGGAGGTGAGGAGCGGGGTCCTTCCATCAGCCTGTGAGGACCCCCTTATATCTGGGAGGTGCTGGTCCTGGAGGTGGGGAGCAGGGTCCTTCCATCTGCCTGTGAGGACCCCCTTATATCTGGGAGGTGCTGGTCCTGGAGGTGGGGAGCGGGGTCCTTTCATCTACCCTATGAGGACCCCCTTATATCTGGGAGGTGCCGGCCCTGGAGGTGGGGAGCGGGGTCCTTCCATCTGCCTGTGAGGACCCCCTTATATCTGGGAGGTGCTGGTCCTGGAGGTGAGGAGCGGGGTCCTTCCATCAGCCTGTGAGGACCCCCTTATATCTGGGAGGTGCCGGTCCTGGAGGTGGGGAGCGGGGTCCTTCCATCAGCCTGTGAGGACCCCCTTATATCTGGGAGGTGCCAGCCCTGGAGGTGGGGAGCGGGGTCCTTCCATCTGCCTGTGAGGACCCCCTTATATCTGGGAGGTGCTGGTCCTGGAGGTGGGGAGCGGGGTCCTTCCATCTGCCTGTGAGGACCCCCTTATATCGGGGAGGTGCCGGCCCTGGAGGTGGGGAGCGGGGTCCTTCCATCTGCCTGTGAGGACCCCCTTATATCTGGGAGGTGCTGGTCCTGGAGGTGGGGAGCGGGGTCCTTCCATCTGCCTGTGAGGACCCCCTTATATCGGGGAGGTGCCGGCCCTGAAGGTGGGGAGCGGGGTCCTTCCATCTGCCTGTGAGGACCCCCTTATATTGGGGAGGTGCCGGCCCTGAAGGTGGGGAGCGGGGTCCTTCCATCTGCCTGTGAGGACCCCCTTATATCTGGAAGGTGCTGGTCCTGGAGGTGGGGAGCGGGGTCTATCCACCTGTGAGGATCCCCCCTTATATCTGGGAGGTGCTGAAGGTGGGGAGCGGGGTCCTTCCATCTGCCTGTGAGGACCCCCTTATATCTGGGAGGTGCCGGCCCTGAAGGTGGGGAGCGGGGTCTTTCCATCTGCCTGTGAGGACCCCCTTATATCTGGGAGGTGTTGGTCTTGGAGGTGGGGAGCGGGGTCCTTCCATCTGCCTGTGAGGACCCCCTTATATCTGGGAGGTGTTGGTCCTGGAGGTGGGGAGCGGGGTCCTTCCATCTGCCTGTGAGATCACATTGCTGAGTGGACCTATGACTGTTTGGGTTCTGCAATGTTCTGTGGACCTGAATTTGATGGCTCCCTAGGACCTACGCCTATGGCTGTATCCATGTTTTTTCAGGACTCCCTTGGGAGGCATCCAACTGGCGAATGTTCAGGTTCAGAGAACGCTGCGGAACCCAAACAGTGTGACAGGTGGACTCAACACTAGTGATGACTGAACTGACCAAACGACCTGGATGAGCAGCATTGGACTCCCAGCACTGGAGAAGTTGGATGCTGCCCGAGTCCCAGAGAACCTTTTTATTTTTATATTTATTTTCATTTTTTTCTCTTTCCTAGATCAAGAACACGATTGGCCAAGGACTGGACTCCCATTATTCCTATGGAGATTAAGAATGAAGATCACAGGGATAAGAAACCAATGAAAGGGTCAAAGCTGGACGGACCGCATCCGGGACATGACGGGACTTGGGGTGATAATAAGGAGGAGCCATTAATGTGTGATAAAATAAATGCCAATGCCCCCAATACTAACGCACCCGCAGATCATATACAAGTAAATCAGTCTCATCCAATTAGGGCAGAACCAGTCCCTTCCGATGGAACAGCCCTCCAAGGCCCCAAGGCTTCAGAGTCTGCTCACATTAAGGAGGAACCAGTCCCTTCCGATGGAACAGACCTCCAAGGCCCCAAGGCTTCAGAGTCTGCTCACATTAAGGAGGAACCAGTCCCTTCCGATGGAACAGACCTCCAAGGCCCCAAGGCTTCAGAGTCTCCTTCTCACATTAAGGAGGAACCAGTCCCTTCCGATGGAACAGCCCTCCAAGGCCCCAAGGCTTCAGAGTCTGCTCACATTAAGGAGGAACCAGTCCCTTCCGATGGAACAGACCTCCAAGGCCCCAAGGCTTCAGAGTCTCCTTCTCACATTAAGGAGGAATCCTGTGATGAAAGGCACATCACAGCCCCCGAAAGTCATATGGAGAACTCAACAACTTGTATCAAAAAGGAACAAGAACTCAGGACCCCCAGCAGAGCCACAGATCCTGCACCACAATGTCCGTCTACTGAGATCAAAGAAGAACAAGATCTCAAGACCACCCTCACAGCCGCAGATCCTACACCGCAATGTCCGTCTACTGAGATCAAAGAGGAACCAGACAGGAGTAACAGAGATAGTGACACTGACTCTCCTTTAGCTATTACCTTTGAAGGTAAAGACGAGACGGACACAACTGATGAAGACTCTGATGACCATATGGAATTTCCCCATATTACTGAACCGGCCTCATGTGATGCAGGAAACCTGTTAGACGACTCCATAGGTCACAGATCCGTTCACATTAAGGAGGAATCGTTGTCATGTGATGAGGAGAATGTCTCGCACTATGCGCTGGTTTGTATCAAAGAGGAGTCGGCGTCCGGTGAGGATGACAACACTACAGACAGTGATTGGTCCAATGAATGTCCAGACTTCCAGCCGAACGAAGAATGGTCGCAAAGCGAAGATGGGAACGCAAACGAATCGGAAGCAAAATTGTTTTCCTGTTCTGTGTGTAAAAAACAATTTAGTTGTAAGTCTCATCTTAGTCGACACCAGAAAATGCACAGCGGTGTGAAACCGTTCTCCTGCTCCTACTGCGGGAAGTGTTTCTCACGTCTAGAACAGCGCACGGCGCATCAGAAGGTCCACACTGGCGAGAAACCATATACATGTTCATATTGTAACAAAAGTTTCTCTCAGAAGTCCCACGTCTCGATCCACGAGAGGTCCCACACCGGCGACAAGCCATACGCTTGTTTCTATTGTGGAAAGCGGTTTTCTCAGAAGGCGAGACTAGTCGTCCATGAGAAGTACCACACGGACGACAAGAGGTTCTCCTGCTCGTTCTGCGGGAGATGTTTCCTACGTCAGGAACAGTGTGAGGCGCATCAGAGGACGCACACCGGGGAGAAGCCCTATCCCTGTTCTTACTGTGAGAAAGGCTTCAACCAGCGGGCGCAGCTAATCATACACGAACGCGTCCACACCGGAGAGAAACCCGTCTCCTGTCCCGAGTGTGGAAAATGTTTCTCCCAGAGATCTAACCTTATTACCCACCAGAGAATCCACACTGGAGAGAAGCCCTACTCATGTTCCCACTGTGAGAAGTGTTTTAATACCCAGACTAGTCTTATCCTGCACATGAGAGGCCATACCGGAGAAAAGCCATATTCCTGTGCAGAATGTGGGAAATGTTTCACCCACAAATCGGTCTATAGCAAACATCAGAGAGTCCATACAGGGGAAAAGCCATTTTCCTGCTCTGTATGCGACAGGCGGTTTTCTCAGAAGGCACCACTCATAGCACATCAGCGGACGCACACAGGGGAGAAGCCTTTCTCGTGTTCTGATTGTGGGAAAAAGTTTTCCCAGAAAGGACATCTTGTGACCCATCAGAGAATTCACACAGGGGAGAAGCCATTTTCCTGTTCGGAATGTGGAAACAGTTTTAACACTCACTCCAGTCTTGTTTTCCATCAAAGACTCCATACGGGAGAGAAGCCGTATCCTTGTACTGTATGCGATAAGAGTTATACCAACAAGTCTCAGCTGGTGAAACATCTGAAGATCCACTCAGGAGAAAAGCCATTTGCATGCCCAGAATGTGGTAAATGTTTTACCCGTAAGGCCGACTTTGTTGTCCATCAGCGGGTTCACACTGGAGAGAAGCCCTACCCCTGCTCTGAATGTGGAAAACGATTTACCATCCACCAAAATCTTGTCCTACACCAGAGAATTCACACCGGGGAGAAACTCTGCTTTTGTTCAGAATGTGGAAAGTGTTTTACCCGAAAGTCCGATTTCGTGATCCACCAAAGGGTTCACACAGGGGAAAGGCCGTACTCGTGTTCAGAGTGTGGGAAGAGTTTTAGCATCCATCAGAATCTCATTCTGCACCAGAGGATCCACACGGGGGAGAAGCCGTATCTGTGCTCCGAGTGTGGGAAGACCTTCGGCCAGAAGTGCACCCTGAATAGACACGTAAAGATTCACAAGGGGGAAAAACCGTGTTCGGACAAGTGATTGGTGGACATTTTCTGGTGCATAGTTTTATATTAGTGACTTTATAGTATAATTTTATGAAACTTACTGTAGGTCAAACGTATAGTAGGGATTTAAATTAAAATGATTGCCTAAAATTCCCTAATCCACCACAGCAGAAGACGTCTATGGCCGCTCCTCCCCTGGAGGACTTGGTGTGTCTGATGTAGTAAAGGATTCAGAGGGCGACCCGCAGCGGGATTGCTGAATCCCATAATGTGCGTCCTCATCCCTTTAGCTTGTTATCGTCATCATCACTATCATTGTCAGCAGTTGGCTGCTTAGACCAGGGCTGCTGCTGTATGATGTAACCCATTACTTGCTGTGTTGCTGCTGTTTCTTTCCTTTTTGCTCACATGGCACCTTACAAACCCAGTGCACCCATTACCCCGCTGTGTACCCTAATATCGCGGTGGAGGAAGCGATTAGCAGCATAATTAGACTCTGGTCGTCCAATTTTCCTTTGGATTTTGGTAATGACTGAGCAGCCATATCCTTGTGTAGTGACATCACCAGGAAGTGTACAGCAGTGAGGACCAGCAACAGGGGGGATGGCCGCCATACAATACAAACATTTGATTTTTAATTGTTGAAACACAATTAACTCAGGACTTAAAGGGGTATTTAAGGAAAAAATTTAAAATCAACCAGATCCAGAAAGTTGTACAGATTTGTAAATTCTATTTTAAAATCTTCAGTCTTCCAGTACTTATCAGCCGCCGTATGTCCTGCAGAAAGTGGTGTATTCTCTCCAGTCTGACACAGTGCTCTCTGCTGCCACCTCTGTCCATGTCAGGAACTGTCCAGAGCAGCAGCAAATCCCCATAGAAAACCTCTCCTGCTCTGGACAGTTCCTGACATGGACAGAGGTGGCAGCAGAGAGCACTGTGTCAGACTGGAGAGAATACACCACTTCCTGCAGGACATACAGCAGCTGATAAGTACTGGAAGACTGGAGATTTTTTAATTTACAAATCTCTGGCACTTACTGGCACTAGTTGATATTTTTTCTTTTGTTTAGAGTACCCCTTTAAGTGATGCCAGTGATGTATCTTCTCATTTTTTTCAATTATATCCTGCTCAACTGAGCATAAAAATTGTGTCTGAGAATTTATGTAAAGATAATTTTTTGTAAAAAAAATAAAAAACAAAAGGAGAGGAAGAGCGAATACGCTGTGTGTAATAATTCACAGACAATGGATTTATAGGGTTAATAATATTGTATCTGGTAATGTGTGACCATCAGGCGTCAGAGGTTTTACCATAAAGCTGATGCCTTAAAGGGAAAGCCCCCAAACTCACAGATAATCAGCGTCAAAGTACAACTCCTCCCACAAAACCCAGAGATGAGTGGGATGCATCCGGAGCGGGACCGCCAGGAGGGGGTAACTATCCCACACTGTATTCTGGGTAGGGTGGGCTCTGACTGCTGACAGGTTCCCTGTAATCCTGAATGCCATAAAGGATTAATGTGGAAATGAAGCCTCCACAGAAGCAGCTGTGGGGACATGGTCAGTAATCATATCTCACCTGTCGGGACATGGTCAGTAATCATATCTCACCTGTCAGGATGCGGTCAGTAATCATATCTCACCTGTTGGGATGGGTCAGTAATCATATCTCACCTGTTGGGATGGGTCAGTAATCATATCTCACCTGTTGGGATGGGTCAGTAATCATATCTCACCTGTTGGGATGGGTCAGTAATCATATCTCACCTGTCGGGATGCGGTCAGTAATCATATCTCACCTGTCAGGACGCGGTCAGTAATCATGTCTCACCTGTCGGGATGCGGTCAGTAATCATATCTCACCTGTCGGGATGCGGTCAGTAATCATATCTCACCTGTCAGGACGCAGTCAGTAATCAAATCTCACCTGTCAGGACGCAGTCAGTAATCATATCTCACCTGTCGGGATGCGGTCAGTGATCGTATCTCATCTGTGGGGACGCAGTCAGTAATTGTATCTCATCTGTCAGGATGTGGTCATTGATCGTATTTCACCACACGGGAGGCGGCCAGCAACCTCACCTGCCGTGACCGATTGTCTGTCATCCAGTGAGGTCACAGCCCGTTGTGGTCAGAGATGGGTGAGGTTCTGTCATTGGTACAAGAGACCCAAAAAAGTGGATGTTATAAAGAGTTATTACAGAATATACTTACCCGATGCCTGATGTGGGAAACCTGGACGGGAGCCAATGAGAAGGCTGCATTTCTATGGCTCCAGACCATGGACTCCACCACTCCCTACTACACCTAATGACACGCCTTCATCGTCCTTGATGATCCCTACAGGTTTCCCTCAGCACGTCAATGACAATGTATGACTTCCTCCCTTTATCGTGGTCCCTGTGGTGTACGTCCACCATACTGACTGTGAGACGTTTGGCTTCTCCAAGAGCTTTATCTGTTCCTTGATGACTCAGGGTTAGAGATGAGCGAGCCTTGAGCACACCCAGGTCCGTCTGAGCACGCAGCATTTTATTACCGAGGGCTGAAGAAGATGGATGCGGCCCTAAGGCTGCCAAGAAAACATGGACTCCGTTATGCTGCATCCAACTTCTTCAGCCACTGGTGACCAAATGCTCGAGGTTTGCTCATGTCTACCTGTTTCTGGTTTATATTATTTCTCTTTAGAGATTAGAATAATCATCAGATGAGCTGAATAAGACAGTATGACCATATTTGTTGAAATGTTACCGTATTTATGGTGCTTTTTTTCCTGCTTTCTTACTCCTCTCTATACAATATCATTGCCTATATACAGTATATGGCAGAACATTGGTGTAACACATGACAAGAAAAGAGAAGCCCAGCCCATACCAAGCTACATATGAAGCTTTGTGCCCTGGTGGGCCTCTCTCCACCCTGACTCTCCTCTCCTTTCTCTACCCTCAGTCTTCTCCCCTTTTGTCCCTTCACTTCTCCCTCCCTATTCTCTCTCCACTCTGCTCACCTTCCTCCTCTCCACCCCACTATCTTCCCTCCTCTCCACCCTGCTCTTCTCCTTTATCCTCTCAACTATCCTCTCCTGCCTCCATTTTTTTTATCTTTTGATTTTCTCTGCATCCAAAATAAGGATCGAAAACACTTTAACATCATAGGTCAGCCTACACGTTACTATAGGTCAGCCTACACGTTATCATAGGTTGGCCTGCACCTTACCACCATAGGTTGGCCTGCACCTTACCACCATAGGTTGGCCTACATGTTACCACCATAGGACGGCCTACATGTTACCACCATAGGACGGCCTACATGTTACCACCATAGGACGGCCTACATGTTACCCCCATAGGTTGGCCTACATGTTACCACCATAGGTTGGCCTACACGTTACCACCATAGGACGGCCTACATGTTACCATTATAGGTCAGCCTACATGTTACCACCATAGGACGGCCTACACATTACCACCATAGGACGGCCTACATGTTACCTCCATAGGTTGGCCTACATGTTACCACCATAGGTCAGCCTACATGTTAACACCATAGGTCGGCCTACACGTTACCATTATAGGTCAGCCTACATGTTACCACCATAGGACGGCCTACATGTTACCATTATAGGTCAGCCTACATGTTACCACCATAGGACGGCCTAAACTTTACCACCATAGGTCGGCCTTCATGTTATCGCTGCTCTCGATGACACCATTCACAGACTGAATATAATGAAGAAATTCTTTCTTTTTATCTTTTAATTTTCTCTCCATCCAAAATAAGGATCGAAAACACTTTAACATCATAGGTCAGCCTACACGTTACTATAGGTCGGCCTACACGTTATCATAGGTTGGCCTGCACCTTACCACCATAGGTTGGCCTACATTTTACCACCATAGTACGGCCTACATGTTACCACCATAGGACGGCCTACATGTTACCACCATAGGACGGCCTACATGTTACCACCATAGGACGGCCTACATGTTACCCCCATAGGTTGGCCTACATGTTACCACCATAGGTTGGCCTACATGTTACCACCATAGGTCGGCCTACATGTTACCACCATAGGACGGCTTACATGTTACCACCATAGGACGGCATACATGTTACCACCATAGGACGGCCTACATGTTACCCCCCATAGGTTGGCCTACATGTTACCCCCCATAGGTCGGCCTACATGTTACCACCATAGGTCAGCCTACATGTTACCACCATAGGTGGGCCTACACGTTACCACCATAGGACGGCCTACATGTTACCACCATAGGACGGCCTACATGTTACCACTATAGGACGGCCTACACGTTACCACCATAGGACGGCCTACATGTTACCCCCATAGGTTGGCCTACATGTTACCACTATAGGACGGCCTACACGTTACCACCATAGGACGGCCTACATGTTACCCCCATAGGTCGGCCTACACGTTACCACCATAGGTCGGCCTACATGTTACCACCATAGGTCGGCCTACACGTTACCATTATAGGTCAGCCTACACGTTACCACCATAGGACGGCCTACACGTTACCACCATAGGACGGCCTACATGTTACCACCATAGGTCGGCCTACACGTTACCACCATAGGACGGCCTACACGTTACCACCATAGGACAGCCTACATGTTACCACCATAGGACGGCCTAAACTTTACCACCATAGGTCGGCCTTCATGTTATCGCTGCTCTCGATGACACCATTCACAGACTGAATATAATGAAGAAATCTTTGATGCACAAAATGTTTTACCATTTGACAATTTAATAAAAAATATTCAGAGTCTATATTAGTAACAAAGAACACCCAGCATATAACCAGATACAGCTAACACAAGACAACACTGAATGTCCTAAACCACGACCGATACATGAGTTCAGCCAGTTTAACCCCTGCAAGACCAGCTTATTTTGGCCCTTCACAACTGAGCAGTTTTTATCACACCTTCCAAGGGCTATAACCTTCTAACTTTTTCTATTGACACGGCTGTATGGAGGAGCTCGTCTTGCAGGTTGATTCATACAGTTTATTGGCCCCATTCCTTTTTTAAGGAAGGAAGAAAATGGGGGGGAAGCTACAAAGGTGTTTTCCCCTAACTCCAGAGATATAGAGATGGCCCCATTAACTCCATTAATGTAAATTGGAGCTCGGTCTCTTTCAGCATCTCAGTGACTGTATCCAGGCCAGACAGGGCCTGAGATCCCTTGTTCTCACAATAAGTGCAGGTCGCTGTGAGGTGTGGTTCACATCTATCTGTGGATATGTCAAAAAATGTCCCAGATGGTAATACCCGTCTTACTACAGTATAAGAACCGTAACTATAATCACCCAGTATCTTAGCTTCATGAGGCTTTCAAGAAAAACATACAGATATATATTCTCAATGTATAGGGATCCAACCAGTGTCAATGAATAGCCTAATGCATAAAGGCATTGCTAATTACTAGGGACCCTAATCTTTCCATATTGGAGAGAACATCTCAAGTGGGTTAATTCATCCACCACCGCTTTCTCTGACGAGGTCCATGGTGTATGTGCAGAGGAAAGCGTCTGCTGAAGAGGTCCATGATGTATACGCAGGGGAGTGCATCTGCTGAAGAGGTCCATGGAGTATACGCAGAGGAGTGCATCTGCTGAAGAGGTCCATGATGTATACGCAGGGGAGTGCGTCTGCTAGAGAGGTCCATGGTGTATACGCAGGGGAGTGCATCTGCTGAAGAGGTCCATGGTGTATACGCAGGGGAGTGCATCTGCTGAAGAGGTCCATGGTGTATACGCAGGGGAGTGCATCTGCTGAAGAGGTCCATGGTGTATACGCAGGGGAGTGCATCTGCTGAAGAGGTCCATGGTGTATACGCAGGGGAGTGCATCTGCTGAAGAGATCCATGGTGTATACATAAAGGTGCGCAACTCCTGAAGAGGTCCATGGTTTATACACAGAGGAGCATGTCTCCTGAAGAGGTCCATGGTGTATACATAAAGGAGCGCGAATTCTGAAGAGGTCCATGGTTTTTACGCAGAGGAAAGCGTCTCCTGAAGAGGTCCATGGTGTATACGCAGAGAAGCGTGTCTCTTGAAGAGGTCCATGGTGTATACGCAGAGGACCGTGTCTCCTGAAGAGGTCCATGGTGTATACGCAGAAGAGCGTGTCTCCTGAAGAGGTCCATGGTGTATACGCAGAGGAGCGTGTCTCCTGAAGAGATCCACGGTGTATACGCAGAGGAGTGTGTCTCCTGAAGAGGTCCATGGTGTATACGCAGAGGAGCGTGTCTCCTGAAGAGGTCCATGGTGTATACGCAGAGGAGCGTGTCTCCTGAAGAGGTCCATGGTATATACGCAGAGGAGCGTGTCTCCTGAAGAGGTCCATGGTATATACGCAGAGGAGCGTGTCTCCTGAAGAGGTCCATGGTGTATACGCAGAAGAGCGTGTCTCCTGAAGAGGTCCATGGTGTATACGCAGAGGAGCGTGTCTCCTGAAAAGGTCCATGGTGTATACGCAGAGGAGCGTGTCTGCTGAAGAGGTCCATTGTGTATAGGCAGAGGAGCGTGTCTGCTGAACAGCCTCATAGAATATGCCACCATCAGTAAAAGCTAATGGCCGGGGTGGAGTGGAGTCTCTGATGGACCACCAGGTTATGGTGGGTGCTAAAACGGGCTCCACAATCGGAACATGGGAATGGCTTTTCTCCAGTGTGAACTCTCTGGTGGGCCACAAAATGCCCATGATGGATAAAAGACTTGTCGCAGTAAGAACATGAAAACCTCTTTTCTTCCGTGTGGATTCTTTGGTGGGCGACAAAATGTCCGTGATGTATGAAGGCCTTACCGCAATAAGGACAGGAGAATCGCTTCTCTTCCATGTGAATCCTTTGATGGGCCATAAAGTGTCCCTTATGCATGAAGGTTTTCCTGCACAGGGGGCAGGTGTATGGGTTCTCCAGCTTGTGAGTCCTTGCATGCTTGTTCAGACTACTCTTTATTCGAAAGCTTTTGCTGCACTTTAAACAACAGAATGGCCGCTCACCAGTGTGTATCCTCTGATGGGAAACAAAGTACGACCTTTGGGAAAAGTTCTTCCCACAGTCAGAACAAGAGAACGGCTTCTCCCCCGTGTGAATTCTCTGATGGGTGATATAGTGGGTTCTGCGGGTAAAACCCTTCCCACACTCGTAGCATGAATACGACTTCTGGGAGGCATAGATTCTCTGATGGGAGTCATAGTTTATCTTCTGCCCATAAAGTCCGTCTTTCTTAATGTGAGTTGATGGGTATTGTTGGCGATGATCTACAGGAGTATAAAAGTAGCTGTCTGTGAAGCGTTCTCCATTATATAACATGGGTTCTTCCTTAACACGATGGATGGGATATGGTGGATGATAAGTGGGAGCAGACAGGCCAGGGTTGGTGCACTGTCCATCACGACGGACCAGCTCTTTCTTGATAAGAGTTGGAGGAGACTGTAAGTGATCAGTGAAGTCGGGGAAATTTCTTTCATCATAAGAGACCGGTTCCTCCTTAATACGGACATAGGTATAAGGTGTATAATGTGAGAAGCCTCTTCCTCCACTGTAGGGGACCGGTTCTGCCTTAATGTGAACTGGATCAGTGTGTGGTTCTGTGGTGCGGTGAACGCCCTTCAGATCTGCTCGATATTGAATCTTCTCAGTCATCTCTTCCATTACATTATTCATTATGTTTTGTATCCAGTTTAGACTATTGTTGTGTCAGCTATCACATCCCATAACTGGTGAAGGAAACAATTCCATGTTATTATACATAAATACAACAATGCTGTCCCTATAGTAACCCACAACCCATTGCTGGTGTCTATAAGGGCCCGTTCACACTACGGATTCGGCACGGAGATACCACTGGGAACCTCTGCCCGGGGACTCTGTGACAAATCCCTCCTGCTATGTCTCTGAATGGGAGGGCTTGCGCGCCTCTGCTCTCCGCTCAAAGAATTGACATCTCATTTCTTTGAGCAGAGAGCGGAGGCGGCCAAGCCCTCTGAGGTCACTTTCGGGGGACATGTTCTTGGTGTTAGAACATCAGTGTCTGACCTTGCATGATATCTCGACCATGTCTGTACTAACACCTGCCTCCGCCATGTCCGTACTCTCTCCCTGCTGAATCGGTGCTATATGTCCTATCTATGCTACCTGTCTTTTCTGTATCTAAGCTGTCTCAGACCATGTCTGCGGTACTTGTGTCTACCCTGATGATACTTCTCTGTGTCCTTGCTTCCACTATATACATCCCGGCTTCGCTATTATATACACCCCGGGCTGTGCTGTTATATACACCCCGGCTGTGCTATTATATACACCCCGGGCTGTGCTGTTATATACACCCCGGCTGTGCTATTATATACACCCCGGGCTGTGCTGTTATATACAACCCGGCTGTGCTATTATATACACCCCGGGCTGTGCTGTTATATAGACCAGTTGTTACCTACCCCTACTCCAGTTGTCAAATATCCCTACCCCAGTTGTTACCTATCCATATCCCTGTTCACACGTACAGGATCCACAGCAGATTTGAAGTTGGAGATTTAAAATAATTCATATCTGAGCCATCAAATCTGCTGTGGATCCTGTATGTGTGAACGCACCCTTACAGTTTCCTATTATAGCTACACTTTGCCTTGGGGTCACACACGTTTAGGACCAGTGAATATGACGACTATGACAACTGATCTGGTGCTGTCTCTCTGCCCCATGTCTGTAGTCTCTCTGCTGTGCCCCGTCTCTTCCATGTTTGTAGTCTCTCTCTCTGCTATGCCCCGTCTCTGCCATGTATGTAGTTTCTCTGCTGTGGCCCCTGTCTCTGCCATGTCTATAGTCTCTCTCTGCTGTGCCCCCTATCTCTGCCATGTATGTAGTCTCTCTCTCTCTGCTGTGCCCCCTATCTCTGCCATGTCTGTAGTCTCTCTGCTGTGGCCCCCTATCTCTGCCATGTCTGTAGTCTCTCTCTCTCTGCTGCCCCCCCTATCTCTGCCATGTATGTAGTCTCTCTGCTGTGCCCCCTATCTCTGCCATGTATGTAGTCTCTCTGCTGTGCCCCGTCTTTGCCATCTCTGTAGTCTCTCTGCTGTGGCCCCCTATCTCTGCCATGTCTGTAGTCTCTCTGCTGTGGCCCCCTATCTCTGCCATGTCTGTAGTCTCTCTGCTGTGGCCCCCTATCTCTGCCATGTCTGTAGTCTCTCTGCTGTGGCCCGTCTCTTCCATGTCTGTAGTCTCTCTGCTGTGGCCCCTGTCTCTTCCATGTCTGTAGTCTCTCTGCTGTGGCCCATCTCTTCCATGTCTGTAGTCTCTCTGCTGTGGCCCCTGTGTCTTTCATGTTTGTACTCTCTCTCCCTGCTGTGGCCCCTGTGTCTTCCAGGTCTGTAGTCTCTCTTTCTGCTGTGACCCCTGTCTCTTCCATGTCTGTAGTCTCTCTCTCTGCTGTGGCCCCTGTCTCTTCCATGTCTGTAGTCTCTCTCTCTGCTGTGCCCCTTGTCTCTGCCATGTCTGTAGTCTCACTCTCTGCTGTGGCCCCTGTCTCTTCCATGTCTGTAGTCTCTCTGCTGTGGCCCCTGTCTCTTCCATGTCTGTAGTCTCTCTGCTGTGGCCCCTGTCTCTTCCATGTCTGTAGTCTCTCTCTCTCTGCTGTGCCCTGTCTCTTCCATGTCTGTAGTCTCTCTGCTGTGCCCTGTCTCCACCATGTCTGTAGTCCCTCTCTCTCTCTGCTGTGCCCTGTCTCTTCCATGTCTGTAGTCCCTCTCTCTCTGCTGTGGCCCCTTTCTCTTCCATGTCTGTAGTCCCTCTCTCTCTCTCTCTGCTGTGCCCTGTCTCCACCATGTCTGTATTCGTGAGTTGACTTTAGGGAGATCAACCAAAACACCACAGAGACACTATCGCACGTAAGTGACCTAGCCAGACGTTCAAGCGGGATTCACGGACGTTGAGGAACATGTGACGGTATTTTGCATGTGCTGTCATGTTTTGACTGTGGCTTGTTGGAAGGAGGTTTGCTTGACTGGAGACCCCCTCGGCTTGCTTGTTCCTTCCAGGTAGAAGGTCTGGCTCCATCAGTGACGTTGAGAAACATGTGATGGTGTCTCTGCAGTATTTTTGTGTATTTGATTTCCCAGGGGGCAATGTTCCTAGATTTAGTGAAATTGAGAAACACGTGATGGTGTTTCTGTGGTGTTTTGGTTGATCTCCCTGAGGTCAGCCATCATTCTCTTGACTGCACTTACTAGGCTTTGCTTCCACTAGCCAGAATCCTACTCCACACTGATGAGGGGCAAATACCCCAAAACAACTCTCCGTGCTGAGCTATTTCACAAGTCCTGTATTTTTTTGACTGTGGCTTGTTGGAAGGTGGTGTCCTTGACTGGAGACCCCCTGGGCTTGGTTGTTCCTCCCCCGAGGAAGGTCTGGCTAGCTCACTGACGTTGAGAAACATGTGATGGAGTCTCCCCAGAATTTTTGCATATTTAATTTCCCAGGGGGCAATGTTGTGACTGATGTTGAGAGACATCACTCACTGTCCCTCTGCAGTGCCCAGTCTCCGCCATGTCTGTAGTTTCTCTGCTGTGCCTCGTCTCTGCCATGTCTGTAGTCTCTCTGCTGTTCTCCCTTTCTCTGCCATGTCTCTAGTCTCTCCACTGTGCCCCCTGTCTCTGCCATGTCTGTAGTCTCTCTGCTGTTCTCCCTTTCTCTGCCATGTCTCTAGTCTCTCCACTGTGCCCCCTGTCTCTGCCATGTCTGTAGTTTCTCTGCTGTGCCCCCGGGCTCCTTTATGTCTGTAGTCTGTCTCTCTGCTGTGCTCCCTGTCTCCACCATGTCTGTAGTCTCTCTCTCTCTCTGCTGTATTCCTTGTCTCTGCCATGTCAGCTATCTCTCTCTCTCAGCTGTGCCCCCAGTCTCTGCCATGTCTGTAGTTTTTCTCTGCTGTGCCTCCTGTCTCAGCCATGTCTGCAATCTCTCTCTCTACTGTGTCCCGTCTCTGCCAGTCTGTAGTCTCTCTCTGCTGTGCCCCCAGTCTCCACCATGTCTGTAGTCTCTCTACTGTGACCCGTCTCCACCATGTCTGTAGTTTCTCTTACATTGAGAAACATGTGATGGTGTCTCCCTAGAATTTTTGCATATTTGATTTCCCAGGGGGCAATGTTCCCAGATTCACTGATGTTGTGACTGATGTTAAGAGACGTCACCGGCTGTCTCTCTGCAGTGCCCAGTCTCTGCCATGTACATGTATGTAGTCTCTCTGCAGTGCCCAGTCTCTGCCATGTACATGTATGTAGTCTCTCTGCAGTGCCCAGTCTCTGCCATGTCTGTAGTCTCTCTGCTGTGCCCCGTCTCTGCCATGTCTGTAGTCTCTCTGCTGTGCCCTCTGTCTCTGCCATGTCTGTAGTCTCTCTCTCTGCTGTGCCCAGTCTCCGCCATGTCTGTAGTCTCTCTCTCTGCTGTGCCCCCTGTCTCCACCATGTCTGTAGTCTCTCTGCAGTGCCCAGTCTCTGCCATGTCTGTAGTCTCTCTGCAGTGCCCAGTCTCTGCCATGTATGTAGTCTCTCTGCAGTGCCCCATATCTCTGCCATGTCTGTAGTCTCTCTGCCGTGCCCCGTCTCCACCATGTCTGTAGTCTCTCTGCCGTGCCCAGTCTCCACCATGTCTGTAGTCTCTCTGCCGTGCCCCGTCTCCACCATGTCTGTAGTCTCTCTGCAGTGCCCAGTCTCTGCCATGTCTGTAGTCTCTCTGCTGTGCCCCCTGTCTCCACCATGTCTGTAGTCTCTCCGCTGTGCCCCCTGTCTGCACCATGTCTGTAGTCTCTCCGCTGTGCCCCCAGTCTCCACCATGTCTGTAGTCTCTCTGCAGTGCCCAGTCTCTGCCATGTCTGTAGTCTCTCTGCTGTGCCCAGTCTCTGCCATGTCTGTAGTCTCTCCGCTGTGCCCCCTGTCTCCACCATGTCTGTAGTCTCTCTGCAGTGCCCAGTCTCTGCCATGTCTGTAGTCTCTCTGCAGTGCCCCGTCTTCACCATGTCTGTAGTCTCTCTCTCTGCTGTGCCCCCTGTCTCCGCCATGTCTGTAGTCTCTCTCTCTGCTGTGCCCCGTCTCCGCCATGTCTGTAGTCTCTCTCTCTGCAGTGCCCCGTCTCCGCCATGTCTGTAGTCTCTCTCTCTGCTGTGGCCCCTGTCTCTTCCATGTCTGTAGTCCCTCTCTCTCTCTCTCTCTCTGCTGTGGCCCCTGTCTCTGCCATGTCTGTAGTCTCTCTCTCTCTGCTGTGCCCTGTCTCCACCATGTCTGTAGTCCCTCTCTCTCTCTGCTGTGCCCTGTCTCTTCCATGTCTGTAGTCTCTCTCTCTCTGCTGTGGCCCGTCTCTTCCATGTCTGTAGTCCCTCTCTCTCTGCTGTGGCCCCTGTCTCTTCCATGTCTGTAGTCTCTCTCTCTCTGCTGTGGCCCCTTTCTCTTCCATGTCTGTAGTCCCTCTCTCTCTCTCTCTGCTGTGCCCTGTCTCCACCATGTCTGTATTCGTGAGTTGACTTTAGGGAGATCAACCAAAACACCACAGAGACACTATCGCACGTAAGTGACCTAGCCAGACGTTCAAGCGGGATTCACGGACGTTGAGGAACACGTGACGGTATTTTGCATGTCCTGTCATGTTTTGACTGTGGCTTGTTGGAAGGAGGTTTGCTTGACTGGAGACCCCCTCGGCTTGCTTGTTCCTTCCAGGTAGAAGGTCTGGCTCCATCAGTGACGTTGAGAAACATGTGATGGTGTCTCTGCAGTATTTTTGTGTATTTGATTTCCCAGGGGGCAATGTTCCTAGATTTAGTGAAATTGAGAAACACGTGATGGTGTTTCTGTGGTGTTTTGGTTGATCTCCCTGAGGTCAGCCATCATTCTCTTGACTGCACTTACTAGGCTTTGCTTCCACTAGCCAGAATCCTACTCCACACTGATGAGGGGCAAATACCCCAAAACAACTCTCCGTGCTGAGCTATTTCACAAGTCCTGTATTTTTTTGACTGTGGCTTGTTGGAAGGTGGTGTCCTTGACTGGAGACCCCCTGGGCTTGGTTGTTCCTCCCCCGAGGAAGGTCTGGCTAGCTCACTGACGTTGAGAAACATGTGATGGAGTCTCCCCAGAATTTTTGCATATTTAATTTCCCAGGGGGCAATGTTGTGACTGATGTTGAGAAACATCACTCACTGTCCCTCTGCAGTGCCCAGTCTCCGCCATGTCTGTAGTTTCTCTGCTGTTCTCCCTTTCTCTGCCATGTCTCTAGTCTCTCCGCTGTGCCCCCTGTCTCCGCCATGTCTGTAGTCTCTCTGCTGTGCCTCGTCTCTGCCATGTCTGTAGTCTCTCCGCTGTGCCCCCTGTCTCTGCCATGTCTGTAGTCTCTCTGCTGTTCTCCCTTTCTCTGCCATGTCTCTAGTCTCTCCGCTGTGCCCCCTGTCTCTGCCATGTCTGTAGTTTCTCTGCTGTGCCCCCGGGCTCCTTTATGTCTGTAGTCTGTCTCTCTGCTGTGCTCCCTGTCTCCACCACGTCTGTAGTCTCTCTCTCTGCTGTATTCCCTGTCTCAGCCATGTCTGCAATCTCTCTCTCTCTGCTGTGCCCCCTGTCTCTGCCATGTCAGCTATCTCTCTCTGCTGTGTCCCATCTCTGCCAGTCTGTAGTCTCTCTCTGCTGTGCCCCCTGTCTCTGCCATGTCTGCAATCTTTCTCTCTCTCTGCTGTGCCCCCTGTCTCTGCCATGTCAGCTATCTCTCTCTCAGCTGTGCCCCCAGTCTTTGCCATGTCTGTAGTCTCTCTCTCTGCTGTGCCCCCTGTCTCCACCATGTCTGTAGTCTCTCTGCAGTGCCCAGTCTCTGCCATGTCTGTAGTCTCTCTGCAGTGCCCAGTCTCTGCCATGTATGTAGTCTCTCTGCAGTGCCCCATATCTCTGCCATGTCTGTAGTCTCTCTGCCGTGCCCCGTCTCCACCATGTCTGTAGTCTCTCTGCAGTGCCCAGTCTCTGCCATGTCTGTAGTCTCTCTGCAGTGCCCAGTCTCTGCCATGTCTGTAGTCTCTCTGCAGTGCCCCATATCTCTGCCATGTCTGTAGTCTCTCTGCCGTGCCCAGTCTCCACCATGTCTGTAGTCTCTCTGCAGTGCCCAGTCTCTGCCATGTCTGTAGTCTCTCTGCAGTGCCCAGTCTCTGCCATGTCTGTAGTCTCTCTGCAGTGCCCCCTATCTCTGCCATGTCTGTAGTCTCTCTGCTGTGCCCCGTCTCCGCCATGTCTGTAGTCTCTCTGCTGTGCCCCCTGTCTCCACCATGTCTGTAGTCTATCTGCAGTGCCCCGTCTCCGCCATGTCTGTAGTCTCTCTCTCTGCTGTGCCCCCTGTCTCCGCCATGTCTGTAGTCTCTCTCTCTGCTGTGCCCCCTGTCTCCGCCATGTCTGTAGTCCCTCTGCTGTTCCCCCTGTCTCCACCATGTCTGTAGTCCCTCTGCTGTGCCCCCTGTCTCCGCCATGTCTGTAGTTTCTCTGCTGTGCCCCCTGTCTCCGCCATGTCTGTAGTTTCTCTGCTGTGCCCCGTCTCCGCCATGTCTGTAGTCTCTCTGCTGTTTCCCCTTTCTCTGCCATGTCTGTAGTCTCTCTCTCTCTCTGTTGTGCCCACTGTCTCTGTCATGTCTATAGTCTCTCTGCTATGTCGCCTGTCTCTGCCATGTCTGTATTCTCTCTCTCTCTGCTATGCCTCGCCTCCACCATGTCTCTGCTGTGCCCCCTGTCTCTGCCATATCTGTAGTCTCTCTGTTGTTCTCCCTTTCTCTGCCATGTCTCTAGTCTCTCTCTCGCTCTCTGTTTTGCCCCCTGTCTCTACCATGTCTGTAGTTTCTCTGCTGTGCCCCCTATCTCTACCATGTCTGTAGTCTCTCTCTCTGCTGTGCCCCGTGTCTCTGCCATGTCTGCAGTCTCCCTCTCTGCTGTGCCCCCTGTCTCTGCCATGTCTGTAGTCTCTCTCCGCTGTGCCCCCGTCTCTGCCATGTCTGTAGTCTCTCAGCTGTACCCCCTGTCTCTGCCATGTCTGTAGTTTTTCTCTGCTGTGCCTCCTGTCGCTGCCATATCTGTAGTCTATCTACTGTGACCCGTCTCCACCATGTCTGTAGTCTCTCTCTATCTGTTGTGCCACCTGTCTCCACCACGTCTGTAGTCTCTCTCTGCTGTGCCCCCTGTCTCCACCATGTCTGTAGTCTCTCTCTGCTGTGCCACCTGTCTCCACCACGTCTGTAGTCTATCTACTGTGACCCGTCTCCACCATGTCTGTAGTCTCTCTCTATCTGTTGTGCCACCTGTCTCCACCACGTCTGTAGTCTCTCTCTGCTGTGCCCCCTGTCTCCACCATGTCTGTAGTCTCTCTCTGCTGTGCCACCTGTCTCCACCACGTCTGTAGTCTATCTACTGTGACCCGTCTCCACCATGTCTGTAGTCTCTCTCTCTGCTGTGCCCCCTGTCTCTGCTATGTCTGTAGTCTCTCTGCTGTGCCCCCTGTCTCTGCTATGTCTGTAGTCTCTCTCTGCTGTGCCCCCTGTCTCTGCTATGTCTGTAGTCTCTCTGCTGTGCCCCCTGTCTCTGCTATGTCTGTAATCTCTCTCTCCGCTGTGTCCCCTGTCTCCACCATGTCTGTAGTCTGTTTCTCTGCTGTGTACATTATATTCATGTATACTGTGTATTATATCCCTGTATACTGTATGTTATATCCCTGTATGCTGTATATTATATCCCTGTATAATGTATGTGTGTATATATCCCTGTATACTGTATATTATATCCCTGTATACTGTGTGTGTATGATATCCCTGTATACTGTATATTATATCCCTTTATACTGTATGTTATATCCCTGTATACTGTATATTATATCCCTGTATACTGTGTGTATATATCTCTGTATACTGTGTGTATATATGCCTGTATACTGTATATTATATCCCTGTATACTGTGTATTATATCCCTGTATACTGTATATGTGTATATTATATCCCTGTATACTGTGTGTATACTGTATATCCCTGTATACTGTATATTAAATCCCTGTATACTGTATATTATATCCCTGTATACTGTGTGTGTATTATATCCCTGTATACTGTGTGTATACTGTATATTATATCCCTGTATACTGTGTGTGTATTATATCCCTGTATACTGTATATTATATCCCTGTATACTGTATATTATATCCCTGTATACTGTGTGTGTATTATATCCCTGTATACTGTGTATTATATCCCTGTATACTGTATATGTGTATATTATATCCCTGTATACTGTGTGTATACTGTATATCCCTGTATACTGTATATTAAATCCCTGTATACTGTATATTATATCCCTGTATACTGTGTGTGTATTATATCCCTGTATACTGTGTGTATACTGTATATTATATCCCTGTATACTGTGTGTGTATTATATCCCTGTATACTGTATATTATATCCCTGTATACTGTATATTATATCCCTGTATACTGTGTGTGTATTATATCCCTGTATACTGTGTGTGTATATCCCTGTATACTGTGTGTATACTGTATATCCCTGTATACTGTATATTATATCCCTGTATACTGTATATTATATCCCTGTATACTGTGTGTGTATATCCCTGTATACTGTATATTATATCCCTGTATACTGTGTGTATACTGTATATCCCTGTATACTGTATATTATATCCCTGTATACTGTATATTATATCCCTGTATACTGTATATGTGTATATTATATCCCTGTATACTGTATATGTGTATATTATATCCCTGTATACTGTATGTTATATCCCTGTATACTGTGTGTATTATATCCCTGTATACTTTGTGTATACTGTATATTATATCCCTGTATACTGTATATTAAATCCCTGTATACTGTATATTATATCCCTGTATACTGTGTGTATTATATCCCTGTATACTGTGTGTATATCCCTGTATACTGTATATTATATCCCTGTATACTGTGTATTATATCCCTGTATACTGTATATGTGTATATTATATCCCTGTATACTGTGTGTATACTGTATATCCCTGTATACTGTATATTAAATCCCTGTATACTGTATATTATATCCCTGTATACTGTGTGTATTATATCCCTGTATACTGTGTGTATATCCCTGTATACTGTATATTATATCCCTGTATACTGTGTGTATTATATCCCTGTATACTGTGTGTGTATATCCCTGTATACTGTGTGTATACTGTATATCCCTGTATACTGTGTGTGTATTATATCCCTGTATACTGTATATTATATCCCTGTATACTGTATATTATATCCCTGTATACTGTATGTTATATCCCTGTATACTGTGTGTATTATATCCCTGTATACTGTATGTTATATCCCTGTATACTGTATATTATATCCCTGTATACTGAGTGTGTATATCCCTGTATACTGTGTGTATACTGTATATCCCTGTATACTGTGTGTGTATATCCCTGTATACTGTATATTGTGTGTATACTGTATATTATATCCCTGTATACTGTATATTATATCCCTGTATACTATATCCCTGTATACTGTGTGTGTATATCCCTGTATACTGTATCCCTGTAAGCATCAGCAGCCCTCATCAGACACAGGATCCCTCTCACTGCTCTACTGCTCCACCTCACAGCACTCACCTCACAGGGAGGCCATATCTTGCAAACACGGCCCCTTCAGGAACCACTTCCGGTCTGACACCTATCACTTCCGTGTTTGCGTTCCAGCTGTCAGACGCTCTGCGTTCCAGGTCGCTGTAGCCTACCCTGTTGCTGAAGCGTATCATGGTATAAGCCGTTCTCTGCTGCCATCTACTGGTGGATCTCAGAACTGCGGCTGAGGGGAATCTGCAGGTGACAGCTCTGCACCCCAAGCTATGTCAGAGCAGATGAGTGTGCAGCTTGTAATAATATCATAGGGATGGCTGCTGATCGCCATGAATGGGAGCACACCTGCGGCCGCCATCACTGCCCTGCATTATATACCCCGCCATACACTCCTTTTATAAATGGACAATGGTACTGTCCAGAATCTCCACTTACTGGAGAAACCAACTGGGAGAGGGGGGCGCAGTGCAGCTCCTGGTTCCACCTCCATGACGTCATAGACCCAGAAGGGCCGGTTATACAGACACTATAGTCACCAGACGCTTAGAGGACCACGACTTCTGATATATTAAGGAAGAACCAGAATCTTGTAAAAGCCACCATTGCAAAGAGGCCAAGGTGGAGGCGTTGTCTACTGCCGGAGGAACTCTGACCCACCCCATGTCTCTGCCAGCAAAGAGGAGCCGCGCACAGACAGTAATACGGGTCACGTGGACACCCAGTATATATCTACTTATATTAGGAAGGAATCAGATTACATGAATATTGTCAGAACGTCCACGGCCACTGTCTATATTCAGTAAGAATCGTCCGTCTCAAGCAATGAAGGAAGCACAGAGTATTTAAGTATTAAGGGAGGGGCAGATTAATGTGATAAAGGAAACATCATGGATGGACAAAGGTTTTCATTATTGGCGAGTTATCCAGCATTTACAAATATATATGGCCTGTATTCAGGGGAGGCCATCAGTATGACATTAGTGGGGTCAGACTCCAGGCTCGGCACTCGTGCACCCCTTAAAGCGGACAATCAAAACTGTTCATACAAAGGTTGGGAAGTGGAGTCCAACCATACCTGAAGTTGTGGTCATGTAGCTTACCTGGAGAGGAAAGAAGTGGACGACAGTACCCCCGCACCGGTACTGACCAGACAGAGGCCCGCACCGGTACTGACCAGATGGAGGCAACACACTAGAACTGACCAGACAGAGGCCCGCACCGGTACTGACCAGATGGAGGCAACACACTAGAACTGACCAGACAGAGGCCGGCACCGCTACTGACCAGATAGAGGCCCGCACCGCTACTGACCAGACAGAGGCCGGTACCGCTACTGACCAGATAGAGGCCCGCACCGCTACTGACCAGATGGAGGCAACACGCCGGTACTGACCAGATGGAGGCAACACACCGGTACTGACCAGACAGAGGCCCGCACCGCTACTGACCAGATAGAGGCCCGCACCGCTACTGACCAGACAGAGGCCGGCACCGCTACTGACCAGATAGAGGCAACACGCCGGTACTGACCAGATGGAGGCAACACACCGGTACTGACCAGATGGAGGCAACACACCGGTACTGACCAGACAGAGGCCCGCACCGGTACTGACCAGACAGAGGCCCGCACCGGTACTGACCAGACAGAGGCCCGCACCGCTACTGACCAGATGGAGGCAACACACCGGTACTGACCAGATGGAGGCAACACACCGGTACTGACCAGACAGAGGCCCGCACCGGTACTGACCAGACAGAGGCCCGCACCGGTACTGACCAGACAGGGGCAGGTGGCTGTGGAATGATCTGTGCCGAGGGGCAGGTGGCTGTGGGATGGTCTGTGCTGAGGGGCCGGTGGCTGTGGGATGGTCTGTGCTGAGGGGCCGGTGGCTGTGGGATGGTCTGTGCTGAGGGGCAGGTGGCTGTGGGATGGTCTGTGCCGAGGGGCCGGTGGCTGTGAGATCGTCTGTGCCGAGGGGCCGGTGGCTGTGGGGTGGTCTGTGCTGAGGGGCCGGTGGCTGTGGGATGGTCTGTGCTGAGGGGCCGGTGGCTGTGAGATCGTCTGTGCTGAGGGGCCGGTGGCTGTGAGATCGTCTGTGCCGAGGGGCCGGTGGCTGTGGGGTGGTCTGTGCTGAGGGGCCGGTGGCTGTGAGATCGTCTGTGCCGAGGGGCCGGTGGCTGTGGGATGGTCTGTGCCGAGGGACCGGTGGCTGTGGAATGATCTTTGCCGAGGGGCAGGTGGCTGTGGGATGGTCTGTGCCGAGGGGCCGGTGGCTGTGGGGTGGTCTGTGCTGAGGGCCGGTGGCTGTGAGATCGTCTGTGCCGAGGGGCCGGTGGCTGTGGAATGATCTGTGCCGAGGGGCAGGTGGCTGTGGGATGGTCTGTGCCGAGGGGCCGGTGGCTGTGGGATGGTCTGTGCCGAGGGGCCGGTGGCTGTGGTATGGTCTGTGCCGAGGGGCCGGTGGCTGTGGGATGGTCTGTGCCGAGGGGCCGGTGGCTGTGGGATGGTGTGTGCCGAGGGGCCAGTGGCTGTGGTATGGTCTGTGCCGAGGGGCCGGTGGCTGTGGGATGGTCTGTGCCGAGGGGCCGGTGGCTGTGGTATGGTCTGTGCCGAGGGGCCGGTGGCTGTGGGATGGTCTGTGCCGAGGGGCCGGTGGCTGTGGGATGGTTTGTGCCGAGGGGCCGGTGGCTGTGGAATGGTCTGTGCTGAGGGGCCGGTGGCTGTGGGATGGTGTGTGCTGAGGGGTCGGTGGCTGTGAGATCATCTGTGCCGAGGGGCTGGTGGCTGTGGGATGGTCTGTGCCGAGGGGCCGGTGGCTGTGGGATGGTGTGTGCCGAGGGGCCGGTGGCTGTGGGATGGTCTGTGCCGAGGGGCCGGTGGCTGTGAGATCGTCTGTGCCGAGGGGCCGGTGGCTGTGGGGTGGTGTGTGCTGAGGGGTCGGTGGCTGTGGGATGGTTTGTGCCGAGGGGCCGGTGGCTGTGGAATGGTCTGTGCTGAGGGGCCGGTGGCTGTGGGATGGTGTGTGCTGAGGGGTCGGTGGCTGTGAGATCATCTGTGCCGAGGGGCTGGTGGCTGTGGGATGGTCTGTGCCGAGGGGCCGGTGGCTGTGGGATGGTCTGTGCCGAGGGGCCGGTGGCTGTGGGATGGTGTGTGCCGAGGGGCCGGTGGCTGTGGGATGGTCTGTGCCGAGGGGCCGGTGGCTGTGAGATCGTCTGTGCCGAGGGGCCGGTGGCTGTGGGGTGGTGTGTGCAGAGGGGCCGGTGGCTGTGGGATGGTCTGTGCCGAGGGGCCAGTGGCTTTCAGATCATCAATGAGACAGGAGGAGGAGGAGGGTGAAGGCTTCTCACGTGTATTCCAAAAAGAAGTCCATGCTGCATTAGAACAACCACAGCTAATGGAAAACGGTCAGAGGGCGGTGAACGCTCGGTCCACTGAATTTTCAGAGTTTACATTGAACCACAAGTGCAGTCGGTGGTCAGTGATATAGTTTGGTCCACTATAATCCTCCAATAAAGGGTTCTTATAAAGTGAATCCCAGTGCAGCCTTTGTGGGGGGGCAGTGACATAGTTGTGTCCACTGTATCCGGGATCCGGCCGGTGAAATTGTTTAGGTCCACTCTTCAGGCCAAATGAAGGGTTCCTCTTTACACTACCGCCACAGCCGCCGGCCACCTGCAGATCTTCCCGGTCACCTACCCGGCTCTTCCAGCTGTAAACGTACCCGGGTGATCGACTGCCCGCTCTGCCCATCACGTAAGAAAACTTTGATTATTATTTTCCCCATGGGACTTTAAATTAAAATTCCAATAAAAATTTCAATTCATAGTAAAACTATCTGACGTCAAATGAAAAATATTTTTCTGAGAGTCCCCACAGCCGGCCTTGCATGTTATCCACCCGCCCTGTTTCTCCTAAAACAGAAAACCCTATGTACCAGCTGTCTGGATGAGGAGGAGAGAGGCCGGGGGTAAATCAAGGAAGGCGGAGTGAGAGGCCGGGGGTAGATCAGGGAAGGCGGGGAGAGAGGCCGGGGGTAGATCAGGGAAGGCGGGGAGAGAGGCCGGGGGTAGATCAGGCAGGTGGGGAGAGAGATGCCGTGGGTAGATCGGGGCAAGTGGGGGGAGAGGCCGGGGGTAGATCGGGGCAGGTGGGGGGAGAGAGGCCGGGGATAGATCGGGGCAGGTGGGGGGAGAGAGGCCGGGGGTAGATCGGGGCAGGTGGGGGGAGAGAGGCCTGGGGTAGATCGGGGCAGGTGGGGGGAGAGAGGCCGGGGGTAGATCGGGGCAGGCGGGGAGAGAGGCCGGGGGTAGATCGGGGCAGGCGGGGAGAGAGGCCGGGGGTAGATCAGGGCAGGCGGGGAGAGAGACCGGGGGTAGATCGGGGCAGGCGGGGAGAGAGGCCTGGGGTAAATCGGGGCAGGCGGGAAGAGAGGCCGGGGGTAGATCGGGACAGGCGGGGAGAGAGGCCGGGGGTAGATCGGGGCAGGCGGGGATAGAGGCAGGGGGTAGATCGGGGCAGGAGGGGATAGAGGCAGGGGGTAGATCGGGGCAGGAGGGGATAGAGGCAGGGGGTAGATCGGGGAAGGTGGGGAGAGAGGCAGGGGGTAGATCAGAGCAAGTGGTGGGAGAGAGGCCGGGGGTAGGTCAGGGCAGGCGGGGAGAGAGGCAGGGGGTAGATCAGGGCAAGTGGGGGGAGAGAGGCAGGGGGTAGATCAGGGCAGGCGGGGAGAGAGAGGCCGGGGGTAGATCAGGGCAGGCGGGGAGAGAGGCGGGGGTAGATCAGGGCAGGTGGGGAGAGAGAGGCCGGGGGTAGATCAGGGCAGGTGGGGAGAGAGAGGCTGGGGGTAGATCAGGGCAGGCGGGGAGAGAGGCCGGGGGTAGATCAGGGCAGGTGGGGAGAGAGAGGCCGGGGGTAGATCAGGGCAGGTGGGGAGAGAGAGGCCGGGGGTAGATCAGGGCAGGCGGGGAGAGAGGCCGGGGGTAGATCAGGGCAGGTGGGGAGAGAGAGGCCGGGGGTAGATCAGGGCAGGCGGGGAGAGAGGCCGGGGGTAGATCAGGGCAGGTGGGGAGAGGCCGGGGGTAGATCAGGGCAGGTGGGGGGAGAGAGGCCGGGGGTAGAAAGATTGGGGCTCAAAATCTTTCCCTCTCATATGAGAGAACATTTGTATCTTGTTCCTCTTTGAGGCAGCGGGATGGACAATTCCTGTGGGACTTCCGCTTGTTTATTTTTTATGGGTGTTAACTTGTCCACGCTTGTCCGTGATGACTACCCCTGGCATGTGACACACCCATTAAGACAGCGCTATTGCCATAGAACAGGCCAGCACCTTCATGGTTAAAAGCACAAAATCCATCCAAAGGCTGTGTGCACATACTCATCCAGAATCTTAGAGGGTCCTACTGTGCCCCCCGCTATAAGCCGCCATATGCAGTACGTGGATGTGGTGGAGTACTCATGAGTGTGTTCCACCATGTGCCCATGCTAACCCTCCCATCTAAGTCTGTGCCGTCCCCTCTCAGCTTTGGAAGTTTAGAACTTTCTCCACCTGGGCCTTGTGCTTCGCCCATTGGGTGATACAGCATACCCCTGCCCCAGTTGTTACATACCCCAGCCCCAGTTGTCCCCTATCCCAGTTGTTACATACCCCTGCCCCAGTTGTTCCCTATATACCGGTTGTTACATACCCCTGCCCCAGTTGTTCCCTATCCCGGTTGTTACATACCCCTGCCCCAGTTGTTCCCTATGCCGGTTGTTACATACCCCTGCCCCAGTTGTTCCCTATCCCGGTTGTTACATACCCCAGCCCCAGTTGTTCCCTATCCCGGTTGTTACATACCCCTGCCCTAGTTGTTACATACCCCAGCCCCAGTTGTCCCCTATCCCAGTTGTTACATACCCCTGCCCCAGTTGTTACATACCCCAGCCCCAGTTGTCCCCTATCCCAGTTGTTACATACCCCTGCCCCAGTTGTTCCCTATATACCGGTCGTTACATACCCCTGCCCCAGTTGTCCCCTATCCCAGTTGTTACATACCCCAGCCCCAGTTGTCCCCTATCCCAGTTGTTACATACCCCAGCCCCAGTTGTTCCCTATCCCGGTTGTTACATACCCCTGCCCCAGTTGTTCCCTATATACCGGTTGTTACATACCCCTGCCCCAGTTGTCCCCTATCCCGGTTGTTACATACCCCTGCTCCAGTTGTTCCCTATCCCGCTTGTTAAATACCCCTGCCCCAGTTGTTCCCTATCCCGGTTGTTACATACCCCTGCCCCAGTTGTTCCCTATTCCGGTTGTTACATACCCCTGCCCCAGTTGTTCCCTATGCCGGTTGTTACATACCCCTGCCCCAGTTGTTCCCTATATCCCGGTTGTTACATAACCCTGCCCCAGTTGTCCCCTATCCCGGTTGTTACATACCCCTGCCCCAGTTGTCCCCTATCCCGGTTGTTACATATTCCTGCCCCAGTTGTCCCCTATCCCGGTTGTTACATACCCCAGCCCCAGTTGTTCCCTACCCCAGTTGTTACATAACCCTGCCCCAGTTGTTCCCTATATCCCAGTTGTTACATACCCCTGCCCCAGTTGTCCCCTATCCCGGTTGTTACATACCCCTGCCCCAGTTGTTCCCTATATCCCGGTGGTTACATACCCCTGCCCCAGTTGTTCCCTATCCCGGTTGTTACATACCCCTGCCCCAGTTGTTCCCTATCCCGGTTGTTACATACCCCTGCCCCAGTTGTTCCCTATCCCGGTTGTTACATACCCCAGCCCCAGTTGTTCCCTATATCCCGGTGGTTACATACCCCTGCCCTAGTTGTTCCCTATATCCCAGTTGTTACATACCCCTGCCCCAGTTGTCCCCTATCCCGGTTGTTACATACCCCTGCCCCAGTTGTTCCCTATATCCCGGTGGTTACATACCCCTGCCCCAGTTGTTCCCTATCCCGGTTGTTACATACCCCTGCCCCAGTTGTTACATACCCCTGCCCTAGTTGTTCCCTATATCCCGGTTGTTACATACCCCTGCCCCAGTTGTTCCCTATCCCGGTTGTTACATACCCCTGCCCCAGTTGTCCCCTATCCCGGTTGTTACATACCCCTGCCCCAGTTGTTTCCTATATCCCGGTTCTTACATACCCCTGCCCCAGTTGTTCCCTATATCCCGGTTGTTACATACCCCTGCCCCAGTTGTTCCCTATCCCGGTTGTTACATACCCCTGCCCCAGCTGTTCCCTATCCCGGTTGTTACATACCCCTGCCCCAGCTGTTCCCTATCCCGGTTGTTACATACCCCTGCCCCAGTTGTTCCCTATATCCCGGTTGTTACATACTCCTGCCCCAGTTGTTCCCTATCCTGGTTGTTACATACCCCTGCCCCAGTTGTCCCCTATCTTGGTTGTTACATACCCCTGCCCCAGTTGTTCCCTATATCCCGGTTGTTACATACCCCTGCCCCAGTTGTTCCCTATCCCGGTTGTTACATACCCCTGCCCCAGTTGTTCCCTATATCCCGGTTGTTACATACCCCTGCCCCAGTTGTCCCCTATCCCGGTTGTTACATACCCCTGCCCCAGTTGTTCCCTATATCCCGGTTGTTACATACCCCTGCCCCAGTTGTTCCCTATATCCCGGTTGTTACATACCCCTGCCCCAGTTATTACCCATGTATAACGCTGTTGTTAACCTGTTTTTACTTTATTTTACAGAGCTCTACCCCTTCCTGGTGGCACAACCTGCAGACCACCCATGTCTTGTTAGGAATAACAAGAAAGTCCAACAGCTACCAATCTTCTAAAGAGCCTTCAGACCTTTATTATGCTCACAAGCAATACGACGTTTCGACTCGCGATGAGTCTTTGTCAAGTATACTTGCTTATACAACCACCTACTGAGATAGTGGGCTCCAGCGTGCATCCACATATCGTGCCTATTGAGAGGGACCGTCTAGTGCTGCTGGATCCCCATTGATCACCCATGTCTTGTTGTCACTGCACTTTACCAGGAGAGGTGTCATGCCAGTGAGCTCCTGTGAGCCGGCTTTGGTGTTCCCTGGCCTCGGTGGACTATACCAACTATCTAGTTACGGGCGACTGGGCGGCCAAACGTGGTCCTGAGCCTTTGTCAATGAAGGAACTTCCAGAGACAATGGAGACTGAGCAATGGTGGACAATGCCAGAAGCGTCCCGCGTCTGAGGGGCAGGAGAGGAGAGAACACATCACGCTGCTTTCCTCCTGTGGTAAAAGCCAAAGACTCAGCCCTGATGGTGACCTGCACGGCTTCCTGTCAGTATAACATGTGTATTACACACCCAATGGAGTCACCCAAAGCACAAGAACCTGACTCTATCCATAGGACGCCACCTACAGTACGGTGTTTGCCTCTACAGGATGTAAAGGGACTGTGCTGTGTGTGACTGGTATATAAGATGGCTGCTCCTATCTCCCACCATCCCTCCCTGTCACCCTCTCCTCTCCTTACACTTCTATCCCGTAGACTTCCTGATTGTAGATATTTATATTTTACTTTTTGTAATAAACCCCTTAAAGAGCCAATTGTGCTAAATTATTACAATTATTACCAAGCAGATTCTACCAATTAATCAGGTGAACTCTGTATATTCTCTGCTGCCTGAGCCTGTGGTTCAGTCAGTCCTCAGCTGTGGGTGGAGTCAGTCATCAGCTGTGGGCGGTGTCAGTCATCAGCTGTGGGTGGAGTCAGTCATCAGCTGTGGGTGGAGTCAGTCATCAGCTGTGGACGGAGTCAGTCATCAGCTGTGGACGGAGTCAGTCATTAGCTGTGGGCAGAGTCAGTCATCAACTGTGTGTGAAGTCAGTCATCAGCTGTGGGTGAAGTCAGTCATCAGCTGTGTGTGGAGTCAGTCATCAGCTGTGGGCAGTGTCAGTCATCAGACATGGGTGGAGTCAGTCATCAGCTGTGGGCGGAGTCAGTTATCAGCTGTGGGCAGTGTAAGTCATAAGTTGTGGGTGGAGTACGTAATTAGCTGTGGGTGCAGTCAGTCATCAGCTGTGGGTGGAGTCAGTCATCAGCTGTGGGTGGAGTCAGAGTCGACAGATATGAACCGACTCCGGAACAAACATGTTAATTTTCTATAAACTTTATACATTTCCGAGGCCTCAGGTGTGACCACTGTTCTGGGGTTCTGAGCCATATATGAAGTAGTCGGAGTCCAGGCTGGGGTCGTCTTTATACAGAGATAGATTCTGAGTGACCTTTGCCCCCGTGTATATTTCCTCACAAGTCTTGTGTTATATATTCTTCGTAATCTACACCAGGAAAGAGCGCATCATCTTGGTGAATTCCCCGATGTTTATAAAGGTCTGATTTCTGTCTGAAGGCTTTCCCACACTCCCGACATGGATATGGTTTCTCTCCCGTGTGAATTCTCTGATGGCTAATGAGAATCGATTTCCGAGCAAAACCTTTCCCACATTCTTGACACAAAAATGGCCTCTCCCCCGTGTGAATTCTCTGATGCTCAACAAGGACTGATTTTTGGCTAAAACATTTCTCACATTCTGAACACGAGAACGGTTTCTCACCTGTGTGAATTTTCTGATGTGCCACAAGAGCAGATTTACGGGAGAAAAAGTTCCCACATTCTGTACATGTAAAAGGCTTCTCCTCCGTGTGTGTCTTCTGATGCTCTACAAGTCCTGTCTTATGAGCAAAACATTTTCTACATTCTAAACATGAGAATGGTTTCTCCCCCGTATGAATGGTCAGATGATCGACAAGTCCAGCTTTCCTGGTAAAACATTTCCCACATTCAGAACACAAAAACGGCTTTTCCCCTGTATGTGTTTTCTGATGCATAACCAGACCTGCTTTCCGGGTAAAACATTTCCCACATTCTGAACATGAGAACGGTTTCTCCTGTGAGTGAATTCTTTGATGTTCAACAAGATTTGATTTCTGTGCAAAACATTTCCCACAGTCCCCACATGAGAACGGCTTCTCCCCTGTGTGGATTCTCTTGTGCACAGAAAGATTTGACTTCTGTGTAAATTGTTTCCCACATTCTAAACATGAAAACACTTTGCCTGTCATGTGACTGAGGTCCCAATGTATGGACATTGGTGATTTTGCAGAAGCATTTTCCTCGGAACTGCTGAAGTCCAGTAGCAGATCCCTGTTATACGGGATAGAAGGTGGATGCGGAATAATGGGGGGAACCTCAGAAGTCTCTTGTGTGACGTCAACATCTTCTACTTTGTATTCTGGAGATGAAGGGTTATTTCCTCCCATGTCTGTGGCGCCCTCATCTGGTAACAATAAAATGTTGTTATCATTATCATCAGCGTATTACAGACCCTGCTATCAGTCATCAGTTATCTCACTCCACCCAGCTAAGCATACATCTGATATTATGGAGATGGGCGGCTGGTGGCAGCTTCTCACCTGAGCCGATATCTACAGGAGTCTCTTCTCTACACGTCACATATTCCTCATCACCCTCCAAATCTTCAACTTTGACAATACGCAAGTCCTGAACCTTAAAAAGAGACAATAAAATTGCTAAATTGCTGTTAGAAACCATTATCCCCTCCATCTCCCTGCTCCTCCTGCAGGACAGTGTCATCTCCCCCTCCATCTACCTGCTCCTCCTGCAGGACAGTGTCATCTCCCCCTCCATCTACCTGCTCCTCCTGCAGGACAGTGTCATCTCCTCCTCCTCCTGCAGGACAGTGTCATCTCCCCCTCCATCTACCTGCTCCTCCTGCAGGACAGTGTCATCTCCTCCTCCTCCTGCAGGACAGTGTCACCTCCCCTCCATCTACCTGCTCCTCCTGCAGGACAGTGTCATCTCCCCCTCCACCTACCTGCTCCTCCTGCAGGACAGTGTCATCTCCCCCTCCATCTCCCTGCTCCTCCTGCAGGACAGTGTCATCTCCCCCTCCATCTACCTGCTCCTCCTGCAGGACAGTGTCATCTCCCCCTCCATCTACCTGCTCCTCCTGCAGGACAGTGTCATCTCCTCCTCCATCTCCCTGCTCCTCCTGCAGGACAGTGTCATCTCCCCCTCCATCTACCTGCTCCTCCTGCAGAACAGTGTCATCTCCCCCTCCATCTCCCTGCTCCTCCTGCAGGACAGTGTCATCTCCCCCTCCATCTACCTGCTCCTCCTGCAGGACAGTGTCATCTCCCCCTCCATCTCCCTGCTCCTCCTGCAGGACAGTGTCATCTCCCCCTCCATCTCCCTGCTCCTCCTGCAGGACAGTGTCATCTCCCCCTCCATCTACCTGCTCCTCCTGCAGGACAGTGTCATCTCCCCCTCCATCTACCTGCTCCTCCTGCAGGACAGTGTCATCTCCTCCTCCATCTCCCTGCTCCTCCTGCAGGACAGTGTCATCTCCCCCTCCATCTACCTGCTCCTCCTTCAGAACAGTGTCATCTCCCCCTCCATCTCCCTGCTTCTCCTGCAGGACAGTGTCATCTCCCCCTCCATCTACCTGCTCCTCCTGCAGGACAGTGTCATCCCCCCCCTCCATCTCCCTGCTCCTCCTGCAGGACAGTGTCATCTCCCCCTCCATCTAACTGCTCCTCCTGCAGGACAGTGTCATCTCCTCCTCCATCTCCCTGCTTCTCCTGCAGGACAGTGTCATCTCCCCCTCCATCTCCCTGCTTCTCCTGCAGGACAGTGTCATCTCCCCCTCCATCTACCTGCTCCTCCTGCAGGACAATGTCATCTCCCCCTCCATCTCCCTGCTCGTCCTGCAGGACAGTGTCATCCCCCCCTCCATCTCCCTGCTCCTCCTGCAGGACAGTGTCATCCCCCCCTCCATCTCTCTGCTCCTCCTGCAGGACAGTGTCATCTCCCCCTCCATCTCCCTGCTCCTCCTGCAGGACAGTGTCATCTCCCCCTCCATCTACCTGCTTCTCCTGCAGGACAGTGTCATCTCCCCCTCCATTTCCCTGCTCCTCCTGCAGGACAGTGTCATCTCCTCCTCCATCTCCCTGCTCCTCCTGCAGGACAGTGTCATCTCCCCCTCCATATACCTGCTCCTCCTGCAGGGCAGTGTTATCTCCCCCTCCATCTCCCTGCTCCTTCTGCAGGACAGTGTCATCTCCCCCTCCATCTACCTGCTCCTCCTACAGGACAGTGTCATCTCCCTGCTCCTCCTGCAGGACAGTGTCATCTTCCCCTCCATCTACCTGCTCCTCCTGCAGGACAGTGTCATCTCCCCTCCATCTACCTGCTCCTCCTGCAGGACAGTGTCATCTCCCCCTCCATCTACCTGCTCCTCCTGCAGGACAGTGTCATCTCCCCCTCCATCTCCCTGCTCCTCCTGCAGGACAGTGTCATCTCCTCCTCCATCTACCTGCTCCTCCTGCAGGACAGTGTCATCTTCCCCTCCATCTACCTGCTCCTCCTGCAGGACAGTGTCATCTCCCCTCCATCTACCTGCTCCTCCTGCAGGACAGTGTCATCTCCCCCTCCATCTACCTGCTCCTCCTGCAGGACAGTGTCATCTCCCCCTCCATCTCCCTGCTCCTCCTGCAGGACAGTGTCATCTCCTCCTCCATCTACCTGCTCCTCCTGCAGGACAGTGTCATCTCCTCCTCCATCTACCTGCTTCTCCTGCAGGACAGTGTCATCTCCCCCTCCATCTCCCTGCTCCTCCTGCAGGACAGTGTCATCTCCCCCTCCATCTACCTGCTCCTCCTACAGGACAGTGTCATCTCCCCCTCCATCTACCTGCTCCTCCTGCAGGACAGTGTCATCTCCCCCTCCATCTACCTGCTCCTCCTGCAGGACAGTGTCATCTTCCCCTCCATCTACCTGCTCCTCCTGCAGGACAGTGTCATCTCCCCTCCATCTACCTGCTCCTCCTGCAGGACAATGTCATCTCCCCCTCCATCTACCTGCTCCTCCTGCAGGACAGTGTCGTCTCCCCCTCCATCTACCTGCTCCTCCTGCAGGACAGTGTCATCTCCTCCTCCATCTACCTGCTCCTTCTGCAGGACAGTGTCATCTCCCCCTCCACCTTCCTGCTCCTCCTGCAGGACAGTGTCATCTCCCCCTCCATCTACCTGCTCCTCCTGCAGGACAGTGTCATCTCCCCCTCCATCTCCCTGCTCCTCCTGCAGGACAGTGTCATCTCCTCCTCCATCTACCTGCTCCTCCTGCAGGACAGTGTCATCTCCTCCTCCATCTACCTGCTTCTCCTGCAGGACAGTGTCATCTCCCCCTCCATCTCCCTGCTCCTCCTGCAGGACAGTGTCATCTCCCCCTCCATCTACCTGCTCCTCCTACAGGACAGTGTCATCTCCCCCTCCATCTACCTGCTCCTCCTGCAGGACAGTGTCATCTCCTCCCGGACAGTCCTGGGGATCCAGAGGAGCAGGACATCTCTCTGGTTGATTCCTCTTACTGGATCCATCTGTAGGAGACACAAACAGTGACTGAATACATTGTGTATATGTGATGAGCAGGTGATGGGGGGTCTAGGGGACCCCAATACTGCTCTCTCCTTTACCATCAATGAGAGTCTCCTCTTACCCGGTGATGTGAGGGGCCGGTGGTCCTCCATCATGGCCTCCTGGTACAGATCCTTGTGTCCTCCTACATACTCCCACTCCTCCATGGAGAAATAGACGGCCACATCCTGACACCTTATAGGAACCTGACACACACAATGATCCAGTCATCATCCAGACCCATCATCCCTTGTGTTCCTGGATGATGTCCCAGCATTCCCAGCAGCATTGCTCACCTCTCCAGTCAGCAGCTCCATCATCTTGTGGGTGAGTTCTAGGATCTTCTGCTCATTGTTCCTCTCAGGTATCAGTGAGGAAGGTGGAGGCTCCGTGATGGGGCCCCGGGCCCTGCTCCATCCTCCTGACCTGCTGCTGCTGCTGGGGGCCACACACTCTCCACATGTCTTCTTCACTACTGTGTAATCCTGAGGATGGAGAGACCCTGATAAATATCACTATATACAGAGCCCCCACCTCTCCGCCCATGTCCTGTATTATTACTAGAGAGAAGAGGGAGGTCATGTGACCCATCCCCCAGAATCCCTCACCTCTCCGCTCATGTCCTGTATTATTACTAGAGAGAAGAGGGAGGTCATGTGACCCATCCCCCAGAATCCCTCACCTCTCCGCTCATGTCCTGTATTATTACTAGAGAGAAGAGGGAGGTCATGTGACCCATCCCCCAGAATCCCTCACCTCTCCGCCCATGTCCTGTATTATTACTAGAGAGAAGAGGGAGGTCATGTGACCCATCCCCCAGAATCCCTCACCTCTCCGCTCATGTCCTGTATTATTACTAGAGAGAAGAGGGAGGTCATGTGACCCATCCCCCAGAATCCCTCACCTCTCCGCTCATGTCCTGTATTATTACTAGAGAGAAGAGGGAGGTCATGTGACCCATCCCCCAGAATCCCTCACCTCTCCGCCCATGTCCTGTATTATTACTAGAGAGAAGAGGGAGGTCATGTGACCCATCCCCCAGAATCCCTCACCTCTCCGCTCATGTCCTGTATTATTACTAGAGATAAGAGGGAGGTCATGTGACCCATCAACTAGAATCCCTCACCTCTCCGGTCAGCAGGTAGATGATCTCCAGGGTGAGGCTCAGGACCCTCTTGGTCATCTCTCCTCCGCTCTTCCTGGCTTGGTCGGGGTGGGCACCATTGTCTCTTTGAGGAATCTGATCCCTTATTGAGGAGACATGGAGACGGCACAAGAATTATAATGTCATTCATTATCTCCTTTTGTTTTATGCATCTCCATGGTAACAGACTACAAACAAGCCCAGTGCAGTCAGATACTCTGGTCACACTTTTCTCTATCCGTCTGATGGATTTTAGGGAGAAAGAAGGGACAGACAGGAGGGAGCAGGAATGCAGGAGATGGTCAAAAGTATGTGAACCCCCTGTTTTGGATGCAGTCTAGGGGTGCTGCTATATTGACTGTTGCTTTCAGGCACATAATGCAAACAGGACGGCTCGTGAAGCTCCTGATTTTCCAGATTTCCCTCGGTCACTTGTAAGTGTTAAAGAAGATGTGGACAGTCCCTTTAAGCCAATGGCATCCAGCCTGCTACTCTCCAGCTGTTGCAGAACATGTAATGATTCTCAGAGCATGCTGGGAGTCTTAGTTTTGCAAAAGCTGTAGAGGTTCTGGTTGGGGAACATGCAGTCTATGAGGGCATGCTGGGAATTGTAGTTTTGAGACACCTTAAGAGCCAAAGCGCAAATCCTGTCATTGAAGCTCCACAGCCGGGAATGCCCAAGAGGATCTGGGAACACCCGCGAGGATCTGGGAACACCCGCAAGGATCTGGAAACGCCGACAAGGCTCTGGGAACGCCCACAAGGCTCTGGGAACGCCCACGAGGATCTGGGAACGCCTATGAGGATCTGGGAACGCCCATGAGGATCTGAAAACACCCATGAGGATCTGAAAACACCCATGAGGATCTGGAAACGCCCACAAGGCTCTGGGAACGCCCACAAGGCTCTGGGAACACCCATGAGGATCTGGGAAAGCTCACAAGGATCTGGAAACGCCCACGAGGATCTGGGAATGCCCACGAGGATCTGGGAACGCCCACGAGGATCTGGAAGCGCCCACAAGGCTCTGGGAACGCCTATGAAGATTTGGGAACGCCTACGAGGATCTGGGAAATCCCACAAGGATCTGGGAACACCCATGAGGATCTGGAAGCGCCCACGAGGATCTGGGAAAGCCCACAAGAATCTGGAATGGCCAACGAGGATCTGGGAACGCCCACAAGGCTCTGGAAACGCCCATGAGGATATGGGAACACCCACAAATGCAGTGCCCTGTGGGTGGATTGCCCCATTAGCACAGTGAGTGAAGACTGTGAGCTGTATCCAATATACAGTATGTATATATAGTGGGGGAGAATGTGGGGAGCAGTATATAGGACACAATACTGTATACCCTGTATAGATCTCCAATAAGACTCCATGACATATAGGATGAGCATCCAGGCCCCTACATGGAGGAGCTGTGAGGGAGAAGCCTCTCATACATACACTGAACGGTCACTATTCTCTTCACAGGAAGCCGCCATTACTTCTCCCGAAAGTAAACTGTACAGCAAATGTGTTACTTTCGGTATGTACCGCTGATTCCCCCTCACAAAGATGTATGATTGGCCATGTAGTCTGTATTCCCTACGGTGATTAGCAGCATTCATTCTCTTGTAATCCTCGGTAATGTATGGCGGCGGCCATGTTGTTGTAGTCCGCTGTAGTGTTAGGCGGCGGCCATGTTGTTGTAGTCCTCTGTATTGCAAAGCGGCGGACATTCTCTTGTAGTCCTCTGCGGCCATTTTGGGTCTGGTCACAGCCCGCACTGCGCTCTCCTCAGAGGCCAACCGGGAAGTGTCGGGAGATGAGAGGCGGAGGAGAAGGATGACTTCTTAGTGAGCGGCGGCACCGTGTGCGTAGAGTGAGTACCGAGCACCGAAGCGCCTGCAGAACATCCTGTCATTTCGCCCACTGTCCAGAAGGTGGCGGGGCTGAGCTGGAGCTGCCCGGCGCCTGAAGCTGCTGCATAGTCACGTGATGTGTTATTATACAGCGGAGATTTATAGCGCTGTCTTATAGTCAGACTCTCTCTGTTGCCTATGGCAACCGGTCACTGCCGTCAAAGCAACCAATCACAGCTCAGTTTTTATCTCATATTGCTCTTGTAAATTGAAAGCTGAGCTGTGATTGGTTGCTATGGTATTATTATTGGTTGCTATTGTCCATAAATCTTAAAGAGTTTATATATATACACACACTCCAGTCATTGTCGGGGCTGATGCTATATATGGCACTTCTGCTCCTCAGCGCACACTACAAGTCCCAGCATGTCCTGTAGCCTCTCTGCCCCTGAAGTGCTGTCAGAGCATGCTGGGAGTTGTAGTTCTCAGCAGCTGTCCTGTGTCAGGAAGCGTTCTTCACGTCTCCCCCCGTTCCTGTCGCTGCCTCCCTGGGAGGAGGAGGATGGTGGAGAGTAGTGGTCATACACGACCACCATACAATCTCTATAAAGCCCTGTACACACATCTGTAGCCATCTGCAGTAGCACGGACTCATCCATCATCTGTGACCGCTGCTGCGACTATAGGGAGTACTATGGCAGCACTGATCACAGCCCCAACACGGCCCTGTAACCCCTATGGATGTGTGAATGCTGCCATAGAAATCAATGGACATGAGGAAGGGCCTGAGACGTCTGAGTATAGGGGAGCACAGCACTCCCATACACAGTGAATAGAGCGACGGCCGAGCACGCACACTAATGCTTTACCCTCTTGTTTCTGAGATCAGTGGGTGTCCCAGTGGTCAGACCCCAATGATGGGCTCATTGTAACCTATGGTGTGGATAGAGGATGACCCCCATATAACTTGCTTCCCCCCCGGTTCTCTCCACAGTCACCGCCCAGGATGGACGTCGCCAAAATCAAGATCTTCTACAACGTATATACCGTCAGCCAGGAGATGGTGCGGCTGCTGAGTGGCGAGGTGAGGACCTACAGGGGTGTATATACAGATAGATAGATAGACATATATCTGTATTGTTGTCTCCTAATATACAGGATTACACGATAGTGAAGAAGGATGAGATCAGCCACCAGCGCAGGTCAGGAGGATGGAGCAGGGCCCGGGACCCCGTCACTCAGTCCCCCATACTGATATATGATGAGAACAACACTCAGAAGATCCTAGAACTCACCCACAAGATGATGGAGCTGCTGACTGGAGAGGTGAGCAATGCTGCTGGGAATGCTGGGACATCATCCAGGAACACAAGGGATGATGGGTCTGGATGATGACTGGATCATTGTGTGTGTCAGGTTCCTATAAGGTGTCAGGATGTGGCCGTCTATTTCTCCATGGAGGAGTGGGAGTATGTAGGAGGACACAAGGATCTGTACCAGGAGGCCATGATGGAGGACCACCGGCCCCTCACATCACCGGGTAAGGTGGTTACCTTCGCCCCCCAGTATGACTGATATGGTCACCTGACACATCTGTAATTCCAACCCATAACCCTCCCCCCCTTTCATCATAGTTTTTTCTAATTATATGGAGATATTAGTATGGTAGTGTGTTAGCCAGAAAAATACATGTGGTGGTAAATCCTTTCCTTCAGATTATTTTAGGAGCAATACCTTTATCGGCCAACACAAGATTGTCAGAATGGGGAGCTCTCGGGATTCAAAGATCCGCTTGTCAAAAAGCGCAAGATTTTAAAGGGAACCAATCACTCCAAAAATCGATATAGCGCTAACAAAACGTGGCAGTACATCACTGAGTGCACTTCCTGCACCTATGCCCGGCGCATCGACCCGTATAATCAGAAAACTTACTTTGAAAAAGTTCTGCGCTTTATGTAAATGTGGGGCAACTGGGGGAGGGGGGGCTCTGGTCTCATCATTACAGCTGACATGCGCAGTACAGCAGCCTTGTATCCCGCTGTGCGCCATGGTGCACATGAGTCCCTACTCTAGCCATGGTGCAGCGGAGGACTTAATCACATGCGGTTATACAGGGCAGGGACGCAGGTGATATATATATATATATATATATATATATATATATATATGTGTGTGTGTGTGTATGGGGGGCTGTGTAGCAGAGTCGGTAGCTTGGAAGCCATTATTCTAGTGATAGCTTCCCTTAAACACATGGCCTATACCCGCCCCCGGACCACCCATCACACAGTCCATAATAGCGGAGATGATGGGTCTCCCTCGATCACCTTCTTTAAAGTGTGACTGTTGTTTAAATTTTTGGCAGAAATCGATAGTCCAGGCGATTTTAAGAAACTTTGTAATTGGGTTTAATTAGCTAAAAAATGCATTTTTATCATGAAAAAGCAGTTTGAAGCTCTCCCCCTGTCTTCATGGTTTTCTTATGGAGAGGGGAGGGGTGGAGGGAGATGAGGCACCAAAACAGGACAACAAAGAGTTAATTTACAGCTACATCACCTGGCTATCTCCTCTGAAGTCAGCACTGACCTCTTTGACCTCTGAATACTGGCTTTCACACAGGTCCTGCTGTGTAATCCTTTGTTCTCTGCTGGTGACTAATCTCCCTCCTCCTTCCCCCCCTCCCCTCTCCATAGAACAGACAGGGCCCGACTGATGTAAAAGCGTCGAGATTTCCTGATAATGAGCGGTGAATGAGAGAGAGAGGGAGGGGGGAGACCTGGGAAAAGGCTTTTTAAATGCGGATAATGACATCAGTTTCTTAAAATCGCCTGGACTATTGATTTCTGCAAAAAAAAAAAAAAAAAAGTACAACAGTGACACTTTAACCCCTTCGTGCTGCAGCTAGTTTGGTCCTTAATGACCAGACTAATTTTTTAGAATCTGACCTGTCTCACTTTATGCGCTTATAGCTCAGTGATGCTGTAACGTATGCTAGCGATTCTGAGATTGTTTTTTCGTCACATATGGCACTTTATATTAGTGGCAAAATTTGGTCACTACTTTGTGTGTTTTTTGTGAAAAACATCAAAATATCGTGAAAAATTAGCATTTTATGAACTTTGAAATTCTCTGCTTCTAAAAACAAAAAGTCGTATCACATAAATTAGTTACTAAGTCACATTACCGATATGTCCTCTTTATTCTGGCTTCATTTCATAAACATATTTTACTTTTTTAGGGTGTTACGGGGATCAATAATGTATCAGCAAATTATCACATTTTCATGAAATTTCCCAAACTGATTTTTTTAGAGACCAGTTCTTTTTTTAAGTGGATTTATGAGGCTTGTATACTGGAAACTACACACCCTAAAGAATTAATATAGGGGTATATACCCTACAGGGGCTTGAGGAAAGGATTCACCATTAGGGCGTAAAAAATGGAAAATAAAAATTTCCCAAGAATATATCCGTTTAGATTAAAGTTTCTCATTTTCAAAAGGAACATTAAAGAAAAAGCACCGCAAACTCTGTAACGCAGGTTCTCCTGAGTACAACGGTACCCCATATGTGGGCATGAAGCACTGTATGGGCACACAGCCGGGCTCAGAAGGGAAGGAGCGCCAATTTGCTGGAGCAAAACTGCAGCTAGTAACAGCTATTAGAATAGCGCAGTTACTAAAATAAAATAAAAAAAATGAGATTACAGGTAATCTGGGGTGGTTACGGACAACCTGGGGTGGTTACGGGCAACCTTAATAACGATCGCTGGTGTGGGCGGGCAGCCGGGACGGACCCCACACACTGCCCCGACCTTTCAGCTACCTCCAGTAGCGGAGGAGACGGGGTGCAGGCCTTACCATCGCTGCGGCATTATTCTCTGCCATCGCCGTAAAAAGCCGTATTGATGGTCTCTAAAGGATTAGGTATAGTATTTTCGGTAGACCTTCTCCGCCGGCGGTGCTGGCCGGGTTCTGGTGTGGTGTTTTTGGGTCTGGTCCTGTGGCATGGGGGTCGCAGGGCTGTCCCATGGCCTCCCTTCCCTGACTGTGCACGCCTGCGGGGTTGGTGGCCACTGACTGGCACGGTGTGGACTTAGTGTAGGGACCCATGTGTATCAGATACCTGCACGATGGTACATGGGGCAGTATGGCTTGATCAATTCATACACAAAATTCTGATGTGTTTTTTATTTAGCCTAGGGGCACTAGTATCAGCCATAGGTGTGAGGTGCAGCACTCTTTCTTCCCTGAACCGCACTTTCGGTAGGGTGTAGTCCCCATCTACGAGTCCCAGAAGCTGACGACACCAACAATTTTTTCTCGGCCAATAAAGTTATCGCTTCCGAAGTTCTGTGATCGAAACTATGCAGCATGGCATGGATTGTAAATCTCTGCAGAGCGTCGCTCCTCCTGTGACAGCGCCATCTAGTGATCATACTCAGTTATATGTGGATATTTCCCTTTTCTTTCAGATTCTCGCAGTTCACTATCCTCCCGGTACAATGGTTCTTGTGACCCCCACAAGGTGATGCCCCCGTCCCTGACTGAGAAGGAGCGGGTAAGGGGGCGGGCGCTGACCCTGTGCCTGGAGGTCATCTACCTGCTGACCAAAGAGGTGAGGGGCAGGGGGTCACATGACCCACAGTCTTTGCTGCAGTTTCTTACAGGGATATCTCATCTTGTAAAGCGATGACTCAGATACGCTATCACATGATGGGAGAGGATCTGACCTCTGTCAATGACCAGTATGCAGCCCGGTTATAGCCCGGCATCCATTGACCTGTATAGTGTCTCTGACCTCTGATCCACAGTCGTCTCCATTCACACAAACAGAGCTGTGGTGTGAGAAGCCGGAGCTGCTGCACAGGGGTCGGATCCCCTCCCATCATGTCACCTTATAAGCCCTTTTAAAGAAGTTGTTCACCATTTTTTTTTTATTTTATTAAATCAACTGGTATCAGAAAGTTATACAGATTTGTAATTTTACGTCTATTAAAATTCTCTCCAGTCTGACACAGTGCTCTCTGCTGCCACCTCTGTCCATGTCAGGAACTGTCCAGAGCAGGAGAGGTTTTCTATGATGATTTGCTGCTGCTCTGGACACTTCCTGACATGGACAGAGGTGGCAGCAGAGAGCGCTGTGTCAGACTGGAAAGAATACACCACTTCCTGCAGGACATACAGCAGCTGGTAAGTACTGGAAGACTGGAGATTTTTATATATAAGTAAATTAAAAATCTTTATAACTTTCTGACACCAGTTGATTTAAAAGGAAGAAAAATTGTGAACTATCCCTTTAAGCTGAGGCCTGGAGTTGTTGCTTAAGGGTATAAACCCACACACCGTATATGCAGCGTATTTGCTGCTGCGATACGCAGCAAACTCGCAGCAAACTCGCAGCAGATTAGATCTAAATAACTGAACACAGCATCAAATCTGTACCAACAAATCTGCTGCGTATTTGTTGCATATCTGCTGCGTATACGGTGTGTGGGTTTATACCCTAAAAAGGAAATGTACAGATAAGTGTTCACCAACCTGCACTACAACTCCCATCATGCCCTGGCAGGTTTCCCGATCCTCTAGAGCAGTGTCCCCTGACATCTGGCTACACAGGAAGATCACATGACTCCCTGATAGGAATCTGTAACAGGACAGAGATGTCAGTCTATATAGTGCAAGGGATTCTGGGATTGTATATAGGGATGTCATCATTGTCTCCCAATACACAGAGCTTTATAGTAGTGAAGAAGACATGTGGAGAGTGTGTGGCCCCCAGCAGCAGCAGCAGGTCAGGAGGATGGAGCAGGGCCCGGGGCCCCATCACGGAGCCTCCACCTCCCTCACTGATACCTGAGAGGAACAATGAGCAGAAGATCCTAGAACTCACCCACAAGATGATGGAGCTGCTGACTGGAGAGGTGAGCAATGCTGCTGGGAATGCTGGGACATCATCCAGGAACACAAGGGATGATGGGTCTGGATGATGACTGGATCATTGTGTGTGTCAGGTTCCTATAAGGTGTCAGGATGTGGCCGTCTATTTCTCCATGGAGGAGTGGGAGTATGTAGGAGGACACAAGGATCTGTACCAGGAGGCCATGATGGAGGACCACCCGCCCCTCACATCACCGGGTAAGAGGAGACTCTCATTGATGGTAAAGGAGAGAGCAGTATTGGGGTCCCCTAGACCCCCCCATCATCTGCTCATCACATATACACAATGTATTCAGTCACTGTGTGTGTCTCCTACAGATGGATCCAGGAAGAGGAATCCTCCGCCAGTCCCTCCCGATCCGCCATATTCCCAGGATGATCAGGTAGATACAGCCGAGGCCTCAACACATGTATGATAGCAGTGTCCCCAGCCTATGGCTCTCCAGCAAGACTACAACTCCCAGCATGCCCTTACAGCCTGTGGCCATCAGAGCAGGATGGGAGGTGTTGGGTGGTCGGCTGTAGAGGAGACTCCGTCCTCCATATTGTATAGGAATCTTCTGCTCATCCTCCTATTCTATCTCTGTCTCTGGATTGACGTTACTTCTTCCATATCTTGTATCAGGCGGAAGATATCATTGATCTTAAAGTTGAAATTATAGAAGAAGAAGAGAACGACGTGTATATCGGGTGCGATCGGGGATCCACGGAGGACGTTCCTGCAGACAATCGCATCGGTGAGTAATAACCGCAAGATAATCCAAAGATTCCAGAACCCATAGACCCCCCCCCCCCGTTTCAAAACCACAACTCCCATCACGCTGAACGATTATCGTTATATAGGAAAATCAGATGTACGCTAAGAGAAAGCGAGACGCCTATAGAAGACTGACCCCCGCCACAAAGAGACACAACAGACTATGGGGGAGATTTATCAGACATGGCGTAAAGTGAGACCGGCTCAGTCGCCCCCGGCAACCAATCAGATTCCACCTATCATTTTCCAAAGCGTCTGTGAGGTATGAAAGGTGGAATCTGATTGGTTGCCAGGGGAGACTGAGCCAGTGTCACTGTACACCATGGCTGATAAATCTCCCCCAGTGTCCGTACAATATCACACACTAAGATCGTATGAGGTGTAATGCAGCACACAACATCAGACACTTGTAACGCTGTCCCGCTGCAGAAATCGATCAGGTTCAGGACTATCGCAATGTCATCAATTACTGCAGAGGGAGAGAGGCGGCAGGGACCAAGAGAGGATGGGTAAGGAGCGCTCACCCCGCTGCACGGCACCAGATTGGATGGCGGCAGGGAACCGGATAGATGGTAGCTGAGGAGGCACCGGGCTGGACGGGAAGGGAGAGAGGCGGCAGGGAACCGGATAGATGGTAGCTGAGGAGGCACCGGGCTGGACGGGGCGGGAGAGAGGCGGCAGGGAACCGGATAGATGGTAGCTGAGGAGGAGGCACCGGGCTGGACGGGGCGGGAGAGAGGTGGCAGGGAACCGGATAGATGGTAGCTGAGGAGGAGGCACCGGGCTGGACGGGGCGGCAGAGAGGCGGCAGGGAACCGGATAGATGGTAGCTGAGGAAGAGGCACCGGGCTGGACGGGGCGGGAGAGAGGTGGCAGGGAACCGGATAGATGGTAGCTGAGGAGGCACCGGGCTGGACGGGGCGGGAGAGAGGCGGCAGGGAACCGGATAGATGGTAGCTGAGGAGGAGGCACCGGGCTGGACGGGGCGGGAGAGAGGCGGCAGGGAACCGGATAGATGGTAGCTGAGGAGGAGGCACCGGGCTGGACGGGGCGGCAGAGAGGCGGCAGGGAACCGGATAGATGGTAGCTGAGGAGGCACCGGGCTGGACGGGGCGGGAGAGAGGCGGCAGGGAACCGGATAGATGGTAGCTGAGGAGGAGGCACCGGGCTGGACAGGGCGGGAGAGAGACGGCAGGGAACCGGATAGATGGTAGCTGAGGAGGCACCGGGCTGGACAGAGCAGGAAACAGGCGGCAGGGAACCGGATAGATGGTAGCTGAGGAGGCACCGGGCTGGACGGGGCGGGAGAGAGGCGGCAGGGAACCGGATAGATGGTAGCTGAGGAGGCACCGGGCTGGACAGGGCGTGAGAGAGGCGGCAGGGAACCGGATAGATGGTAGCTGAGGAGGAGGCACCGGGCTGGACAGGGCGGGAGAGAGGCGGCAGGGAACCGGATAGATGGTAGCTGAGGAGGAGGCACCGGGCTGGACAGAGCAGGAAACAGGCGGCAGGGAACCGGATAGATGGTAGCTGAGGAGGCACCGGGCTGGACGGGGCGGGAGAGAGGCGGCAGGGAACCGGATAGATGGTAGCTGAGGAGGCACCGGGCTGGACGGGGCGGGAGAGAGGCGGCAGGGAACCGGATAGATGGTAGCTGAGGAGGAGGCACCGGGCTGGACGGGGGGGGAGAGAGGCGGCAGGGAACCGGATAGATGGTAGCTGAGGAGGAGGCACCGGGCTGGACGGGGCGGGAGAGAGGCGGCAGGGAACCGGATAGATGGTAGCTGAGGAGGCACCGGGCTGGACGGGGCGGGAGAGAGACGGCAGGGAACCGGATAGATGGTAGCTGAGGAGGAGGCACCGGGCTGGACGGGGCGGCAGAGAGGCGGCAGGGAACAGGATAGATGGTAGCTGAGGAGAGTCCACCTTGCTGTACAGGAGGGGGCTGGTGCGATCGGGTGGCCTGGGGGGAGATAGAGATGGCTGCACACCGCTCTGTGACACCAGCCCTGGGGTACTGCGATGAAGATCTGTTTCTTTTAAATCAACTGGTGTCAGAAAGTTATATAGGTTTGTAATTTACTTCCAGTACTTATCAGCTGCTGTATGTCCTGCAGGAAGTGGTGTATTCTCTCCAATCTTCCAGTACTTATTAGTTGCTGTATGTCCTGCAGGAAGTGGTGTATTCTCTCCAGTCTTCCAGTACTTATCAGCTGCTGTATGTCCTGCAGGAAGTGGTGAACTCTCTCTAGTCTGACACAGTGTTCTCTGCTGCCACCTCTGTCCATGTCAGGAAGTGTCCAGAGCAGGAGAGGTTTTCTATAGGGATTTGCTGCTGCTCTTGACAGTTCCTGACATGGACAGAGGTGGCAGCAGAGAGCACTGTGTCAGACTGCAAATAATACACCACTTCCTGCAGGACATACAGCGGCTGATACGTACTGGAAGACTGGGGGGAATACACCACTTCCTTCAGGACATACAGTGGCTGATCTGTACTGGAAGACTGGAGGGAATACACCACTTCCTGCGGGACATACAGCAGCTGATAAGTACTGGAAGACTGGAGATTTTTAAATAGGAGTCAGTTACAAATGTATATAACTTTTTGGAACCAGTTGATTTAAAAGAAGAAACAATTGCTGGAGTACCCCTTTAAGCCATGGGAGCTTGCGGTGCTGGAGCGTGCTGGCATCAGTTGTGGTGATGTCAGGATCTCCATCGTTGTCCCGCGTTTGTCTTTCATAGATTGCGGAGTTATAAGCGGCTTTTGTTTCCCGGCAGGTGACCACGCGGACGTGTTACAGAGACATCCGCTGTTATCTCCCGACTGTGGAATCGATGATGTGATGCAAGGTCTCCCAGGTGATACCCCCCTTACTCTTCACGCCCCCCCAGAACTTCTCCGGGCACAGCCGTTCACTGATCCCCGTTACCCCGAAGAACCTGATCATTCATCCTGTCAGAGCCAAGGAGCTAAACTATTACCATGTTCTGAATGTGGAAAATGTTTTACGCAAAAGTCCAATCTCTTTAGACATGAGATAACGCGTTCCGAACAGAGACCTTTTGTATGTAATGAGTGCGGTGAGTCTTATACTCCGAAGGACCATCAGGCATCTCACACCAGGGAGAAGCCATTTTCTTGTGACACGTGCGGGAAATGTTTTACGCAGAGAGGCATTCTTCATAGACATCAGAGAATTCACAACGACAAAAAGCCATTCACGTGTGGTGAATGTGGTAAATGTTTTACCTGTAAATCCTACGTGGTAGAACATCAGAAAATTGCTAGGCAGGAGAAGCCATACTCCTGTCCTGAATGTGGGGAATCTTTTGCCACGGAATCCATGTTTTTCCATCATCAAAGCGTTCACACCGGAGAGAAACCATATATGTGCCCAGAATGTGGGAAATGCTTTTCCAAGAAGTCAGTTCTCATTGACCATAAGAGAACTCACACAGGAGAAAGGCCCTATCCATGTTTGGAATGTGGGAAGTGTTTTACAAAGAAATCAGGTCTCGATGAACATCATCAGATCCACACAGGGGACAAGCCGTTTTTATGTTTGGAGTGTGGAAAATGTTTCACTAAGAAGTCGGCTCTTATCATCCATCAAAGGACTCACACGGGAGAAAGGCCGTATCAATGTTTTGATTGTGGAAAGCGATTTATTAAAAAATCGGGACTTGATAAACATCATCGGACGCACACGGGAGAGAGGCCGTTTTCGTGTTCAGAGTGTGGTAAATGTTTTTTCCAGAAATCAGGTCTTGTTAAACATGTGACTACTCACACAAGGAGGAAACCAGTCTCATGCTTGATATGTGAGAATGGGACGTGTGTCCGCCCTGAGAAACATGAAACAGGAGAGGAGGACAGGCCGTTTCCATGTCCTGAATGTGGGAAATGCTTCACCCAGAAAGCCTATCTTGTTAAACATCAGAGAATCCACACAGGGGAGAAGCCGTTTCCATGTTCAGAATGTGGGAAACGTTTTATGCAGAAGGATCATCTCCAGCGACATCAGAGAATTCACACAGGGGAGAAGCCGTTCTTATGTTCCGAATGCGGTAAAAGCTTTACCCAGAAAAATACTCTTATTCAGCATCACAAAATTCACACCGGCGAGAAACCTTTCTCGTGTTCAGAGTGTTTGAAATGTTTTACACGTAAATGTGAGCTTGAGATACACCAGAGAAGTCACACGGGAGAGAAACCTTTTTTATGTTTAGAATGTGGGAAATGTTTTGTCCAGAAATGGGATCTTGTCAGACATCAGAAAGTTCACCCTGTAAGAGAGGGGTCAGAGTTCGGAGCTGACGGCACTTATGAGGTGGTGCTGCCAAGTGACCAAGACCAGCCGCAGTACTCATGTTCTGAGTGCGGGAAATGTTTTAGCATGAAATCTGGTCTCGTGACACATCAGAAAACTCATGCGGGGATGAAGCCGTTTTCATGCGAAGAATGCGGGAAAGGTTTTACTCGTAAATCTCTGCTTACCATGCATCTGAAAACTCATACAGGTGAGAAACCATTCGCGTGTTCAGAATGCGGAAAAGGTTTTATCCAGCGATCAGATCTTCTTAGACATCAGAGAATTCACACTCGGGTTCCCAGTCTTCCTGCGAGGGACGGATTTACCATCGATCTGCTAGAACCTCAGATCATTGTTACATGAAGAGATCAGCGACTCACGACGAAAACGGCAAAAATTAAAGGGATTTTCAGCTTTTGTCTTTCTATCTAGTCTAAACTGTTCCAGTTAGAGATTTACAGTCAGTTGGATGACATGAAGTTGGTTATTGATTAGTTTTGTCTTTGCTTTGGACGGAATTCATTTTAGGAGGTGGGTGGGGCTTGTGGAGGGGGCGTAGCCTCACATTCATTTACATATTCTGCAGACTATCTTATTGGCCTGTGTTCCTGCTGGGGACACTATGTAACCTCAGAAGGTGGAGGAGAAAATTCCCGGCACTGAAGGCAGATGGCGCCCTGAGCGGATTGGATCCCAGGTCCCCCGCACTGAAGGCAGATGGCGCCCTGAGCGGATTGGATCCCAGGTCCCCGGCACTGAAGGCAGATGGCGCCCTAAGCGGATTGGATGCCAGGTCCCCGGCACTGAAGGCAGATGGCGCCCTAAGAGGATTGGATGCCAGGTCCCCGGCACCGAAGGCAGATGGCGCCCTGAGCGGATTGGATCCCAGGTCCCCGGCACTGAAGGCAGATGGCGCCCTAAGCGGATTGGATGCCAGGTCCCCGGCACTGAAGGCAGATGGCGCCCTAAGCGGATTGGATGCCAGGTCCCCGACACTGAAGGCAGATGACACCGTGAGCGAATTGGATCCCAGGTCTCCGGCGCTGAAGGCAGATGGCGCCCTGAGCGCACTGGATCCCAGGTCCCCGACACTGAAGGCAGATGGCGCCCTGAGCGGATTGGATCCCAGGTCCCCGGCACTGAAGGCAGATGGCGCCCTAAGCGGATTGGATGCCAGGTCCCCGGCACCGAAGGCAGATGGCACCCTGAGCGGATTAGATCCCAGGTCCCCCGCACTGAAGGCAGATGGCGCCCTGAGCGGATTGGATCCCAGGTCCCCGACACTGAAGGCAGATGGCGCCCTGAGCGGATTGGATCCCAGGTCCCCGGCACTGAAGGCAGATGGCGCCCTAAGTGAATTGGATGCCAGGTCCCCGGCACCGAAGGCAGATGGCGCCCTGAGCGGATTAGATCCCAGGTCCCCGGCACTGAAGGCAGATGGCGCCCTGAGCGGATTGGATCCCAGGTCCCCGGCACTGAAGGCAGATGGCGCCCTGAGTGGATTGGATCCCAGGTCCCCAGCACTGAAGGCAGATGGCGCCCTGAGCAGATTGGATCCCAGGTCCCCAGCACCGAAGGCAGATGGCGCCCTGAGCGAATTGGATCCCAGGTCCTCGACACTGAAGGCAGATGACACCGTGAGCGAATTGGATCCCAGGTCCCCCGCACTGAAGGCAGATGGCGCCCTGAGCGGATTGGATCCCAGGTCCCCGACACTGAAGGCAGATGGCGCCCTGAGTGGATTGGATCCCAGGTCCCCAGCACTGAAGGCAGATGGCGCCCTGAGCAGATTGGATCCCAGGTCCCCAGCACCGAAGGCAGATGGCGCCCTGAGCGAATTGGATCCCAGGTCCCCGACACTGAAGGCAGATGACACCGTGAGCGAATTGGATCCCAGGTCCCCCGCACTGAAGGCAGATGGCGCCCTGAGCGGATTGGATCCCAGGTCCCCGACACTGAAGGCAGATGGCGCCCTGAGCGGATTGGATCCCAGGTCCCCGACACTGAAGGCAGATGACACCGTGAGCGAATTGGATCCCAGGTCCCCCGCACTGAAGGCAGATGGCACCCTGAGCGGATTGGATCCCAGGTCCCCGGCGCTGACGGCAGATGACGCCGTGAGCGAATTGGATCCCAGGTCCCCAGCATTGAAGGCAGATGGCGCCCTGAGTGGATTGGATCCCAGGTCCCCAGCACTGAAGGCAGATGGTGCCCTGAGCGGATTGGATCCCAGATCCCCAGCACTGGAAGGAGCAAGGACACATTGGGAAATAATTTTTTTGTTTGTAACTTTTTATGGTGCAAAAAATACATTTTCTCCATGAGGGGGAAACAGGTCTACTACATGAAATCCACTGCCTTACTATTAAAGTCCTATTACAGTCTATAGTACTCCATTCCCGGAGCAGATTTTCATTCCGCTGTGAGAATGTTCCGTTGAATAGACTTGTATAGGTTATCTACTTCTCTCCTGACACCATGCTTACCTGTCTGCGTTCCCCTGGTGCACTCCCACATGCTTCTCTGGGTCCCCACTCAGTGACAGCCCGCTCGGCTGGGGGGACGCGGACAGGTAAGCATGGTGTCAGGAGATAAGTATTCTATATACATGGGGTATATGATCCTCCCCCTGCAGGTGTCTCTCCGGCCTATGTGAGCTGTCCTCTAAGCTTTCTCTCCCACCTGTCTGCTCAGTTGGTGTGTATCCCCCTCCCACTCTGCTGTCCAGCTGTCAGATTGTCTCCTCCTCCTCTGATTAGAGGGTAAATGGTTGGGAATTGTTAATAAAGATGCTTAGATTGTTGCTTCTATGTGAATTCAGGCAACAAATCAACAATAAAAAAATCCTTACAAAGGTGTCTATAGTTACTGTCACTCCTCCTCCAGACATGTCAAAAGTTACTGATCGCATCGAAACTCACTCCTGAAACCCTCTGCGATCTGCTGTGGGAGTGCAGCACGGTGCTCACCTCCCTGAGCAGCAGATCATGTGACCAGTTTGCTCCATGTACTATAATGAATCCAGCAAAAGCTGAGGAGAGACGTGCCTTAACTATCAACGCTGCTTAAAGTGGTACTTTGGGGAAAATCTTTTTTCTTTCAAATCAACTGGTTTCAGGAAGTAATATAGATTTGCAAATTACTTTTATATAAAATCTCCGGTCTTCCAGTACTTATCAGCTGCTGTATATCCTGCAGGAAGTGGTGTATTCTCTCCAGTCTGACACATTGCTCTCTGCTGCCACCTCTGTCCATGTCAGGAACTGTCCAGAGCAGCAGCAAATCCCCATAGAAAACCTCTCCTGACATGGACAGAGGTGGAAGCAGAGAGCGCTGTGTCAGACTGGAGAGAATACACCACTTCCTGCAGGATATACAGCAGCTGATAAGTACTAGAAGACTGGAGATTTTTAAATAGGAGTAATTTACAAATCTATATAACTTTCTGACACCAGTTGATTTAATAGAAAAGGATTTTTGCCGGAGTGCCCCTTTAACACTGCAAATCGTACAATAAAACGTTCACTGATGAAAGCTACGTCCCCTGGAATGGAGTCTCCCATAGAGGGCATCACATCTGGCGATCAGGTGGCTCCCTCGTAGGCGGCTCCAGGACTGACATCAGCTCAGACCTCCACATGTTACAATACGGCTACGGGAAGAGATTGGCCCAAAAAGTTACACGAGATCCTGCCAAAACCAGAGGAAACAAAAAAGAACAAAAGTGCCGAATGTTCCCAAAGCTGAAAGGGGCTGCAGTACCTGGACGTGGCAGACAGAGGGCACCATCACTATCAGGTCAAAGATGCTCCAAATAATAGAAGCCACAGATGTTTGGGGACTCTCTTGGGTTGAGTGGAACTTTTAGGGCCCATGGCTGAAGACCCCCCCCATTTACAGAGAAGCATGGCGGGGGCTCTGGGACTGGACACCTGAGAGGGGTTCCATCCAGTATCAGGAATATTTCCGTACAGATTCTGTGCATGGTTGTAGAGAAGCTTTGTACTGAAGCACTATTATGTAGTTACCAGCAGGGGGAGCTCCATCAGCTATATAAAACCTATGCACTATGTCATTTTACATTAGATATACAGTATATACATCAGATATACAGTATATACATCAGATGTACACCCCCGTTCAAAAGTTTGGGGTCACCCAAACAATCTTGTGTTTTCCATGAAAAGTCACACTTCTTCACCACCGTACGCTGTGAAATGAATAGAAAATAGAGACAAGACATTGACAAGGTTAGAAATACTGATTTGTATGTGAAATAACATTGTTCTTCCATCACACTTTGCTTCCGTCCCAGAATCCTCCTTTTGCAGCATTTCCAGCATTGCACACCTTTGGCATTCTAGCTATTAATCTATAAATTGAGGTAAGGGCCCTATTCCACCGGACGATAATTGTTCAGATTATCGTTAAATCGTTCGAATCTAAACGATAATCGTTTGGTTGAAATGCAGTTAACGATTAACGACCGAACGAGAAATCGTTGATCGCTTTATAAGACCTGGACCTATTTTTATCGTTGCTGGTTCGCAAAACGTTCGCATTGAATAGGACATCGTTCGGTCGTTCGCAATAGATACGAACGCAATAGCAAATAAATAGCGAACAAAAAACTATCGCAATTACGATCATAAGTAACGATTATCGTTCCATGGAAATGAGTAAACGTTTTCAGGTCTTTCGCAATAGACCTGTTCAATTCTAAACGATAATCGTTTGGTTGAAATGCAGTTAACGATTAACGACCGAACGAGAAATCGTTGATCGCTTTATAAGACCTGGACCTATTTTTATCGTTGCTCGTTCGCAAAACGTTCGCATTGAATAGGACATCGTTCGGTCGTTCGCAATAGATACGAACGCAATAGCAAATAAATAGCGAACAAAAAACTATTGCAATTACGATCATAAGTAACGATTATCGTTCCATGGAAATGAGTAAACGTTTTCAGGTCTTTCGCAATAGCGGTTGTTTGAGATTGTTAATCGTTATTATGCAAACAATAATCGTCCGGTGGAATAGGGCCCTTAGCTGGAGAAATTGCCCCCCACGCTTCTAGAAGCAGCTCCCACAAGTTGGATTGGTTGGATGGGCACTTCTGGCGTACCATACGGTCCAGCTGCTCCCACAATGGGGTGGTGATCTGGTGACTGCGCTGGCCACTCCATTACCTAGGATAGAATGCCAGCTGCCGCTTCTGCTGGAAATAGTTCTTGCACAATTTGGAGGTGTTTAGGGTCATTGTCCTGTTGTAGGATGAAATTGGCTCCAACCAAGCGCTGCCCACTGGGTATGGCATGGCGGTGCAGAGTGATAGCCTTCCTTATTCACAATCCCTTTTACCCTGTACAAATCTCCCACCTTACCAGCACCAACCCCAGACCATCACATGACCTCCACCATGTATAACAGATGGCGTCAGGCATTCTTCCAGCATCTTCTCATTTCTTCTGCGTCTCCAAACACCTCAAACTTGGATTCATCCGTCCACAACACTTTTTTCCAGTCTTCCTCTGTCCAATCTCTGTGTTCTTTTGCCCATCTTAATCTTTTTCTTTTATTGGCCAGTCTCAGATATGGCTTTTTCTTTGCCACTCTGCCCTGAAGCCCAAAATCCGGCAGCCGCCTCTTCACTGTAGATGGTGACACTGGTGTTTTGCAGGTACTATTTAATGAAGATGCCAGTTGGGGACCTGTGAGGCGTCTGTTTCTCAAACTAGAGACTCTAATGTGCTTATCTTCTTGCTTAGTTGTGCAACGTGGCCTCCCACTTCTTTTTCTACTCTGGTTAGAGCCTGTTTGTGCTGTCCTCTGAAGGGAGTAGTACACACCGTTGTAGGAAATCTTCAATTTCTTAGCAATTTCTGGCATGGAATAGCCTTCATTTCTAAGAACAAGAATAGACTATCGAGTTTCAGATGAAAGTTCTCTTTTTCTGGCCATTTTGAGCGTTTAATTGACCCCACAAATGTGATGCTCCAGAAACACAATCTGCTCAAAGGAAGGTCAGTTTTGTAGCTTCTGTAACCAGCTAGACTGTTTTCAGATGTGTGAACATGATTGCACAAGGGTTTTCTAATCATCAATTATCCTTCTGAGCCAATGAGCAAACACATTGTCCCATTAGAACACTGGAGTGATGGGCCTCTATACACCTATGTAGATATTGCACCAAAAACCAGACACTTGCAGCTAGAATAGTCAGTTACCACATTAGCAATGTATAGAGAGGACTAGTTTAAAGTTATCTTCATTGAAAAGTACAGTGCTTCTCCTTCAAAAATAAGGACATTTCAATGTGACCCCAAACTTTTGAACGGTAGTGTACATCAGATTTACTTTAGATATACAGTATATACATTAGGTATACATCAGATATACAGTATATAAATCAGATGTACATTAGATATACAGTATATACATCAGATATATATTAGATATACAGTATATACATTAGATGTACATTAGATATACAGTATATACATCAGATATACATTAGATACAGTATATACATCAGATATACATTAGATATACAGTATATACATCAGATGTACATTAGATACAGTATATACATCAGATATACATTAGATACAGTATATACATCAGATATACATTAGATAGAGTATATACATCAGATATACATTAGATATACAGTATATACATCAGATGTACATTAGATACAGTATATACATCAGATATACATTAGATAAACAGTATATGCATTAGATATACAGTATATACATAAGATATACATTAGATACAGTATATACATCAGATATACATTAGATATACAGTATATGCATTAGATATACATTAGATACACTATATTCATCAGATATACATTAGATATACAGTATATACATCAGATATACATTAGATACAGTATATACATCAGATATACATTAGATATACAGTATATGCATTAGATATACATTAGATATACAGTATATGCATTAGATATACATTAGATACACTATATTCATCAGATATACATTAGATATACAGTATATACATCAGATATACATTAGATACAGTATATACATCAGATATACATTAGATATACAGTATATGCATTAGATATACATTAGATACACTATATTCATCAGATATACATTAGATATACAGTATATACATCAGATATACATTAGATACACTATATTCATTAGATATACAGTATATACATCAGATATAGAGTATATACAGTATAGCCTGTGATAGCATTGTCACCATCGGGGGGCGCTCTATATACATAATCTGCAGTGAATATACATAACCTGGTTCCTGCCAGCAGGTGTCGCTGTTCTATAACATTTTTATAGAGCTCCTATCCTCTACACACGGACGCTTTTATCTCCCGTTCCATTATTCCAACTTAGAGTCCATTCACACTACAGAATTTGCGCAGAATTTGTCCTTAATATAACCCTGGCAGGGATATTCCAGGATACCCCTACCTCCCTCACTCCATGAGGGTCTTGTAGGGCACAGGAAGGATACTAGTACTGCCACCAGCACCTAATATTATATCAGGCCGGCAGCCACCCCTGTAGCGTCACGGACATGTGGATCCAAGATAGAAGAACAACCCAAGATTAAATTGGATATGTAATTGCCTTATGTACACGGTAACAGACAATGGTCAGATGCAAAGACCGGCCGTGATACAAACCAGTTACCATTACGGACTTTGCTGGAGGGTGAGCACATAGGAGGCGGGGGCTGCTAAGCGTTTCCTGGACCCCCCTTGTATAAAGAACACCACCCGCTGCCGAGCCCCCAGTACATACACCTTCCAGATTCACCCCCTTTCCAGCCTGAGGGTGGGTCCCAAGACCCTTGGACTGAAAGCAAAACCCATACAAACCTAAGAGGGGTCATAGCTTTGCAACACAGGGTCATAGGGAGACGGTTCTGGGACCATCTGATCCGGCTCGGCCCCCGGGACGTATAGAGACCAAACATGGCTTCTCTACCCACTACTTGTTCTGTGTATCTACCCCGGGGTCACAGAGAGGAGTGGGATGCAGGAGGACGTTCAGCTTGGTCCAGCAATCCGGAAAATGTAACACATGTGGTCAGGAGGCAAGGTAACTCCATAACTTGTTATGAAAGTATGAAAGTAGGGATTTGAGGACTCTGGATAGCAGGGCCCACCTGCAGAGTTTGCATCCATCCTTCCTCCCATACTGTATCTAGTCTTTCTGTGCTCCCATTCAGTATGTAGGTCTCTCTTTGCCCCATACAATATCTAGTCTTTCTGTGCCCCCATACAGTATCTAGTCTCTCTGTGCCCCCATACAGTATGTAGGTCCCTCTGTGCCCCCATACAGTATCTAGTCTCTCTGTGCTCCCATACAGTATCTAGTCTCTCTGTGCCCCCATACAGTATGTAGGTCCCTCTGTGCCCCCATACAGTATCTAGTCTCTCTCTGCCCCCATACAGTATCTAGTCTCTCTCTGCCCCCATAAAGTATGTAGTCTCTCTGTGCCCCATATGGTATCTAGACCCTCTGTGCCCCCATACAGTATCCAGTCTCTCTGTGCTCCCATACGGTATCTAGTCTCTCTGTGCCCCCATACAGTATGTAGCCCCTCTGTGCTCCCATACGGTATCTAGTCTCTCTGTGCCCCCATACAGTATGTAGGTCCCTCTGTGCCCCCATACAGTATCTAGTCTCTCTCTGCCCCCATAAAGTATGTAGGTCCCTCTTTGCCCCATACAATATCTAGTCTCTCTGTGCTCCCATACAATATCTAGTCTCTCTGTGCCCCGTATAGTATCTAGGTCCCTCTGTACCCCCATACGGTATCTAGTCTCTCTGAGCTCCTGTACAGTATGTAGCCCCTCTGTGCCCCCCATACGGTATCTAGTTTCTCTGTGCTCCCATACATTATCTAGACTCTCTGTGCCCCCATACAGTATCTAGTCTTTCTGTGCTCCTATACAGTATCTACTCCCTCTGTGTCCCCATACAGTATCTAGTCTCTCTGTGCCCCCATACAGTATCTAGTCTCTCTGTGCCCCCATACAGTATCTAGTCTCTCTGTGCCCCCATACGGTATCTAGTCTCTCTGTGCCCCCATACAGTATCTAGACCCTCTGTGCCCCCATACGGTATCTAGTCTCTCTGTGCTCCCATACGGTATCTAGGTCACTCTGTGCCCCCATACAGTATCTAGTCTCTCTGTGCTCCCGTACAGTATCTAGCCCCCCTGTGCCCCCATATGGTATCTAGTCTCTCTGTGCTTCCATACAGTATGTAGACTCTCTGTGCTTCCATACGGTATCTAGTCTCTCTGTGCCCCCATACAGTATCTAGTCTCTCTGTGCTCCCATACGGTATCTAGGCCCCTCTGTGCCCCCATACAGTATCTAGTCTCTCTGTGCTCTCGTACAGTATTTAGCCCTCCTGTGCCCCCATCCGGTATCTAGTCTCTCTGTGCTCCCATACGGTATCTAGGTCACTCTGTGCCCCCATACAGTATCTAGTCTCTCTGTGCTCCCGTACAGTATCTAGCCCCCCTGTGCCCCCATATGGTATCTAGTCTCTCTGTGCTTCCATACAGTATGTAGACTCTCTGTGCTTCCATACGGTATCTAGTCTCTCTGTGCTCCCATACAGTATCTAGACTCTCTGTGCCCCCATACAGTATCTAGACCCTCTGTGCCCCCATACAGTATCTAGTCTCTCTGTGCCCCCATACGGTATCTAGTCTCTCTGTGCCCCCATACAGTATCTAGTCTCTCTGTGCCCCCATACGGTATCTAGTCTCTCTGTGCCCCCATACGGTATCTAGACCCTCTGTGCCCCCATACAGTATCTAGTCTCCCTGTGCCCCCATACGGTATCTAGTTTCTCTGTGCCCCCATACAGTATCTAGTCTCTGTGTGCCCCCATACAGTATCTAGTCTCTCTGTGCTCCCATAGAGTATCTAGTCTCTCTGTGCCCCCATACATTGTCTAGTCTCTCCGTGCAGCCTTACAGTATCTAGTCTCTCTGTGCCCCCATACAGTATCTAGTCTCTCTGTGCTCCCATAGAGTATCTAGTCTCTCTGTGCCCCCATACATTGTCTAGTCTCTCTGTGCAGCCATACAGTATCTAGTCTCTGTGCCCCCATAAAGTAACTAGTCTCTCTGTGCTCTCATATAGTATCTAGTCTCTCTGTGCTCCCATACGGTATCTAGGTCTCTCTGTTCCCCCATACGGTATGTAGTCTCTCTGTGATCCCATACAGTATCTAGACCCTCTGTGTCCCCATACGGTATCTAGGTCCCTCTGTGCCACCGTACAGTATCTAGTCTCTCTATGCTCCCATACATTATCTAGTCTCTCTGTACTCCCATACAGTATCTAGGTCCCTCTGTGCCCCCATACAGTATCTAGTCTCTCTGTGCCCCCATACATTGTCTAGTCTCTGTGCTCCCATACAGTATCTAGTCTCTCTGTGCCCCCATACAGTATCTAGTCACTCTGTGCCTTCATACAGTATCTAGTCACTCTGTGCCTTCATACAGTATCTAGTCTCTCTGTGCCCCCATACAGTATCTAGTCTCTCTGTGCAGCCAAACAGTATCTAGGTCCCTCTGTGCCACCGTACAGTATCTAGTCTCTCTATGCTCCCATACATTATCTAGTCTCTCTGTACTCCCATACAGTATCTAGGTCCCTCTGTGCCCCCATACAGTATCTAGTCTCTCTGTGCCCCCATACATTGTCTAGTCTCTGTGCTCCCATACAGTATCTAGTCTCTCTGTGCCCCCATACAGTATCTAGTCACTCTGTGCCTTCATACAGTATCTAGTCACTCTGTGCCTTCATACAGTATCTAGTCTCTCTGTGCCCCCATACAGTATCTAGTCTCTCTGTGCCCCCATACAGTATCTAGTCTCTCTATGCCTTCATACAGTATCTAGTCTCTCTGTGCCCCCATACATTGTCTAGTCTCTGTGCTCCCATACAGTATCTAGTCTCTCTGTGCCCCCATACAGTATCTAGTCACTATGTGCCTTCATACAGTATCTAGTCACTCTGTGCCTTCATACAGTATCTAGTCTCTCTGTGCCCCCATACAGTATCTAGTCTCTCTGTGCCCCCATACAGTATCTAGTCTCTCTATGCCTTCATACAGTATCTAGTCTCTCTGTGCTCCCATACAGTATCTAGTCTCTCTGTGCCCCCATACAGTATCTAGTCTTTCTGTGCTCCCATACAGTATCTAGACTCTCTGTGCCCCTATACAGTATCTAGTCTCTCTGTGCCCCTATACAGTATCTAGTCTCTCTGTGCTCCCATATAGTATCTAGTCTCTCTGTGCTCCCATATAGTATCTAGTCTCTCTGTGCTCCCATATAGTATCTAGTCTCTCTGTGTTCCCATATAGTATCTAGTCTCTCTGTGCTCCCATACAGTATCTAGTCTCTCTGTGCTCCCATACAGTATCTAGTCTCTCTGTGCTCCCACACAGTATCTAGTCTCTCTGTACTCCCATACAGTATCTAGACTCTCTGTGCCCCCTTACAATATCTAGTTCCCTCTTTGCTCCCATACAGTATCTAGTCTCTCTGTACTCCCATACAGTATCTAGTCTCTCTGTGCTCCCATACAGTATCTAGTCTCTCTGTGCCCCCTTACAGTATCTAGTTCCCTCTTTGCTCCCATACAGTATCTAGTCTCTCTGTACTCCCATACAGTATCTAGTCTCTCTGTGCCCCCATACAGTATCTAGGTCCCTCTGTGCTCCCATACAGTATTTAGGTCCATCTGCGCTCCTATGCAGTACCTACACCCCTCTGCTCCCATACAGTATCTAGTCCCTCTGTGCCTTCATACAGTATCTAGTCTCTCTGTGCCCCCATACAGTATCTAGTCTCTCTGTGCCCCCATACAGTATCTAGTCACTCTGTGCCTTCATACAGTATCTAGTCTCTCTGTGCCCCCATACAGTATCTAGTCCCTCTGTGCCTTCATACAGTATCTAGTCTCTCTATGCCTTCATACAGTATCTAGTCTCTCTGTGCCCCCATACAGTATCTAGTCACTCTGTGCCTTCATACAGTATCTAGTCTCTCTGTGCCCCCATACAGTATCTAGTCTCTCTGTTCCCCCATACAGTATCTAGTCACTCTGTGCCTTCATACAGTATCTAGTCTCTCTGTGCCCCCATACAGTATCTAGTCCCTCTGTGCCTTCATACAGTATCTAGTCTCTCTATGCCTTCATACAGTATCTAGTCTCTCTGTGCCCCCATACAGTATCTAGACCCTCTGTGCCTTCATACAGTATCTAGTCTCTCTGTGCCCCCATACAGTATCTAGTCCCTCTGTGCCTTCATACAGTATCTAGTCTCTGTGCCCCCATACAGTATCTAGGTCCCTCTGTGCTCCCGTACAGTATTTAGGTCCATCTGCGCTCCTATGCAGTACCTACACCCCTCTGCTCCCATAAAGTATCTACAGTAGGAACAAAGTAAATCGCTTAGTTCCTATCTGTATTCTGCTCATCAAGCTGCAGGCTTTAAAGTCTCCTCTGCTCCGTGCCGTGGGTACTGGGATAAGATGGATTCAGCCCTGGGAAACTTCTTCTAGTTTGTCAGGACTGGATCCATCTTTTCCCAGCACCCGGGCAGGAACAGCTAGGAGCGTCGCAGACTTCAAAGCCCGCAGCCTGATGAGCAGAATGCCCCATGCAGTATCTTGTCCCTCAGTACTCCCATACAGTATCTAGGCTCCAATGTGTCCCCTACAGTATCTAGGCCCATATGTGCAGCATCTCTGGCCCTCTGCACTCCCACATTGTATTTATCCGTGACCTGGTATAGCGGCCTGCAGAATGGCCAAGACTATGGGCCTGGAGTGTGGGCTATTGAGGACAAAGATCAGTGGGCTGGTCCAATGGAAAGTATGAAGCATGGTGAGGAGGGGGCCCTGACACTGCCCTCCTGCGGAGAGGCCTAGAAGCATCACTACAAAGATAGAGTACTGGGGCTCTCGGTGGCCCCAGTCTGGACCTTCGTTGGGTTTGCGTCTATATATACAGGACAGCGGGATTTCCCACACTCCAGAAAGCAGCAAATATCTGGTGTGAAGCACAAGGAAGATCCGATCCCTGGAAATGATTGCAACACATCTTTCCATACGGTTTTCTTGGCCACACATGGAGAAGCTATCAGCGGAGAAATCCCAACTCACAATATGATGATGGATTTATCAGCTGTGTTACAAGAGCCGAACATCAGGAGATCCTCAGTCAAAGCGAGACATCTGGTGCAAAAGCAATGGCCATCTGGAGAAGAACACAGGAAGAGACAACAAGACACAATAAGAAGAGACTTTTCTCATGGAAATCTTTCTTTGAGGCATAAAAATACTTAGGATGAGGAGGCCGGCCTCAATAAATCGGAACATGAGAGGCCATATGGACTGAGAAGCCGTGGGCTAAGTCTCCATGTTTAGGCCCCATCAGATTAGAATACATAAAACCTACCGATCCCAGTCATAACCCAACAGGCACCAATAGTTATATGTCCTGGGGTATAACAAATATAATCAATAGAACAACTCTCTTCCCTCCTCCTCCCTACTTCCGTCTCTCCTCTCTCTCTTACAACACTCCTTCTCACTCTCTCTTCCCTCCCTCCTCCTCCCTTCTCTTTATTCCTTATCAGCTCTCTCTGCAGCTGTTCCTCCCTTCTCTCTCTTTCCTCCCTCCTCTTCCCCACTCTCTATTCTCTCTCTGCAGCTGCTCCTCCCTTCTCTCTCTTTCCTCCCTCCTCTTCCCCACTCTCTATTCTCTCTTTGCAGCGGAACCTCCTCCTTTCTTTCCTCCTCCTCCTCCTCCTCCTCCCTTCTCTTTATATCTTATCCTCTCTACAGCTGCTCCACTTCCTTCCTCCTCTCTCTTTCCTCCCTCCTCCTCTCTCTTTCCTCCCTCCTCCTCTCTCTTTCCTCCCTCCTCCTCTCTCTTTCCTCCCTCCTCTTCCCCACTCTCTATTCTCTCTCTCTGCAGCTAATCCTCCTCCTTCCATACCTTCTCCTCCCCTCTCTCTTTCCTGCCTTCTCTCCCCATTATCCTTCTCTCTTTTTTCAATCTCCTCTCTCTTATGCCCCTCCTTCTCCTCCATTCTTTCTGTCCTCTCTATTTCTCTCTGCGGCTGCTCCTCCCTCCTCTTCTATTCTACATCTACATTTTTCCCCCTCCATGCTCTCTATACCCCCCCTCTCTCTTTTCTCCTCCCTGCTCGCCATCCTCTTCCCTCCTCTCTCTCTTTCCTCCTCCTTGCTCTCTATCCTCCTCATCTCTCTTTCCTCCTCCCTGCTCTCTATCCTCCCCCTCTCTCTTTCCTCCTCCTTGATCTCTATCCTCTTACTTTCTCTCTCTTTCCTCCTCCCTGCTCTCTATCCTCCCCCTCTCTCTTTCCTCCTCCTTGATCTCTATCCTCTTACTTTCTCTCTCTTTCCTCCTCCCTGCTCTCTATCCACTTCCTTCCTCTCTTTCCTCCTCCTTGCTCTCTATCCTCTCACCCTCTCTCTTTCCTCCTCCCTGTTCTCTCTCCACTTCCCTCCTCTCTCTCTTTCCTCCTCTCTGCTCTCTATCCTCCCCCTCTCTCTTTCCTCCTCCCTGCTCTCTATCTTCCCCTCTCTTTCCTCCTCCCTGCTCTCTATCCTCCCCCTCGCTTTCCTCCTCCCTGCTCTCTTTTTCTAGTATCCCCCTCTTTATCTTCTCCCCCTCTCTCTTTCCTCCTCCCTTGTGCTCTCTATCCCCCTCTCTTTTTTCTCCTCCCTGCTCTGTATTCTCTTCCATTCTCTCTATTTCCTCCTCCCTGCTCTCTATCCTCTCCCCCTCTCTCTCTTTCCTCCTCCCTGCTCTCTATCCACTTCCCTCATCTCTCTTTCCTCCTCCCTGCTCTCTATCCACTTCCCTCCTTTCTCTTTCCTCCTCCCTGCTCTCTATCCTCTTCCCTCTCTCTCTTTCCTCCTCCCTGCTCTCTATCCTCTTCCCTCCTCTCTCTTTCCTCCTCCCTGCTCTCTATCCTTCCCATCTCTTTCCTCGTCCTTACTCTCTATCCTTCCTTCTCTCTCTTTCCTCCTCCCTTGTGCTCTCTATCCCCCTCTCTTTTTCTCCTTCCTGCTCTGTATTCTCTTCCCTTCTCTCTCTTTCATCCTCCCTGCTCGCCATCCTCTTCCCTCCTCTCTCTCTTTCCTCCTCCCTGCTCTCTATACTTTTTCCTCCTCCCTGCTCTCTATCTTCTTCCCTCCTCTCTCTCTTCCCTCATCCCGCTCTTTATCCTCCCCCTCTCTCTCTTTCCTCCTCCCTGCTCTCTATCCTCCCCCCTCTCTTTCCTCCTCCCTGCTCTCTATCCTCCCCCCTCTTTCCTCCTCCCCTCTTTCCTCCTCCCTGCTCTCTCTCCTTTTCCCTCCTCTCTTCCCTCCTCTCTGCTGTCTGTCCTCTTCCCTCCTCTCTCTCTTTCCTCCTACTTGCTCTCTCTCCTCTTCCCTCCTCTCTCTTTCCTCCTCCCTGCTCTCTATCCTCTTTCCTCCTCCCCGCTTTCTGTCTCCTCCCCTTCCCCTCTCTTCCCTCCTCCCTGTTCTCTATCCTCCCCCCTCTCTCCTCCTCCTCCCTGCTCTCTATCCTCTTCCCTCCTCTCTCTCTCTTCCCTCCTCCCTGTTCTCTATCCTCCCCCCTCTCTCCTCCCTGCTCTCTATCCTCCCCCCTGCTCTCTATCCTCTTCCCTCCTCTCTCTCTCTTTCCTCCTCCCTGCTCTCTATCCTCCCCCCTCTCTCCTCCTCCTCCCTGCTCTCTATCCTCTTCCCTCCTCTCTCTCTCTTTCCTCCTCCCTGCTCTCTATCCTCCCCCCTCTCTCTCTTCCTCCTCCCTGCTCTCTCTCCTCTTCCCTCCTCTCTCTCTTTCCTCCTCCCTGCTCTCTATCCTCCCCCCTCTCTCTCTTCCTCCTTCCTGCTTTCTTATCTTCCCTCCTCTCTCTCTTTCCTCCTTTCTGCTCTCTGTCCTCTTCCCTCCTTTTCTCTTTCCTCCTCCCTGCTCTCTCTCTCTTTCCTTCTCTCTGCTCTCTATATCAGGGGTGGGGCCTAATAAGTGAAGGAATAGACATTTTCCATAGTAACATATAACACACACCATTCCTCATCTTCTCTTGTCCTGTTGATTTCTGCACATGAACGTCTCATGTAATAAAGGTCGGAGTGGCGGCAGCTCCCATAGATGCTTCCTGCATATGATATCACACGGATTCAATGAAGGCCAGAAAATCTAGCGCCCCCCCCCCCCCCCCCCATATCTAGATATTGTGGGGTGTCCCTGTGCAGTATATTATGTGCGGCTTAATGAAGGATCGCCCCCTGTAATATAATACATTGGAAACTTCACAATTTGCCCTTTTCTACCATAGATAATAAACACAAAGCTGGACTCACCTACTTCTGCCTTCTGCTCTCTACTGCCGCCTCTGGTGGACAACATTTGTGTCTCTCTCATAAATGGGAAGGAAACTATGGAATAAGGCAGGAATAATAATCTGTTTACCTGTGTGATCTACATGAAGACAGGATGAGAAGTTGGCTGCGGTTACTACTGCGGCACTTTGTTGTAGTTGTCGCACATTAAAGGGTGAGTGGTCCTTTAAGGCCGTGCCCTCTTACCACCAAAGGCTTGGATGGAGAAGGCGTGACCCCTCGTGGTCTGGGGCTATTCTTCTGTAGTGCAGAGAGCTCTTTGCAGGTCATAACCAAGGGCGGCTGGGATGCCTTCAGTCAGAAACAGCGGCTTAGCAATCATGAGGACCCTTCAAAGGCGCAGGGTGCCCCCCATCTGTGCAGGTGCCCCCCGTCTGTGCAGGTGCCCCCCGTCTGTGCAGGTGCCCCCCGCCTGTGCAGGTGCCGCCCACCTGTGCAGGTGCCCCCCGCCTGTGCAGGTGCCCCCCGTCTGTGCAGGTGCCCCCCCATCTGTGCAGGTGCCCCCCGTCTGTGCAGGTGCCCCCCCCTCTGTGCAGGTGCCCCCCCGCCTGTGCAGGTGCCCCCCCATCTGTGCAGGTGCCCCCTATCTGTGCAGGTGCCCCCCGTCTGTGCAGGTGCCCCCCGTCTATGCAGGTGCTCCCAATCTGTGCAGGTGCCCCCCATCTGTGCAGGTGCCCCCTATCTGTGCAGGTGCCCCCCGTCTGTGCAGGTGCCCCCCGTCTATGCAGGTGCTCCCAATCTGTGCAGGTGCCCCCCATCTGTGCAGGTGCCCCCTGCCTGTGGAGGTGCCGCCCATCTGTGCAGGTGCCCCCCATCTGTGCAGGTGCCCCTCGTCTGTGCAGGTGCCCCCCATCTGTGCAGGTGCCCCCCCCCCCCCGTCTGTGCAGGTGCCTAGTGCATGTACATGTATTGGTGGGGAAATATACGGTACCTGCACTCAAAATGGTCCCTTACTGAAGTGGATACAGCTTGGAAGAGTCAAAGATATGAAAGTCATGTGACTGCCACCATCTTGTATATGCCGAGGAGTCTGCATTGTTCACACGTGGGCAGTTCTCGGCCTTCATCTGCTGAGCTGCTGTAGGGTATGGCTATGGCTAGGGTAACTATGGTTTAACATCATTCATTTTATAGAATTCCTATAAAGAGGCCAACTCCCGAAACAAAACACTTTAAGGTATTAAACACATAGCCAGGCTAAGGCAATAGGGTCCTCATGGGCAAGAGGGTGGTAAGCTGCTGACCTCCAACCCTCCCAGTTGGAGCTTTTGGACACTACCCTGGGAGGTCTGCCCCATATTCTGCTATGGGCCCAGGGAAGAGGGTGTGCTGTCCCTTTTTGGGCCCATTAGTTGCCCCTTTGAGGCCACTTTCAACTGGATCTACATCCTGAGGACATAGATTCAACTAAACACTGGCAGATCTGCGAGTCATCCACTCTCTGTCCCTCCACCTATTCATGTGCGTCAGGTCTATAACACACAGGAGGATATAACAACCATGAATGTAGGTCCCGCATCGCTTCACCTGCACCTGGACATCATAGAAGAGGACACAGCCAGGACTGGGAGGGAGCAGGGAGAGGTGAGTGTTGTTATATACAGAACAATGTATGGAGAGAAGAGAGAACACAGACCAATGTACTGGAGGAAGAGAGAACACAGACCAATGTATGGAGAGAAGAGAGAACACAGACCAATGTATGGGGGAAGAGAGAACACAGACCAATGTATGGGAGGAAGAGAGAACACAGAACAATGTATGGGAGGAAGAGAGGACACAGACCAATGTATGGAGAGAGGAGAGAACACAGACCAATGTACGGGAGGAAGAGAGAACACAGACCAATGTATGGAGAGAAAAAAGAACACAGACCAATGTACGGTAGGAAGAGAGAAAGCAGACCAATGTATGGAGAGAAGAGAGAACACAGACCAATGTATGGGGGAAGAGAGAACACAGACCAATGTATGGGAGGAAGAGAGAACACAGACCAATGTATGGAGAGAAGAGAGAACACAGACCAATGTATGGAGAGAGGAAAGAACACAGACCAATGTATGGGAGGAAGAAAAAACACAGACCAATATATGGGAGAAAGAGAGAACACAGACCAATGTATGGGAGGAAGAGAGAACACAGACCAATGTATGGGAGGAAGAGAGAACACAGACCAATGTATGGGAGGAAGAGAGAACACAGAACAATGTATGGGGGGAAGAAAGAACACAGAACAATGTATGGGATAAAGAGAGCATAGAACAATGTACAGGGAAAGAGAAGACACAGAACAATGTATGCGAGGAAGAGAGAACACAGACCAATTGATGGGAGGAGGAAAGAACACAAAACAATGTATGGGAGGAAGAGAGAACACAGAACAATGGATGGGAGGAAGAGAGAACACAGAACAATGGATGGGAGGAAGAGAGAACACAGAACAATGTATGGGAGGAAGAGAGAACACAGACCAATGTATGGGAGGAAGAGAGAACACAGAACAATGGATGGGAGGAAGAGAGAACACAGACCAATGTATGGGAGGAAGAGAGAACACAGAACAATGGATGGGAGGAAGAGAGAACACAGACCAATGTATGGGAGGAAGAGAGAACACAAACCAATGTAGGGGGAGGAAGAAAGAACACAGACCAATGGATGGGAGGAAGAGAGAACACAGACCAATGTATGGGAGGAAGAAAGAACACAGACCAATGGATGGGAGGAAGAGAGAACACAGAACAATGTATGGGAAGAAGAAAGAACACAGAACAATGTATGGGAGGAAGAGAGAACACAGACCAATGTATGGGGAGAAGAAAGAACACAGAGCAATGTATGGGAGGAAGAGAGAACACAGACCAATGTATGGGAGGAAGAGAGAACACAGAACAATGGATGGGAGGAAGAGAGAACACAGACCAATGTATGGGAGGAAGAGAGAACACAGAACAATGGATGGGAGGAAGAGAGAACACAGACCAATGTATGGGAAGAAGAGAGAACACAGACCAATGTATGGGAGGAAGAGAGAACACAGACCAATGTATTGGAGGAAGAGAGAACACAAACCAATGTATGGGAGGAAGAGAGAACACAGACCAATGTATGGGAAGAAGAGAGAACACAGACCAATGTATGGGAGGAAGAGAGAACATAGACCAATGTATGGGAGGAAGAGAGAACACAGAACAATGGATGGGAGGAAGAGAGAACACAGACCAATGTATGGGAGGAAGAGAGAACACAGACCAATGTATGGGAGGAAGAGAGAACACAGAGCAATGGATGGGAGGAAGAGAGAACACAGACCAATGTATGGGAGGAAGAAAGAACACAGACCAATGGATGGGAGGAAGAGAGAACACAGAACAATGTATGGGAAGAAGAAAGAACACAGAACAATGTATGGGAGGAAGAGAGAACACAGACCAATGTATGGGGAGAAGAAAGAACACAGAGCAATGTATGGGAGGAAGAGAGAACACAGAACAATGTATGGGAGGAAGAGAGAACACAGAACAATGGATGGGAGGAAGAGAGAACACAGACCAATGTATGGGAGGAAGAGAGAACACAGAACAATGGATGGGAGGAAGAGAGAACACAGACCAATGTATGGGAAGAAGAGAGAACACAGACCAATGTATGGGAGGAAGAGAGAACACAGACCAATGTATGGGAGGAAGAGAGAACACAAACCAATGTATGGGGAGAAGAAAGAACACAGAGGAATGTATGGGAGGAAGAGAGAACACAGACCAATGTATGGGGAGAAGAGAGGGCACAGAACAGTGTACAGGAGGAAGAATGAACACAGAACAATGTATGGGAGGAAGAGAGAACACAGAACAATGTATGGAAGGAAGAGAGAGCACAGACCAATGTATGGGGGAAGAGAGAACACAGACCAATGTATGGGAGGAAGAGAGAACACAGAACAATGTATGGAGAGAACAGAGAACACAAACCAATGTATGGGAGGAAGAGAGAACACAGACCAATGTATGGGAGGAAGAGAGAACACAGAACAATGGATGGGAGGAAGAGAGAACACAGACCAATGTATGGGAGGAAGAGAGAACACAGAACAATGTATGGAGAGAACAGAGAACACAAACCAATGTATGGGAGGAAGAGAGAACACAGACCAATGTATGGGAGGAAGAGAGAACACAGAACAATGGATGGGAGGAAGAGAGAACACAGACCAATGTATGGGAGGAAGAGAGAACACAGAACAATGGATGGGAGGAAGAGAGAACACAGACCAATGTATGGGAGGAAGAGAGAACACAGACCAATGTATTGGAGGAAGAGAGAACACAAACCAATGTATGGGAGGAAGAGAGAACACAGACCAATGTATGGGAAGAAGAGAGAACACAGACCAATGTATGGGAGGAAGAGAGAACATAGACCAATGTATGGGAGGAAGAGAGAACACAGAACAATGGATGGGAGGAAGAGAGAACACAGACCAATGTATGGGAGGAAGAGAGAACACAGACCAATGTATGGGAGGAAGAGAGAACACAGAGCAATGGATGGGAGGAAGAGAGAACACAGACCAATGTATGGGAGGAAGAAAGAACACAGACCAATGGATGGGAGGAAGAGAGAACACAGAACAATGTATGGGAAGAAGAAAGAACACAGAACAATGTATGGGAGGAAGAGAGAACACAGACCAATGTATGGGGAGAAGAAAGAACACAGAGCAATGTATGGGAGGAAGAGAGAACACAGAACAATGTATGGGAGGAAGAGAGAACACAGAACAATGGATGGGAGGAAGAGAGAACACAGACCAATGTATGGGAGGAAGAGAGAACACAGAACAATGGATGGGAGGAAGAGAGAACACAGACCAATGTATGGGAAGAAGAGAGAACACAGACCAATGTATGGGAGGAAGAGAGAACACAGACCAATGTATGGGAGGAAGAGAGAACACAAACCAATGTATGGGGAGAAGAAAGAACACAGAGGAATGTATGGGAGGAAGAGAGAACACAGACCAATGTATGGGAGGAAGAGAGAGCACAGACCAATGTATGGGGAGAAGAGAGGGCACAGAACAGTGTACAGGAGGAAGAATGAACACAGAACAATGTATGGGAGGAAGAGAGAACACAGAACAATGTATGGAAGGAAGAGAGAGCACAGACCAATGTATGGGGGAAGAGAGAACACAGACCAATGTATGGGGAGAAGAAAGAACACAGAGCAATGTATGGGAGGAAGAAAGGACACAGACCAATGTATGGAAGGAAGAGAAAATACAGAACAATGTATGGGAGAAAGAGAGAACACATGACAATGTATGGGGGGAAGAGGGGACACTGAACAATGTATGGTGGGAAGAGAGAACACAGCAATATATGGGGAGAAGAGAGAACACAGAACAATGTATGGGAGGAAGAGAGAACACAGCAATCTATTAGGGAAGGAACAGAGAACTCAGAGCAATGTGTAGGTGTGGTGTCCCACTAGGGGTGTTGCGTATATATACACCCTTCGCAAAAGTCTGTACTTGTGTTGTGTTATTATAGTGATGAAAGTAGTAATAAAGTTTGCCACTAGATGTCGCTATATTATGTATATGTATATGGAAGCTGCACAGCTGAAGGACTGCAAAGGGTTATTGTGTCTATGTGTCACCAGAATCTGTAGACCAGTAGGCGTTCTGTTTTTGTCTTTCCTATCATCTCCCTCCTTTCTTCTTCTATTGCACTCTTTCACCCACTCACAGCGCACCTTACACGCTAGAGAGAGAGTAGGTCACATGGGTGGAGAAGAAGCTAGGTCTTTTTCGTTCTGGACATTGTGGAGGAAGGACACGGGCTAGACAGCTCTCCACAGTGTTCCTATTTGTGCCCTTGCCCTCTGCCAGGTCCCCGTACCCCAAGTTCAGTCTTAGATTCCTGTGTAGAGAGGACACAAGACAGAACGCTCCCTGCTGTAGTCAGGCTGGGCCCGGCTCCTGACAGGGACAGCAGAACCAGTCTAGAGAGACTCTTGTAGCTAGACTCTGCAGACACAGGATGCAACCTGCAGCTTCTCTTCAACCTATCCTACACAACACTATGCAGTGTTAAAGCCTCTTAAGGGAGGACCTGCCAGAGATAACCTCAACCTACGCCGAAGACAAGGAGAAGTCACAGAGCAGGACAGTATCCACAAAAGAGCCAAAGAGCTAGGAACTGATCTGGACAGAGCAAAGTTGCAGTAGCCTATGAACTCTGTCTCGCAGCGCGGGTGTCAGCAGGGACCCTCAGCATTCCGTTCATCCCAAGTAACAAGGTCTGGGGCCTGTGTCACCCTCATAGGACGGGTCACCCGACACTGGTGGGCATATGGTGGTGTGAAGACTAAAGTCAAAGGTCAATACACTAAGTATTCTACCTCATCCTCCATCCCGGCAGAGCACATTACTATATGGGTTGAGACTCTCACGGCATCCTCCTCTCTGCTACTCTGCTTCTTGTATCACTCAGCACAACTCAACCAACACGACTATATCCTACACTGCACCTTTACTACAGATCTGGTCGTTCTATTGCTAAGTGTTGGGAACTTTGTCAAGTGTCTCAGAGACTTTACCTAAAGGAGCCTCATACTGTGGACCAGGGGTGTAGCTAATGTCCCTTGGGCCCTGGTGCAAGAGTTCAACTTGGGCCCCCCCCCTTCCTTGACCAAGCTATGCGATAGATAGATAGATAGATAGATAGATAGATAGATAGATAGATAGATAGATAGATAGATAAAGACTGATATTACCAATAATACCAGTATATAGGATGGAAATATAATCACCATACATATTACCGCCATGCTGTTACTGACCAAATCCTGTATACTGAGACCAATATTACCAAGGCGCAAATATTACCGCCACACCACAACCACTACCATCACCACCATATTGTTACTGACCAAATCCAGTATACTGAGACCAATACTGACTAATACCACCACATACTACCACCACTGCTGCTACTGACTAACACCACCACATACTGACTAATACCACCACTGCTACTGAATAACATCCACTGTACACAGATCACTATCACCTCATCCAGAAGAGGCAGACCCAGCTCTACACAGGTTCTGTACACCATATACATTACAGTGCACTTACATCAGGTGACTCACAGGAGACGTCTTCTTTGATCGGAGTTCTTCCCTTTTCATCATCTTCTCCATCTGGGCCATTATGAGAACTTCTTCGAGCCACGAATCCACAGAATCTGCCAGACAGAGATATTAGGCTCCTCACTCTGTCACCATCCTCATCTCTATACTAACTGCACATCTGTATTGGCCCCTTTACACCCTCAGTTAGTGGGTAGGCTGACTCTGTTACCCCCCCCCCCCCCTTATAGTATATGCCCCCCTCTGTGTAGAGATGGCCCCTTGTTCAGTCTTCCATATATATGGCCCCATGTGCATCTCCTTGACAGCCCCTCTCAGTGTAGTCCCCCCTTTTAGATGGTCCCCTCTGTGTTGTCCCCCTTATCTTTCCCCCCATATAGATGCCTTCCTTATGTTTCCCCCCCATGTATATGCCCCCACTGTGTTGTCTTCTTATACATTCCCCCCTATGTTATCCCCCATGCATATGCCCCCACTGTGTTGTCTTCGTATACATCCTCCCCATGTAGATGCTCTCACCATGTTGCCCCCATGTATATGCCCCCACTGTATATGCCCCCTTGTCAAGTAGATAAAAACAAAAGGGGGGGGGGAACAATAACAACAACTCACCTTTAACCTCGTTCCCCCGTTGCAGCTCCCTTCTCATCTGCGGTGTTGGACGGCCCCCGGCTGACGCTGGCTCCCTCCTTTCATCCCCTGTGCCCGCCGCTCCGCACTCCCGAACTCCCGGCCGATGCTCCACTACCTGGCGGTGTCCCCGGGATTCCCCTGCAGCACATGCACCAGGAAGGTCAGTGTGCGCGGGGGCTTTTACTTCCGGGTCAGGGAGCGCTCCCTGACCCGGAAGTAACAGCCCCGGCGTACACAGCTCCCTGATGCGTGTGCTGCAGGGGAATCCCGGGGACACCGCCAGGTAGTGGAGCATCGGCCGGGAGTTCGGGAGTGCGGAGCGGCGGGCACAGGGGATGAAAGGAGGGAGCCAGCGTTAGCCGGGGGCCGTCCTGGAGAGCGGAGCGGCGGGCGCAGAGGATACAGGGAGAGGGGCCGTGGGCCCCTCTCCGTGGCGGGCCGGGTCGCAGCAGCTACGCCACTGCTGTGGACCCTGTATTACCTGCTGCACATCTACAAGTAGTAAACTGACTGACCTATATCCATAAGACTAATTATTCGCCACCACCGACACAGCACACACCGCAACCTTGGGACGTTCTCCCCTTTCTGTGGGTGGCGGGTCCGATCATCCGCTCTGGCCATCCATGATACCACTAACCCAAGGGACCCCGTAGCATCCCGGCAGGACACTGACCACAGGGGAGAAGGGTACAGCCGACCTGATAAAATAAAAGAAGGTGTGCCATCACACCTGGTACTGGCATCACAGCCTTTAACTGAGAGGTCTGTGCTGTGTATGAATGCGGCCTTATACTGAGAGGTTGTGCTGTGTATGAACGCGGCCTTATACTGAGAGGTCTGTGTTGTGTATGAACGCGGCCTTATACTGAGAGGTCTGTGCTGTGTATGAACGCGGCCTTATACTGAGAGGTCTGTGTTGTGTATGAACGCAGCCTTATACTGAGAGGTCTGTGCTGTGTATGAACGCGGCCTTATACTGAGGTCTGTGTTGTGTATGAACGCAGCCTTATACTGAGGTCTGTGTTGTGTATGAACGCGGCCTTATACTGAGAGGTCTGTGTTGTGTATGAACGCAGCCTTATACTGAGAGGTCTGTGCTGTGTATGAACGCAGCCTTATACTGAGAGGTCTGTGCTGTGTATGAACGCGGCCTTATACTGAGAGGTCTGTGTTGTGTATGAACGCAGCCTTATACTGAGAGGTCTGTGCTGTGTATGAACGCTGCCTTATACTGAGAGGTCTGTGTATGAACGCTGCCTTATACTGAGAGGTCTGTGTATGAACGCAGCCTTATACTGAGAGGTCTGTGCTGTGTATGAACGCGGCCTTATACTGAGAGGTCTGTACTGTGTATGAACACGGCCTTATACTGAGAGGTCTGTGTATCAACGCAGCCTTATACTGAGAGGTCTGTGTTGTGTATGAACGCAGCCTTATACTGAGAGGTCTGTGCTGTGTATGAACGCGGCCTTATACTGAGAGGTCTGTGTATAAACGCTGCCTTATACTGAGAGGTCTGTGTATGAACGCAGCCTTATACTGAGAGGTCTGTGCTGTGTATGAACGCGGCCTTATACTGAGAGGTCTGTACTGTGTATGAACACGGCCTTATACTGAGAGGTCTGTGTATCAACGCAGCCTTATACTGAGAGGTCTGTGCTGTGTATGAATGCGGCCTTATACTGAGAGGTCTGTGCTGTGTATGAACGCGGCCTTATACTGAGAGGTCTGTGTATGAACGCTGCCTTATACTGAGAGGTCTGTGTATGAACGCGGCCTTATACTGAGAGGTCTATGTATGAACGCGGCCTTATACTGACAGGTCTGTGCTGTGTATGAACGCGGCCTTATACTGAGAGGTCTGTGTATGAACACTGCCTTATAATGAGAGGTCTGTGTATGAACGTGGCCTTATACTGAGAGGTCTGTGTATGAACGCGGCCTTATACTGAGAGGTCTGTGCTGTGTATGAATGCGGCCTTACACTGAGAGGTCTGTGCTGTGTATGAACGCGGCCTTATACTGAGAGGTCTGTGCTGTGTATGAACGCAGCCTTATACTGAGAGGTCTGTGCTGTGTATGAACGCAGCCTTATACTGAGATGTCTGTGCTGTGTATGAACGCGGCCTTATACTGAGAGGTCTGTGTTGTGTATGAACGCAGCCTTATACTGAGAGGTCTGTGCTGTGTATGAACGCTGCCTTATACTGAGAGGTCTGTGTATGAACGCAGCCTTATACTGAGAGGTCTGTGTATGAACGCGGCCTTATACTGAGAGGTCTGTGTATGAACGCGGCCTTATACTGAGAGGTCTGTGCTGTGTATGAACGCGGCCTTATACTGAGAGGTCTGTGTATGAACGCAGCCTTATACTGAGGTCTGTGCTGTGTATGAACGTGGCCTTATACTGAGAGGTCTGTGCTGTGTATGAACGCAGCCTTATACTGAGAGGTCTGTGCTGTGTATGAACGCGGCCTTATACTGACAGGTCTGTGTATGAACGCTGCCTTATACTGAGAGGTCTGTGTATGAACGCGGCCTTATACTGAGAGGTCTGTGTATGAACGCTGCCTTATACTGAGAGGTCTGTGTATGAACGCGGCCTTATACTGAGAGGTCTGTGTATGAACGCGGCCTTATACTGAGAGGTCTGTGTATGAACGCTGCCTTATACTGAGAGGTCTGTGTATGAATGCGGCCTTATACTGAGAGGTCTATGTATGAACGCGGCCTTATACTGAGAGGTCTGTCCTGTGTATGAAAGCGGCCTTATACTGAGAGGTCTGTGTATGAACACTGCCTTATACTGAGAGGTCTGTGTATGAACGCGGCCTTATACTGAGAGGTCTGTGCTGTGTATGAACGCTGCCTTATACCGAGAGGTCTGTGCTGTGTATGAACGCGGCCTTATACTGAGAGGTCTGTGTATGAACGCGGCCTTATACTAAGAGGTCTGTGCTGTGTATGAACGTGGCCTTATACTGAGAGGTCTGTGCTGTGTATGAACGCAGCCTTATACTCAAAGGTTTGTGCTGTGTATGAACGCGGCCTTATACTGAGAGTTCTGTGTATGAACGCGGCCTTATACTGAGAGGTCTGTGTATGAACGCTGCCTTATACTGAGAGGTCTGTGCTGTGTATGAACGCGGCCTTATACTGAGAGGTCTGTGTATGAACGCAGCCTTATACTCAAAGGTTTGTGCTGTGTATGAACGCAGCCTTATACTGAGAGGTCCGTGCTGTGTATGAACGCGGCCTTATACTGAGAGGTCTGTGTATGAACGCGGCCTTAGGCTGCGTTCACACTACGTATATTTCAGTCAGTATATTTCAGTCAGTATTGCAACCAAAACCAGGAGTGGATTAAAAACACAGAAAGGATCTGTTCACACAATGTTGTAATTGAGTGGATGGCCGCCATATAATGGCAAATATTTGCTGTTATTTTAGAACAACGGCTGTTATATTGAAATAATGGCCGTTATTTACTGTTATATGGCGGCCAGCCACTCAATTTCAACATTGTGTGAACAGATCCTTTCTGTGTTTTTAATCCACTCCTTGTTTTGGTTGCAATACTGACTGAAATATACTGACTGAAATATACGTAGTGTGAAGGCAGCCTTATACTGAGAGGTCTGTGCTGTGTATGAATGCGGCCTTAGGCTGGGTTCACACTATGTATATTTCAGGCAGTATTTGGTCCTCATGTCAGGTCCTCATAGCAACCAAAACCAGGAGTGGATTGAAAACACAGAAAGGATCTGTTCACACAATGTTGAAATTGAGTGGATGGCCGCCATATAACAGTAAATAACGGCCATTATTTCAATACCACAGCCGTTGTTTTAAAATAACAGCAAATATTTGCCATTAAATGACGGCCATCCACTCAATTACAACATTATGTGAACAGAGCCTTTCTGTGTTTTCAATCCACTCCTGGTTTTGGTTGCTATACAGCCTCACAAATACAGCCTCAAATATACATAGTGTGAACCCAGCTTTATACTGAGAGGTCTGTGCTGTGTATGAATGCGGCCTTATACTGAGAGGTCTGTGCTGTGTATGAATGCGGCCTTATACTGAGAGGTCTGTGCTGTGTATGATATATGGCGGTATGATGTATTGCGGTATGATGTATGGCGGTATGATATATGGCGGTATGATGTATAGCAGTATGATGTATGGCGGTTTGATGCATGGCGGTATGATATATGGCAGTATGATGTATAGCGGTATGATGTATGGCGGTATGATGTATGGCGGTATGATGTATAGCGGTATGATGTATGGCGGTATGATGTATGGCGGTATGATGTATGGTGGTATGATATATGTCGGTATGATGCATGGCGGTATGATATATGGCGGTATGTATAGCGGTATGATGTATGGCGGTATGATGTATAGCAGTATGATGTATGGCGGTATGATGCATGGCGGTATGATATATGGCGGTATGATGTATAGCGGTATGATGTATGGCGGTATGATGTATAGCAGTATGATGCATGGCGGTATGATATATGGCGGTATGATGTATAGCGGTATGATGTATGGCGGTATGATGTATGGCGGTATGATGTATAGCGGTATGATGTATGGCGGTATGATATATGGCGGTATGATGTATGGCGGTATGATGTATAGCGGTATGATGTATGGCGGTATGATGTATGGCGGTATGATGTATGGTGGTATGATATATGTCGGTATGATGTATGGCGGTATGATGCATGGCGGTATGATATATGGCGGTATGATGTATAGCGGTATGATGTATGGCGGTATGATGTATAGCGGTATGATGTATGGCGGTATGATATATGGCGGTATGATGTATAGCGGTATGATGTATGGCGGTATGATGTATGGCGGTATGATGTATGGTGGTATGATATATGTCGGTATGATGTATGGCGGTATGATGCATGGCGGTATGATATATGGCGGTATGATGTATAGAGGTATGATGTATGGCGGTATGATGTATGGCGGTATGATGTATGGTGGTATGATATATGTCGGTATGATGTATGGCGGTATGATGCATGGCGGTATGATATATGGCGGTATGATGTATAGCGGTATGATGTATGGTGGTATGATGTATGGCGGAATGATGTATGGTGGTATGATATATGGCGGTATGATGTATGGCGGTATGATGCATGGCGGTATGATGCATGGCGGTATGTATAGCGGTATGATGTATAGCGGTATGATGTATGGCGGTATGATGTATGGCGGTATGATGTATAGCGGTATGATGTATGGCGGTATGATGTATGGCGGAATGATGTATGGCGGTATGATATATGGCGGTATGATGTATGGCGGTATGATGCATGGCGGTATGATGCATGGCGGTATGTATAGCGGTATGATGTATAGCGGTATGATGTATGGCGGTATGATATATGGCGGTATGATGTATGGGGGTATGATGTATAGCGGTATGATGTATGGCGGTATGATGTATGGCGGTATGATGTATGGCGGTATGATGTATGGCGGTATGATGTAGGGCGGTATGATATATGGCGGTATGATGTATGGCGGTATGATGTATGGCGGTATGATATATGGCGGTATGATGTATGCTTTCCTTGTCCCTCGTATGTTTGTCATGTAAAGTGCGTGTGCGGTGACAGGACGCGGGCTTGGTGTGTCGGTATGGCTCCCGCTCGTGTTCACAAGTGTACAGAAACTTCGGCCATATGGAAATGGTCCCGGACAGATGGCGGCCGTGGGACAGATGAAGCCAGTTATCTGCAGGGGATAGCCGGAACGTCAGATCAGCTGTCCACATGTGCATGCCAGACCTCCCCCTACGGCTCACTGTCACACACCTGATTCCACTTTAAATAATTCCCCGGTCAGGAGGGAGGTGGAGGGGTGAGCGGCTACCAGGGGGCTCCCTCCCCCTCCTGCCAGCAGGGGGTACTACTTGGAAGTAGTATTTACTCTAACAAGTCGTATCCCACTAAGCATCACTCACTGTCTGCAGTATAAGCCGCCTGTCCCTGACCCTGTTACTGGGGGGGAGGGGGGGGGGCAGAGGGAGGCGGCCCCCTCACCCTGAGCCGGGGCTTATACACAGACTGCAGAATCGGTGGGGGGGGGGCGGCTGCTGGGAGTTCTTACCCAAAAACCATAGAGTCCCAGATCACATATCCCAGCCGCCTCCATGGCTACAGCGCGTCTATCTATCTATCTCCTATCTATCTCCTATCTATCTCCTATCTATCTATCTCCTATCTATCTATCTATCTATCTATCTATCTATCTATCTATCTATCTATCTCCTATCTATCTATCTATCTATCTCCTATCTATCTATCTATCTATCTATCTATCTATCTATCTATCTCCTATCTATCTATCTTCTATCTCCTATCTATCTATCTATCTCCTATCTATCTATCTATCTATCTCCTATCTATCTCCTATCTATCTCCTATCTATCTATCTATCTATCTATCTATCTATCTATCTATCTCCTATCTATCTATCTATCTATCTCCTATCTATCTATCTATCTATCTATCTATCTATCTATCTATCTATCTCCTATCTATCTATCTCCTATCTATCTATCTATCTATCTATCTATCTATCTATCTATCTATCTATCTCCTATCTATCTATCTATCTATCTCCTATCTATCTATCTATCTATCTATCTATCTATCTATCTCCTATCTATCTATCTATCTTCTATCTCCTATCTATCTATCTATCTCCTATCTATCTTCTATCTATCTATCTCCTATCTATCTATCTATCTATCTATCTATCTATCTCCTATCTATCTATCTATCTATCTATCTATCTATCTATCTATCTATCTATCTCCTATCTATCTATCTATCTATCTATCTATCTATCTATCTATCTCCTATCTATCTCCTATCTATCTATCTATCTATCTATCTCCTATCTATCTATCTATCTATCTATCTATCTATCTATCTATCTATCTCCTATCTATCTATCTATCTATCTATCTATCTCCTATCTATCTCCTATCTATCTATCTATCTATCTATCTCCTATCTATCTCCTATCTATCTCCTATCTATCTATCTATCTATCTATCTCCTATCTATCATCTATCTCCTATCTATCTATCTATCTATCTATCTATCTATCTATCTATCTATCTCCTATCTATCTATCTATCTATCTATCTATCTCCTATCTATCTATCTATCTATCTATCTATCTCCTATCTATCTATCTATCTATCTATCTATCTATCTATCTATCTATCTATCTCCTATCTATCTATCTATCTATCTATCTATCTCCTATCTATCTATCTATCTATCTCCTATCTATCTATCTATCTATCTATCTATCTATCTCCTATCTATCTATCTATCTATCTATCTATCTATCTCCTATCTATCTATCTATCTATCTATCTATCTCCTATCTATCTCCTATCTATCTATCTCCTATCTATCTATCTCCTATCTATCTATCTCCTATCTATCTATCTATCTATCTATCTATCTATCTATCTCCTATCTATCTATCTATCTATCTATCTATCTATCTATCTATCTATCTCCTATCTATCTATCTATCTATCTCCTATCTATCTCCTATCTATCTATCTCCTATCTATCTATCTATCTATCTATCTATCTATCTATCTATCTATCTCCTATCTATCTATCTATCTATCTATCTATCTATCTATCTATCTCCTATCTATCTATCTATCTATCTCCTATCTATCTATCTATCTATCTCCTATCTATCTATCTATCTATCTCCTATCTATCTATCTATCTATCTATCTATCTATCTATCTCCTATCTATCTATCTATCTATCTATCTATCTATCTATCTATCTCCTATCTATCTCCTATCTATCTATCTCCTATCTATCTATCTCCTATCTATCTATCTCCTATCTATCTATCTATCTATCTATCTATCTATCTATCTATCTCCTATCTATCTATCTATCTATCTCCTATCTATCTCCTATCTATCTATCTCCTATCTATCTATCTATCTATCTATCTATCTATCTATCTATCTCCTATCTATCTCCTATCTATCTATCTATCTCCTATCTATCTCCTATCTATCTATCTATCTCCTATCTATCTATCTATCTATCTATCTATCTATCTATCTCCTATCTATCTATCTATCTATCTATCTATCTATCTATCTATCTCCTATCTATCTATCTCCTATCTATCTATCTATCTATCTATCTCCTATCTATCTATCTATCTATCTATCTATCTATCTATCTATCTCCTATCTATCTATCTCCTATCTATCTATCTATCTATCTATCTCCTATCTATCTATCTCCTATCTATCTCCTATCTATCTATCTATCTATCTATCTATCTATCTATCTATCTATCTATCTCCTATCTATCTATCTCCTATCTATCTATCTATCTATCTATCTATCTATCTATCTATCTATCTATCTATCTATCTATCTATCTCCTATCTATCTCCTATCTATCATCTATCTATCTATCTATCTATCTATCTATCTATCTCCTATCTATCTATCTATCTCCTGTCTATCTATCTCCTATCTATCTATCTATCTATCTATCTATCTATCTATCTATCTATCTATCTATCTCCTATCTATCTATCTCCTATCTATCTATCTATCTATCTATCTCCTATCTATCATCTATCTATCTATCTATCTATCTATCTATCTATCTATCTATCTATCTATCTATCTCCTGTCTATCTATCTCCTATCTATCTATCTATCTATCTATCTATCTATCTATCTCCTATCTATCTATCTATCTATCTCCTATCTATCTATCTATCTATCTATCTATCTATCTATCTATCTATCTCCTATCTATCTATCTATCTTCTATCTATCTATCTCCTATCTATCTATCTATCTATCTATCTATCTATCTATCTATCTCCTATCTATCTATCTATCTATCTATCTATCTATCTATCTATCTATCTATCTCCTATCTATCTCCTATCTATCTATCTCCTATCTATCTCCTATCTATCTATCTATCTCCTATCTATCTATCTATCTATCTATCTCCTATCTATCTCCTATCTATCTATCTATCTATCTATCTATCTCCTATCTATCTATCTATCTATCTATCTATCTATCTATCTCCTATCTATCTCCTATCTATCTCCTATCTATCTATCTATCTATCTATCTATCTATCTTTTTTGAATCTTTATCAGGCTGGGTTCACACTACATTTTTTTTCATCCATTTTGTTAAAAAAAAACAAAAAAAAAACCCACAGATGGAAGAACGGCAGTAATTGTGTGCAGCCAGTCTGATCCATTTTTCCATTATAAAAAGAACGGACACGTGATGATGGTGATGATGTTGCGGTGTATCCAGCGTCCCGTCTGTATCAGCTCATGGCTACAACGCCCGAGAACCCTACACTGGCAATTGGATGGGTGATGGATTTCTGGGCTCTTACCCTTCCTCCTCCTCACTGGTGACCAGATGGGTGATGAATTTCTGGGCTCTTACCCTTCCTCCTCCTCATTGGTGACCAGATGGGTGATGAATTTCTGGGCTCTTACCCTTCCTCCTCCTCACTGGTGACCAGATGGGTAATGGATTTCTGGGCTCTTACCCTTCCTCCCCTATCCCTGGTGATCAGATGGGTGATGGATTTCTGGGCTCTTACCCTTCCTCCTCCTCATTGGTGACCAGATGGGTGATGGATTTCTGGGCTCTTACCCTTCCTCCCCTATCCCTGGTGATCAGATGGTTGAAGGGTTCTGGGGTTGTACCCTCCCTTCTTTCACCTTATCCTTCCTGCTCCATTGCTGGTGATCAGATGAGTGATGGGTTCCTGGGGTCTTACCCTTCCTCCCCTATCCCTGGTGATCAGATGAGTGATGGGTTCCTAGGGTCTTACCCTTCCTCCTCCTCCACTGGTGATCAGATGGGTAATGGATTTCTGGGGTTTTACCCTTCCTCCTCCTCCCCTGGTAATAAGATGGTTGATGGGCTCCTGGTATCTTACCCTTCCTCCTCCTCCTCACCAGGTAATAAGATGGTTGATGGGTTCCTGGGGGTCTTACCCTTCCTCCTCCTCCCCAGGTAATAGGATGGTTGATGGGTTCCTGATATCTTACCCTTCCTCCTCCTCCTCCTCCACTGGGTGATGGGTTTCTTGGGTCTTGCCCGTCCTCCTCCACCTAGGTAATCAGATATAGGATGGGTTCCTGGGGGTCTTACCCTTGCTCCTCCTCCCCTGGTGTTCAGATGGATGGTGGGTTCCTGGGGGTCTTACCCTTCCTCCTCCTCCCCTGGTGTTCAGATGGATGGTGGGTTCCTGGGGGTCTTACCCTTCCTCCTCCTCCCCTGGTAATAAGATATTAGATGGGTTCCTGGGGGTCTTACCCTTCCTCCTCCTCCTCCTCCCCAGGTAATAATATATGAGATGGGTTCCTGGGGGGTCTTACCCTTCCTCCTCCTCCCCAGGTAATAAGATGGTTGATGGTCTCCTGGTATCTTACCCTTCCTCCTCCCCTGGGGGGTGGGTTTCTCGGGTCTTGCCCTTCCTCCTCCTCCCCTGGTAATAAGATGGTTGATGGTCTCCTGGTTTGTTACCCTTCCTCCTCCTCCCCTGGTAATAAGATGGTTGATGGTCTCCTGGTTTGTTACCCTTCCTCCTCCTCCCCTGGGTGGTGGGTTTCCCGGGTCCTCCTCCTCCTCCTCTCTCCCTCCCCTGACCCCTGTCTTCTTCTCCCCCCGGCTGTCCCTCCTGTGCCCCCTCCCCCTGTGATTACTTGGCCATGCGGGGCGGGAGCGGGCGGCCGGTACCGAGGCTTCTCCAGAGCAGGGATGTGTCCGCCGCTCCGCCGCCCCCCCGGGCAACTGCTACTACTACTCCTGCTGCTGAGCCCGGGACCCGGAGAGACTGCCCCTAAGGTAACCGGCACCGGAGACACCTGTGTGTGTATATAGGGGGGCTGTATACTGTATATAGGGGGAGCTGTATACTGTATATAGGGGGGCTGTATACTGTATATAGGGGAGCTGTATACTGTATATAGGGGAGCTGTATACTGTATATAGGGGAGCTGTATATATATTGTATATAGGGGGGGCTGTATATATACTGTATATAGGGGGGGCTGTATATATATACTGTATATAGGGGAGGCTGTATATATATACTGTATATAGGGGAGCTGTATATATACTGTATATAGGAGGGAGCTGTATATATGTACTGTATATAGGGGGAGCTGTATATATACTGTATATAGGGGGAGCTGTATATATACTGTATATAGGGGGGCTGTATACTCTATATAGGGGGGCTGTATACTGTATATAGGGGGAGATGTATACTCTATATAGGGGGAGCTGTATACTGTATATAGGGGAGCTGTATACTGTATATAGGGGGGCTGTATACTGTATATAGGGGGGCTGTATATATACTGTATATAGGGGAGCTGTATACTGTATATAGGGGAGCTGTATACTGTATATAGGGGGGCTGTATATATACTGTATATAGGGGGGCTGTATATATACTGTATGTAGGGGAGCTGTATATATACTGTATATAGGGGGGCTGTATATATACTGTATATAGGGGGAGCTGTATACTGTATATAGGGGAGCTGTATACTGTATATAGGGGAGCTGTATACTGTATATAGGGGGGCTGTATACTGTATATAGGGGGAGCTGTATACTCTATATAGGGGGAGCTGTATACTGTATATAGGGGGAGCTGTATACTGTATATAGGGGGAGCTGTATACTCTATATAGGGGGAGCTGTATACTGTATATAGGGGGGGCTGTGTATATACTGTATATAGGGGGGAGCTGTATACTGTATATAGGGGAGCTGTATATATATACTGTATATAGGGGGGCTGTATATATACTGTATATAGGGGGGCTGTATACTCTATATAGGGGGGAGCTGTATATATACTGTATATAGGGGGGCTGTATACTGTATATAGGGGGGCTGTATACTGTATATAGGGGGGGCTGTATACTGTATATAGGGGAGCTGTATATATATACTGTATATAGGGGGGAGCTGTATACTGTATATAGGGGAGCTGTATACTCTATATAGGGGGGAGCTGTATATATACTGTATATAGGGGGGCTGTATACTGTATATAGGGGGGCTGTATACTGTATATAGGGGAGGCTGTATACTGTATATAGGGGAGCTGTATACTGTATATAGAGGAGCTGTATACTGTATATAGGGGAGCTGTATACTGTATATAGGGGAAGCTGTATACTGTATATAGGGGGGCTGTATACTGTATATAGGGGGAGCTGTATACTCTATATAGGGGGAGCTGTATACTCTATATAGGGGGAGCTGTATACTGTATATAGGGGGGCTGTATACTCTATATAGGGGAGCTGTATACTGTATATAGGGGGAGCTGTATACTGTATATAGGGGGAGATGTATACTGTATATAGGGGGAGATGTATACTGTATATAGGGGGAGCTGTATATATATACTGTATATAGGGGGAGCTGTATATATACTGTATATAGGGGAGCTGTATATATACTGTATATAGGGGAGCTGTATATATACTGTATATAGGGGCGCTGTATATATATACTGTATATAGGGGGGGCTGTATATATACTGTATATAGGGGAGCTGTATATATACTGTATATAGGGGAGCTGTATATATACTGTATATAGGGGCGCTGTATATATATACTGTATATAGGGGGGCTGTATATATACTGTATATAGGGGGGAGCTGTATATATGTACTGTATATAGGGGGAGCTGTATATATACTGTATATAGGGGGGCTGTATATATACTGTATATAGGGGGGCTGTATATATACTGTATATAGGGAGGGATGTATATATACTGTATATAGGGGGGCTGTATACTGTATATAGGGGGGCTGTATACTGTATATAGGGGGGCTGTATACTGTATATAGGGGAGCTGTATACTGTATATAGGGGGGCTGTATACTGTATATAGGGGGAGCTGTATACTCTATATAGGGGGAGCTGTATACTCTATATAGGGGGAGCTGTATATATACTGTATATAGGGGGATCTGTATATATACTGTATATAGGGGGGCTGTATACTCTATATAGGGGAGCTGTATACTGTATATAGGGGGAGATGTATACTGTATATAGGGGGAGCTGTATACTGTATATAGGGGGAGCTGTATACTGTATATAGGGGGGAGCTGTATACTGTATATAGGGGGGAGCTGTATACTCTATATAGGGGGAGCTGTATACTGTATATAGGGGGAGCTGTATATATACTGTATATAGGGGGGCTGTATACTCTATATAGGGGAGCTGTATACTGTATATAGGGGGAGCTGTATACTGTATATAGGGGGAGCTGTATACTGTATATAGGGGGAGCTGTATACTGTATATAGGGGGGAGCTGTATACTGTATATAGGGGGGAGCTGTATACTGTATATAGGGGGGAGCTGTATACTGTATATAGGGGGAGATGTATACTGTATATAGGGGAGCTGTATACTGTATATAGGGGAGCTGTATACTGTATATAGGGGGGCTGTATACTGTATATAGGGGGAGCTGTATACTCTATATAGGGGGAGCTGTATACTCTATATAGGGGGAGCTGTATACTGTATATAGGGGGAGCTGTATATATACTGTATATAGGGGGGCTGTATACTCTATATAGGGGAGCTGTATACTGTATATAGGGGGAGATGTATACTGTATATAGGGGGAGCTGTATACTGTATATAGGGGGAGCTGTATACTGTATATAGGGGGAGCTGTATACTGTATATAGGGGGGAGCTGTATACTGTATATAGGGGGGAGCTGTATACTGTATATAGGGGGGAGCTGTATACTGTATATAGGGGGAGCTGTATACTGTATATAGGGGGAGCTGTATACTGTATATAGGGGGGGCTGTATACTGTATATAGGGGAGCTGTATATATATACTGTATATAGGGGGGAGCTGTATACTGTATATAGGGGAGCTGTATACTGTATATAGGGGAGCTGTATACTCTATATAGGGGGGAGCTGTATATATACTGTATATAGGGGGGCTGTATACTGTATATAGGGGGGCTGTATACTGTATATAGGGGGAGCTGTATACTGTATATAGGGGAGCTGTATACTGTATATAGGGGGAGCTGTATACTGTATATAGGGGGGGCTGTATACTGTATATAGGGGAGCTGTATACTGTATATAGGGGGAGCTGTATATATGTACTGTATATAGGGGAGCTGTATATGTATACTGTATATAGGGGAGCTGTATACTGTATATAGGGGGAGCTGTATACTGTATATAGGGGAGCTGTATACTGTATATAGGGGGAGCTGTATACTGTATATAGGGGGAGCTGTATACTGTATATAGGGGGGGCTGTATACTGTATATAGGGGAGCTGTATATATATACTGTATATAGGGGGAGCTGTATACTGTATATAGGGGGAGCTGTATACTGTATATAGGGGAGCTGTATATATATACTGTATATAGGGGGAGCTGTATATATATACTGTATATAGGGGGAGCTGTATACTGTATATAGAGGGAGCTGTATACTGTATATAGGGGAGCTGTATATATATACTGTATATAGGGGGGAGCTGTATACTGTATATAGGGGGGCTGTATATATATACTGTATATAGGGGGGAGCTGTATACTGTATATAGGGGAGCTGTATACTCTATATAGGGGAGCTGTATACTCTATATAGGGGGGAGCTGTATATATACTGTATATAGGGGGGCTGTATACTCTATATAGGGGGAGATGTATACTGTATATAGGGGGGAGCTGTATATATACTCTATATAGGGGGAGATGTATACTGTATATAGGGGGAGCTGTATACTGTATATAGGGGGAGCTGTATACTGTATATAGGGGAGATGTATATGTATACTGTATATAGGGGGAGCTGTATACTGTATATAGGGGAGCTGTATACTGTATATAGGGGAGCTGTATACTGTATATAGGGGGAGCTGTATACTGTATATAGGGGAGCTGTATACTGTATATAGGGGAGCTGTATACTGTATATAGGGGAGCTGTATATATACTGTATATAGGGGGGCTGTATACTGTATATAGGGGGAGCTGTATACTGTATATAGGGGAGCTGTATACTGTATATAGGGGGAGCTGTATACTGTATATAGGGGGGCTGTATACTCTATATAGGGGAGCTGTATACTCTATATAGGGGGGGGGGCTGTATATATACTGTATATAGGGGAAGCTGTATACTGTATATAGGGGGAGCTGTATACTGTATATAGGGGGAGCTGTATATATACTGTATATAGGGGAGCTGTATATATACTGTATATAGGAGGGAGCTGTATATACAGTATACTGTATATAGGGGAGCTGTATATATATATACTGTATATAGGGGAGCTGTATATATACTGTATATAGGGGGGGCTGTATATATACTGTATATAGGGGGGCTGTATATATACTGTATATAGGGTGGCTGTATATATACTGTATATAGGGGGGCTGTATACTGTATATAGGGGGGAGCTGTATATATACTGTATATAGGGGGAGCTGTATATATACCGTATATAGGAGGGAGCTGTATATATATATATATACATACTGTATATAGGGGGGGCTGTATATATATACTGTATATAGGGGGGCTGTATATATATACTGTATATAGGGGGAGCTGTATATATATATACTGTATATAGGAGAGAGCTGTATATATATACTGTATATAGGGGGGCTGTATATATACTCTATATAGGAGGGAGCTGTATATATACTGTATATAGGGGAGCTGTATATACTGTATATAGGGAGGGATGTATATATACTGTATATAGGAGGGAGCTGTATATATATATATATATATATATATATACTGTATATAGGGGAGCTGTATATATATACTGTATATAGGAGGGAGCAGTATATATATATATATATATATATATATATATATACTGTATATAGGAGGGAGCAGTATATATATACTGTATATAGGGGAGCTGTATATATATACTGTATATAGGGGAGCTGTATACTGTATATAGGAGAAGCTGTATATATACTGTATATAGGGGTAGCTGTATATATACTGTATATAGGGGGAGCTGTATATATATACTGTATATAGGAGGAGCTGTATATATATACTGTATATAGGGGGGGCTGTATATATACTGTATATAGGGGGAGCTGTATATATACTGTATATAGGGGAGCTGTATATATACTGTATATAGGGGGAGCTGTATGTATACAGTATATAGGGGGAGATGTATATATACTGTATATAGGAGGGAGCTGTATATATACTGTATATAGGGGGAGATGTATATATACTGTATATAGGGGAGCTGTATATATACTGTATATAGGGGCGCTGTATATAAATACTGTATATAGGGGGGGCTGTATATATACTGTATATAGGGGAGCTGTATATATATACTGTATATAGGGGAGCTGTATATATATACTGTATATAGGGGGAGATGTATATATACTGTATATAGGGGAGCTGTATATATACTGTATATAGGGGCGCTGTATATAAAAACTGTATATAGGGGGGGCTGTATATATACTGTATATAGGGGAGCTGTATATATACTGTATATAGGGGAGCTGTATATATACTGTATATAGGGGCGCTGTATATATATACTGTATATAGGGGGAGCTGTATATATACTGTATATAGGGGGGCTGTATATATACTGTATATAGGGGAGCTGTATATATACTGTATATAGGGGCGCTGTATATATATACTGTATATAGGGGGGGCTGTATATATACTGTATATAGGGGAGGCTGTATACTGTATATAGGGGGAGCTGTTTACTGTATATAGGAGGGAGCTGTATATATATACTGTATATAGGGGGAGCTGTATATATATTGTATATAGGGGAGCTGTATATATACTGTATATAGGGGAGCTGTATATATACTGTATATAGGGGCGCTGTATATATATACTGTATATAGGGGGGGCTGTATATATACTGTATATAGGGGAGGCTGTATACTGTATATAGGGGGAGCTGTATACTGTATATAGGAGGGAGCTGTATACTGTATATAGGGGGAGCTGTATATATATACTGTATATAGGGGGATCTGTATATATATATACTGTATATAGGGGAGCTGAATATATACTGTATATAGGGGGAGCTGTATATATATACTGTATATAGGGGGAGCTGTGTATATATACTGTATATAGGGGGAGCTGTATATATACTGTATATAGGGGAGCTGAATATATACTGTATATAGGGGGAGCTGTATATATATACTGTATATAGGGGGAGCTGTATATATACTGTATATAGGGGGAGCTTTATATATACTGTATATAGGAGGGAGCTGTATATATACTGTATATAGGAGGGAGCTGTATATATATACTGTATATAGGAGAGAGCTGTATATATATATATATACTGTATATAGGGGGAGCTGTATATATATAATGTATATAGGAGGAGCTGTATATATACTGTATATAGGGGGAGCTGTATATATACTGTATATAGGGGGAGATGTATATATACTGTAGGGGGGAGCTGTATATATATATATATATATATATATATATACATACTGTATATAGGAGGAGCTATATATATTGTATATAGGGGGAGCTGTATATATACTGTATATAGGGGGGAGCTGTATATATATACTGTATATAGGGGGGCTGTATACTGTATATAGGGGGAGCTGTATACTGTATATAGGGGGAGCTGTATATATATACTGTATATAGGGGGGAGCTGTATATATATATATATATATATACTGTATATAGGGGGAGCTGTATATATACTGTATATAGGGGGGAGCTGTATATATATATATATATATATATATATATATATATACTGTAAATAGGGGGAGCTGTATATATACTGTATATAGGGGGGCTGTATACTGTATATAGGGGGAGCTGTATACTGTATATAGGGGGAGCTGTATATATATACTGTTTATAGGGGAGCTGTATATATAATGTATATAGGGGGAGCTGTATATATATACTGTATATAGGGGGGGCTGTATATATATACTGTATATAGGGGGGAGCTGTATATATACTGTATATAGGGGGAGCTGTATATATACTGTATATAGGGGGAGCTGTATATATACTGTATATAGGGGGGCTGTATACTGTATATAGGGGGAGCTGTATACTGTATATAGGGGGAGCTGTATATATATACTGTTTATAGGGGAGCTGTATATATAATGTATATAGGAGAGAGCTGTATATATATACTGTATATAGGGGGGGCTGTATATATATACTGTATATAGGGGGAGCTGTATATATATACTGTTTATAGGGGAGCTGTATATATAATGTATATAGGGGGAGCTGTATATATATACTGTATATAGGGGGGGCTGTATATATATACTGTATATAGGGGGGAGCTGTATATATACTGTATATAGGGGGGAGCTGTATATATACTGTATATAGGGGGAGCTGTATATATACTGTATATAGGGGGGCTGTATACTGTATATAGGGGGAGCTGTATACTGTATATAGGGGGAGAATTATATATATACTGTTTATAGGGGAGCTGTATATATAATGTATATAGGAGAGAGCTGTATATATATACTGTATATAGGGGGGGCTGTATATATATACTGTATATAGGGGGGAGCTGTATTTATACTGTATATAGGGGGGAGCTGTATATATACTGTATATAGGGGGGGCTGTATATATATACTGTATATAGGGGGGAGCTGTATATATACTGTATATAGGGGGGAGCTGTATATATACTGTATATAGGGGGAGCTGTATATATATACTGTATATAGGAGGGAGCTGTATATATATACTGTATACAGGAGGTAGCTGTATATATACTGTATATAGGGGAATCTGTATATATACTGTATAAAGGGGGAGCTGTATATATACTGTATATAGGGGGGGCTGTATATATACTGTATATAGGGGGGCTGTATACTGTATATAGGGGGGAGCTGTATATATACTGTATATAGGGGGGGCTGTATATATACTGTATATGGGGGAGCTGTATGTATACTGTGCATAGTGGGAGCTGTATATATACTGTATATAGGAGGGAGCTGTATATATACTGTATATAGGGGGAGCTATATATATATATACTCTATATAGGAGGGAGCTGTATATATATACTGTATATAGGAGGGAGCTGTATATATACAGTATATAGGGAGGGATGTATATATACTGTATATAGGGGGGAGCTGTATATATACTGTATATAGGAGGGAGCTGTATATACTGTATATAGGGAGGGATGTATATATACTGTATATAGGAGGGAGCTGTATATATATACTGTATATAGGAGGAGCTGTATATATACTGTATATAGGAGGAGCTGTATATATATACTGTATATAGGAGGGAGCTGTATATATATACAGTATATAGGGGGGAGCTATATATATATATATACTGTATATAGGGGGGAGCTGTATATATATATATATATATACATACTGTATATAGGGGGCTGTATATATATACTGTATATAGGGGGAGCTGTATATATATACTGTATATAGGGGAGCTGTATATATACTGTATATAGGGGAGCTGTATATATACTGTATATAGGGGAGATGTATATATACTGTATATAGGGGAGCTGTATATATACTGTATATAGGGGAGCTGTATATATACTGTATGTAGGGGAGCTGTATATATACTGTATATAGGGGAGCTGTATATATATATACTGTATATAGGGGGGAGCTGTATATATACTGTATATAGGGGGAGCTGTATATATATACTGTATATAGGGGGAGCTGTATATATATATACTGTATATAGGGGAGCTGTATATATACTGTATATAGGGGAGATGTATATATACTGTATATAGGGGAGCTGTATATATACTGTATGTAGGGGAGCTGTATATATACTGTATATAGGGGAGCTGTATATATATATACTGTATATAGGGGGGGTCTGTATATATATACTGTATAAAAGGGGGAGCTGTATATATACTGTATATAGGGGGAGATGTATATATACTGTATATAGGGGGGAGCTGTATATATACTGTATATAGGGGGAGATGTATATATACTGTATATAGGGGGAGCTGTATATATATACTGTATATAGGGGGGAGCTGTATATATATACTGTATATAGGAGGAAGCTGTATATATATACTGTATATAGGGGAGCTGTATATATATATACTTTATATAGGGGGGCTGTATATATATACTGTATATAGGGGGGAGCTGTATATATACTGTATATAGGAGGAGCTGTATATATATACTGTATATAGGGGGGAGCTGTATATATATACTGTGTATAGGAGGGAGCTGTATATATACTGTATATAGGAAGAGCTGTATATATATACTGTATATAGGGAGAGCTGTATATATACTGTATATAGGGGAGCTGTATATATACTGTATATAGGGGAGCTGTATATATATTCTGTATATAGGGGGAGATGTATATATACTGTATATAGGGGGTTGCTGTATATATACTGTATATAGGGGGGAGCTGTATATATATATATATATATATATATATATATACTGTATATAGGGGGGAGCTGTATATATATACTGTATATAGGAGGGAGTTGTATATATACTGTATATTGGAAGAGCTGTATATATACTGTATATAGGGGGAGCTGTATATATACTGTATATAGGAGGGAGCTGTATATGTATACTGTATATAGGGGAAGCTGTATATATATATACTGTATATAGGAGAGAGCTGTATATATATATACTGTATATAGGGGAGCTGTATATATACTGTATATAGGGGAGCTGTATATATACTGTATATAGGGGGAGATGTATATATACTGTATATAGGGGGAGATGTATATATATACTGTATATAGGAGGGAGCTGTATATATATACTGTATATAGGGAGAGCTGTATATATATACTGTATATAGGAGGAGCTGTATATATATACTGTATATAGGGGGAGCTGTATATATATACTGTATATAGGAGAGAGCTGTATATATATACTGTATATAGGGGGAGCTGTATATATACTGTATAAGGGGGAGCTGTATATATACTGTATATAGGGGAGCTGTATATATATATACTGTATATAGGGGGAGATGTATATATACTGTATATAGGGGGAGATTTATATATATACTGTATATAGGAGGGAGCTGTATATATATATTGTATATAGGGGGGGTCTGTATATACTGTATATAGGGGGAGATGTATATATACTGTATATAGGAGGGAGCTGTATATATACTGTATATAGGGGGGCTGTATATATACTGTATATAGGGGGGCTGTATATATACTGTATATAGGGGGGGCTGTATATATATACTGTATATAGGAGGGAGCTGTATATATACTGTATATAGGAGGAGCTGTATATATATATATATACTGTATATAGGGGGGCTGTATATATACTGTATATAGGGGAGCTGTATATATACAGTATATAGGAGGAGCTGTATATATACTGTATATAGGAGGGAGCTGTATATATACTGTATATAGGGGAGCTGTATATATACTGTATATAGGAGGGAGCTGTATATGTATACTGTATATAGGGGGAGCTGTATATATACTGTGTATAGGGGGGCTGTATATATACTGTATATATACTGTAAGTAGGGAGGGATGTATATGTACTGTATATAGGGAGAGCTGTATATATATACTGTATATAGGGGAGCTGTATATATATACTGTGTATAGGGAGAGCTGTATATATACTGTATATATACTGTATATAGGGGGAGCTGTATATATACTGTATATAGGGGAGCTGTATATATGTACTGTATATAGGAGAGAGCTGTATATATATACTGTGTATAGGGAGAGCTGTATATATATACTGTATACAGGGAGAGCTGTATATATACTGTATATAGGGGGAGCTGTATATATACTGTATATAGGGGAGCTGTATATATACTGTATATAGGGGGAGATGTATATATACTGTATATAGGGGGGGCTGTATATATATACTGTATATAGGGAGAGCTGTATATACTGTATATATACTGTATATAGGGGGAGCTGTATATATATACTGTATATAGGGGGGAGCTGTATATATACTGTATATAGGGGGAGCTGTATATATATACTGTATATAGGGGGGAGCTGTATATATATACTGTATATAGGAGGAAGCTGTATATATATATACTGCATATAGGAGGGAGCTGTATATATATACTGTATATGTAAACTGTATATAGGGGAGCTGTATATATATATACTGTATATAGGGGGAACTGTATATATATACTTTATATAGGGGGAGCTGTATATATACTGTATATAGGAGGGGGCTGTATATATATACTGTATATAGGAGTGAGCAGTATATATATATATATATATATACTGTATATAGGGGAGCTGTATATATACTGTATATAGGAGGGAGCTGTATATATATACTGTATATAGGGGGAGATGTATATGTACTGTATATAGGAGGGAGCTGTATATATATACTGTATATAGGAGGGAGCTTTATATATATACTGTATATAGGAGGGAGCTGTATATATATATTTATATATATATATATATATATACTGTATATAGGAGGGAGCTGTATAGGTACTGTATATAGCTGTATAGGTACTGTATATAGGAGGAGCTGTATATATACTGTATATAGGAAGAGCTGTATATATACTGTATATAGGGGAGCTGTATATATATATATACTGTATAGAGGGGGAGCTGTATGTATACTGTATATAGGGGTAGCTGTATATCTATATATCTATATATATATATATACTGTATATAGGCAGAGCTGCATATATACTGTATATAGGAGGGAGCTGTATATATATACTGTATATAGGGGGGAGCTGTATATATATATACTGTACTAGAAAATGTACCCGGCCCTGCCCGGGTTTAAAGTGTCAGTGTCTATAGGGGGTCCTGTATACCTGTAGTATAGAGTTGGTGGAGGTCTTGTATACCTGAAGTATATAGTTCGGGGGTCCTGTATACCTGTAGTATATAGTTGGTGGAGTTTCTGTATACCTGTAGTGCATAGTTTTGGGGTCCTGAATAGCTGTAGTGTATAGTTTGGGGTTCTGTATTTCTGTAGTATAGAGTTGGTGGAGGTGCTGTGGCAGTGTTATCCAGTCACAGTATGGCGGTATTGGTCAGGTCTGGTATGGCAGTGTTATCCAGTTACAGTGTGGCAGTATTGGTCAGGTGTGGTATGGCGGTGTTATCCAGTCACAGTATGGTGGTATTGGTCAGGTCTGGTATGGCAGTGTTATCCACTCACAGTGTGGCGGTATTGATCAGGTCTGGTATGGCAGTGTTATCCAGTGACAATATGGTGGTATTGGTCAGGTCTGGTATGGCAGTGTTATCCAGTCACAGTAAGGCGGTATTGGTCAGGTCTGGTGTGGCAGTGTTATCCAGTCACAGTATGGTGGTATTGGTCAGGTCTGGTATGGCGGTGTTATCCAGTCACAGTATGGCAGTATTGGTCAGGTCTGGTATGGCAGTGTTATCCAGTCACAGTGTGGTGGTATTGGTCAGGTCTGGTATGGCGGTGTTATCCAGTCACAGTATGGTGGTATTGGTCAGGTCTGGTATGGCAGATTCATCCAGTCACAGTATGGCGGTATTGGTAAGGTCTGGTATAGCAGTGTTATACAGTCACTGTATGGCGGTATTGGTCAGCTCTGGTATGGCGGTGTTATCCAGTCACAGTATGGTGGTATTGGTCAGGTCTGGTATGGCAGATTCATCCAGTCACAGTATGGCGGTATTGGTCAGGTGTGGTATAGCAGTGTTATCCAGTCACAGTGTGGCCGTATTGGTAAGGTGTTGTATGGCAGTGTTATCCAGTCACAGTGTGGCCGTATTGGTAAGGTGTTGTATGGCGGTGTTATCCAGTCACAGTGTGGCCGTATTGGTCAGGTCTAGTATAGCAGTATTATCCAGTCACAGTAAGGCGGTATTGGTCAGGTCTGGTGTGGCAGTGTTATCCAGTCACAGTGTGGTGGTATTGGTCAGGTCTGGTATGGCAGTGTTATCCAGTCACAGTATGGCGGTATTGGTCAGGTCTGGTATGGCAGTGTTATCCAGCACAGTATGGCGGTATTGGTCAGGTCTGGTATGACAGTGTTATCCAGTCACAGTATGGTGGCATTGGTCAGGTCTGGTGTGGCAGTGTTATCCAGTCACAGTATGGTGGCATTGGTCAGGTCTGGTGTGGCGGTGTTATCCAGTCACAGTATGGTGGCATTGGTCAGGTCTGGTGTGGCGGTGTTATCCAGTCACAGTGTGGCGGCATTGGTCAGGTCTGGTGTGGCGGTGTTATCCAGTCACAGTGTGGCGGTATTGGTCAGGTCTGGTGTGGCAGTGTTATTTGGTATATTATGACGGTGTTATCCAGTCACAGTATGGTGGTATTGGTCGGGTCTGGTATGGCAATGTTATCCAGTTACAGTATGGTGGTATTGGTCGGGTCTGGTATGGCAGTGTTATTTAGTCACAGTATGGTGGTATTAGAAACATAGAAGATTGTCGGCAGAAAAAGACCACTGGGTCCATCTAGTCGCCCTTTTAGTATTTCCTATCTTATTATCTTAGGATAGATATACGTTTATCCCAGGCGTGTTTAAATTCTGTTATTGTAGATTTACCAACCACCTCTGCTGGAAGTTTGTTCCAGGTATCTACTACTCTTTCAGTAAAATAATTTTTTCTTACATTGCTTCTGATCTTTCCCCCAGATAACCTCTCACTGTCTCCTCTTGTTCTTGAGCTCAGTTTTTTACTAAAAACACTTCCCTCCTGAACCTTATTTAGTCCTGCAACATATATAAAGGTTTCCATCATGTCCCTCCTTTCCCTTCTTCCTCCTGTAACATATATAAAGGTTTCCATCATGTCCCTCCTTTCCCTTCTTCCTCCTGTAACATTTATAAAGGTTTCCATCATATCCCTCCTTTCCCTTCTTCCTCCTGTAACATATATAAAGGTTTCCATCATGTCCTCCCTTTCCCTTCTTCCTCCTGTAACATATATAAAGGTTTCCATCATGTCTCCCCTTTCCCTTCTTCCCCCTGTAACATATATAAAGGTTTCCATCATGTCCCTCCTTTCCCTTCTTCCTCCTGTAACATATATAAAGGTTTCCATCATGTCTCCCCTTTCCCTTCTTCCTCCTGTAACATATATAAAGGTTTCCATCATGTTCCCCCTTTCCCTTCTTCCTCCTGTAACATATATAAAGGTTTCCATCATGTCCCTCCTTTCCCTTCTTCCTCCTGTAACATATATAAAGGTTTCCATCATGTTCCCCCTTTCCCTTCTTCCTCCTGTAACATATATAAAGGTTTCCATCATGTCTCCCCTTTCCCTTCTTCCCCCTGTAACATATATAAAGGTTTCCATCATGTCCCTCCTTTCCCTTCTTCCTCCTGTAACATATATAAAGGTTTCCATCATGTCCTCCCTTTCCCTTCTTCCTCCTGTAACATATATAAATGTTTCCATCATGTCCTCCCTTTCCCTTCTTCCTCCTGTAACATATATAAATGTTTCCATCATGTCCTCCCTTTCCCTTCTTCCTCCTGTAACATATATCAAGGTTTCCATAATGTCTCCCCTTTCCCTTCTTCCCCCTGTAACATGTATAAAGGTTTCAACGTAATTAGCAGACTCAGCTCACCCAGCCAGTGCACGACCAAATATCAAAGTATACAGGTGAAGGCAAAAAGGAGGTCAGCACTTCCAGTAAAACTTGTTCTTTATTTCTTACTCCATTAAAAGCGAACAAAAGGCAGATACAAAAAAAGGGGGTGAGAAAAGGGGGGTGGGTATGGTCAGGTGTGGTATGGCGGTGTTATCCAGTCACAGTATGGCGGTATTGATCAGGTCTGGTATGGCAGTGTTATCCAGTGACAATATGGTGGTATTGATCAGGTCTGGTATGGCAGTGTTATCCAGTCACAGTGTGGTGGTATTGGTCAGGTCTGGTATGGCGGTGTTATCCAGTCACAGTATAGCGGTATTGGTCAGGTCTGGTATGGCAGTGTTATCCAGTCACAGTATGGCGGTATTGGTCAGGTCTGGTATGGCAGTGTTATCCAGTGACAATATGGTGGTATTGGTCAGGTCTGGTATGGCAGTGTTATCCAGTCACAGTATGGTGGTATTGGTCAGGTCTGGTATGGCGGTGTTATCCAGTCACAGTATGGCGGTATTGGTCAGGTCTGGTATAGCGGTGTTATTCAGTCACAGTGTGTCGGTATTGGTCAGGTCTGGTGTGGCAGTGTTATCCAGTCACAGTATGGCCGTATTGGTCAGGTCTGGTGTGGCGGTGTTATTCAGTCACAGTATAGCGTTATTGGTCAGGTCTGGTGTGGCGGTGTTATCCAGTTACAGTAAGGCGGTATTGGTTAGGTCTGGTATGGCAGTGTTATCCAGTCACAGTATGGCGGTATTGGTCAGGTCTGGTGTGGCAGTGTTATCCAGTCACAGTATGGCGGTATTGGTCAGGTCTGGTGTGGCGGTGTTAAATGTGACGTCTGGAGCTATTACCTACCTATCCTGATGCTAATTGGTGAGTGAGGATGGGGCGTCTTCAGGTTTAGTGCTTAGGGCAGCAGCAGCTGGTAATACTGCCCTGTATACATGTACTGTATAGTTGGAGTAGGGGGTCCTGTATACATGTACTGTATAGATGGAGTAGGGGGTCCTGTATACATGTACTGTATAGATGGAGTAGGAGGGTCCTGTATACGTGTACTGTATAGATGGAGTAGGGGGCCCTGTATATATGTACTGTATAGATGGAGTAGGGGGCCCTGTATACATGTTCTGTATAGATGGAGTAGGGGGTCCTGTATACATGTACTGTATGGAGTAGGGGGTCCTGTATACATGTGCTGTATAGATGGAGTGGGGGGTCCTGTATACATGTACTGTATAGATGGAGTAAGGGGCCCTGTATACATGTACTGTATGGAGTAGAGGGTCCTGCATACATGTACTGTATAGATGGAGTAGGGGGCCCTGTATATACATGTACTGTATAGATGGAGTAGGGGGCCCTGTATATACATGTACTGTATAGATGGAGTAGGGGGTCCTGTATACATGTACTGTATACATGGCCGGCGTTAGGGGGGGGCAAGCAGGGCAAATGCCCAGG